>JAWWEU010000125.1:11174286-11316619 GCA_035583155.1 Acropternis orthonyx | reverse complement strand
GCCATCAGCGCGCTTGCAGCAAGCGTGGGTAGAGCCCTTCCCAAATCTTCGTTCGCGAAGCCTAGCCATGATGATGATGAGGAGGATATTGGCCTAAATATGGTAGGATTTCATATGGCAGGGCAAGACAGAAGGAAGCTCCTGTGAATACACGAGATGGGTGAAGTTCCTGTTAGGACAAGAGACAGGTTCCTAGATAAGCCTTTTACATGCAACTGTGGTTAAGAAAGTCTGTAATTTTCAAGAGATTATGTGAAAAGAAATAGCATCTTTAGAAGTAATCTGGGTAAGAGAATCTCTGAAGGGCTCCAAGTAAGAAACAGTTTTCAAACTTTTCTACCTCCTTATGCTAGTGAGACAGTCTTGGATCAGATAAGAGTAGGAAAGAAGCATTTCTGTAGTATTTCAATTGGTTTTTAAAGTTGACAATGGGACAAGGGACAAGATTGATTGTAGAAGTCGAAAGATCTCTTAAGGAAGGACATGAGCTGTGATTTTTACCATATATTCTTTTGGACTGTGATAAGTAGCTGTTTCTCCTAGCAATAGAAATGTCCCAAATAATATGGTGTTCCTTGATCCTTGTGTTAAAGTTAGGAGCATGTGGAAAGGTTCAAGAAAGAAATTTAAGGAAAGTGATAAAAGATGTATTAAAGGTACACATTTTAAGACATCGCTTTGAATTTACTGCAGAAACTTTTATTTCAATGAAGAAAGCAAAATAATCTCAGTTGGTTAGCTCTATAACTTCTGTAAATATGCCTAAATCCAACGCGCTTGTGAAGACACCAATGGCTTTCGTCCTGAACTGCAGAGAAACAGTTTTTATGGAGCAAGGATGACCTCTTGTGGTCTTCTGGTAGAGCTTCAGGTTTGGCCCACGTATAAAGGAGTTCGAGTTGTGACTAATTTAGGGAGAGTGACAAATTTAGTGACTAATTTAGGGAGAATGGCTTTATTCAAGTGGGGAGCATGAGCATACTGACAGTGTGATTTGACCTCTTTGCTGGAATTTCCCTGATGTTGAGGTTAATGTTCTAAGCTGAAGTGACCTTTTAAAAATAATGATCTATAAAAGTGAAACAACAGAAAAAACAAGTAAGATTTGTGTAGTTAAATCCTTCCAGGTAAATGTTCCTATCAGTCTAAATGTGTGCAACGTAAAAGTTGTAGCACTGTGCTGGTATACAGGAAAGTACTACATTTTCACTGTCTATGCTGACTGAAGTAGAGGCTAAATACTCTGCATCAGCTGGAGAAAAATGTATTTCTAAAATTACTTTCTTGTAACTAACCTAGCTTACTTTCACATTGCCTAGTGTCTTCAATGATACTTCATGCTGACACTGTTCTCTGAAAGTTACCATTACCTTTAATCACATAAAAGCTTGTATTATTTAAGTTTACATTGTTTAACCATGGTCTGAAAGTTCAAAATCTTTTGGCTGACCTGAAATGCAGTTTAAACCACTGATTGGTTTGGGGAAGGAAACTGTATATTCTATAGCATCAAAATCATTGCTAGACTTCCTTTCTGCCTCTGCTAAGTAGTGCAGTGTGCTCTGGAAAGTGATGTGCAAGTAGTCCTCAATGGCTCTGTACAGACCTAAGGTCTCTTTGGGTATGTGTTGCCAACATTATTGTAAAATCTGTAGCTTGAATATTGAGAAGTCAATATTACAAAAAAATGCTAATCTCAATACATCAGTGAAGGAGCACATCTAAACTTCTCAATGACTTTGGGAAGAAAGGCTTGATTTGAAACAGAGAGGCTTCATTACTATGAGATATCATTGTAACTGAGGGTATTGGAAAATTCAGAGACTAGAATATGAGGCATTTCAGGCTGTGTTTTTCTGACGGTTGATGCGAGCATAAAGCAAAGATCTTGTGCTTCAATATCCAAGACAGTTATTTCTGGAAGGTAGTATGATATGAGCTGGAGGCAATGATGAGAGGACAAATCACATCAGCTTTATCCTAGGGCTTTTTGTACTTTCCAGTGTGTTTCCTTGTTTTGTCCTTTCAGTGGTGAGATGCTGATTCCCATAGATTGTATGTCTGCTAAAATACATCCATTTCCAAGGGCCTGTGAATAAATCACTAGACTGAGTATCAGAAAAAAAATAAACCACCAGGAGAAAGAAGTTTTCACTCTGCACCAATCATTCTGATACGCATGAAGGCAACAAATATTTCCTGAAGAGTGTGGAAACATTGCCACTACCAGCAAACCAAGTATATGATATGTTTATTTTCCACCTACCATGGTTGCTGTATCTCCATGGTTAATGCCTACAATATTCTAGCAGTGTTACCTGGCCAGCTGTCCAGGACTAATCAGTGTCAACAGGACATCAGAGGCTCTACAAGAAAACCAAATTTAGAAGCTACCACATGTGCACATATTCAGGCAGGCATGAAGCAGTGCCTGCACACAAGCATTGTCATGGTCTGCTCTTAACACATGTTAGTGACAGCCACCCATTGTCCCTACTCTCAGGTGGCCAACAGGCATGGGACACAAATGATGGATTTTCTTGGTTTTGTTTGGGTTTTGATTTTCTAGGATTCAGCAGCCCTCCAGTTCTGAAAGGCAGTGAAACGCTGCACTGTGGCTGCTGCTTGTAAGTTCACATCTTGATTTAAAGTACTGTGAGGGAACTTTGATCAAATCTCTGGGGTCAGCACTGAAAACAGCGTGAAGTAACATATATGAGCAGTCAGTTCTTCAGGGGTTGAGCCGCAGCCACAGATTAACAATGAGTATGTCAATTGAGTGCTTCCTTGTACTGAGGGGTTGGCTGGTTACTGGGTACCACAGAATGTCATAAAAGTTTTAAGTATGTTTACAGAAGAAGTGGAACGTGTTAATTTTGTTGTGCTTTCCCTTTTGCTTTAAAAGAGGGAAGGAAGATACAGGCGATTCCTGTTCCAAGAGAGGTCACTCATCCAGAGGACCTTTCAGCCACAGGTGCCAAGTGAATCCCTGTTCCTCAGAGATGATTATAATGATAATAATAGCAATTATTATTATTACAAACAGAACATTGGTAGAAAAACACAAGTATAGCTATCTCTGTAAAAATTACATACACACTCATATTTCCAACTATAGGATCTTCCGTCACTCTTAAGAGTGTAATGTTTCTCAGCCACATCAGTGCAGAGCCCTGACTTGTGCCTACATAGTGAACAGAGGAGGCTGGAGGCTTCTCCTGCCTCAAGGTGGAGAGAAAGTCTCTGCCTCCTCTGACTTCTCTGGATGCCCTAACAGTCTAAAGGGATAAGGACTTCCTGACAAGTAATTTCAGCCTTTTTTCTTTCAAAAACTTGCCTAAAGACTTATTTTCTAAAAGCTGGACTATGAAAGTCTTGATATTTGATAAATATGGTAAAATATTTCTCTTAGACCTCTCCAGACTATTTAGAAGCAAGCAGGCATTTGGGGAGAAAACTTATTAGCTTACATGTGTCAGAACAGGTAGTTGCATTCAGTTATTTAGTAAACCAAGCACTCTGTTTAGAACCGAAGTGTTCAAGGTAAAGAAACCAGAACAAGGCTATGCCATGCCTAGAGAAAAGGAAATTAGTTTTTTACTAAATGCGTGTTTTACATGTATATGTACTTTTGTCATCTACAAGCAGAGCAGCCTTACTACCTACTGAAACATTTTGCTAGTATTTGTTGATCGTTTGGATAGTAGGAGGAATGTGATTTATAGTAGAAATAACTTTTTCCTGTGTTCATGGGTAGCTTAAGAGTTAACTGATGAATTTCTACAAACTCACTCTGAAGATCAAAAAATAGTTTGTAAAGTTTGAGAAGTATAATGGAATGTAAAACCCTATATACATTCCTGAAATGTTAACAAGTTGAAAAATTACCTTTTTTTCCTAATGTCTCATAAAATGTGGACCTAGGAATGATATCTGATATTAAAAACTATTAACAATTTAAATGTTAATAACATCATTAGCATTGTAGAAAATCAGAATAGTTGATCATAATGGACTCTCTTACAGAAATCCTAATTAGTCTTTGCTCTCTGTAGCAAAACCAAACCCATACTGACTCTAGAAAAGCCTTTTCTTCTCCCAAGATGATATTATAATGAACAATTACATTGACTTGTATGACAACAAAACTTTTAGTCTCTCCACAAAAAGAGGCTTTTAGACAATATATTGACTAAGGCACATGCCAAATAAATGTGTAATGTAATAAAGGGATTTGAGCAATTTAACTCTGTCAGATAAACAGCAGTGTTATTAGCACACTGCTGTGATCAGTTCTTTATTTAAAAAAAAAAAAAAAACAGATCAGAGATTAGAATAAGAACTTGATAATCACACTTCCTTGAATGACTCTTTTGCTAAAAATGTACTTATAAATCATTCATCAATTCTTCCCCTGCATGGATCATTTCTCTGTCACTCTAGCACTGACCGTTTCTCTGTTGCTGCAGTTGTAATGGTAAACAGTTTATAAATGTATGAGACAAGAGGACACAATACAAAGGATAGGGCTATTTATCTAAACTCTAAATGCAATGTCTGAAGTATTTGAGTGATGAGTTTGGAACACCTACATTTGAAGACTAGCCTTACAGGAGGATAAGGATCTAAAGCACAAAGAGGATGAGAAGTGGTAATAGCCCAAAATTAATAAAACCTATCTGAGCTCTATCAGTTTTTTAAGCAAACACTCTGTGTACTTTTTCCTTTAACTCTGAGTTCAAAATCTTCATAGGCTGTAGCCTGAGTCACAGTCCAGGTAACTAATACACTTCCACTTAATTTAAAGAAAAATGCAATGAGGGAAATGAAAAAATGAGACAGCAAAATCCTGGGTTCTCATCTTTTTCATGTGCTTGGCATCCCTAGGATTCAGTGCAATTTTAATTCAGACTAGTGATAAAAATACCACTTCAGGAAGAATTTTAATATCTGCATATAAAAGTGCTTCCCTGGAGCAGCAGAACTGCTTCTAAGAACCTGTTTGGTCACTGATTTCAGCAGCAAACAAACTTTAGTAGCATATGCAGGAATATAATAAAATATGCTTAATGTGCTGGACTTACTGAGCATTTTGTCCATAACCTGCAGAAATAAATGGAAGTCTGGATGTACTGAGCTTGTAAAACTCTCTGTGACAGCACCGTCTGCTGTCTTCCAATAATGTTGTTCATGCTATGTTTAAGGAAAAGAAATGAAAGGAAAGAAATATCCTGACACCTTATAAAGCTAAATTTGGATATAGACAAAGGGGATTTCCTGGATCATCTAGTCCAAATCTTGCTATTGCATGCAATCATTTATAATTCCTTCACATCAGTTTATCATGTCTTCTTTAATTCCAGTTAGGGAGTAAGAAATTTAAACAGCTCTGTTAATTAAAAGCTTTCCTCCATTTTTCCTTCTGTGTATTCATTTGTATATGATCAACTTGCAGTCTTTTTCTTGAGTGCTAAATCCTAAATTGCTATTTTCCTTCCGCTGCATTTAGCCTTCTTGATGTACTGACAGAGAGCAATCATATGCCCTTGTTGACAAGCTTTCAACTTTTTTATGAATAATTCTTCTTCAGACTGCTAGCTGGCCTTTTCTGCATCTTCTACAAGGGCAGTTGCTCATATTCAGAGCTCCAGCTGGGTTTCCTTGAGGTCTCCTGGGAAAAGATTTGTATGACGCCACTGCTGCTGATCCTGTCTGCTAATGCATTTTAGGCCACATTTGAAGAGGGAAAGGGTGTTAGTGGGATCTTTGTGACATTATCATCTGCATAAACCAGTATTCCAAACAATATCCTTCCCGTTAAGAGCAGAAATATGTATTTTCAGTGTGTAAATTCATGACCTGGCATTATGCACTATTGGATTTCATCACATCCCTCTCAGTTGGATCAATAAGGTTCTCCTGTATTCTATACAGGCCTTTCTCTGTTGCCAATGGCACCTTATTTTACGTCAGTGATGAGTTTTTCATTTTGTTTGTATGTGCTGTGGTCATTAATGATCATGTCAAATGTGATCAATCCCAGAAATCTCTCCTGGAAAACCTCTGTAAGTAACCTCACCCACCTGTTTTCAGGAGAATGTATAACTGTAATCAATTTGGTCAAGTGTCTGTGCTGCCTGTGTGACACTGTTTAAATCCTCCATTGAAGTTCATCAGCAAAGTGCAGGCAAACACCCAGATAATTCAGGTATATGCTTCCCATCTCTCAAGCAAGACCAGGAATCTCTGCATATGTCTGAATTGCCCCATATAAACATTCCCACCATTATCCTGGGGACATCTATTTTTCATTATTGTATTCAGAGGCTTGTTGGTGATTGCTCAAAAAGCAAGATGCAGGATGTCAGGTGAGCAAGTAACTTAGTCTGTGTGACTACTACCTCTTCTGCAGCATATTCACTGATTTGTTTCAACCAAAATAGCGTGAAGCAGAATTCTGCCACTAATTTGAAAGCTGAAGTGATATTTAATATATGTTGTCTACAATAGACAGTGTTCTTCTGTACAGAGACTCAACTCTGTATTTCTCTTAGGCAAAGAATGACAACTTTTACTTTGAAGATTTATCATTGTTCCACAGAAGTGATGAGCCACCTGACTAGCACTTAGCATGACTCTCTTCATTCAAGATCATATGAACTTCCAGCACAAGGCACAGATCATCTCTAATCACACATTTCTCTGCAGTTTCTGCAGCAGATTCCACTCATTACACAGTCTTGGCTAATACATTTCCAATTTGCTTTTTGGAAAGAATCTCGTTTATAGGTTACAGCTTGTTTTAGGTTCTTCACAGTATTTCCCCTAGAAGATCATTAAAACATAGAAACTGACACCATTTTAGAGCTGGAATTCTTGTGTGTTAAGATATTCTGGCTCAGCAGGACTGCACTTCACTCTGTGTGTCTCTCAGCACCAGAGCAGCCAGCACAGATGCAGAAATACAGATCTGAGTGTTATTCCACACTTAAGCTAAATGCTGTCTCCAGTTGGTCAGGCTGACTGTTCAAGAAACATGCTCATCACAGTAGTTCCCTCGTTCCCCCCCGTGCTGTAGACTATGGAAGATGTTAAGCTTAATAGCTGTAGCTTGATAGACCCGGGTCAACCTTTGATATTTTTGGTTACATGGGCTCTTCCTTTGGAAGGTGACAGGTAGGAAAGGAGCAGTAAGTAAGGTGAACACTTTTAATCAAGTTATTGGTGTCCTGCAGGAAAAACCGCCTGGCTGGGATGTCAGGAAGAGCTGGTCAATGGTGATACCTTGGCTCGCTGTAGAGCTGGGACTGGGTTTTGTCTGTTCACTTTTTCTCTGAGACATTTAAATACCTTCCTTTACAGGAGAGCAAGGAAAATAACTTAGTAACAGGAGAAAACTTCTGATATTTTTACATTGCAAAGGAAAAGCCAATATTTTGACTAAGGGCTTAATAAGAGTCTACATGAGAAATGTGGAAAAGGTAGAAAGTTTAAGGGAACTGAGTGAGCTATTACAGATGAGAAAGAAATTGTAGAAAGATGACATGTTTCTTTCAAGTGCTGTATATTTTTGGGAACTGTAATTGAATAAGGAATGGGCAGAAAGGTTCATCATCATCAATCTCCTGGGTTCCTGTACTTTACAAAAAAGTCTCTAATGAAAGCAGGCACTAAACAAATATGATCAGACATGGCAGTCTGGGACATGCCTCTGGGACACAGGGAGCACCATCTCACTGTGAAAACTTAATAGAGATCAAAGACAGTAAAGCTTCTTTGAACTTTTTTTCATGATTTTAAAATGGAAATATCACTTTCCCTATAAATTTTATTGAATTTTTCCTCGAGCTTCAGTGAGGAGTTTATTTTGGCTCCAGTACAGTTGGGTTTTTTGGGAACTTTACTCTGAAGCTTTCTTTAGAGTATCAGAGCATTATCAAGAATATTTCAGACTGACTTAAGTAAATGAAACCAGAACTACAGTGGCAACTGTAGTAATTCAAACAATGTTACAGAACAATGAAGCAGTATCGCAATCTAGGGTAGGATTCTGGAATAAAGTGACAGGTAATCTATCTATTAGCATGTGAATAGGAACATGGATGGAGTGTTAACAACGTCAGTTAGGACAAGAAAAGATGTATTGCTCAATTAACTCTCTAAATGAACAATGTGTTTTTTAACTCAAAGCACAGTATTGGCAGCCAATGGGTGAGGGGATGGTTTGGCTTTATCCTTTGTGTGGTCTCCCTGTGTTAACATCTTCTCCAGCTGTAAGAAAGAATCAATTTCAGTCTCATAGCTAGGGAAGGCAAAAGAACTCCTTTTCCTGAGCACCTGCAGAGAGATCGTATTTCAGTCAAATTTCCTGCTGTCCATCAGTATCAAGAAACCTTCAAGCAGCACTGAAGTTGGCACTAACCCCAAGTCTCTCCCAGCCAGCACCTGCTTGGGCCCTACCCCTGTGGGGACTCGTCACACTCAGAGCAGAGGGAACTGACCAAAACCTGCTGAGAGCAGGGAGAAAGGTGGGATTTCTCACCTACCCTGTGGTGGATATTTTCTGTGCCCAGTTCAACACAGAATCACTGACCTCTGAGAGTATCTAGGTCCTATACAGAATAAGGCATCAAGTTTGTATGCTCTGAATTGCTTGCTGGAGGATCTATCCATTAGGGATAAAGGGAGCCAATGCATCTACTTTAGGGTTTTTCCATATCCTGTAATGCCATCTTTGGCATTCGTCTGGATTGAGATTCCTAACTTCCAGGTAAAACCCTATTTCATCAGAATTTAGGCAGACTAGTCTTTTAAAGCCTAGCTTTTAAACCTTTTTGCCATTTTACCTCTTGGCAATGACTGTCCCAAGAGGCTGAGATAGAGGTCCACAAAACACCATGGAATTCCAAAACAGAAGGGCTTAGTGACCTGGCAGAGATCCCTCACCTTCAACTGAAGCAATTTCTAGCCATTCCCTTTGAGATCGTTTGGAATTTTGGGTACAGCCACAAATTCCAGCACAATCTAAGCATTAAGTTACCTTTTAAACCAAAATGGGTATAAACTACGGATTTTTGCCTTGTGAAAGGGCAATTTACCAAAGTATTGCAGTACATACTAGAGGTAGTCATGTAGTGAATTTCAGCGTGTCATTTGCTCATTATCAGCTGTTGCCTAAATCCAGCTTCTGAATCTCTCTGTATCTAGAATCTGGAGCTGAAGTTCCCCACATGCCACTTCTCTTCTATTTACTAACCCTATTTCACATATTCAAGTTTGAATTTGAGTGTCTTGTGATTTTCTGCAAGGTATAGTTCAGCTGGAAGTATTGCCACTTCAGAAGCATAGGAAATGGGGAGGAGAATTTGTAATATGTTATTAAAGCAATATATAACATTAAAAATTCAGAGAGACACCCCTCACCTCAGTGCTACAGACACTGTAAAATTATTTTCAGTAGCATATAAAAGTAGAGATTGTGATTTTCACTGTAATTCTGGCAAGGAGATTTGTGATCAAAGTGGGTGCATGCCTTGTATGCTTCTATGGGTTTGGGGTTTTTTCTGAAGGAGAGAACAGAGGGTAGGGTCAAGTGGTGGCACATGTCTTGCTGGCCTGAGGGAAAACATATTTACAGCTGTTTGGATGTTCATTGAAAGCATGGTGTTCTTGTGCCAGGACCAGAACAGAGCTCTGGGGAACCTCAGATATTCCTGTGAACAGAAACAAATAACATGGGAAGAACCACCATCAATTATTGCACCTCACTGGGTGATTTTAAGTCAAAGCATTTACCTAGTTAATTGTATTTCAGCTTTCAGCAACAAAATTGATTAAGTGTTCTGTTTGTTTTATTCAGGAGTACTTTCAAAGTGAGAAATGACCACTAGATTATAAATTAAGAATGAAGAATTTCACATCTTGCACTTAAGGCATGCTTCTCAGTGGTGTTTGTTTGTTTAATTTGAATGTAAGAGCAGATTATCTTTCACTTCCCAGGAAAGTCTCACTTCTGAGTTTTCTCCAGTGGACAAGCACTGTTCAATCAGCTACTTTTGCTCTGAACTGCATTGTCTAGTTTAATCTCTGGTTCCTGTTATGCTTTATCCACTAGCTTAGAGCTGTTGTTGTATCCCTGTGATGGTACTTACACAATGTAATCGTTATCACCTCCTTTCTTGAAAAACTGAATAGATTGAGCAGATGAAATCTCTCCCTGAAGAGTAATTTCTTTAAAATATTTTTAAAGTTCCTTTCTTAACGTTCTCAAGCAGTTCAATTTTTTTTTTTTTTTTTTTAAGTAAATACCAAAACCGGACAGCTTCTACTGTTTGTCTCACTGACGTTTCATGGAGAGAGAAAATTGCTTTCCTATTGCTACTTGTTCCTCCTCTGAAACATATAAGGATAGCTGCATCCTCCTTATGCCCCTTTTCCCTAGGAGCACAGCACAATTCCTTCCTACTCTGACCCCCAAGCCCTTCCCTGTGTGTACAGCTCCGGAGCAGCTGGCATTTTCAGTTACCTGGAGCCGTGTTTTTGCATTGAGCTCTATTAAAGCATGTTCTGTTTCAACCAAGTTCATCTTATCTGGTCTATAATAGGTTACACATGTAATCAGAATGTCGTGTATCATTTTCAGGAACCTGTTATGGACATGGTTGTATAACTTTACAAACCACACTGATGATTTCCTCAGAAAAACATGATCATGTTTGCTTGGCAGGCCACTTCCCATAAAAACAAACTTTACCCATACAATAGATTTTTTTCTCTCTTGTTTTTCTTGGGACTGGTTAATGTGAGGCTAATCAGCCTGTAACAACCTAGTCACCATAATTAGTTTTTCTGGATCTTATCAGCAAACTGAACACTAAATTTTCCAATATTTTCCTGTTATGCCAAGATCTACTTGAAGTAGTGCCAGAGAGCTGATTATTCTCTCAGCCCTCTTGCCATTCTTTTGGGATTCATGTGTGTCATTTTCCTGGGTGTGCTGTTTTTTACACATTCATAGGAGATGCTTCTTAATATCTCTTTTATAAAGCAATAATCTGGCAAACACGTCCTTCCTTTCTTTCCAAACACAATCCTGAAATATTTATTAATAATTTATACCGGTTTTAGTCTTCTAGTAATACTTTTTATGCTTCCAAATATACACATGCCTTATTGCCCATAGCTCTCACAGGCATGGATTTTCCCCTTACAGCTTTTGCTTCCCTGATGAAATCTCAACACTTTCTAATTAATGTTCATTGCCATCTGCTTCTGCCTTTCAATGTTAGTTCTATATGGTAATTTTTTCTCCTCAGATGCTGACTTTGCTTTTCCAAGAATGGGCATTCAAAGAAAGTTTTCCTCTTGCTCAATAGTAGAATTTTTGGTAAACCACCACATTTCCCTGTAAATGTCTCTATTTTTATTCCCCTTTTCACGTGTACCTTTTTCTCCTAAATGCACTTTTTTTTCAGCTTTGGGGAGATAACTTTTTCAAAGCAGCATGAGTGTGTGTAAAATATGATTGCCTCCTGTTTGCTTGGATCAAGGGCATCTATGAACATAAACTAGAAACAGGCAAATATTGACACTAGCAAGATACTCAGATGATTCATCTGAATGAAAGTGAATGGTATTTCTAGCAGCAGATTTTAATGAGAAGGGGTTAAAATAGGCACTACCTGATTAATCTTGTGAGACATCCTTCTGTTACTGAACACAGGGATGGAAAAGTGGAACTTTTGCCACTCATCTGCACTAGTACAGACAGGCATAAAATTACTTGTGTTTTGATCCTTTTGAAAGGCGTCAGGGTCGTGGCCAAAATTCTTTTGGAGTGTTTCATACACTAAAAATCCCCAGATCTGGGCTTTCTCCTAGCCAAAATTAAACACACTGCTTAACCATCCGTGCCCATGGAGTTTGGGTAATTCCAGAGAGCGGCTCCATCGTTCTTTGAGGCTTTGCCTTCGAGGTTTTCTGTGTTCCTGTCAGTAGCACCTGATTTTGGTAAACGCGCCTGTCCCTACCATTCGGAAAAGCAGTCGGAAAAGTATTTGGTGTTCATTTTGAAACCTTTGTATAAGCGACCACCCCTCAGAGCTGTGAGCCATCATTACACTGCAACACAGACACGCGTGAATTTTTAACGTCTCCTGCACCAGAGGAGGAAAAGAGCGGAAACCAGAGAAAGCCCGAGTTGAAGCCGGGGCTCGGAGGTGGGACGGCCCGCCCGCTCCCGCACACCCGGCAGGTGGCGCCGCCGCTCCGCTCCCGCCCGGCCCGGGGCGCGCAGCCCCTCTGCGGGGCATCCCCTCTGCGGGGCATCCCCTCTGCGGGGCATCCCCTCTGCGGGGCCGGGGAGCGCAGCCCTCCGCCGGGCATCCCCTCCGCGGAGCATCCCCTCCGCGGGGCCGGGGAGCGCAGCCCTCCTCCGGGCATCCTTTCCTCCGGAGTGGGGAACGCAGCCTCTCCGAGAGGCCGGGGAGCATAGCCCTCCGCCGGGCACCCCTCTGGGGGGCCGGGTAGCGCAACCTCTCCTCCAGACCGGGGAGCGCAGCCCCATCCGCGGGGCCGGGGAGGGCCCGCAAAGCGGGAACCGCGCCGCGGTTCGTGCGTGCGGAGCTCCCCCCGCTCCGCTCCGCGCCGCCTTCCCCGGCCGCGCTCGCCAGCAGCGGGGGAGGCAGCTGTGCGGGCAGGGCGAGGGAGGGGGGAAAGGGGCAGGAGGGGAGGAGGGAGAGGTGGAGGGCGGAGACGGGGCCAGCCCGAGGAAATCAAACGGCCTCGCCATGAATTAGGCAGCGGCCGCAGAGGGGAGGCCCCCTCGCTCCCTCCCTCCCTCCCGCCCCCGCGGTGGGTCCCCGCACGGCGCCCGGCGGGAGCAGCGCCGCCCCGCTCGGAGCGGCGGCTCGGGGCGCGCACGCACACACGGACCGGCGGGCGGGGGGGGCCGGCAGATGAAGATGGCAATGTCTGTGATCCAAGCGTGCCGCAGCCTGGCGCTCTCAACATGGCTGCTGTCCTTTTGTTTCGTGCATCTGCTGTGCCTGGACTTCACCGTGGCCGAGAAGGAGGAGTGGTACACGGCCTTCGTCAACATCACCTACGCCGACCCGGCGGGCGGCAGCGCCGAGCTCCGCAGCGAGAAGAGCGAGTGCGGGCGGTACGGAGAGCAGTCGCCCAAGCAGGACGCCCGCGGGCAGGTGGCCCTCTCCGCCTCGCCCGCAGACCGCTTCGCCTGTGACCCCGGCACCCGCTTCAACGCCCCGGCGCCGGGCAAGAGCTGGGTGGCCCTGATCCCGCGGGGAAACTGCACCTACAAGGACAAGATCCGCCACGCCGCCGCCCAGAACGCCTCCGCCGTCGTCATCTACAACGTGGGCTCCAGCAACGCCAACGAGACCATCACCATGCCCCACGCAGGTGAGCCGCGCCGCCGCCAGGTCTGTGCGGAGCGGGCACATGGATGGATCCCCTTTTCCAGCCCGCTCTGACGTCTCGCATCCTTGGGGTGCGCGCTGCTGGGGCGGGGGGGAAGGTGTCCTCGCACCTCCTGACAGGGAGCTAGGTGTGGGCTGTGGGCCTCGCCGGGTGGTGGGTGCCCATTGCGGGGGGGCCATGGAGCACCTCTCCATGCTGCCATAGCAAAGGGTGGATGTACTGCTAACGCGTCCGTAGCAATGCACGCCGGTGCTCCAGGGGTGAAAAGTTTGGGAGATGTAAAGTTTGGTTCCAGTCGGAGGAATGGTTGGGGCGCGGAGCCCGCTGTGGGCAGCGGTGTCTGGTTGTGTCCCGAGGGTCCTCTGGCGGGTGCTGTGTGGGACCGGGCGTGAGCGAGACCTTCGGAAGAGCAGAAGCGTAGTGTCGTGGTGCAGGCTTATCAGGAGGAGCAATAAAGTAGGGAACGCGGTGTACACTGCCTTGGCTGCAACAGTGCAAAAGCTGTGAGATCGAGCAGGAATGTCGAGTATCTGATTTGGTGAGAACACGATATACTTTGTCCAGGACCGGGATGAGGGGGAAGTGTTTCACTCTCCCAGGTGAGCGATCAGATGGAGTTTGTGCTTGCAGTGTCAACACATGGGTGCTCGGCTCCCAACATGTGCTCATCAGCTAGAACCAAGACAAAATCCAGTCATTGGAAACAACCGAAACCTTGGCTTATGCCCACTGATTTCGTAGCAGTGTTTGATGTGAAATAATGTTGTTTTAAAAACAGTTCACCAGATTTATATTTAGGGACAGCGTTTTCTGCCAGGGGTCACTAGTCTGTTATACCAGCTGCTTATGCGTGGAGACAAAATGCCACCTATTGTGAAATCTCAGTTTGGGTTCCATCCAGTAACTAATCATGCCCAGCTGTTTCATGCCAGCAGAATCTCAGAAGAGTTAGGGGTAAATTCAAACACAGAAATGCTGCAAAACAGGATGTTGTTCTAATGACATTTTAAATTTCCAGGGTAAACTAGCTAGCATGGATGTGTTGAGAAGCAATTTGTTTCCGAACTATGGTGCTATAATGCTGCTGATGCAAAAGTAATGCTTTTGGAACCTCTTGTGTCCAGCCTCTTTCAGAGATTAACCAGTTGTATTGGGCAAATTTGTGTTTCTTTGGTAGGGTTGGTGGAAGATGGGGAGCTTTTTGGTGTTTTCCTTTGGGTTTGTGAGACAAGCAGTTCATAACCTCTTGAGCTTCTTCAAACTGTGCTTTATAACCTGCACGTGGTTTAGTAGCTGTTCAGATTATACTTCTTGCTACTTTAAGTATCACAGATAATATACTAAGCAGCATACAGTAGTAAGAGCTTGGCATTCTTATGCACCCTCAAAAAGTAAAGCTCAGTCTGTTTTAAAATTTGAGATGCAGCATCTCTCGTTCTTCTCTAGCAAGTTTCTCTAAAACTGCCTACATGTTGGATCAATTAATGGCTTGCCTGTTTTTAAAGTATGCACTAAGCTGTTTTCCCACACAAATGGTGTTTTATTAGGAAACGGTGGGAGTAAAAAATGTGTCTAACCTTTTCAAATGTTAGAGCTTTGGTTTGCTTTAAAGTCTGAGATGAAGTAAGCAGGGAAACTTGCTTACTGAAAGTGGCCTCAGATTTTAAAAATATGAGCATTGTATCAGTTATCTTGGGGGAAGCTTCTTTTATGTCATATGACTCCGTAGGGTTTATTCTGAGAATCTTTTCTGAGTACTGAATTGATACTCAGCAGTGGGATTGTACAGTACCAGAGGCTGAAATGAAAGAAAACTTGCAGAAAATAATCTGGACTTGTGGAACACGATCAGTGAGACTGGAGGGCTTTGCTGGTTGATTGGATGAGGCTGTCTTCTTTTTAAGGATTTTTGTTCAGTGAAGTTGAATAATGGTCACTGGGCTTACCTTAGAGAAAACCTCCTCTCTGCACACAGTCAAAACTGAGACGAGTTTTACAGTCTAAGTCTGCTGGAACAGGAGGAAAAATAATTATTCTTAAATATTTGGCAAACTGGGAGGGATTCAGAACTGGATTTATCTTTGCTCTCCCTCTGGTACTGCTGTTACTCTGGGACAAAGTGAACGTACAAGCTGTGTAAAATTCTGGCTGTGACTTTCTGACTTGCAGCCTTTGACGTCTGCTTGTTCCCAGTCTAAATGATAGCACAAGATTCAAGGGAAGAATGAATCAGGTTCTTGGTTTCTGAGTTCAACAGCATCTGCAGTGCTCTGCCCACGCCAAGTCCTGGAGTGGGAAGGAGAAAATTCCATCCTGGAAAATACTTGGAGAGTGAGAGGGGAGGGTGAAATATGACCTAAAAAGCATTTTAAAAGTCAAAAGAAATATGTTACTCCTTTTCTTTTTTCCCCCTCTCTCACAGATTTTTTTTGAGGTTTCATAGAAGCTTAAACAAACTCTTCCTATACAGAAAAGTATATCCTGTTGCATAACAGCGTGGCTTCTGCCCTTACTAAGGAACTGTTACTCCTAAGAGAGGTGTTTTATATACATTCTTCTCTTCTGTATTCTTTGCTTTCTTCCTCCTACTGTCATTTTATCTGTTTTTGCTGCTTTTTCTGCTCCTCTCACCCTCTCTCTTGCTTCTTCATCTCTACTCCTGTGCTTCATTCTCCCTCTTGACTATGTTAC
This sequence comes from Acropternis orthonyx, assembly GCA_035583155.1. Lineage (NCBI taxonomy): Eukaryota > Metazoa > Chordata > Aves > Passeriformes > Rhinocryptidae > Acropternis > Acropternis orthonyx. The sequence goes on along the minus strand of JAWWEU010000125.1, from coordinate 11,300,488 downwards.
TGTGCCACTTCATAGTGCTTTGCCCTTGCCGCTTTCTTCCCTAAGCTCTCTTTCTCCTGCCAAAGATATTACCTCACAGCTCTATGTTTAATTATATTTCCTGTGCTCTGCTACAGTGCATGCCAATGACCCTTTGCTCATGTGGTGCCTCCTGATTTTAAAACCTGTAGGCAGCTGTAGCAAGATATTGTGCTGCAAGTTGAAGGAGGTTCATAGGCCCACCACCCCCAAATCAAAACCGGAGTAGTGTTATATCAAAGTGTGTCACGGGAATCTTAAAATATGACTCTCTGGGATTTATTTATAGTGCACCAGGCAGAACAGACAAAGTGCAGTTTGAACAGGCTCAGTCACCACAGGGAAAGCCTTTGCTTTCAGGGAGCTTGTACTGAGGTCGCTGCTTGCACACGCAGAAGGGTGAGGTGGAGCTGTGACATCTGCATTCACAGGGGATGCGGAGCTCTGGGGTGCTCCTGACAGGGTGCACTTAGCTCGTACACCACCTGCGTCAGCCTTTGCAAACTGGCATCTTTCTTTTTATTGCCTTCAAGTATGGCATTGGAGCTGTGAGTATGACTTTGTTTGCTTTTTGACTAAGTAAGTTTTAACTAGAGAAGGAAAAAAAGCATCTGTTTCAGGGGCTTTGCATCATTTCTCCTAAATCAACTTTCCTGGTAGAAAAGTAATAATATAGGGGATGTTACTCCATGGTGTTGGCTAAGGTTTCTCATTGGAATTTTTTCTTATTCAGAACAAATTAGCTGTTATCTAGGTTTGAAAAGGCTCTAGCCACTGTCTACTTTAATAGCTTAGTATTAATTTCAAGTAGTCTTACTATCTGTTGTAGTACACCCTAACATTTCCTCTGAGCTCTGAATAGATGCAGTGAGAGAGCCTTCCAGAAGGTGATTCAAGGTGAGAACTTTCCTCTTTTCATCTCTTATTCAAGAAAACCTACATTGACCAGTTCTAACTTGGGTACCCACCAGATGCTTGGGGGTAGGAAGGAATGTTACCTGTGGCTGTATGTGATTCATATGTGGGTAAAAAATCAAATCTGTAGTACTGCCTGTTTGTAACATTCAGTTTGAATTCTGAGGTGCATCAGGTTATCTCACAAAATGGGTATGCTTATTACGTGAAGCAAATTTCATCCTAAGTATTTGCACCAGAAGCATATGTTAGTCGGGCAGGTTTGCATTCTCTGGATTCTGCTGCTTTTCCAGTGCATGCCATCACAAATTTGAAGTCATGTGCCACACATATGATGGCTCTTTTGCCATGAAGGGCAGATGCCTCATTTTTTGTAATGGCTTGTACACTCTAGCAGCAACTAGCAGCTGTGTCTTTGAGACATGAATCTCATCTGTGGTTGAAGATGACTCTGACTTCCCTCTCTCCCTGGCCCTCAAGTGCAATACGTGTGCACAGATTGCATGAGGAGGGCATGGCCATCCCATTGCAAAATCAGATGTGTCCCTCCACACGTACTGCGAACATGGCCAGCCTTGATCTGAGTGCATTCAGTTCAATAACAGTTTCTTCCCTTGTACTTAGATTTTTGTTCCATGATCAATGACTAGTCTTGCCTTTTATATACTTTAAGATGTGTTGGTCGTAGTTTTGGCTGTGGGCTCCCCTGTAGTTTTGTACTGATATGGAAATTAAACACTGAAGTTGAAGAGTTCTCTCTTTACAGACTTAATTCAGTACTATAGCTGCATTTGTTTCTTTACTAAAACAATTGTTTTCCTAAACTTTTGTTGAATTCTAATGAGGAACGTGCTAACAGCATTCACACTAAATTTACATATGGATAAGTGTGAATTAATTGAGAGCTGGCAATCTCAGACTTCTGGGGCCTGCCATAATTATTTTTTGTTCCAGGCACCCAAGATTGATTCCTATCAGAAACTGCTTCAGTGTGGGGAGGCGATGGAGATTAGCACCTCTCTGAGCCTTATCCATTGAGGCATGGCTGGGGTGTGCTGCCATCCTTATGAGCTCAGAGGAGCTCCTTGATCCATCAGGTAGGCCTGGCTTTCAGCAGTTTTTGAAAATCTAGTTCTCTGTGTTTGTCAAAATCCAGGATGTATAGCACTGTCCAGAGCCAGGAGCAGTGCCAACAAGCTGTCCCACTGTGTTGGCTGGTGAGGCACACTTCTGCCGGCTGGTTCTGCTGTGGTGCAGTGCTAGATGGCTCTACTGCTCGTGTGTTCAGCTATACTAAGTGGAGGGGACACTTGCTGGTGTGTTAGATAACACACGTCAGATTAGCTTGAATTGAATTAAAAGGAATGAATTAGACCTACAAGGACTACAGCACCAAAATAATGTTAGTCTCTGATACTACTTGGGACAGCCACGTCAGCGCTGGGGCACAGTTTTGTCACTAGATGAGAGGCTTTTTGCCTTGTTGGGTCTTGCATCTTCTTTCAAGCCTCACGACTGGCCTGTGTATCTCCCTCAGAGCCCACTGCAGACAGTGGAAAGACAGTGAGTCCACTGAGCTTTGGATCAGGTGGTAAGGTACAGCTTTCCCTACCAAGTGGTAAAGTACTGATTCATTGGAGATTGCATTGATCTTCTAAGCTTACTTATTGCAAAAGCAGTTTCATTTCTGCACACCCTTTGGTTACCTGCAGCTTTTGTATCCAGTGATATTCATACAAGTGCTGTCTACAGATCTGTGCAGTAGGAAGTGACACAGCAAGAAGAAAATCTTCCTCAGGAGCAAAGCTGTATCTGCATCGATGTTAACTGCTGCCTGTTAATCTGGAGCAGCTCTTTTGGTATAAAATCCTTAGAAAAATGGCTTGCTTTTGATAAAGCAGTGGTTTGTTCTGGTCCTGTTGGTATTTTGTCTTTGAAATGGTGTATGGTTATTAGAATATTGTGGCCGTCTGTGGCTAGTGTGGTAACTGTTGTAGCTTACTAAATGATGCAGTTATATTTCCATGCTGCCCCTCTTTGTGCTACATCATAGACCACAGGAACATTTTCAGCAAAACAAGGGAAAGTTAGTTCATTGTTGGCACTCTTAAGAGTCTCTTTTCCTTGTAAGAGAACAGGACACTTTCTACTTTTCTCATGTAAGCGAAGGCCTAAAAGAACCCATTATTTTGCTGCACTTGTTTGATGGAGCTCATAGTGCATTGTCATGTGAGATGACTGAGTTTCAAGTGACGTCTGCTGAGACCACGAGCCAGGCTGATGAAGAGTTAGATCTTTATGAAGGGATAGCCCAATGACTTCTCCACTTCCCAATAATTTCTGCATAGCTAACCTGCACAGAAACAGCATTCATTTCAAGACAAGCCCCACTTCTGCCCTTTCAGCTGTATTTGAGTACTAGTCACTTAATGACTCCTTTGGTACAGAAGGGGGTGAACAATACAATCATTGACTCATAGAAATCAGATATGGAAAAGATTGAGTAGACCATGTAATCTGTCACCTTAGGAATGCAGGACTGCTTCCTACAATGTTACCATCCGCTGCTGCTTAACGTCTCTCTAAGGAAAGAATTTTGGGGTCCTTAGACCCAAATGCAGTCTGTGTAAGGATAACAATGGTAAGGCAAGAGATACAAAATGTAGGAGGAGGTTAATCAGTAATACTATATCTTGCAGTAGTATTTAATTCTCCTAACTTCCACAAAGGTGTAACTGTTAAAGGTTAAGGTTTAAACCCAGCTGTATTCAGTTGTACCACACAGTTTATGGGAGTACATGGCAATTGTAAGAAGAAGGATGTGGCGAAATATTTTGTAACTGGTTGTGTCCAAACGGGCTTTACTGAGTTGTGTCTTGGATTCCAAAGTGGAATGTGACTCAGGACTTCATTCGTGACCAGCTGTCTCCTCATCTCGCTCCATAGTGTTTTGGTTTCTCTGGAAAAGAGATCTAAATGGTTAGGCTACACATCAGGCACTGCACAGTTTTACCAGGCCCTGAATGTGGATGAGCAGCAGTCAAGGACCCCTCAGCGTATCCTGCTTGTTCATGAGTACATTCAGATGTAGTATCTCAGAATGTAATTCTGTAAAGAACTAAAATGTCTGTTACCTGGAGGAGAAAAGCCAAACCACTTAGGTGAAACCTCAGCTTTTAAAATTTACCATATTAAATCTACCAGCTTTATATCTACTGTCTGTTGCACTGGCCACATTATTGTAATTAGAAGTAATTCTTCAGGATAGGTTGAAAATTACCAGTTTAGGTGCTTACCACCCTACTGGAAACTTTGTTTTTTAGTTCAAAACCAGATGGGTGGAATCACCTCTTCTTTCACCAGTTCTAGTAGATGGAGAAAGTAAATAATGTAAGTATTGGTTTGCTTATGAAACAACAATACTATGCTGTGTTTTGCAAGAGCAGCTTAACAAGGGCATTCTTTACTTTCTGGCTCCTCTTCAATAAATTATTTGAAATAAGCCTTAGAAAATTGAACTGAGGAGAAATGGAGACAATGAAAAGATTAAACTGTTTGTTTTACTGGTATTCTACACTGAAATATGAAAAACTAGCATGTTTGATTCTTTGCTACTTAAAGATATAATAGCTTTTTCAAGTAATTGTTGATTTCTTTTCCCTCTCAAGAGTGACTTATAAATAAAGTTAATAAAGTGAAATGCCTGTTCATTTGCTTCTGACAGTATAATCATAGTGACATTCAATTACACTGTTAGACCTAAGGGTCTGTCAGAGGTTCAATCTTGAATTTGATGTGTTTAACTGTGTTTATGTATGTAGTAGTGCCTGCTGTAAATTGGAAAGGTAGCCCATTTATTTGCAGCTTGAGACAAAATTAGAGGGGGAAAAAAAAGTTTATCTTTTTAGTTCCCAAATCACAGAAATGTAAATTACAGCCATGCAATTCCATAGAGTTCTGGCTGGAGTATGTCTTGTATAATCCTTGAACATAGATAGAAGCATTACATCTGCATAGGAGTGTAGTTCCTCCAGGGATACATGGTGTAGGATGGATTGGCAAGTGCTCTCTTGTGCTGCACACTTAATGAAACATAGCTTTTTAAAATTAATTTATATTCCAGAGTGTCTTGAGCCTTTGTCATGAGAGAGGACCCCAGTAGCAAGGTGCTCCCTGACAAAGCAGTTCTCTTTGTATTGTTTTCTACCAAGACAAATCCCCACTACTGACATATTTGTCTGTGAACCATCATCATTTGTCACTGAACACTTGCTTAATTATACAGGATTTAATTCTTCCTCAGAATTTATTCCATACCTTGGGCTTCCTCCCTCTTTATATGCTCTTTGATTTGCCTCTTACTGTTCAAGTCTCTCCTTACAAGACATCTCTTTTTTTGCAAGTCACTGTAATAATATCTCACTAGATAATATGTGTATTTTAAAAGAAATTATACATCACATTAATCTCTGTCTTCCAGCTTTATAAATCACACATCATTAAACTGTGTTCTTCTATTTGTTGCTTGATCTTGAAGTCCTTGTCAAAAAATTAAATTTCTAGCATGGTCACTGTTACATTGCATTGAACGTGCTTGACATTACAAAGCAGCATTAAGAATGAACTCAAGAGCCTACAAGGTAGTTTCATCTTTAGTTAACATGTAAGTGTAATCTGAAGATTGCTGTAAAATGTGTCAGCATTAGTTGAATATGTGCTGTGGGTTCAGATCCAGTACAGTTCTATTGTGTTGGTTAAATTAATTTGTGGAGAACTTGAGAAGCTTTTGCACCTAATTGTTACTGTCATACTAGCAGAGCATTTCCAGTTCCTCAGGATCAGAGCTCTGAGTGTCTAACAAGTTTCAGAATAAAAAACTTCTTGCGTTTTCCAATTATGTAAGAGTTGTCTCTCAGTGTCTGATAAAGATCTTTCTGGTTTTATGTCCCATAATGCTAGCTAAACATTCATATTCTTTTTCCATTTCAGTATTTTCTGTTAGAGGATAGAAATATATTTCTGCTTTTACCTTGCCCTTTGAGAAATCTCTGTGTTAGAGAAGCTTAAACCTTGGGCCATATTTCTAAGACATGTCTGTTTGTACTCAAAAATAAATAAATCTTTGAAACAGAAGAGTCTGATGCTGCAATCACATTCATGATTGCTTCTTACACTTGCACAGAATATGATTTCCCCTCTTGTGCCCTTTTAAGCTTTTATTATATGCTCACTGTCTCCTAGTTTTACCTGCCAGTATCATGTTCCTTGACAGAGGCGACTTCTGCAAGATTGTGTAATCTCTGTGCCTGGTCGCTGATTGCTCTTTGTGTGTCCGTGTCTTTGAAGTACCATCTGGTTGTCCATCAAATTCATACCTTTACTAAACACTCTATCAAGGCTTCTCATGCAGGAAAATGAGGAGCTGTCTGATTAAAATACATTATGTCTTGTTATAATGCTACCTTTGATGTGTTTGTCTGGCCTCATTTTTCCTTCAGTCCTCCATCCTCTTTATTTTTTTCTTAGTTTTTTTGTTCCCCCCCCCCCGCCCCCCCCTTTACTGTCCATGCTTCCAATAAATCTTTCCCCTGGATTTCTCACCCTTTTTTTTCCTTGCCTTCTTCACTTCTCCCTTTATGTGCTCTGCACCTGTTTTTCACCTCTTCTGTGTTTTAATTTTTTTTCCCTTTCTGCCCAGTCTGACAGAAGTAGGCAGAGGCTGTTTGCTTTGCATACAAAGTTGGCTGTAAGGGGAAGGAGAGCAGGATTACGCTCCTTTGGTTGCTTTTCCTTTGCAGCTGACTCTGGGTTTAAAGAGCATTTGCTATGCATAGGAAGGAGTTTGTGCTGAACACTCCTAAGTCTTTTTCATGAATTCTTAAAAGACTAAATTATGGTCTCCTCCAGGAGAAGAGGCAGATTCTTCTCTTTCATGCCTTTGTGGAAGAAGGTTGTTTCCCCTCAGTGGGTGCTAGAAAAACTGATGGGAGATTTTTCCAAAACTGTTTTACTTAGGTAGTGAAATAGATCTTCAACAAGAAACTGTTATGGAAAGTTTTTGCTTTCCAGAAGAGATCTTACAGATCTGAGTTTGAATAAAGATTTTATTTTAGTAAATATTTAATGTCTCAGAATTTCAGGAACATTTCAGGAACAGTTTGGTTTCCCTTTCCCTTTTTTTTTTTTTTTTTTTTTTTTGATTATATATTACATTTTAATTGTCTTCTACCAGCTTCAGACATTAGTTCCCCTCCAGAGCACAGACCATACTTCTTCCCAACTCACATGTTACACTTCCCCAAGAATCAAGGCATGCATTTGATCACAGGTATTATTTGAAGAAATTGGCCTTAAGTTTGCAATGCTGAATTTCTTTTCCCGGTGATGATGTGACAACAGCTTTCTGTCTTCTCACAGTGCAGTGCCTAAGCTATAAGATTTTTGGCCCTTACTGTGTGTCCTTACACCCAGGCTCGGCGTGACTTCAGCACTGTGGCTGGGATACACACTGGAATGATGCTGGGTGTGAGATAAAAATTGCTCTCACAGACAAGGGCATAACAAGGATCAGTAGTTGTCAATGGAAGTGAGACAAATTCAGGCTTGTGGTAAGATACAATTTCCTAAATGGTTGTCCATACCTTAATGTTATTTGAATGGGATTGGATAGCTCTCTAAATGTCAAATGCTGGAAAAATTACCCCATTCTCTGGGAAAATTATGGTAGTATGGGTATAAGGAAGGTTAGAGAAGGTGATCATGGTAGTTCTTTATGGTTTTAGGATATCTCTGGAGCTACCACTCTGCTCTTTTTCACACTTGGAGACTCAAAACAGCTGTGGCAGAAGCTTTGCATCATGAGTGAGGGTAAACCCTATGGCCTGAAGCATAAGCTTTTCAAGCCAGGATCTCTGCAAAGACCTTAGCTGGGTAAAAGCGACGAATGAATGTCAGCTTAATATTTCTTTGTGACTGTTGCTCATAGGAGAGGAAACTGCAGGAAAAGGCACTTGCAAGAAAAACATAGTCTGAACCGCTTCTATTTTTTGTGCCTGAAGGTAGCTAACAAATGTAGGGAGCTGCCTATAAGCCTCCACAAAATAAGCATTTGCTGGAGCATCTCTCTTGTGTCATGTGAGAAGCTGAAAGCCTTTCTCTTCCAAAACTTCTATTTAAATGTTGAATGCCAGCACAAGGGAATACCATGATTGAATGCAACCTAGTGCAGCAAAGCTATCACAGGTGAGGATGAAATAGTTCAAAAGGCACTTTGCCAGAGGAACAGCTGAAATAGCCATTAGATGAAAGTCACATGAATGAACCTGAATCCCGGAGAAGTGAATTCATGTTGATGCAAAAATAATAGCTGTTGAAGTAGCTTGTGGCCCCTGTGGCATCATCAGTGGGAAGACATTCTTCCTCTCAGAGACTCTGATACTTCTTTGACTAATCCATATATCTTGATCCTCATTTCAGTTCTGCACTGACTCTTAATTTCTCACTGGTGCTCACTGTCACGATCTTCAACATTTTCTTGTTTGCTGCCTCACTGCTGTTTGTCCCATCCTTCCTTGCAGCCTTTAGAAGTGGTGGGAAAGTTCCCTGAGCTGATGAGGTTCTTGGTCAGCTTGTGCTCCAGTTTGAGCTTGTGTGTTTTCTAGTTGCCTTTAGCAGTTTTGCATATTGCTTGGTGTTTGAGAATGGAGCGTTGTATTGCTCACAGAGTGTTGCCCAACTGGATCCACAGGTGAATTAGGTAGAGAAGGCTACCAAGTAGCTTGACTGTGTGTGAAAGTGATGAGTTATGTCTAAGCCTGTCAGGATCCTCCAGTGCATATTGATTCTTCAGGGAACTCATCTGTCATCTTCACTCCCCTGACCTACAAACCCCTGCTTAAGAAACTACATGGGTAAATTTCTTTTTTTCTGTGTTTTGATTTGTGGATTTTTTTGGTTTGGGGTTTTGTTTTTATTTCATCTTGAGTCATTATCTTTTATTGCTAGTAATGATATCAGGGAGGCAATTCTAACTATGTCTCACTTGGACTCATACAGAAACTTCTAAAATCTCTTACGTACAAATGAGACTGATATGTGAAAACCACTTCTCACTTTACTAAGGTAGTGATTTTGCTGTCATAAAACTCACTAGGAAGTACGTATTTTAAAATTTGGGTTAGACATTATTTCTGATGTCTACATTACATTAAATTAATCTGGAGAATACTTGATGTCCCAGTTAAGGAAAATGTTTACACAAATGGTTATAGTTAAGCTCACGATTAGTTCTTGCTGAGAATGGGCCAGAAGTTGAGCACCTTGACTAAATGTCACTGAGAGTGGTTTTATGAGAAAATGTCACCTATGAAAGACATAGGAGTGTCTGATGTAGCCCAGAGACTTATTACTAAGAATGCTGCTGTGGTCATCTTGGGTGAAATAGTCAAGGTCTTTGCAATAAGGCACTTTTATTTATATTTCTAAATATAAAATACATATACTTTGTTGTATTTCATTAAACAGCTGCTGTATAAATACCTGCTAAAAGAGAGGCTTTAATTATATTTCATTTCTCTCCATAGTTCTGGGTTTTCAGTCATCTCTACATGACAGTAAGAAGCAAAGGTGCCTCTCTCAACTTTCAGTGAACACACTGTGCCACTTCCATCTTTGGAAGAGTTGACCACCCAAACCCTATAAAACCCAGATGCTGTCTGTTCTTCACTGTATTATTTGATGTCTGTGCATGCAGAGGAACAATCATAGCTGTGAGAAGCACAGACAGCTGGTTAGTTATTTGTGGATGGCTTAGAGATGTGTATCAACCAGTCATTTGTACTTGCTAGGTGAGCTAGAGGAGTTAATATGATTTAGAGTAGCCACACAGCATTTCTTGCTAACGAGGGAGTTGCCTAATTTGGAAATACATCTATATCTAATCTGATACACAGCCGCTCCATACTTCACACCCATTCCAGTTTGGGAGTACTTATTGTAATGTTTTGCAGATTTGGTTCCAGCAGATAAAATTTTGCATCCTCCCTTGTGGCCTTATCAGTCTGTTTGCTTCATTTTGCTTTGAGAAATTCTGGAGAGGTTTCCTCAGTGTCTCCAGTGGTACATAGAACAAAACTTTCAGCCACAGTTGTTTGGGTTATGTTGAGAGGATGCGAAACTGTAACCAAGGAGAAGGGAAGTGTAAAATTAACAGATATTCCTCCTTTAGACATTCCTAATAAGCTAACTACCATATTTAGGTAAAGGAATCTGCCTGGAAATAATGCAATACTTACTTTTAATAGCCTTTAAGTATGTATGGGTGCCCTATGACAACTGTTGTAACACATAGTAGGACTTGCTAGGCAAATATTAATGTAGGATATACGAATATTAATGAATACCTGAGGTGATTCAGTAGTGTCTTGAGTGCTCTGCAGATCTGTATTTATCACCACAAGCCTCAAAGATGTTCCACAATGTCAGTATGAATGGCCTGCAGTGGGTTGGAGGTGGTTAGTATCCATTTGTGAGTGCTGTGCTTTTCACAGACCTAGGCCCTAGTTTGCCTTCTCCTGTGTCTACTTGTTTCATAAAACAGAATTGGAATCCATCCATCTGCAAATTACCACAGGTTTGATTAATTTGTAAATAAACCTGATATTCATGCTGTTATCCAACAGTTATCTCCACTTGTTGGCAACAGTTTCAGGATCTGAGAATGCATTAAGTCTTTTTTAAAGTATTCCATATTAAGTCAACTTTTAAAAAAAAAAGTCCAATTTCATTTTGGTTTCCATCTTTAGTAATGGTAATGTCCCTCTCACTGAATAGGCTAATATTCCTGTAAGCACCCACAGGCTATAGCATTGAAGAGATTGTACCTTTTTTTTGTGAGAGGATGGCTGCACTGTGTAAACTTAATGTCATGAAAACTGAAAGAATGTATGAAGTTTTAAATACGCAGATGAATTCTAGGTCTACTCTTTTGGCTACTTTGAGAGGGAGCACACAGAGGACTTGGCTGGAAAAGTCACAAGAAGTTCACGGGGGGAGAAAAAACTCTCCAGCACTGGCATAATGCTCTCAGTAGTTATTATGTGGAGTATTGGGATTAAACTGGGCTTTAAGCTGACTTCTCACAGGCTATACTTCCCTTATGCAGGCTGCTTTCAGACCAGCTCAGGTACTGATTTCTGAACTTTCAGGTTAGTCACCATTTAAGAGTCTCCAAACTTCCCATTTTATTTATTTATATTTTTTAATGTTATGAAGAGAAAACCAGTAACTGTCCTGTAAATTCCAAACCCCACATCTTTCCTTTAGGAAAAGCATTATAAGTTTGCTGATTGCCAACAATGCACTTACCTGTGCCATTAATTTGTAACCTCTACTTCTGAAATCCTAACCATGCTGAAGTCAATGCCAAACCTTCCTACAGATTTCATTGCCAGGCAGTTAAACCAGGAAAATAAATACCTGAGCTCATTGTATCTTCTGCTGCCCTCATGGTATTTAACACATTTTCAAGTACAGAAGAGTCCCATTCATCACAACCCAAAAGGTACAATACCAGTCTTTCACCAGCAATCAAAGTGAAGTATTAACAGTCAGCATTTCATATGAATTGTTTAAATCTATTATATTCCAGTAACACAGCAGACAACACCAGGGCTTCATTAACATCAGTTTGTAATTGAGTAAAATGATGGGCCGTCCTGTGAATGCCTTGAACCTCTAAGTATTAACTGGCATGATTTATCCAGTGCATTTAATAAAGGGTCCACCCTGGCCTCAGGTGGTGGTGTAAATTATGTAGTCATTGTTACCTTTATGATATAGGTATAACTTAAATTTCTTACCTTTTGAAGTGCTTCAGAGTATTAGATCATGTCTTATGTGTATTTCTGACAGCGGGTTTCAAAATAATTTTTTTTCTGAAATCTACTGACAGCTACAATGTAGTTCCTGCAAGGCTTGTGGCTTTTGTTTGAAATGAAGGGAATTGGGTGGTGTGGTGTTGTTAGAGCTGTGCTACAGGAAAAGGCTGAGAAGCTCGGTGTGCAAGATGCACGTCCCTGCTAGCTCATCTCCAAGAGCAGCGAGAGCGGTTGCTGCCTGACAAAAGGCATAGTTGAGATAAAAGCTTCTGAATCTCGAGCAGGTACTGGCTGGATGCACTGCAGAAATACCTGGTCTAAATTTGGAGAGTGAGAGCAATATGGTTTTCACACCTTTCTTCACTAAGTGGTATACTGAGAAGGAATGGCAATGATGACAGCCTTATCACGAGGGGAACACTTCAGTGGTGGTTGTTAGGAGAATGCCCAAAATTAGCGTTTGCAATCTCCAGTGAAGGAGTGGAATCTGTACTTTATACCATCCATCTATATACTAAATAAATGTGGACAGTTGTCACAGAAATAGATACCAAGTCTATCCACATTAAGCCTAGCAGAGGTCATTCCTAAACGGTTTTCTGTCTGACCAAGTTAAGATGGCATTTAATATGGGCAGAATTTGTTCTAGATGCAGGACTACCTGTTAGATACTGAAATATGTTCTTGGTCAGTGATTTTATTTTTTTTTTAATTCTTTTTTTCTGGAAACACCATTCAGCTGAAGAGACCACAATGCAGGCAATACCATATGATGATTTCAGTGCCTTCGTTCTAGCATGCATATTGTGTTTTGAGTGATGCTGATCTGTTTTGAGAGCTTGTGGGATTTTCATAACCACTGCTATGTTAATCTCATTTGGCTTCTGTAACATGCTTCAGATCACTCTCTTTTCCAGGATCTGATTACAAGATATTGAATGATGTTTTGTTCTGCAAATGGGTTATTTTCAGTTTTCACTACACTTTCATTTTGGAAATTTGTGACTGTTTAACCTCTTTGTGAGTCTTCACATGCTTTATTATGGTGAATTTCTATGCTAATCAAGATGGTTGCTAATGAGACAATCTTCATCTTTCCGTCGGTGTAGGCACTGCTGTATCCTGAAGACATCTTGCCTTTTGATCTCTTTGATCCAAATTAATTGTAGGAGACTAAATGCAGACAGGCAAATCAAATGCACAGCAATGCCTAATAGAAATGTTACAATTACATAAAAGTATCAGAAATCAAAGGGTGTGTCCAGGTAGGTGATTCAGCAGAGAAATAACAGAGTATCTGAAGTTCATGATTTCAGCTCGCAGTTCTATCTGCTTGTACTTAGACACTTGAGTCGTCCAAGGCAGAAAAGCTAAACCAGGTGAGAGAACAAAAGCTGTCATACAAGAACCAAGGTAAAGAGAATCACCCTCCTTTCATCTCCTCTCCCATATGGGCCAAATTCATCCCTGATGCAATCCCAACCCAGAAATACATGAGCAGCAGTAATATTACCAGCAGAGGACAATTTTTAGTAGTTTTGATTAGTATCCCTCCCTGGGAGCCAGTATGCCTTTTGTTTGTTGTTGGGTTTTCTTGGGGTGTTTTGCTGGGGTTGGTTTTGGTTTGGTTTGGTTTTTTAAGGGGAAGGAAACCAGGCCTGTAAAATAGCATGTGAATATCTGAAAAAACATGAGCTGCATATTCAGGGAATAATTAAAAGTTACTGAAGGTTGGTTTAAAACAAACCTTGGTTTGGAATCAACTGCATAACTGAAAGACATCCCCTTCACATCTTTAACTGTGTCTCGTGTACTAAAATTTCCTAAATTTGGTGCAAGATTTAGTTTCTGAACATCTTAGATCTGAAATGTTTCATATAAAATTCTTGCTTCAAGTAATTTAAAGAGTTACGAAATTCACATTCAAACTCTGAAATTCCTGGCTCTGGTACATGTTCAGATAATCAGATTTCAGTATGGAAATACAGCACCTACCTTATCCGCTGCAGATAGATCCAGTGTGGAAAACCCTTAAAATCAGCAGGTACTGTAAAGAGATCTGCATGGGTATTCATTTGAGCATTAAAAAGAAGGAATCTAATTAGCAATGCACTGTGATAACAGCCTTATGTTAAGTGCTTTTGTTTTCATCGTCCTCAAAGCATGCCTAAATGCCACAGAGGAATGATGGAAACCCTATAATGAACTGTATAAAATCAGTCACAGCTGCACAAAATGTACTGTGGGCAGAAATGTGCTTTTCTGTGAAGCCTGAAAATAGTGACAGGTAACTGTGACAAATGCTTTGTTGTAGAAATATGAGCACGTTCAACACACGCTGAAGAGATTGTTTCACAAATTTGCCTGAGAGGAATCTATTTCTGACTGAATAGTCAGAAGCAGAGTCTGTATTGCCACGTTCCTGTAAAAGTATAGAGAGAGGACTCTGCCTGCTTGAAACAGAATTGGACCCATTTATACTTTTAACTTCCATCTAGGCATTTATTTAGGAGTAGATAGCATGAATCATTTTCCTGTGAGTACAAGTGTGTGTATGTCTATGTGTCCTTCAAAATTTCTGGGCAGTTTTAAAGCTCCTTTTCTGCACCCTTTTCTGATTTGGGGATGACTCAGGAGAGAGTGAGTTAAAAAAAAAGTCTCAGCCGACTCTAGTCCTTAACCTTTCAGGTCTTAGAATGTAAATAAAATGTGTTGTCTTGGAATGTAAATAAAACATGATATACAGTCAACTCATAATCCCACAGCTTGTATATGCAGAGGTGTAATAGAATGGGGACAGGAATTTGTCTTCTGTTCATCAGCATTGCAGAATACTAGAAGCAAGAGATTCCATCTGGAGAAGAGTCTCTAAGTTGCTGAGTACAAAAATGAAATAAATGTTGTTGCCATATTGTTCCAAGTGCTTGATTAGAAATGAGTCAGAGAGTGGTCTTTGTTCTTCTCCATCTGGACATGTGTACTCCATGATAAGCTCAGATATGAAGTTTTAAAAATCTATTAAAATTGGTTAGTTCTTTAGGTAAAAAGACAAGGTTCTTTCTAGGAGAACTGTAGAGATTAGTTCTACGGTTTTAGGCTCTCGTGCTGAGAATGCTCATTCGGGCAAGTGCCATGCTTGTAATGAACTTGCTTGATCTATTTATAGCTTTACTCTGTGTGTTTTTACCCAGATGGTGCTCCTTAAATTTCAGTGGGCTGTGTGTATGAGCAGCAGTTCACACTACAGATCACAGTGCAGGACAAGAATCCAGGTAGCAAACAAATATACTTAATTAAGTAGATGTTCACAATTAGCTAGTACAATACTTATGACCCTTTTTAGTGGTGTCTCTCTGCAAGAAGGTTCTGTAACTGAACTTTCAAAATCGCTTTTAATTACTGTTTTGTTATTATTTTGGATAATTTTCTTTGCAAAGATAAATAAATAACATTCAATGCAGAAAGAAGCAAAAAGGGTAGTTTTCCAAATCTGGAGTGGCTAGATCTTATAGTGTGCCAGAAGTGGATTCCAGTCTTCCCAGGTCCTCTTCTCTCGGTACTAATAGATCATTTCCATCATCACAGCACCTTGCTTCTCCAAGCTTGCTTTTTGCCAGTTTTGGTTCTGTATGTTTACTCTTTCCATATGCTTGAACTCCCACCAACATTGGTTTGCGTTTCTTTTAATATAAGACTCTGAAATTTTCCTCTGTGCTCAGCTGAAGTCCATTTGTATTCCATTCTTGTAATTCCATTTAAAAAATGTTATAATTTTAATATATATTCTGAAATTCTACTTTACCAATTCAAAGTTTTGTAAATCTCAATAAAAGAAAACTGTGACCTGTGAAAGTCTGTGAACATAATCCAGGCAATTACATTAAACATGCTTACATTAAACTCTAGTTGGACCAAATGCCTTTCCCTGTGCCCCTCCCCTCCTATTGAAATAATAGATTTCGTGTTAAATGCAAGATTTGAATAATACACTTAGTTTGAACACCCCTAGCCACTGAATCGTGTTTCATCTGCTGATACCCTGTATCTGGTATACATGAACTCAGCTAGGATGGCCAGTTTTAACCCTTGCAGGCACCAAGACTGTGACAGTGTGTAAGGATACCTGCAGCTCTCTCTGGGTGAGCTACAAATGAGATCTCACTCTGAGGCCAGGCTAAAAGTATGGTTGGTTTATTTTTTTTGTTTGTCTTGGTTTTCGTGTGCAGCATCAAGAAGCTGGCTGCCCTTGGGCAGTTGGTTACTTGAAAAGCATTTGAAAATACTAATGTAGTGATTTATCTGGGCTCAATAGTTGATAAGTACATTCTATGGCTTTTAACAGGCTAAATTAATAGATTGGGATCACATCAAGGAACTGTAGGATTGCTAGCATTACAAATCTGCATCCTGATCAGAACTACTCACTGCATTGAGTTCAATGTGATGATATTAATATGTTTCTGTAAAATGAATGAGACCTTCTCAGGTTCTAATACAGCCTCTTGTGCCTTACATATAACTTAGCTCCATAAGCAGCCAGGTGCTGTTAGGTGCTGATTGCTGGTTTTAAGAGAATGGTATCTTACTGGTTCTGACTTAGGAAACTCTGCAAATTACAGAGAAGGAGGGAAGATGGGAATAGAGTTTCTTCAGTCATAGAATTCACAACAGGGACTCTGTCCTTGCTGTAATTTGCATACATTTGGCGTAAAACCTTTATTTTTTAGAAAACAAATTTTTTTTGCTCTTCTGAGAGGACAGAGTTGAATGGAAAACATCTTTTTAAAAAAAATATCTTCAGGATAATTTTAGTGAGCTTTTAAATTTTTTCAAGACCTTCATATATATATATATATATATTTTTTTTTTTTTTAGCACTATTATAAGTTTTGTACTAGTCTACTCTGTCTCTCTTCCCCTTCTGTACAGTCTCTGCTTTCTTGTGTTCCTGAAGACCCCAGGTAGGACACATTCTGCAGATTACCTGCAGAAAACATGAGAAAACAGAAATTTTAATGACCCCAGTGTATTTTTTTTCAAAATCGTAGACATCTTAGCAGTCTCTCCCCATTCTTCCATGCTCTCTTCCTTCCCTGTCTTTCTCCAAGCTACTTGTTTCCCACTCGCATATTGCAGTTTTCTTCCCTGTTAGCTCTTCTGAAATGAGCTGGGCTTTAAAAAGATTTTTAAAAATTAAAAAAGAAAATACCCTTGTTTGTTTTCTAGATCCTATCAGACCTGATTCACCTTGCAGCCCCTTAGTTCCATGATGGCCCAGGGTGAAGGGTAGGTGAGTGGCAGTGCTGCGGCAGGAACAGGCAGCTGTTGGTTGTGAAGGCCAGTAAGTCTGTAAAATGGCTTTATTCCCAAAAAAAGCTTAGGGTGGAACTGCATATGGATTAGGTCTTATGTGGAGCATCAAGTGCAGCTGTGTTTATTACACTGACTGCAAAACAGAGCAAGTAGTATGCAGGCAAAGCTCCCTAAGTCTGAGGTCAATTGAGAAAGGATTCCTGTTCTGGATTCAACTTTCAGTTTGGAGGAAGGCCCTGTATACTTAAATGTTATTTGAAATGGTTTGGGCTACAGAAAACCATCTGATAGCTTTGTCAGAGAACGAAGGGACTGGAATTAGTGTAAATAACTTTATATGTGGGTGTGGGACTGTCAGTGTAATGTGTGTGGCCCAGCTTTCCAGCCTCAGACTGCTGACATAGCCCTTTCCTGTCATACATCCTTACGCTGTTGGTGTTTTCTGACAGCACTATCACACCAGCTGCAGCTTCCTACTCCCCAGGCCTTGGCATGCCCTGTGGGTTGGCTGGCTTGGTGATATTCCCTGTTCCAGCAGAGCCCTCTCTTCCTGTAGGATAGCTATCATATCCTTGACGACCTCCCATCCTGTTAGCAGTTCATCCTCACTTTGTCTCTTCCTTCTCCCTTCTGACCGTGATTTCAAGCCATGTCACACACCATGCTGTTACAGGGCATGCATTTGCTCTTTCTCAGCCGTGTCCTTGCCTCATCAATGTTTAAGCGGTGCTTTTCCTAAGGGTGGTCTCTAGTCTTCTTGCACAGTTTCAGTAGCTACATCTTGTTGAAACAGCTGTAATGTTCTGACATGTGGTGGAACTAAATGCAGAATGTCTCTATCCAAAATATTCTGAGGGGCAGGGGGAGATGCTCAAAGAAAGGCAGCTGTGGTCAGAGAAGAGCAGTTATGCTTAAAAATTTGTTAATGCATCCTGGGTAATTCTGTCTGTGGCTTCTTGGCAGTGATGGGGATGGTCATAATTCCCAGTAGCATGTACAACACAGTGCTCATGTTCATTCTTCACATGACAGCTGCATGGCTGTTCATCACCTCTCAGATGTGAAGAAGCAAGAAGTAAGTGCAACTCCTCTCAAGTAACCTTTCCTCATCAAGGCTAAAAGGTGCACCTTTCTCTCTATGCATCTTCCTTCTGTTCTTTATGACTTCCATAAAAAATCAGAAACGGATTTTTTTCAACATTTCTTTTGCTCTACCCTTCTATAATCTCAGATCATCAGATGCTCTTCATACCTAGCAGCAGAATCTGAACATTGCAAATCATGTCAAGATTATGCAAAGCCTAAAACTCCAAGTCCAGGGTAATCCTGAAATGAAGTTGTTGACTTCCTCTTCTGCATAGTCCCAAACAGGTGTGGTTCAGTCTTTAAAATCAAGATAGACCTTATTTTATGGAGGTGTATCTGGTAAGTCTAGGACATGAGTACCCAACTGCACATCTCTCTCTAATGACAGTGAATTATCTGATTAAGTTCCTATACATGTCACACTGTCTAGACAGCAGACAGCCTCTTCTCCTTATCATTTTTCACATCCCTTTGAGTTTTCTTGTAAGTTAACAGAACTGATATTAAGTCACTGCAAACAAATAGAAACTCTATTCTAAAGCAGTTATCCAACTTTGAGTATGACTTACTTTGAATAAGACTTGGTGAATAAACTTACCTTTGGTTACAATTCTGAGCATTTTAAAATGCATTTTAAATTACTACAGTCCTTTTATCCTGTGCTGTCTCCCTGTCATAGATGTGCCATTAATTAAATAATATTATTTTCTCTGTTATTTTGTAGCAGGCTTGGCAAAGGTAAAAATTGTAGCAATTGAAAAGGGGAGATAAAATGTGAAGGTAATGGCAAAGCATTTTCCTCAGCAAATGAAAAGGTTTTTGTTCTATTTTGCAGATGAGAGGTGTAACATGCCAAAAATGGGACTTAATATGCTTCCACATCTCATTTGAATAGTTATCAAGCAAAGCAGAAGATCTGTACAGAATCAGAGTACTTGGTCTCAGTATTGCTTAAACATGGATTGCTATTTTTTTGACTGTTTTGGTCTCCCACAGAGTCCAGTATATACTTTACATTTAAAATATGTGCTTGCACTGCATTTGCAACAGGGTCTTTTTGTATTAGGAAAATTTACAAAAAAGATTATAATAGATAACAGAGAGTAGCAGCCACCTTCCTTAAATACTGCTTTTAATACATCAAATGTTATAGAGTGGTATCAGACTAGAAGAGACATATTTTGCCTGTTAGGTCAGTGAAGATGGATGAGGAATTAAAAAGCTGGTACTAGAGTCTAACATCAGTATAGGCTCACCGTCAGGCTCTTCACCACCAGCTGGAAAGCAGTGTTAGTAAAAAAATTTATTATCACAAAATCTTGTTGGGAAGTGGATACTTAGGCTGCAATTATTTTAATGCAAGAGGAATGCGCTCTTTGTTTTTTTGTCTCTAGAAGAAAAAAATTAGTTACCACATTAAGATACAAGAGGAAAGCGTAATTAAATTGCATTTAGTGATTTTTTTGCTGCTTCTTCCTGCAGTATTAATTTTCTAAGTGCCATATGTGCCAAAGGTATCGCGTACAGTGCTAGCAACACTGGTAGCTACTTGTCAGAGAACAGTTTATGGCTCAAGGCAGTCGTTTATTTTGTTTGTTTAAACTTAATCACGAGTACTGTCCAATACACATATCTTGGCTTGGGAAGGCTCCCTGTGGCAAAGCACTGAAATGGTCCTGCCTGCAGTCAAAGACAACTTGTTTACAAGGTTGGGCGTAAGCCAAGTCAAGCTGGTCACTGGTCAAGTGTGCTGTTGTATGAGGGCCTTTGACATGAAGTCTTCTGAAGGAGGTTAATAACAAGTTTCCAGGTTTCCTTATTGTGGAGCACATTGTCTCAGAATTACATGTGCTGTGCCATCGTTTCACACAGTTCCATTGACTCATCAGAGGCTTGTTGCCAACACTGTGCTTCATCTGTTAGTGCCAGGAGAACAATCTCGTGGAAAGGCAGGCGTGCATGTTCTGGAGCTATTCAGAGCTCCAAACAGGATGAGTGCTGAGAACGAGGAAATAGAAATAGAAATGGCAAAAAGCTGCAGATGTTGGGAGAGCCAGAAGACTAATGCAGGAGCTGCCAAAGAAGGAACAGATAACAGGAAAAATAAGTGGATGAGAAATAAAGGAGTGTGAGATGTGGTAGAAAACCTTATGAAGGGAAAAAAGTTTCGAATGTTTGTCAAGATAGGAATCATCACCAGACCATGAGTGGATTATGGCACTTCCTAAGGTCTTTTCTGTTGGACAACAGTTTGGTGATTTGATTATATTTGATAGGGTGATTTTGCTTCTGTTTATACTCATTTTCCCAGCTGACTGCTTGTGAGCTAGCAAAAGTATCATAGATTTATGGCCTCATATAGGATTATCTCATTGTAATGTTTGATAATGTTCAGTAGAAAAACAAGGCTGATGGTCTAGAATAGTTGGAATGTAATTTGCTGCAAGTATTTTAAGTGTATTTTTTTATCACTTTTCTGAAAAGAAGTACCTGTTCTTCCCTAGACCTGTGGAATTAAGTTCTGCTCTGCATGTGCAGATCTAACACTAATATAATCAATGTGCAATGACAAATCAGGGCCAAGCTTCATCCCACAAGCCAGCTTAAGTATGCTCACCTAGAAAGCAGAGATGTTTGTAACCCCTGAGGCCAAGCAGTGTTATCCTGGACTGGTGGCAATAGCAGTGAGAGCTCAAGAGCATCAGTAGTGCCCGCACCAGCAGCAAGCCCGTGTGCTCCCGGCCTCTCCTACTCTGTTTACTAGTGCACACCAAATCCCACTCCCTGTATCTTCAGTGTCACTGTTATTTGTGCTAGCTGGAGTAAAGCGTGACAAGTAGGCAGCTTAATGTTGCTATATAGACATATTTCTAGGCAAACTTTTTGTGGCTTGCCCAGCTGGGAAATGGCAAGAGGATGCCATAGCACCATCCATGGATTGCCAGGGAGCATAGGTATCCATTAGCCATCCTGCTCTTTTTCTGCATTTTCACCCTGTTTCTTCACACTGTGAAAAGGTCTCTCGGGTCATGATTTTACTCTGAGCAAGGCATAGCAGAAGTAGTGCAACAATCAGCGTTGTTGATCCTTCTATAGCATCCTTCCTTCTGTCCTGTCAGTTCTTTCCATGCCAGGTAGAGAACCCTGTCTAGCTTCCACCAAAGTCTTCCTTGAGGTGAAGACAGGTCCTCCAACACACAAACCTTTTGTATTGTCCTCAGCAAGGAAGAAAATGCTGCAAGTTGCATTTCCATAAAGCTAAAGGAGGACCCTAAATACCCGCCTCCTCAGGTTATTTCCTGTCTCCTCTATGCAAAATATCAGTGTAAGACAATCACAAACTCCTCGTTTTCGGCAGTGCTTGTAAATATGACATCACACACATGTTAGTGAGAGGAAAATGAGATTGAATTTCCTTGTGAAATATGAAAAGAAGGTAATGACACGATTCTGCAGAGTTTGAGGGCTCTGACATGTGTCAGCCTCTCTGTACATGCAAATGTCATACTGTCAGAACTTAATAGGGCAAAATAGGTTTTCATTTCAGGTGAACAAGAACTCCAATTATAGCCTCTTACAATTCCAGTTACTGTGCTTGGGATGAATGTGTTTAACATTAATTCAGTATATGGCACAAAAGTCCTTTGCAATTTGGCTGAAATTACAGTGCTAGTTACAACACTGTGCTATCAGTTTAATAGGGGGAACAAGGCACTTCCATTATCCCCCTGTATTTGGTTTTTGTAACGTTTTTTAATATGTCTTTTAAGCTTTGAGTTGTTACTCTTATTCTTAGTCCAGAACTCAATTTCTCTTGGTAACTGGGGAAAGTTCCACCTAGTGAATTTAGAGCTTTGTGGTTGTTTAGAAATGGAGGTTTGTGATCAGCTTAATAGTCTTGTTCCATGTTTTAACATTTCTGAAATACATGAGATCAGAGTACTCATGAAAGAATTGTGGGAGCTGTAATTGTAGGAGTAAAATTTAAGTTGGCCTTTTCTTCTATTTCTGAAGGTAATTACTTTGCTGAAAAAATTATGTAATTGGTGGCAGAATCAGTAAATTTTTCAACGTTGTATATGTGGTCCTGAAAAAATCTGGCTTACAAATAGGTTCTCTCTCACAAGAGGATGTTCATGCACTGAAGTTAAAAAAAAACTCTGCCGGGTCTTATGTATCCATCCTAGCACTGAGATAAAAAAAAAGTCACAGTTCAAATATTTAAAGAATCCAGGTTCTACAAAGAAAGTGTTTCTGTTTTAATTCCCTTTTTGTAACAGTTTGGAATCACAATACAAATCCATTAGCAGTTATATTTATGACCTCACACAATTTCCTGCGCTGCTTGTGAAAAACAACGTTGCTTCTTAGCAAGGTGGGCTAATTTGTTCCATTGAAACGTATGCAATTTTAAGGTACAAATTTTATATCTTGAGATCTGTGTAGTTTAGTGTACTACGTTTCTGTCTCCATTTAATCATAGTCCTGAGTTTTAGGAACTGTGGCGCAGTCCTGGAGATGTGCAGATGCCTGCAGTGCAGGGTTTGCTGTCGGAGGTGGGCAGAGGCTTTTCAGAGGGAACCCCTATTGTGTAAAGTAGGTTTGCTGTGGTATTTTCTGCTGAAGACATCTTCCCTGCATACAGGGAAATTAATTCATGCTTATTGTAGTTTTCTGTAAGGCTCTGAAAAGCTGACATTGCAGATATTGGTTGTCTGTCGATGTCAGTTCACTTGTGTCTGGCTGTGTGCCTAAGCCCGTGTCTATTACTGTGGCAGTGAACACTTGTCCTTTGTAGCCCTGTGTGGAGATGAGAGAGCACTGAAGTTGTGGCGAGACTTAACAACTAAAACAAAGCCTGACTCATTCTTATGCTTATTTATTGAATGCGAGATCACTGAACTTTACTTCAGATGAGGAACATTTGATATGCAAGTTATTGAAAAGAAGTAACTGAAGATTCATGTGTCTCTCTTTTCTGAAATTCCTCGCAGAATAGTCTTCTGTAAAAAAAAAATAAATAATTCTGTTACTACAATTGGAAATGTTGATATTGGCATTAGGATATATTTGTGTTGTAATAGCAAAAGAAAACAATTTGTTTTGAAGTCTCATTTGCCTGCTATGGAATATACATTTGTATAGCCTAGCAGCCTTGTTGTATTTGTGCAGATGGATAGCTTCCAGAGCATTTTCTATTAAAAAAAAAAATATATATATTTAGTATCAACACAGTTTATTACATATATCTCTATCTTTTTAAAAAATATGTGAGATGTAATACCTACAAAATAATACATAGCTCTAATAGATTCAAGTATGTAAGAGTATTATTTATCAGACATTTAATCAAATCCAGACCTGAAAAAATAATCCATATCTAGGCTCTGTGATAAAAATAACAGTGGGATATATTTTGATCAGGAACTAAAATGAAATTCAGCTGTCTGTCAGCACTGTTGATCTTTTCCTGTATGCCATTTAATCTGGTAATGAAAGATGCAGAATCTCCCTCCCCCATGTATTTAACTGGAACAATTTTTTCAGGTGCTAAGCACCTGTGGCTGCAAATCAAACTAAGTGTGTTGTCTGACATAAATTGAGAATTCTGCTTCAATCAGAAATGCTCTTCAACAAGTCCTTTTTATTGCAGAGATGACCGTCTGCCCTTGTAAGCTCTTGACAGTGCTATTTTAGGATGGTTTCACTAGTTAGCTTTGGAATGATCGGAACACATCTTAAGAGAAGCAAAAAAAAAACCCGATCCTAAACAAGTGCACTTAACTCTAGCTCTGACATGCTGGTAGATAATTCAAAATCATATTATATTTGCTTCAAAGGAAAAACCTTTAGAGAAAATAATGTGAATGAGCAGTGGAAGTGGCATTTATAAGGCACGCTCGCAGACTTTAA
Organism: Acropternis orthonyx; assembly: GCA_035583155.1. Classification (NCBI taxonomy): domain Eukaryota; kingdom Metazoa; phylum Chordata; class Aves; order Passeriformes; family Rhinocryptidae; genus Acropternis; species Acropternis orthonyx. Next base: position 11,276,366 of record JAWWEU010000125.1, on the reverse strand, counting down.
TTCCGGATTAAGCTTTGCTGTCTGAATGCCAGTGCACTCGCTTCTTTGCCATAAAAAGATCCTGTCTTTCTCTTCACTTTAGTTGATTGCTAGAATGTAGAGAAAATGTTCACTGATGGAGTGAGGTACAAAATGAAGTGGTTCAGATTAGTGCAGTCAGAATTTGGAGTGTATGGTGACTTCTGTCTGTGAGAAATTGTCCTTTCAGTCATTTAAAATGGGGCTTGGGGCAGAGAAATAGCTTTTTGGTTTTGTTTGTTTACCTAGTACAAATAATATGTTATTGATAAAGAAATATGCTCCAGAGCAGGCTGTGTTTTTCACAAAACGAGTGTTTAACTTGTCCCACAGTAATGGGTGCCTGGCTTGCCTGCGTTGTCTCACTGGCATCCAGTCTAAAATTACTGGGAAAAATGCAAGTGGAGTTGAGGGCAGAAACTGCTGCAGATTCAGTGGCCTTCTTCCACCCCCAACTGGGGCTGTCAAGTTAAGAAATTAATACACTTGGAGAATTGGAACAAGAAATAATAATAAGAGCCAGTCAAATGCAGAATGTGTCACACAAAGTAACTGATGATGTCTTTTAGGAACAGCTAAAACACAGTGGGCTATGTCAGCACAGACAGCTTCAGGAGGGAAAAAAACCCTCCCAAACTCATATCATATACTTTATTACATAAATGTGTGGTTTTTACTTATACAGTAGGATTTTGTACATGCTGTTCCTCACCAACTCCAATGGAAGCAGGAGCTTGAATCTCTTGGAGAGAGTGGGATGGAGGCTAGTTGGATAGGGCGTGCTGTTCTGCATGGATGCTGCAGTGCTCTTCAGGATCCCTCCAAAGGGAGCATGCAGTGAGATGGATGCAGCACATACTGTCACCACAGGTGTCAAAATGGCACATTTTGGGGGCTGAACCTGTTTGTGCTAATAATAAATGTTATTTTTGTTCAGTGCTGAACTGAATCATCAGGAGCGCTTTCGTCTGCTGAACTGCTCTGTCCTATGGAACAGGAATCTAGTAATGAGGTATTTGAATTAGTTTGGTTTTGCTGTGGCCAAGTTCAGGTTAAAGGTTTGGTAGTTTTCTGTATGTGGTGTTTGCTCAATGCTGGCTGAAAAGAAAAAAAAATAAATGCAACAAACTTTACATGTGTTTTTTGCATAGGTGTGAATCTTCATTTGCTTGCTTTAACCACATTGTAAGTTTGTTCTTTTGCATATCACTGTTTCAGATTGTGACAGTTTTAGTGAGGAAAATTTACATTATTATGCAAGCTCTAATTTGATATGAAAAAAGTAGCTAGTGGCTCTTACCTCCATGGATTTAACTTTGGTCTTTTTTTTGATCAATGCTAAGCACTCGCAGCTCTTCCATTTAGTAGGAGCAGTGGCTACTCAGGACCCTTGAAATGCGTATCACAACTCTGTCTACTAGAAAATAGCTGTGATCCTCAGAAGCCCATTTCTTGACATATTTTAGCACTATTAACAAAGTAAAGGTGATTATCTCTGGGCAAATGTGTATAATTAAGGGTGTAGTTTTGAGTATTTCAACAATCAGGATAATTTTGACCCTGGAATATTCTATAGCACATCCCCAGGCTGCCTTCTCCCGGAAAGCATCACCTGAAGTTTATTCCTATCAAACCTTGAGCAGCAAAAGCATTTTAAACTTGAAGTTTTTCTAGCAGGTCCTTTGGCACCAGTTGGATTGAATGGCACCTTTTCCCCATCCCTGAGCATGTTTTCCTTAGCACTTTTGCTGTAGTGATTTGCTCAGTGATTCAGGCCTATTAAGCAGGTTATTACAGCAGTGGAGTAGTTTTCATTTGTACCTACTCAGAGGTGAATACAAATGCCTGTAAATAAGCAAAACTGACTTTCTTCATCTGTCATTGCAGAGGCACCTAAAAACAAAAATACAAATGAGACTGGATGATAGCAGACGAGATATTTTCGTTTACTCAAATTAAAAAAAGAAGGAGTGCAGTTAACAGTAGACCAGAATGGGGATGGAAAGGTAGAAAATGTACTTGAGTAGGTGCAAGTGTCTGTAAATCATCAAGTTATGGATCCTTTGTGTCTTTGGATTGTCTCTTTTCTTTAACACTGACCAAATAGCCATGCACAGGTCCATGTGCAGTGCTTATTCTTTCTGTGAGTGCTGCTATTTTAGGATGCAGCAAGGCTTGCTCCTATGGAGGCCCCGTGTACCAAGAACACTTTAAAGATCGTGGCAGTTGTAATGAATGGACCTGCGTTCCCTTCCCAGTGGAGCAAATACCAAGAGCTTCCCAATACTTACTGCTCTGATTTTGGAGAGTTTCCAGTGGAATAACTCTGTCCCATTTTCAGAGTACTTTTGGTTGCATACTGAGGATTTCAGTAAAATGTGAAGTGCCTAAGTGATTGCAAGCCTCCAGAGGGATAAAATTAGGACTGAGCTTCCTTGTGAAATATCCTATGATTTGTAATGTTAAGGATGACTCTGGAAAAGCTTATCAACAGGGCAGGACACAGATGAGATGAGAACTTGGACAAGAGATGGTACATTATGTTCATGGTCAGGAATAAATACCTTTGGTGTATTAAGAACACATTTTTATAACACCCTTTAAACAAGACTAAACCGGAAATACAGCTATTGAAGTAAAGCTTGCTCCTCTGAAATCATGGAAGATACTCTTGTCAGGTTTTTATGGGTGGGTAATTTGCCTGATGATAGTGATGAATCCTCAATATGCTCAGTGGATTAATTTTGCACTTTGATAATTTCTCTGAGAAGTTTGGATGGTACAGCAGCAACCTGTAATCAGAAGCTCACAGAGCAGCAGAAATCAGGGAAATGTGTTCTCAAGATAGCCAGTAATTCCTCATTTGGAGTTGTACTCCACACACTCCCCGGTTTGCCAGTAGTGAGCATACAGTTATCAGTCGTAATGACTGGGTGGAAAGTCAGAGATACACTTTTATTTATTAACAATCAAGTTTAAAAAAAAAAAAAAGTCACGTTTTTAACCAAGTCTGGCTTTTCAATTCTGATAAAGGTGTATTTGGTCAAAAATGATGTTGCATTTCCCTTGGAAAGGTGTTTGCATCGGATGAGGGTTTAATCTGAGTGGAATGAAACAGATTATTTAGTACTGTTCAACGAGCGAAGATTGATTAGTCGGGTATAAAGGCACAGTACTCTTCCTTTCTCTGAAAGCTCATTTCAGATCAAATTCCGAAGTCAGTGTCAAAGATAACTTGATCAACTTGTAGTGAGCTGGAGCTGAATTGTACATGAGACAGAGGGTTGTGTGATGGAATCATCTGTATGTGTATGAGAGGGGAAGGAGGGAGGGATTTTAGCTTGTTTAGAAAATAAAATGCACCATTAATCTAAATATGACAGTAGCATAAGCTGTGAGAACTGTCTTCCAAACAGCATGCCATGAGCCTGCTTTGTTTTCAGCTCTCTGCCAGCTACAGTCACGTTTTTGCCTAACTGCTGGTTTGTGTTCCTGGCGCCTGGATGAACCGATCCCTGGCTCTGCCAGAAAAAAGCATTGTGGGGAAAGACTGCCTGAAACACATCCACTGAAGGAATAATCTGCTCAGATACAGCGTAGTGGAAATGAAGGGGCAGAGAAGAGAGATGCCAGTTCGTCACCATTCCCAGCTAAATCTGAGTATCAGGGAGAGGCTTTGTGTCCTCTGCTTGGAGTCTTAGAAAGTGATGTGCGTGCTTGGTAGCGATGTGTCAAAGCTAGTGGAAGAAAAGGATTTGATAAGAAAAATCTGGCTGCAGAAGCTGGGTTTGTTTTATTTTTATTCCAATTGGGAGTGATCTTTAGAATGATCACCTTTCTGTGTTGTTTCCCTTCTTCAAAAGCTAGATAAAAAGGGAGTTACAGGGCAGAATATGAATACCTGATAATTTTGTGTGCTTGTCACCACACTGTTTTGCATACGTGGTAGTTTTCTCCGTTCCTGGAATAGATGTTTCTGCTTTAAACACTCTGCAAGTGTTTTTTTTGCGGGGTTTGTCCTTGTTTATTTTAAATAACAAAAAGGTCAGGGGCAAGTGAGTTCAAAAGCTAACAAACATTAAGCAAACAGCAATTATGCATAAGAAATTTGGGGAGAAATATGCATATGTGTACAGGAAGTTTTTAAATAAACTGAGTATAAATACTATGGAAGCAGAAGTGCTGCCAGCAGGATAATTATATAATTGATGTGCTTGTCTATGAAGCTGCTTTTTCTGTGGTTTGATATATAGCTCTACTAATGAGGTGGATCTCAGGCCCAGAATTCGGTCTCCTTTTCCGTGTGTAATATTCTTCACATAGACAGCTCTGTGAGGAATATGCCTGCAACCTTTTGGAAATGAAACACAACTCTTCTAGGTAACAGTCTTTGTGTCTTGCTGTTTTCTGGGCTGTGCTATTTGCCACTTCCCATTTAGGGGGAGATGGTGGTGGGATTTGATACAAACAGAAAATTAGATTCATGTTGTGCACATAGCAATTCTCCTCTCCTTTCCCACAGCAGTCACATTTATTTAGATGTATTTCCCTGATTGCTTTTGTAACTGAGTTCTCATTGAGCCTCCTTTGCTAATTAATCATACTCTTCATCTGGGACTTAAGCAGAAACTTATCTAGTGGGCAGATTGATGTGCTGATGAAGTCCAGAGGGTCAGGGAAAAGGGTGAGGCTGATAGGTGTGTGACTGGAAGAATCAGATTGTCTTGCTGTTGTTTCACATCAAAGTACTGGTGTTACATAAAATAAGTGAGTCTAAGCTGAATATTGCATTATCTGGGACCAGTAAGATGAGTCTGGGTGAAAATTGATTTTACTGTTTTGTTTCATTTGAAGATTATCAGATATCTTTTTTCCTTGCTCTCTGTTTTCTGCCATCTGAATTCTCTTCATGTCTTTGACCTTTCCTTGTAACTCTGTTCCCTCCTCATGTGTGCACACTCATGTGTTGAGAAATCTCCAGGTTCCAGAGCTCCATTGTTTTCTTTCAGAAAGTCAGCAAGATGAGAGATCATCAGGATTTCTCTCTTACCCTTAGTCTCTATTTCCATCTTTCCATTTCTTGTGCCCTGACAAGAAACCCACAGAGCAGTATTTCTTTGCTGGGAGTTACTACTTTTCCCAAAGACCTTGTTGTTGCAGCAGCCTGCTGGAGAGGGGCTGTCTCTCAGACCCCCATTCTGTGAGCAGTGTGTCTCCACCAGGAGCCAACAGGAACATTTTGATGAGTATTTTTTCTCTAGTCCTTAAGAGAATAGTAATTAGTAACTAATAGTAAGACTCCAACCTACTCCTGTTTCCTAACATATCCCCGTATATTTGTGTGCTAATTTTTGTTCTCGAGGGAAAATGAGGAGGCTTCAAATCTGGAAGTGCTGCATTTTAATAGGTAAGTTTAAAATAATTAAGTGTTTTGCTATTGGTGTGCTTGAGACCAAAGCGCGAAGGAGACTAAAGGTACAGACCAGAAGTTTCAGATGTATATCCCAGAGTCACACATGACTGTGCAATATGTACTCGGAAAAGAGATGCCAATGAGATGGGACAGCGTCTGTCCACTCAACCAAAAGAACCTGCTTTTCTGCTCTGCTCGGCTTGGCTTTGCTGTTTGTGCATTGAAATTGGCATTTAAACCTTTATGGCGGTATGGTTCCTTAGTTTTGAAAAGGCACGATCTCGAAAAAACAGGCAACAAACCATTTAAAGGACATCCTATTGCCACATGAGGTTTATGCACACACCCTCAGATGGGAAGCATGCCACTAGGGTCACTTATGTGGTTGCTGTGGAGGGCAAAACCCCCTGGCTTTGGGATCAGGATTCAATCACTTAAACAGAGATTTCTAGTACCCTTGGAGGCCTTGTAGCATACCTTGCTGCCCACTGGGCTCCCAGAGGTCGTGTGTGGTACCTGCCAGCCCTGTAGGTTACTCACATACCCTAAGGAACGTAAAGTGGCACAGGGCACCTCTTTCAGTGGTGGGAGGAAGTGGCTGGGAATGCTGCTAAAAAAAATGCCAGGAGCATTAGACAGCAGGAGAAGAACAGGCATAGCACATAAAGGGAATGTGAGTGAGGGGGGAAAAAAGGAGTGGAAGTGCTGGGGAGCAGGCAGATAATTAAAGAAACTTAAAATATAGGAGGCTGGTTTTTATGCATTGACATGTGCTTCTTGACAGAAAATCACATTAGCAACTTCTTCCTGCTGTAACAGAAAAGTAGTTCAGGCTGGATTTGTCTTTCCATAGATCTTTTGGTTTATATAACATGTTGCTGTTCTGTGGGTTAGGTTTGTTGACAAAATTCCTCTCCAAAGGGTTTGCAGTCTGCAAACTCACTTATTTGTCGGTACTGGACGTAACTAATATGAACCAAATAGATGGTTCAGAATTGTTTTATAGTAGATGGGTCTTGGCATGAGGAGATATTTTCAAAGAAGTACAAAGTGAAAAAATAGAGGTAAAGAGAATACAGGCAGCAAAGCCATGAGGGGAGAGTCATTAGCAATGGTATCACTCCCTAGGCAACACTTAAAATCCAGATGGGAAGAAGTGTAGCATATGTATGCTGCAGTGGGAAGTAGTATCTGGATAAGCCACTGAGATGTGAGAGCCAGTTCTATGAATTTAAACAAAAAGTTCATGCATTTAGAAGTCTGGCTTTAGACGGAGTAACTTGGGAGTGAGTCAGCCTGGTGGCCAGGAGCCGGCTGCCAGCGCTGCTCCGCATGGAGCCGAGCCAAGTCAGCACTGCTGGGCAAGCCTGCCCTCTGGGGCAGCCCAGCCTGGGCACGGGCCCCCCAAAGGAAGGGGCGAGGAGGGAGCAGGGGAAAACCGAGAGTAAGGAGCCTCAGAGAGAAGGGTGTGCAGGCCTGTGCCTGTGCAGTGCTTGGCTGCACCTCTACAGTGGCTGCAGAGCCACGTGCTCCGAGCCCTGCCCGCGCCATCAGCAGCTGGCTGGGCTCTGTCCTTCCCTGACCTAATGCCGTCTTGGGCACCTACCTGATCTGTCTAAGCCTAAAGCTGGCTCCAAGTTACCCAGTGAATTACTGGCCCAGGACAATAACTCAGTATTACTCTTACTGAGTTGTCAAGGGCTAAGTTAGCTCAGAATCTTAGGCCAGCAACATGTGGTCAGTACATTTGAATTATTATTTTTAACTTTGTGAAGAAAGAATGCAGTTGAATATATTGAGTTTCTTTTGGTGGTGAGAAGGAATGTCCTTTTCAGCTCTGCCATGTTGCTTAGCATCCTCCTTTATCTCTTTCATAGTTTTTAGTTAGAGCATTGACTACAAAATAATTTCAGCTCTTTGCCCAAGGGTCATTGTTTTTCTTTTCCTAGCTCTAAGTGGCAAAGTACATGGGACCCAATTATATACTTGAAAGAGGTGTTACAAAGGATAGTACAAGGTACCCTGGCTGAAGGACAATGAAGACTTTACCACAAGGAAGAAATATGGATTCAGACTTCTGCAATTGCTTAACACATTAAATCCGCATCCAATCACGATCTGTAAATAAGTATATCACAAATGTTACTGTGATCTCAGGGGAAAAAATAATGTTGGGAATACTGCCTGGAAATACAAAGGCACCACAATCTTTGCAAGGATAGTTTTGGTATTGTTGAGTGATACTATTTCTTGACAAAAAGGTGTATTAAATGATGTCTGATTTTTGTGTGTCAGTGGCATATGTGATACAAAACCTAGATCTGCTTAATGTAACAACTTTTGAAAAAGAGAACAATTTCCTTAAATTTGTTATGTTATTCCTTCATTTACCATCTACCTTTTTTATTAAACTTGCAGAGGACCAGTATGAAGCTGACCATACCATATTTTATCCTTTCTAAATGATCATTTAAATTTACTCACCTTTGTTAATTTTCATACTTATGCCATTTCTGTAGCATTTATTACCCTTCTTGCCTCCTACTTAAGCATTTAAATTGTTCAAGATACACACTGAGAGAAAGCTTTAATATCCTTAGGCAGCCATGGATGCTTGACTTATTTGATTACCTTCTTTTGTCCAATTTTCTCTATTTTTTTCTCATTGATGACAAATACTGTGTGAATGCATATTCTCTCTAGTGGTTACCCTCACTTCCCTGCTTTGGGAAGCTCTTGCAGAAAAGCTCATTGCTGCAGCCGCTGCCTCTGACATGTCATTTGTGAACTTAAGGTTCTCTTGGGTTTTTTTTCCCCTGATATTACAGTCATGGATAAATCTCACTTAGAGATTCTGCTGCTGTCCTTGACAAGGTGAAGTTATTAACACTCATTTGCAGCCTGTAAGAGGAAATGTCTGGAGATGAAGTCTAGCGCTACTAAAATATTAGTGTATCTGTCTGCTTGTTACTGATCAGTGCTGTCAGGTGAGAAGAAGACCTGTGATACATCTTCCTATCTCATCATCTTAGGATTTTTTCACATGAAACTTTACATTATTCTGAGCGGGAAGGAGGAGGAAAAGATACGCCTGCCCAAATAAAGACATGCTTGGTTCATGTTGTAATTAAACATAGGAAAGAAAAAAATACAAAGCAAACTATGGGTACAAATGGTAGGCAGGTATGAAGGTGGGTTAACTAAATGTTTAGCTCTCCAGTTGCCACTGGCAAAAACATAAATACTTGCACAGAGGATCTTCTGATTTTTGTTTTCCCTTTTTTTCCCCCTAGTTAATATGTTGATTTTTCTTTAATGAGGCTATTTTCTTATGATTTTGAACTTTCCATTTCAGTGCTTTACAGAAGCCTTTTTTCACCTTCAGCACTGCTAAGGGAAGCTGCTCTAATGGGAAAAACTAGGATCAGTGTTTTGAGAAACTAGAATCAGTGTTGCAGAGGACAAAACTGTTGCAGCTGTCCTCTGAATTTTCGAGTGTTGAATAATCTCCTCAAAGGGAAGAAGTAGTGCTGCTGATTAATCCTCTTTGTAATATGTTAAAATCAATGATTCCTGTGTGCTTAAATTTCTTCATAAAAAGAAAAAAAAATGAGAGATGGAATTTTAATTAAATATGAGTAAGATTCTTATTCTTAATGAATCTGTTTATATGGCATTACTTACACCTGGAAAATGACTGCATGTATGTCAGAAAGTAAAAGGAGAAGAGTTGAAAACTATATTCTTTACATTCCTCTCCCTTGCTTACCCACCATGAGTATTTCAGTCCCCTGCTATGAATTTTATTGAATTTCAAAGTACTCTTTTTGCCTACTCTGATATAGTCCATCCTCACATATTTCATTTCAGGCCTGCAACCCTCAGCATTCAAATTTCCATCAGTTAAGTTCCCTTTTCCAACCTGTTTTTCCAACCTGTCAGTTTTTCAAAATGAGGCCAAAAAGTGCTCTAAGTCTTTTCTTTGTCACTTTCCCATGTGAGACTTGAAAGTGCAGTAATTTTAAGCTTCTACTTTTTTTATTAAATTTTTGTTTGGGGGATTATTTTTTTTGGTTGATCAGGGTTTTTTTTTCTTTTTATTCCCAGAAGAAACTCTGACGTTCAGAAACAGTTTCTAGGGAAAGTTGAGATTCATGCAGAATTACTTAATTTTTCCTTCCTCCACAGTGTTCTCTCATCCCCTAGGCTGCTTGACATTCAGATCCTCTTTTATCTGAGGACTTTTTTCCAGAAAGATGTATGACTTCCCCTCAACCGTGTCGCTATCTTTGGACAAGCCCAGCACCCTCACTGATTTAAGAGGCTGCTGGAGCATCCCACATTGGGAATATCCCACAGTTGTTGAGTGCTTTGTGGCAACCCAGAGCTTCAACAGGCTGTGAGGATGTACAAAATCTGGGGCAGGATACTAAACAGGTGAGGTTTTATTTCAGGAAAGACTTGGAGAGCCATGTTTTTTCCAGTCTTCTTAGTAGTGACATTTGCAGGTGAGAGGGAGAAGCACATACTGAAGTCAAGAGAAAAAGCCAAACCACCAGCTTTCTAAATGCTTCCATGAGTTTTCCAGCCCTTACCAGGCCTTACATCACAGTCAAGTTTTCCAGTTGTGTTTATGAGTCACTAATCAAGCCCAATATGTGGAATTTCTGGGTACATTGAAGATTTTCATTACGGTTCCATGATATCATTCCAGGTTTTAAGATTAACTGTGTCCGTTACAGAATCCCCACAGAAATGTAAGACACCAACTGTACCGTTTCTTTTCTTTTCCCTCTGTGCTGTGTTATGGATATGTATGTACTTTGAGAGATGAGCTGGCTTTGCTCTGAAAAGCCACACTTCATATGTGATAGGAGGAAGCTCTTGTACCTCTTCCCTTTTTTTTTCTTTTTCTCCCCCAGTGAACTATTAATGAATTATTCATCCAAAAGACAAAGTATAACAAGGAAGAGTACCTGAATTCCCTGAGATTTTATTTTGTTCTCCTTTTCACTAAAAACATGCTGTAGTGATACCTACATCCAGGTCTGTGAAAAAGCACTGTGGAATGTATAATACGTGATCCTGGGAAGATCTGGGTGTGTTTGAGTGCAGGAACCAGTGACTTCAAAAATATAACTACTGGTAATAACCATTCTGGCTGAAGCCTCATGTGTTGAATGCAAAAGAGCCAGTTCCGTGGAAAGAATCTGGGCTTTTCACCTTTTCCAACTTACAGTCTTTCTTTTCTCTTGATTTATTCCCTTTTTTATCTTAATTTTTTTCCATCACTCCTTGCTTTGTGGGGCTTGTGTGTAGAAACCTCTGATAGTTAATGATGCGATGGATAGGTGGTAATAGAGAGAAAGGCAATAACTCTGCATACTTAAAATCTGTGTGGCTCTGCTGGGACCAGCATTTCTAATACAGCATCAATTTCAAAAGAGCTTGCTCGATGGTGGAGATTTACTTTGAGACTTCATGCTTGGTTGTGTCACAGATGATACTAATGGTTTTAAGATACTGATAAAACAGGTAAATTAGGAACTCTAGTGAAAAAAATGAATTTAAAGGAATTTAAAATATATTTGATGCTAACCTGACTTCTCTTAGTCTACAGAGCTATTGAGGAAGATAAGTCCTGAATAAAAATAAAAGAAATGGTGAAATTTTTGTCTTGGTGCAAGGTTCAAATGTGGTCCTTTAGAGAATTGTCACCTTTTTTAGTACCCTGCCTTGTTTTTTTTTTTTTTTTTTTTTTTTTTTTAATTATTATTTTTTATGTCCTTCAGAAATTAAAATAAAGGCATGGAGAAGTGTATTCCTCCTAACACAAAAAACCTGAAATGCTCTCAGCCCATAAATGATCTGTTTGGCATTTCAATTTTATGGCCCTTAACTATTATTCAAGGTTATCATGGAGAAAATTGCTATTTTCTGAGAGGGACTCCTGTTGCTATTGAATCCCAATGCAAATTATTTGCAGCTTTTTTTTTTCCCCTGCTGAAAAAGTGCACTGTGGCTGATGCAAAAATATTGGTAGAGAACTTGGTTCTAGACATTGCAGAAAGTTATTACTTTCAAACTGTAATTTTGCAATAAAAACCTTTTCTCATTCATCTCATGCATTTTGTGGGCTCTGTGTTTTCAGAGCACTTCAGTTGCTACACTCAAGATTCAGGAGAAATCTTCTGTCATTATAGCGTAGTGTGATGAACCATTAGAACATTAATTTGTGTATTTAATGTGGTTCATAATATTTGTCCATTGTGAGTGGTGGTCTTTGTAATTAGAATTAAGCTCTAGCTCCCATAATGGTTTTCTTTGAATCTCTCTTTGTCTATCCTCCACTCTGAAAAGCCCGATCTAAGCTGGTATTAGAAGACCAAGTTCTGCTGCATCTTATACTGAAATCTGAATGATTTAGGAAAGGTGGACTAATGCTACTTTCATGTGGAACATGAAAAACATTTTGTTTCAGGATTTTTTAAAGTAAAAATCAGTATACATCAAATGGGGATTGATTTTGATAGGCGAATGTATGGAAAATAACAGAACATTTCATGAAAAGTTTTGCAGAAAGTTTAGTTTTACATTCTCCTAATATTAATATTTTAATAGAAATTAAAATACTGATTTTTTTTCAATCTCTATTGACATGGATGACTCATTCTACAGGGAATAATTTTTTAGTTGTCTGATCTGTTCTCAGATCCATGAATCCTTGTACCTGTTGTTTCTGCTCCTGTTTTAAGCCACTCTTTAATTAGAGACAAAAGAAGAATACTGTTCTGAGCAACACTAAAATGATGATGATGATACAAGTTCTAACCAATTTTATGAGATGAGCTGTAACAAAGTTACATCTGAATGCAGTACAAGAACAAACATCAAAGAGAAGTAAATATACTAATACTTGCAATCTGCTTAGGAGAAAAAAATGTTGATTTTACTAAAATATACCTATATTTTCCATTACTGTAAAATGTGATTCTAATCTAATGTAAGGTAATTTACTACATGTGTACCAGTAGCTGGATTAGAGGGTGCTTGTCATTTTGTTGCTGTACTAATGCTTGCCAAATGATGCTTTTCTTTCTCCGATACTCCTTTATGGATGCTGTAAGCTGTAACCCTGCAAGGCTGCCTTGGTTATAAATAGGCTACAGCAAAAAGGCCTGGATGGTGCAGAAATGTTTGGTTTGTGCTTTGTTCCAACAGAGAAAACTGGCCTCTTAAGTTCATCTTACTAATAACAGGTTGGTGGGACAAAAGTAGGCAGAGAAATGAGAAGTATATATGTTTCCTTTGATTGTTGTTTATTGGACATTGGAAAGCTGATTTCTGTTGTTTAGTAAGTCTAGGAAAATAAATGTGTACAAAACTATCTTTCATTACTCAGTAATAGTGCAGCAAAGAAACACAAAGGTAGGATAAATTCATTCTTGTTAGTCATAAACCTCCCCTCCCCCCCACCCCCCCATATTTTACTGCTTTATGCTCAGTAGTTATTCATTCAGTCAGGTTCCTCCTGGAGCATAGAAGAGGGTGAAGGATTAGGCACAAAACTTGAATGACACCCTTATGCTTTCTTTAGCTCCAACGTTATGGTTTAAATGGAAGATGATCCATCTGGTATTTTCATCCTACAGTAAAAGCTCTTTCTTGAAAACTGTTTATTATGAGAAAGAGTAACTAAACTGTCTAGTTTAATATAGGGTATTCAAGTTGAAAACTGAACCCAGTATTTATGTTGATATGGAAAACAGGTCTCTGGCAGTGGCCAAAGTGGCATGATATCAAGGTCATCTATCAAATAGAACGCAACAGGAGTTGGGAAAGTCCTTGCTGTGCGCAGTGCCTTGTGTTTCTGCACTCTAGGAAATGCTGCACCCACTGAACATCAGAGTCCTAAACTACACTGCAAGACCCTTCGAAAAGTGAAACACTGAGAACATACCATATTTTGCAGTGAATGGTTTTAGAGGGTGTAGTGTAACAGAATGGAGTAGAATGTGATGAAAAATGACAGCAAATAGATCTCTTGTATATATTTCACAAAATATACCCTTTCTATCTCAGAACATCCGTCAGCCTTCCATTTCCTGACTTTAACAAGCCTTCATTTATTGACTTTAACACAAACTTCTGTGTGGCAGTACTGGGCACAGAAGCCCCAGCCTCTGGGCTTTTTTTGTCCTGCTTCATGCATTTACTTACTTAAAATGCATTATGAAGGGCATCCACAAAAGATGAAAACAAAGGCATTTTGTAAAAGCTGTGGTCCACATCCTTTGTCAGTCCAGCTGCCTCCAGTCTAATGACTTCCTTTGTCCTGGTAGACTGTTCACACAGGACAAGCAAACTCAAGAATTAGGTTGAGAAGCTGAGTAGGTTGTCCCCAGTTTTCTGTTCTCTTGAACCCTGAGAGTGAGGAACTTAAGCATTTTCCCTGAGACCTCATTAACTGGGGCATGCTTCTTTGGGATTAGGTTTTGAATCTCCCTTTGTCTGTTATAACATACAAGGAGCCTCAGTGCTGAAAAGATTTAGGAAAGGTGATTCTACATAGAATCACAGAATGATAGAATGGCTTGGGTTGGAAGGGACTTAACAGATTATCTCATTCCACCCCCCCTGCCATGGGCAGGGACACCTCCCCCTAGACCAGGTTGCTCAGAGCTCCATCCGACCTGGTCTTGAACACTTCCAGGGATGGGGCATCCGCAGCTTCTCTGTGCAACCTGTGCCAGCGCCTCATAGGCCTCTCTTTAGTTTAGAAGAAAGAGGGATGGCAGGTTTTCTTCCTGTGGTGGTCCTGATTTCAGTGGCTGCTTAATCACTTTATAAAAAGAAGGGGGGGAAAAAAAAGGCAATAGCTTAACCAGATTTGAGGTATCCGAGAAGGTGCGTGCTAATGTTTTGAATAAAAACTACTCTAGAAAACTGTAAATGCCACACACGTGCACAGAACTTGGGGATTCATATACAAATTGTGCTTTTTGGCAGCTGTAATTTACACATGGATCCTTAAGAGCATAATGTCTGAGCCCTTGTGCCTGAGGTGTGATACGTGTCATGGCAGATGTGCAGCAGGAGTTCATCCAGGATTTCTCCTAGCTTAGACTGAAATTAGAATAAAAATCTTTCTTGGCTGAGAAGAAGTTGGGCTACAGACTCAGCTAAAATTTTGGAGGTCTACAGATACGTCCAAAATGATGTAAGAACATCCTGACTACAGGAGACATTTGATGATAGGAGTGATTGTTTTGGACTAGCTTTTACAATCAGTTTGGGAGATAGAAATTTGTCCCTGTAGGTGGTATATTTGCTTTCTGCTTAGATAAAGACTTAATCCTCAGAGGCTGATTATGATCAGACCCAAGGATTTGGCTCAGAACTCATTTTGGTGCAAAAGTGCAGGCACTTTGCAGGTTCTTTGCAGCCAGGAATGACTGAACTATTAAGCTTATGAAAAACTCAGCCAGGCTCCCATTAGTTAAACGGCAGTGGAAGAAAAATTCACACATGGAACTTGACTCCGTTTCCATTGAAGTCAAGGCATTTTCATTCCAGGAAGAATAGGATCTGTTTTTTCTTTCAACATTGGAAATGAGTGACTCACAGATTTTTGAACTCTGTGAAGCATTGTTAGAGATTTTTTCCATTCAGTAGAATCTCTGCTTCCACTTTCTGATTCCTTCCATTTGGTTGGCCAAAATGATTATAGGTATCGTTAGGGGGGAAAAAAAAATATGCTACACTGAGCGGGGTGGTGGTTAATTTTTGAAGAGCTATTTAGTAGCCTGACATAATTGCAAGAGTACAGTTCTATATCATTGAATGTATCAGACAGAAAATGATTTACACAGCTTTAGCTAGAACTAAAGAGAATGTTTTTGTGATTTTAGGGTTGGTTTTATGACAGTATAAATTTCATGGCTCCCCTACAAAAAACCACCCCAATCTGAAACTGTATTGTCTCATTGTATGTTGCCTGTAATTTTTGCATGGCAAAGAACCAAAACGTCCAGAGGAAGCTGTATGTTTGTTTGCCTTTTTATTAACAAGCTGTTGGCTAAATAAATTTCCATTGTTGAATGACTAAGGCAGTAAAATATTTATGATACAGACACAGGGCAGCTCTTTCTAAAGGCTGTGTAAGAAACACCTGGCCAAATGACTGGAAGTCTTTCGTGAACAGAAATTTCTGGGATTAATGGTCAAGGATTCTGACTAATTGCAGGCACTAACTCTTAATGAGTGTCAAATGTGCACCTGTTTGCCCCTCTCCATAAATATGTTGCATGGATGATGTTCTGATGGGTGGCTGTTTGTCCTGTAACTTGAAGATCACTTTTCCTGCAGTTCCATTTTATTTCACACATTTGGACACATCATGTACACAACAGGATGTCAGTGCTGTTATTCAGCTGTAATCAATGGCCCTACATAGGCACTAAATCAGTTCGTTAGGCTGCACTTAAAAATTCTGCATGTCCTTATTGCTCTGTATTAGACAACATAGTCAACTCTTTCATAGGTATTTGTCAGTTCTTCAGAATTCCAGTGATTCTGAGGTGCCTTCCATGCCCTCCAGCACATGTTACAGTCTAAACAAAGGCAGAAGAGTTTGCACTGGCAATTTAGTGTCTGGATTGCTACATTTTAGCTTTCGATGGATTTAAGACCACTGCAGGGAAGCCAGCTGGGAGAGGAGGTGCTCTGTAAATCACAATCTGTGTCTGGCAAAGAAATTTGCGGAATAGAGGCCTCAAATACCCTTTGCCAGCCCAGTCATCGCAGATTTTGCTCCTGTGATCTGCTGTGATGCAGTGATTGCTGGGGTACCTCTGCTAAGCTTTGCCTTTGCCTTCAAGATACTAAACAGGCTTAGAGAGTGAAAATCCCTTGTATGCATGGTCCATATGGACAATGTTAGTCCAAGGCTTTCCTAGGTGTTTGAGAAACTTCCAGCAAGAATTCAGTTTTGTTGCAGGGAGAATATGCATATGTGCAGTGAGTGTCACTGTGCAAAGGGAGCCAAGTGTCATCCTGCACCTGCACAGCAATTCATCACCTGGCTCTAGGGATCTTCAGAGATGGAGCCACAGAAGACAGGACTGGGAGGACATCACTGCTTGAGTCCGCAGCACAGAGATGGAGTATGGCAGGACCTCTTACTGACAGCTTTCTGAGGTGCAAAGTAGCAGGAAGGCAGTACTGTGAAAATGTTCGGCTTTAATATTCTAATGCAGATATGACAGAGAGATAAAAGTGAAACAAGAAAGGTGCAGCCTATGGGCAAGTCACTTGCCAGTAAAGAAACTGATAAATGGGACATTTGGTGAGCTGAAAGTAGTGGCCCTAATCCTAAACTTAAGATTACAATGAGTGGTTGAACTAAAAATCAATAATGTGAAACTTTCACTTAGATAATTCTGTAGTGACTGCTTAAATCCACAAAAACTTCCTCTGTCATGACATGTGATATGGGATAGGCTGGGTTGTGACTTTCAGAACCTGATACCTCGTTGTACCTTCGTCCACATTGCCTTTCCTCTTTGCACTGAGAAATGTACTTTACTTAGCTTATTGTACTTTATAAAACTTGCAAAATACTTTCAGTCACACAGAATAATGGTTTCTTTTTGAAACCCAGACCAAATAAGTCACAATTCTTAGAGCCTGTGTAAACATGAAAATTATAACAAGCATACACAGGTCCTAATTTTGAAAAACCAAGCATTGCTGTGATGTTGTCAGCTTGTTGCTGTCCAGCTGCTCCAGAGAAGCAGCAGCTGCTGTGCCTCACTGCCTGCTTCTTTCCTGGTAGGTGCTTTATGATTTAAATCACTTCTTTGGGTGGGGAAAAGCAGATCTCTCTAATTCAGCAACAGCCCTTTGCATTGACTTGACACTAAGACATAAAACCAACTGAAAAGAATCTCTTCAAGGATAAAGAAGAGTAGATTTAACTAATAAAAAGTTGCTGCAAGCAAAATAAAAGAAGACATAGTACTGGGGTATAACTATCTACTTAGGAACATAAAACACATACATGCAGTTTTATGCATTTAAAAGTAAAGAAAAAGAGTTGCTAGGTGAGGTTTGTTTCTCTTTTTAAAGGCAGGTTTTCATAATATATATATTGATTATAGATGTAGAATAATCTCTGAAATCAGAGAGCAGCATCCATGTGCTGTGTGGGCATCCTTTTGCCTTTTCTGGCTGGACAAGAAATGCTTCCAAATTCTGGGCAAAAGCAAGAGGAGGACCAGGCTGTGCTGCTTAGTATTTGTGACTCGTTATGCCATGTGCTTTTAGCAGTGTGGCATGGCTAGTGGGTAGCTTCCCCCCACCCCCAAATCAGATTATCTAACAGTTAATCTGTTTTGTTGATGTGCTGAGCAACAGCAGCTCATTCGGGAACAGACTCGGGGCTGGAGGGGGGAGCTTTTCTGAGAGCTAGCTTTTTCAACCAAACATTTTCCTTTTAGTGATTCGTAGGATTAAATTTCAGGCTGTTGCCTATGGAACTTGGTATTAACAGCCAACGCATTCATCATGTTAGCTTTTCTCCTCAACTTCCCTATGGGAAAAAAATAGAGATGTAGTTTCACTATCAGTCTCCCTTGGCTGGCTTCTGAGGATGAGAGTAGTACCCTTTTTCATCACTTTTTAATACTGACCAAACCCTGGGTGGTTAAATTCACAGTCCCATCCTGTTCTGGTTTTTTCAGCATATACAGAATAGTTCTGAAATGAGCCAGAATTGGTCTATGGTACTGTTAACCTCCTTCCTTTACAGACAGATTAATTTTATTTCTTAGCATATGCATGAGAACCATTCCTATGTAACAAGCCTGTTTCCTTCTTACCTAGAGGAAAGATAGGAATACATGTCTTGTTTTGTCAGCATTTATTGCATTGTCTTTTTCTTGTTTTGATTAACTCCATTAGCCTGTAGATCGTGCTGTGGCTCCTGAGTTCCAGTTTACATAGTGCTTGGTAGTCTGTGTGTCTGAATGGTGAAGCCTCTTGTATTCATCTTTCTCACTTTTCCTGACATAAAGTAGGGCAGGGAAGACATCAGTCTAATTAGAGTGAGTGAATCTGTGCTTTGTACGTGCTGCTCAGAGGCTTTGCTGTCTCTTATCCATATTACTGTCGCAGCCAAAGAGCACATCACAAGGGCACCCTGGTGTGGACCCCGAGTGCTTTATCTGTCTAGATCACTGCAGTGTGTTGGTGCAGGGTGATCCAGACTCACCTCCTCACAAGGGGAAAACAAATTATGTTAGCTCACAGGCAGCAATTGCTGGGAGGTAAGAGCCTAATGAAATCAAGGAAATGTGCAGTTCTCACAGGTTGCAGCAAGTGCTGTGGGAAAGCTGAGAGATAATCAAAGCCTGGTAACAGGCACTAAAACTACAGATAACCTTGTCTTTTCCTGGTCTGTGTTTTGCTTCTCTGAGAAAATGGTCTAAGAACATATTTTGACACCACAGAGATGAGATTTCAGCCAGTACAGACAGGGCTGAGCTAATAACAGTGTAGGGGACAAGCCAAGAACTGGACAACCCTGTGCCTTCTGCTCAAGGCTATCCTCCTTCTCCTCAGCTTGCTTCCAAACAGGTTGTATGGCGTAGGGAAACTCACTTGTCAGTTCTGTATCTCAAAGTTTTTATCTGTTTCTGTAAACTCAGACGTAAGTATTTCTGATGTATGTCTAGCTGTGTCAGGTGCAGAGGGGTAGGAGTAAGAGATTTTAAGTCTGTGTATTCTCCTTGGAGGTACTTAAAAGATATGTAGATGTGGCACTTATGGCCATGGTTTAGCACTGGACTTGGCAGTGCCATGTTAATGGTTGGACTCAGTGATCTTAAAGGTCTTTTCCAACCTAAATGATTCTGTGATTCTATGATAACAGGAAAGCTCAGTGTGAAGTCACAGGGTCATAGGGTGTGTATTTCATTTGGGAATGTTTTGTTTGGTTAGCTGGACCTGCTAAACTTGTCCCAGCCACTGTAGGGAAGTGTCCTGTCTCATTATATACCCGTGGTTTTGCTACCTGGATATTTCTGTCCATGGAGAGTGTATAAATTGCATGGCAGGGCTGTGTATATAATCTGGGAGCCGCCACTGTCAGAGAAGAGTCCCTTGAGCTACTGGCTCAATGTAGGTGGATTCTTAACTTCTAAACAAATAGTTAGAATGATCAGGAATAAACCTTCTTTGTCTGTCATCATAGGTATTGGTCTACCGTGTCCTCTCCATTCCACTTCCAAAGAATGGCAAAACAACAGCGTCTGGAGCAGCCCAGGTTCTTGAATCATCTATTTATCTCTCTGTGTTGGCTCTTTTTCCATGTTACTTTTTGGGCCTGCCCTGTGTATGACTCTAGACTCCTGCCCCAACCCTTAGTCCTGTTGTAAATGTAACCTTTTTACTCCTTGCTTATCATAGTCCATCAGTCTGTTTCTAAGCAAGCATCCCATTCTGAAGTGTTTGACACCTTGTACAGTGCCACATGGTATTCAGAACCAACCCTCTGATTCAACAAGCAGCTCTGAAACGCCACCAAAATAAAGTACCTCTTGGGCCCTTTGTGGTTCAGGCACCACTCTCTCTTAATTTTCTAGCCCAGGGTCAGTCTGCTTTGGCCCAAGACACAGGATACAAAAGTCTTCTTTCTTTACAGGGTTTCTGTGTCTTTTGAGTCAGTTTCTCCATTTTCTTCCAATTAGGCTGGTGTAACTCCAATAAAACCAGTAAGGTTTTGCCATCAGAGCATTTGTCTCATATTGTATGCCAAACAAAGACTTTCTGAAGATTAACTGTCTGCCTGTCAGGGCAGTAAAAATGGCATGTAAGTAAACACTTACTATTTGCTTATATAACAAGTTCTTTTAAGTGATGACTTTTGACAGCTATAGTTCAATTTTACCAGCTGTTTCTTTCTAAAAACAAAGAAGTGGTTGGACTCGATGGTCTTGAAGGTTTTTTTCCAACCCTAATAATTCTATGATTCTGTGACAATATAGGATAGCAAGAGCACAAATGGATTCTGTGAAAACATAGGACAGCAAGAGTAGAAGTGATCCTTTACATTTTAATGTAAACAACTTGCTTGTAGGGAGTTAATGAATGAAGCAACTATTGAAAAAAACATAAAAAGCATTGTATTATTGACTAGAAATCTGAAGCATCATACATAATTCAAAACCCAATCCCCCAGGAAGAGTTCACATAATGTACATGAACTGTTGAGCAGTTTAATAAACAAGGAAACCCAAAAGGGCAGCATTTGCTGTGATCCAGACATCTTGTTAATGCATACAGGTATTTGCAGCCAAGGGAAAACCATGGCATTTAACACTGACATGTTTCTGAGTGAGAAACAAGACAGGGAGTTGGTAATACCAGTATAGTTAAGCACATTAAGGCAATACAGCTGTCTTTTATTCCTAAAACGCAAGAAAATTTTATCAAACCTCTGAAGCCTTTCAGGGTTCACTTTCCCAGTCAGGGGTAGTGATACAGGAATTTCTAACCCGAATATCTGTGCTTGCTGCACTCCAGCAGTATTATGTGTTAGGAACTACAGAAGCCATTACCAATATACAGCTTGGCAGCGCTTGCCTTATTTTCAGCCGGTGTTGTAGATACCGTGTAATAGTGATATAAGAGTTCCAGTTCCTTCTGTGGTAACTTCTTCATGGGATCATGACACTATGGAGAGTTCTAAAAACTTGCTGATGTAATCAAAGCTTGGGTGAACAAAACCTCACTCAAAGTTAGAGTGTATTGCCACTGATCTATGGAAGTCACTTTGCATCATTTGGCCCAGATGCTACCTTTTTTTTGCCGGCTAAATCTGAAATGGGAATTGCCATCCCAACAAAAGCCACTGATGCAGATCTTCAATGGGGTAGATGAACTGCCCCCTGTTCTTGAAGGGTCCTGACTGCCCTTTAGCATTTTGGGTAGCTCTTGGTCAAACTATCACCAACTTGAACAGGCTGCAGCTTCCAGGCAGCAGCAGGGCTCCCTGCCTTGGAATGACTGCAGTTTCTCTGAGGCTACAGGAAAGTCAGCTTTTGTTTGTCTTTGAGTGCTCTGTTTTGTGCTGTCTAACCTACCTGACATGGGAGAACTGATTTGAAAGCTGCCCACAGTACTTCCTACTAAATTGAAGTCTGAAGAAACCTTTACTTTTGCGCCTTTTTTTTTTCTTTTTTTTTTTTTTAATATCTGGATTGCTGTGGACCTTGCATGGGTGGTTTTTGTGCATATGGACCTCCACACATGGGGAATGTGAGTATAATGGAGTGACATAGATTTCAAACCTCTAGGTCAGAGTGGCTCGCTGTGCTAATTGCCTACTGACCTCCCTTTTGCATCCTTGGCAAAGCCTGTCTTTTTACCAACATATACTTCTGCTGTGACTGCTGATTATGGATATATAAAAAAAGTATTCCATTCTTGACCTTTCTCTCACTTCTTGTAAACAGATAGGTGTTGACCAGTGTGGTTTATTCCCTGTGGGCCTTCTGTAACCACTTTTCAAATGAGTCTAAACTGAGATGAACAGCTTTGTGGTTTGGGACAGGCTTCAGTGTGTGAAACAGAGTTCCTTGGTCTCCCACAGGTTTGGTCTAATGATAGTGAGTGCATTGCTTTGGAGGGCATCCATCCTTTTTTGGTTTTTTAACCAAAATTATCTGAAAGTGAGGCCATTAATCTGAGCGAGTCAGATGAGCTCTGTTTATTGTTGGGAAAAGCAAGGCATCTGCAGAGGAAGATAATAACATGAGAATATCTCATCTTTTTTGACTCTAGGAAGAGCCACAAGGTAGCTAACTGGTTGAGTTGAGGTGACATTAATTCCGTGTTATGATTTTAAATCAGGCCACTCATTAATTTGGATGAGAACACACCTGAGCACCCTTTTACTTCCTTTTCTGAGCACTGACTCATCCAACCTGAGGCATCCCATGTTTAGTGTGTTAGACTTAACTTTTTCGTGTTTTTTCTTATCTTTCCTCAAAGATTTAGATTGCCATATTCAGGTTTCGAGATGAAGCTCACAAACCACTGATCCACAGAATCCATTGTTTCTGTGGAGTTTTTTCTTACCTTTTTTTTTTTCTTTTTTTCACAAGTACACTTCCATATACACTTCCAAATATTTTTAGGAACCACCATGATGTAGCATGTAAGTGCTACAAACCTGTAACTGAGAGAATCATGTAAAAATAGCATTGACAGGGACCTCAAAAAGCCATTTAGGCCATCGCTCTCCAAGGTAGAAGCAACTGTTATGCAGCACAGAGGCTTGGTTTGCATCTGTATTAGCCTGAGTGCCCTTACTCTCTGTGCCCTTTCTGTACTGATTTAACTGTTTTTCACGACACTCCAGGATGTTTAAAAAGACCCATCTTTTATTAAGCTAGATGCATTTACTGTATATTGTCTGTAGATGGAATAAATACTGCCTGAAATGGCTGCATGGGACTCGATCTTTCATTGTTAGTAACCTGATAGTGCTTTGTAGAGTAAAGCAGAAGTCTGTCTGCAGGGAGGGAAGAAGGTCTAAATGAATCTACTAACAAACCTGAAATCATTGATGATATACTTTGCAGCTCAGTGGTGTGTAGGAAGAACATTGAAAAATCATCACCAAAACTCTGCATAAGAGAAGAATTTCGTTCAATTTTGGGTCTTTTTTGTTCTTGCTTGTTTGGCTTCTGGAAGTGGCTGGTCGGATTTAAGTGTCTGGAAGTATATTTTTGCTGTAGAAGACCTCTATATGTTGACTTTTAATGTACCAAGCTTTGAGACTGCCAAGCTTGCCTTCTGGAGAAATGTTACATAATTGAAGTGTCACATAAAGTGTGTTGCTTTTTAACTGAATTCCTTTAATGTCTTTGGTATTTCCCTCTCTTATTTCTGAAGTTCCTTCATTTCATGTCATAAATAACGCTGACCTTGCTGAATCCCTGCCCGTGAATCACTCAGAGACTGAGTGAACAGAAACAAAAAGGGAAGTGAGAGGTTTATTCAAACTTGACATTAATGGGAGCAAATGGTACTTAGAGGCATTGCCCTTAATGGCAGAAACCCCAGAACATTTGCAAGAATCATGAAACTCATGTTCCACTTCAAAGCCAGAACCAGAAAAGCAGAATCAGAAAAATTAGCAGGGAAGACCGAAGGTTAACAGTGCTGCTTTCTCATGACGCAGAGATTTAAACACCCAAGCACACAGACAGCAGCGTTATCATTGTTAAATGTGCATATAATACAGTAACTTTGCACACAAAAAAAAAAGTCCATATCCTTGTATTCTCGCGATTGTCATCCTTTAGGAATGTGAGCTCACAGGAAATCCATGAGCTTTGGCACCTCACGCAGGCGCAGCTTTGATGGAAAGTGACCACACGCTCCTTGATTGCCGCTGCCCTTGCCTCGCATCGCCGCCTGCGCCGCTGGTACCAGATCAGTTCTGCCTCCCTGGCAGCACAGAACTGTACTCCCATGCCGTAGACAAGTGTGGGATGATGCCACGAAAGCCACAGAAC
The DNA here is from genome assembly GCA_035583155.1 of Acropternis orthonyx. Taxonomy (NCBI): domain Eukaryota; kingdom Metazoa; phylum Chordata; class Aves; order Passeriformes; family Rhinocryptidae; genus Acropternis; species Acropternis orthonyx. The sequence goes on along the minus strand of JAWWEU010000125.1, from coordinate 11,252,348 downwards.
TGCATTTTTGAGCCTTTTACCTTAACTATTGGAGTAATGTCAGGGTTTTTTTGCAACAGATGAAGTATGGGCAGAATATCTCTATTCTTGGAGGATCCTGTATCTCTTCAAGTACTACGTGAGGACTAGGTGTTTCCTCTGTGTGGTGAGAGGATGACTCCTCTCATGACACCAGGCTAGTCCCTGGGTAGCAGATAGGAGTGATGCAGTAATTGCTAATTAGAACAGAGTACCTCCCCATGGGGCAGGTAATGCTGTCTTATTTCTTGATTTCGTTTCCAGCCTTTGCTTAGTGAATGTCTTGAGAGCCTCTGAGTAAAGATAATTCCAGGAGAAATGCACTAGAAGTGTTTGCAAAGAAAAATGCCTGAAGTAAAAATGCTGACTGATACTTTCACTGAAGGAGGTTACTCTTAGCTGCCCTGGTGGTCCAAATAGTGGTTTTAAGAAACACAATATTTTCTTTGCCCAATGTAGCATATATCAGTCAAAATACGGAGTGGTGTTTATATCCTGCATATCCTAGTGTGGCCAGAAATACCTCAACTTAACTTGAATTGCGTGTTTTCTTAAGTCTGCATTTCTGCAAATGCTGGAAAGGCTAAGAAGCATTAAATGTAAGAATAAAGATTTGTTTCCCTGTATTATTCAATTATGAAGCATACAGCTCTATAGAATTTGATAATAGTGACATAAAAATAATGGCATCTTTAAAGAAATATAGAGACCTTACACCTGAAAGGTCCATCAGAGCTATAATCCTTTTCTTCTCATCACGTCCACATGTGTTTGACAGTGGGAAAAGGATGCGCTGAGCAGATGAAGAGGGATCTCTTGGTCTGCAGGGGGAATGTTCTTCTATAATTATAACTCCTTTTAAGTAATTATTTGGTAATAGCGTCTCTGAGATGAAATTGTGGAATTATTTTACCCGGAGCATATATCTGACATTAATTCATTCAGATGCTGTTTGTAGCGGCATTTCATGAAGTTCTACTTTGCTGAAAATGACAACCTGTAAAATGCTGGGATGTACTGCAGGATTTTAAGAAAACATTTTACCCTTGCACCTGCCAGGATATTTGGGGCCCTGTTCCCTTTTTCCAGGATGTCTGTAACTTCCAGACATAATCAATAGGAATTGCTCATATCCTGTGCTGAGAAAATAAGGCCTGTGACCCAGTCTATTAAAACCTGTTGTGTAAAGAGCAGCATATAAATCAAAATAGCCAACTTTTCCAATGGTGGTAGATGTTTTCCCTTCTCTTCAGTAGCCCTTCCATAGCTGACTTTACATACAAAATGTGCAGTTCAATAAAGTTTTTACCCAGTGGGGGATTTAATTTTCATTTCATTGTGGGGAGAACTGGCTTTAAGGAGAAAAGGTGTGTGACTTCTGAATGGAAGCACAGGCCTTTCCTCCTTGACTGTAAGGTGGGAAAATAAGGTTTGTAACGCATTTGCTTTTCATAAAATATAAATGCACTTTTGAGGTTTTTATATCACTGTTATAGCAAGGTGTGCATTAAAGGGATTTTTAAGAGAAGCTGCATATCCAAGCTCCACATAGATTTTATAACTATAAGGTCCTGGAGAATAATTGTTTCTCTGTATTGCACTAGAAAGCATTCCAGTGACTTTCTCCTTGTGAAATCAGGAAAGATAAACACTATGACTCTATAGAAGTATAAATATTTTTCTCCAAGACATTTAGACTTTCACATGCTGTTGAGGATTGTTTTTCTTTTTTCTTTTCTTTTTTTTTTTTTTTTTTCCAGCTGTGAGAAGGCCTGCGTATTCAAAACATTTTCAGGCTTGAACTGTAGTTTTAGCTAAGGGTGGGTGTATCTTGCAGAGCTTGAGGTTTGGTGAGCACTGCCAGCTACTTCTGGGTTCACACAGTTCAGTCGTCTAGTTGAAGCCTGAAGAAACACTTCTGTGTTTCATTTGTGGAGTTTTTCCTTTTTTTTAGGTATGTTTTTGTTTGTTCTGTTTCTTGTTTTGAATCAGGCTCTCTGTGCTGAGCTCAAGTTGGAACATCACCTTATGAAAGATCATGTGTGTTTTGTAATGTGCAGCTTGTGGTGACTCTCTGGTCTCCCTCCTGGGGCTGAAGGTGACCAGCTCGGTAATAAACATTAAGGAATTCATTAGTGAGACTGTCATGTGTGAACAGCAGCGTCTGGTGATCTTGAACTTCCCATCAAATAATCTCATTTCATCACTCCGGTTGCTTTAAGCCCAAATGCAAATGGGAGCTACAGTTGCCAAGGCTGGTATTGGTGACTGTACTAAATAAACACCCTCACACACATGTCCTTGTGAACCCTTGTTTGGACTGCTGCCCATGTGGAAAGGAACCGAACAAAGTTCATGTTTTGTAAAATTTTGTTCTCATAATAGCTAAATGTGCTTGAAATTATACCAGGTAGGTTTACCATCTCTGTTTCAAAGCTTCTGAGAAACCGGGGTGCACATCTAAAAAATCACAGAGCGATTTTTGCATTTTTCTAATCTGATCTGTTTACTAAGGATAATCCAAGTTTCAGTTAGCATGCTCCTCCCAAAAAATAGTTTTTCCCTGGTAATCATCCTCACAGTTTAAAAATCCGTGATTTATTTGTGATTTATTTCTGATTTTAAAAGACTACTCTAAGACCCTGGCTATTGATTCTATCTGTGCCTTTTCCCATGTAGACAAAGGCTTTCTTATTCAGAGCATGTGTACTTACGTAGATCTATATGTTTGTACATATAATCAAGACACCTCCTGGTTCTGTTTCCAATAAAGCTCCTGAAATGCTTCAGGTCTCCCCAAAACACTTTCTCCACAGCTGTGAGCACTTGCACTGTTCTGCTCTTCCTCTCAGTCGCTCTTTGCTTCTGCTCGTTGTTTCCTGTTTATAAATCCCAGGACTGTACTTTTGTTTGCCACAAGGTTACCCTTGAACTCTACCCTCATATGGCACTCTTCATTTTGGTTGGCTATTCTGCCAGACTTTCCAGTTTCAGTCTCTTATTTTTCTTACTTTTTTTTTCTTTTTTCATCTTTTCTTTTTTCGCCTGCTTATTTGTTTGCGTGGTTCGGCTTCCTTGTTCCTGGAAACACCACCTTGCTTGTAGGAATGCATTAGGAAAAGTATATTGCTGCAGGTGATCCTTCGCAACCATTCGCTCTGCTTTGTTGGGTTGTTTCTTGTAGGAAGAAGCCTCTATTGTGATATATTGCTGGTCTGGCTTTCCTGCAGGAACGTTACTGGGTACATGTTGGGAGTTACATAAAGTAAATGTAGGAACTAATGTAGCAGAAAATATTCCTTATTCCATGTTGAGGGGAGCCAGAAAGTGGGACTTGTAGACTAGAGCATGGGTGAGTTGGGGAAACCAGAGCTGCGTTTCCAGCTCTGCTCTTGCTTTTTGTCTGTGACTCGGACACCTTGCCCCACTCTCAGCTGATAATATTTACCCAACATTACAGCCACTGGAGAGAGATGATGATGTTACAGCTGCAGAGAATAACATTCAACCTTTTAGGGGGATCAGAGTCAATAATTTCTAGAAAGGGACAAATGCGGAAAGATCGTAGAATCATAGAATGGTTTGAGTTGCAGGGAACCTTAAAGATCGTCTGGTTACAACCCTCCTGCCATAGGCAGGGACACCTTGTACTAGATCAGGTTGCTCATCCAACCTGGCCTTGAACACTACCAGGGATGGGGCATCCACAGCTTTTCTGGGCAGTCTGTGCCAGTGCCTCACCAGAATCCATGTTGCTGGCCAGGTCAGGGCAGCTTGCTGAAGGCTGGCATAGAGAGAGCTCAGTGGCTGTGGTGGTAAAGAGAGAATTTTAGCTGCTTCCTGACATTCTTTTGCTATATGAATCAGGGCTCAGGTTGGTTATTTACTTAGACTGAACAGCAGCAGACAAGGTTAAATCATCATTCCATTAGACTATGGAACTGACAGTCAAATCAGTCAGTTAGAGGAGTATTAGCTAATACCAAGACAGCTCACATAGCCAAAGCAAACCCCAAGCAAAACAAAAATCTAGCTAAGCCACCCAAACCAGCATTTTTAGGCGGAGTGTTCTCAATTTTGTCTTAGTTGTTTTTAATTCTTTGTTCCTGCTATTCTGTCTTGTTTTTAACACATGTACCAAACTGTTGCTAATTTTTTTGTGGAGATAACCCTGGCACCGTAGTTAAAAAGAAGTTTATTGCTTCCCATGATAAAAGAGAGGCCCTGAGAGTTGTATTTTACTCTAAAAGCTCTCACTTTCTCTGAAGTTGATGTTCTTAAAAATTATTTTGATCTGTTTGCATTGGTGTAGGTAGTTTAACTATGTCAGTGTGTTCATCATGTAGTAAAGACCTAACATTTATCTTCTCCTTGATTATTTTTCCTCTCTTTTTTTTTTCATTAGACATTTTAAATGTTGTTTACCCTAAGGGATCACAGGGACAGCTGGAGAATAGCAAAACTGACAGTGTTAGAGACTAATAAAATAAAACTTAATTTCTTGAGAAAGGACATTAGTTTTATTACCCAAATAATATGTATTTGCCCTGATTTTTGGCTGATTTATGCTGATTTTAACTTTTTTCCTCCAGTGTACAGAGTAGGTCTCCATTTTTAAGCAACCTTTGACCACAGTGTGCGAAAATGAAGGCCAGAGATTGAGCAGTTCTGTCCCATCCTTAGGATGGAAGGTTTCCCTGACAAGGTTCTTGAGCAAACAAGATTTCTCCAACAAAAACAGCAGGGACTTTATTATTCCTGTTTATGTCTGAGGTAAAACAAACTAGGACAGAGCCCCCTCTGTTTTGAGGTGTTAGGAGGATTTTTGTTTCTTTGTTTAATTCAGGGAGTCACTGGCATTTGGGGTTTTAACAGCTCATAAGCAGAGGCTACAAATGTGCCCCCCAGGTTGGGGCATGGCCTTGACCAGGCTGGGTGCAGTGAAGAAACCTCCTGTGACTGGGTTGGGTGACATTTTGGGGAAAGCAGCTGACACTGAGCTTCATGATTCCCTTTTTTCCCTTCCCCTACTCCTCTTGCCTCAGCATGCAGAGAGTGGCTTCTCTCTCATGCCCCCTGGACCAGGAAGGCATGTGGTGCTGGTAGCCTGCTTTGCAGGCAAGATGTGGGGCTCTTGCTGGAGTGTGTGTTTTTTCCAAGAGCTGGGAAGGCATAAAGAAAAGGGTTACTTGAATTGACAAGTAATTCCAATATTCCTTTGTAGTCTTCTGAATGATTTTGTTATCACTGATTAAAAACAAACGAGGGCTAATGCCACATGAAAACTCAACTGCTGCTTTTGCAGTGGGCACAAAGACTTGTGGCATCAGTCATCCCTGTGACACTAAAAGGAGGTCACAAATAAGGTAGTTCAAGCTTGTGGACACAACTCTGAGCATGAAGGACTGAAGCCTTTTTTCTTCCTGGAGAAGTCTTTAAAATGGCAGCAGCTAGAAAAATGTTGGCAAATACGCTGCTAATAACCAAAGCTATCCAACCCCTATACAGAAAAGTGTGTTCAAAGGTATGGAATGGCTTCCATATGAGGAATGGCTGAGTAAAGCAGGGATCACTCAACTTGGAAAAGAGATGACTAATGGCACATCTTGTAGAGGTCTAGAAAACTCTCGTAAAAATCCAGTGGCACTGAGGGATTTCATCAGTGTCGGAGGGTTTGGAAGTACGTCAGTGATACTCTGCCTCAGATTTGGCTTATTTCCCTGCACTGGTGTGTTCCTCACCTTCTGTCTGAGATTCGGCTTATTTGTCCTTTTGTTTTGTTTTTTATCATTTATTTTCCCTCCTTTCTTTTGCTTCATTTTAATTCATTATTCTTATCAGTGATTTTTAATCCCATCCCCCTGCACAGAGTGATAAAAGCAGCTGGTGTTTTTGCACCTCTGGGGAAGTTTTACCTGAGTAAGGAAAGAGGAAATTCCCTAAAGTAGTTTTATGAAGTTTCCAGATTGCTGCCCTGAACCTGTTTCTTGCCCAGCTAATTCAGGCTCACTTGATTGAACTGGAACATGCACAGCAATGTGGCTTAAAACCACACCAGATGTGCTGTGCTTGTTTTCTAGCTCTTTACTCTTTCAGTCTGTGCCTTTTGAACCACAAACCACTCCGGCCCACGCAGAGCCACTGGAGCTGTATGTGGCTTCAACCAGAGTAGCCTTAATCTCTTGGTTTGGGGATTTTCATTCATCTTCTCTGGAGAAAAAGAGATGCCCTGCAAGGCTGCTCTGACTGGTGTGACAGTGCAGGAGGAGGATGTGTGCACTCCTGCCTCTCCAAGCAGCAAGCAGCATTACCACATCCCCTTTTCTCCAGTCTGCAGCCCATGGTACCCCATCCCTGGGTCAGCGTGGAAGCTGCAGCACCTTTGAAACTGGTTGGACTTGCTCTGGGAACTGATGTAGTTACAATCTTGGGGTCCACTGATGAGAACCAGTGATTAAGAAACCCCCATCTGGTCCCCATCCATTTCCTTTCGTAAAGTCAGAGTTGTGGATTGATCCTAATGGGCTTAAAAGGCATTTTCAGCTGTGTAAAAAGTGTTTGAAACATCATTTTAGAATGCAGGCATTAAAGTTGGAATAGTATTTTTGCATACATGTCTTTATCTCCCTCTCTTTTTTTCCTCTTTTAATGGCTTGGAAAGTTCCTAATGATTCTTTACTCTCCAGGGTCAAATGTTGTTTATTTTGTATATGACACTAATATTTTTTAACACTTTCTCTCATATATATGCGTAAATGGGCAGGATTTGTCAGTACATGAAAAAAATCACTGATTCTGTCTCTAAGTTTAGATTAAAAGCTGCATAATAACACATTTAATATTAACGATTAATCTGCATAATAATGGCAGCAATTTTTCTGTGTACAGTCTCACGCTTACGTCCTGATTTTATATGGATTTCCAGTATTCTTTGTTTGTGAAGTTTGCTAAACACAAACAGCACCTAACCCTATTCGGACATCATAACTCCATGTATCTTACTTAATTATGCAAACAACAGCTTCCATTACCTACAATGTCATTTAATTGTTTTCCCTCGTTTTATCCTTGAGGATTCCATGCATCTTTTCATGCCCATAGGCTGCATTTCTACTGAACACGTTCATATATCATTGAGGTATAGGATTAAAGTTTGGAAGGAGGAATTTGAGGTCCCTGCAGCAGTTGGCTGTGCTGGGGGCAGCTGGTCCATTGTCCTGAACCACCGGAGTACAGTCAGCTGTCTGGTTTCGTGCTGTGTTCTATGCAAGCATCTCAATTCACCCAAATACAGGCTTACCAGGAGAGGGGTTCGTAGTTTGAAGGGAGGAGGGTTTAAAGCAGGGGTAGGGTGACAAACTCTGCGTGTGTGTCGACATGCAGGGAGGGACAATGATAGTGTCTACCAGCTCTTGCTGAATCGCCCTGCTATCAGAGAGAAAGGCATCTCTGGCAGTCAGGGTTGTGCTGATCCTGCCCCTGCTCCCAAGGAAGATGTGGGCAATTCCAGCCACTTTGCTTGTGCATCCTGCCTTTTTGGAGGAGTATGGGTCCTGCCTTCTCACTGACAATGCAACTGGTGTTTAGATGTTCTGCCCTTGTGTTCCAAGAACCTTTGTCGAGTTATTCAACACACTCACTCTAGTTTCTCCATTTGTAAAAGAATACATATATTTACACCCATTCTAAGAGCACCAGGCACAGTCACCAGTTTGTGTTTGCATTGTACTCTACCCTGACTATATAAGATGCTATTTAAGACATATTTTCTTTTGGCACAGTTCCACTGAAGATAGCAAAGCAGCTTCTGCTTTAGACAGTGGGCGTGTTTTGCCACAACTCTGATAAGGTTGTATCTTACTAATAAATTATCCTGGTAGCATATTTTGCTCTGAGTTGGAGCCTATCTGAGCTGTAAGGCCTGTGTGAAGGAGTCCGTGTGGCCACCTTGTACATGAAAAAAAAATCACAAAGCATCCCAGTGCAAAGTCCAGCATAGACAGCAAGTGGCTAATGCTACTATTGCAGTATATATATGGTTTAAAAACTGAGGGAAATTTCTAGAGAGGTCTTCAGTACAAAGAATGAACGGTTCTAATGAAGTACTATCTTGGTTAAGATAACAGAGTCTCAAAAGTTTTTGCCTTAGTTTGGGCTGGGATCTGAGAAAACCTTTCAGAGAACCGCCTGTTTTCTGTAATTAAGTGTGAATAAGTATCACTATGTTGCTTCATTAGCATCGGTTAGTTCAGCAGACTGATGAGCTGACATTGTGGGAGCAAAGCCCAGGAAAAATGCAACTATCATGCTGAATTTGGTTTTGTGAGCTTTGTAGCTGTTTACTTCTTTTTCCTTTGCTGCAGTTGCTGCATAAAATTTAGAGAAAGTCAATATATTCTGAGCTCTTCCAGCCTTGGCGAGATCAGCATTGATTACAAAAATATGAACAGAAATTTCTTTGTCCCTAAACAGTGATAAACAGTGACTAAAGCTGCTTTTCACAGAAAATATCACAGTCAGAAGCATCTTGCCTCTCCTGGTTTTAGCATCAAAAGAAATGAACCAGGAACAGCTCTGCTGGAGGTTGTTTTTGTCCATTTCAGGATAGAATAGCAAAATTTTATATCCCTTACTTAAAAACTGTCATTCACATGAGTCTGTCTTTTTTCTCTAAATGTCACTTAATTGTCCTAGTAGATATTTGTGCTGCTGCAATGAAACGTTTCATGCCAATAAGGTTGTGTAAAGATAAAAAAGCCCACATAGTTTGTGTAAAAGAATTTCCTTCTTTTACAAGTGGGAAAAGTGCTGTAGGGAAAAGGCGTCGCTCCTCTCTCCATGGTTGCTTCATTTGCCTTTTAAAGGAAACATGATTTATAGTTAAATGTTTTGGAAGATGGGCAGAGGACCAAGGCAGTGCTAACGATGCCAAGGAGAAGTGGGAAATGAGGGAGAGGGGTAAGCTGAAGGAAGTATCTCTGTGCTTTTTAACAGAGAAGGAAAACAATTTGGAAATATGGGTGGGAGGAGATGAAAGCACCTACGTCATTGCAAAGCAAGGGCTCTAGAATCAAAAAGAAAAAAAGATGATATGGTGAAACCTTGTGTTCTCATAACTTTAGTAGCTTGATACCCACAAATACAGGGCTACGTGCCACTAGGGTGTCTTTGCTTCTGGCCTTCCCCTGCATATTTTTTTCCTCTCAGGCTGGACAGCCTGGAAGGGGTTTAGCTCTCTCTGCCTGGTAGGTCTCAGTTTTAGCACCTGACAGGGTGCAGGGGCAGAGGGGCTGCTCTGTGGGGGTGCCTAGGGCCTGGCAGTGCCTGTGCGTCCCAGAAGCAGGTGGGTGAAGGCTTCTGCATCCTGCCTTTCCCACACTGTAGGTTGAAGTTCTGCCCAAAACCTCACCAATCCCTTACCCTTGGTGGCAGTAAATACCTTTCTGGGATGGACACTGAGAGAAGAGGTGGATGGGCCCATCTGCAGGACCCAGGTGTGATGGTCAGCACAGGGGGTGATGCATGATGCAGTCTGTCTCCCCAGGTCAGCAGGTACACCCCACATCTGCTGCCGCTTTCCTGTCCTTTATTGCTGCATTCACACCCCTGTGGTGGAACATGAACACTTGGTGCTCACAAATGCAGTGCCAAGCTCTGAGTCACCAACCCAGCCTTGAAATGACCCTTCTGCCTTGGGTCAAACCCTGAATGGGGCTTTGAGAAGCCTGTCTCAGCCCCAGTCCTTTCTTGTTCACTAGTCGCAGAAACAGGTATAGTTTTCCCACTCTGGCTCAGAGAAGGACTTCTTGGCATAATCAGGCCTCTGACTTCAGCCCTGTTGTTTTGGTGTCGTGACTTGACTTAACATTTATTATCTCCAGAGGAATTGAAACTTTCAGTTTCCAGTTAGTGTGAAAACAAATCTATGCTTTGAGACCAAAAGTCCATCTGTCCCAGTTGGTGTTTCTCATGATGACAAACAGCAGTTGCTTGGAAAAGAGATTAAGCACAGGGTGAACATTTAATCCTGCCTCCCCAGAATGGTTCTCCCAGCCTCCAGCAGTTTGTGGTCCCTGGATGTTTTTTGTGCTTAGTTGCTCTCTGATGTTTTGAACACCTAAATCCTGTGTTTTAACCGCTAACTTTCTCATGTGGTGTCCTTCCTGTTTTAATCAGAGCTGCCTTTTGAGCTGAGGAGCCTTAGGTGAGGAACCTCACTGAGTAACTTTGACCAGCCTGATCTGTAGCTGCCCATATGTGTTATGAAACCTTATTAGAAATTGGTGTCCTTTCTAGTCCTCTGGCATTAAGGCAGTTTATGCAAGAGATTATAGATGGCAGTCTGTAGTCACTTCACCTGTGATACATGCTGTGGTGACTGTGTATTACTGTCACATACTGTGTATTGCTCTTCTCTTGCCAGTCTTTTTTCTATGGTATCATTTATTGATACTTCAGTTTGAGACCAATGCTGTGAATGCGCAATAGAGAAGAGTTCCTGCAGGGGACAGTCCTTTTGCCCAGCTTGATTTCTTACCAGTACTGTGATGATTCCCAGTTTGCCTACATGAGTGTCTAGGATGTTGTTTAAACAATATTATGCTCCTTCTTCCCTGAAATGGATGAACTCAGAAATCAGGTTTTCTGAAATATTGCTTTAATTTTCAAATGTAATTTTTGAGTGCACAAAAATATAATCTAAGTCTATGTTGCCTTTTTTTCCTTTAAGGAGAAAAACAGGTATCAGCTGATACTCTAATCCATTTATAATTGCACCATACAGAATAGAAGAACTGAGATTGAACTCTCAGTGGATGATCTTAAAGACTTGGAACCCTTGTTGCAACTATGAAGATAGTAGTTCAAAGCCAGGTTGGATGAGGCCCTGAGCCACCTGATGTAGTGAATGGCATCCTGCCCATGGCAGGGGGATTGGAACTGTGTGATCTTTAATGTCCCTTCCAACCCAAACCATTCTCCAATTATGTGATTCTGTGACAGCAGAACAATTTACATGGCATTAAAATTCAGTTGAATTACCATCTGATTAACCTATATACCAGTTCCCTTGTAACTTCATTGTAAAGAATCTAAACACAATTATAAAGCAATACTGTTTTCAAAGAGAACAAAGTCTGTAGCAAAAAGTAGTATCTCCTAATGGCCAAACAGACCATTCCTGGCTATAGCTTAGGCAACCACAACTACAGCACTATCACCATGGAGTCCTTTTCATTCTCTTCAGTAATAATTTTTCAGCTGAGTCGTTGTTCTGGATGGGAAAAAAAAGAAGTACTCTTTTAAAAATACCTCTGCTTTGCTCTGAATTTGCTTTAAAATGTTACCCGTCATCCAGATCGTAGCATAAAATCCATTCACAGGGATGCAGGAAGCAACAGGAGCTACGGCAGGAGAGCACTGGCATGGTTGGCAGCACAGTGAGTCCTTGTGCAGAGCAAGTGCTGCTGAGCTCGCCGGCAGCATCGCCACCACCGCTGAATCCACTCGCCCTGCGAGGAGCTGGCAGCACCCACGGAGCACAGGCTGAGCCTGGAGGTGGGGCTCTGCAGCTGGGCACGGGTGGAATATCAAATGGTTCAGATTTGAGTTTGTTTCGCTTTCTTACAATAGCTGCTGGTTGCTGAAATGGGTTCTTAAAAATGAAGTTGTTTCTTCAAGAAGTAAAAGAAGAGTTGCTTAGATTCTTGCACGTTCCTGCAAGGTTTCTATTCCTGGGCTCTGAGCAGGACTGAACACTCTCAGGGCAATTTCTGAACTCTAAAACAGCGTTTGAATTTTCACTTACAAAATCTGTAAAGGAAGCACTTTAGTGCTTGATTTTGGTCTACAACATAAGAGAAATCTTCATTTCTATCTTGATCCGGTATCTTAGAGAAGACTCTATATGCCTCCCAAATTGCAATTCTATTCAAATAATTTAGTTAATTTCTCTGACTGACTTCTGGCTGTTGCCAAGCATGAGGAATTAAATTGCCTATTCTAAGATGTGTCAGAAACACCACTTTTTAGAGCCTCGATCAAAAACTGACAAAGGATTAAAGCAGCAGCCCACCACTGCTGGACCTCACTGCTAATGAGGAGAGGAGAGCACTGTGTTTGGTGTCATCCTTGAAATTCCCAGAGCAGAATCAAGAAATATCACAGGTTTGTAAGCACAGGTTGTGGCCAAGGTGTAGAATATATGTACATCTTCTGGATGTAAAATCTGTTCATTTCTTCTATAAAAGCCATTCTTACTGAACTGAAGTCTTCTCCTCTGTCACCAGTGAGCAGGTTGTTACCCTTGAAGTCTGCAATTTTTGCATGAAAGCAAACCAACTGAAACATGTTTCCATAGCTAAGTACTCTGTGAAGAGGAAAGGTTTGGAGAGGGTCTTCCAGGTCATTTTTCCAAAGTGAGCATGTGTAGGTGTTGAAAGCACTCTGACTTCATCGCTGTGTCAGAGGGTGGCTGACACCTGCCACAGTCTTGCTCCCCATCTCCCCTGTTAATTCCACGGCAACTATTTGTAAGTGAACGAAGTAGCCACAGCTTGGTGTGGCTGTTGTGCCATCGAGGGATTAGCCACAGAGCCACATGTTTGGCCCAGTGACTGGGGAAGAAGCCGAGCCTGGACACAGCTCTCCAGCAATGCCAGGACCAGCCCGGCACCCACCGATGGCTGTGCCAGTGGCCCTTCTGCATAATGCTATTGGATGCAGGATCCAGAAGTGGAATAGCTGCCTGAAGACTGGCAGCACATGTTCTCCACCCAGCAAGTTAAAGGGACTTAAATCATCCCAAATGCCTGTAAGTTCTTTCTTGTTTGGTTATTGGCTCATAAGGAGAGAGCACTGATACGTTAAATGTTTCCTAAGCCAAAAAAGGAAGAAAAAAAATCCCCTCACTGCAGCCTGAATACCTTTGATTTATGAATCTCTGATTCATCTTGACAGCTGCTTAAAAATTCATGTCAAACCCTGCATTAATCTTGGCCAGAAAAAGAAAAGAAATGTGTTAGGGAACCAGGGTGCCACAAAATGCAGTTCCCACTGGGCGTGTGTCTAATGAAAGGCATGGGTAGCATTTAACTCGCCAGAGAAGCATCAGGACATGTTACCAGATACTTTCTCTTCTTTGAGTCTGTTGAACAAATGTGTACTTGGGCATAAAAATCTCCAACAGTAATACCTCCTGGCATTATTTCTCTTCTTTAATTTGTATATATTTAATGTATGTTGGAGCTTCTAGTGTGAAACTGAAATAATACAAACATTTTGGGAAAAAAGTTAAGTAAATTACTTTCTTCCTTCTTTTTTTATCTTCCCAATATTGAGCATATTGAAAATAAAAACAGCTTAATGACATGATTGATAAATAACATTCTCTATAATGCTCTGGGAAAATGATCTTAAACTCAATAAATTGTTTCTTTAAAAAATCATTATTATCATTTGTCACCCATTTGGTAATTTTTTTCCAAGAACGCTTCATTCCAAGTGACAGTGTTTTCCAAAAAAATAACCAGATAGCCTGAAATTGGAGTATATTAAGGGCTTGAATAAATAAAACCAGCAGCTTTCCTCTTGCAATGCCTGCGTCTTCTGCTTTGCATTTCAAAACACAGTTGTATTTAGTGTATATCTGTGGTGATTTACTTAGTGTGCTGTGTGTTTTAAAGCATCTTAAAAGACCCTAAGCTCAAGGTGGCAGAGGATGGGAAGCCTTCTCCCTGTCAGAGGTGTGTAAGGAGGTGAGAGCAGAGAAGGGAGGCGTGTGGCTGAGCTCCTATTCAGGACCAGTTATGTTTCCCCCATGAACTAAAGCCAGAAAGCTGCACTGTTGCTTAATCAGAAAGGGCAGGTGATGAAAAACAGGAATGAGGTTAAATCTGTACAGGAGATCACAAAGTTTTTCTCCCTCTCTTTAATTACTTTGCTCTTAAAGAAAGATAGGACATTACTGTGGGGGTGCTTGTTTTATTATTACAGAAATATTAATTTCAGAATTCTACAAATGAATGTGATTATTTATTTGCAAAATGTCATATCTCCAGAAATATATTAAAGCTCTATTAACTATAATTTAATTAAACATAAGTAAACATGTTAAAGTTCTTAAAGAAATGCAGACTCAAGATAATGAAAGAGTTAAGATACTACCTATGTTTTCTCCTGAAAATGAGTTTGTCTGCATCTCCATTTTTGTAGACTATCAGGTAATATTCATACAGCGTCCCAGATTGTACTGAAGATTATGTTAAAGATCTGTACTAGACAAGTGAGTGGGTCTGAATGGTGGGTTTTGGGAACAGTTGATTAAATTCATTTCAGTATTTTTGCCTGTGGAATTTTTCACCGTGGGTTCTTTTTGGCTACATGTGAGGTCGTTGCTTTGGTTTTCTTGTAAATTTTAAATTTTCATTCCATTTAAAGAAAGGGACAAGAACAAAGGAACCCACGTGCACACCTAAGCAGGGCTCTAGACAATTTGTCTTACTGACTGCAGGAAAATTACTGGCATGGCACCAGTGCCCTTTTCAGCCACTTTGAGACTTGGCAAATTCTCCTTAGGCTCTTAGGGTAATGTTTGCCTTTTGTAATAAACAGGGATCAGAAGAGTTGCAAAGCTAGATTTATCTTGACTGCTAAAGGTGGACTCTTTAAGTAAAGGTAAATAGCTGAAAATTATTAATGCTTTATGGAAGAGTATCCGCAGAAGGGTTAAGTTTCTGCTCGTGCTTATCCAAAACTCTTGACTCAGCCCAAGTATTGATTTCCCCCTACTCACTGACAGACCTGTTCATAATAAGGAAAGTGTTATGAAGAGGAAGAGTAGTGATGTTTGCACTTGGACTTGAGAGAGGAGGGTTCAGTTCCCAGCGTTGCAGCAGATTTTGTGTATGAGTAGCAGCAGCCTGTCCCAAATACTTCAGTACTTCCAATTGATCCAGACACCCAGCAGAATTTTATGGTTTTCCCTTCAACTAGCATTTTCTCCTGAACACCACCCCCGCGTTGGCTTTTGTATACTCTAAGTCCTACTGAGCACCTCCTGGTCTTTAGCATCTGAATAAAATCAAAATGCTCATTTATATCTCCCAGGGGGTTTTGATGAAGAAATGTCTGAGCTGGGTCATGAAGACTAGAACACAGTGCGGCACTGGTGCACTCTTACACTTCCATTTGTGACACAGTGATCCCTTTCCCACCTCCACAAATGTCCTGACACAAGCAGCGCTCTCTTCTCCACCCATAGTCAAAATGCAGATAGCCATGGGATTAACAATATGCAGGCTGGTTTCCTGGGATTTCAGCTGAAATTCTGAAACCCCACCCCAGCATCACTCTCTGACTTCAAACACCCCCAGTTTGTAGCTTTCTAAATGCCATTTTTTGATCATTTTAACATGCTGTTGTTTCTGGCACATTTCTACATTACAATACATTCTGTTTGTTCTTAGCTGCTTAGTGCAATTCAGGATTTGACTACTGCAAAACATAGGTAAGCATAAAAATAGTCTACATGCTTGTTTCATTACGTGGGAGAACATAATATCCCTAATATTAAACCATAAAACAGAGGTAGTTTATTTGCAAGGCCATTTAACGAGCTGCTGAATCCCAGATCATTTCAGACCATATATTTCATGTACACAGGGGACATAAAAATATGAAAAGAAAATAGTTTCAGCAGTGTGTGATGCGAGTAAAATCAAACAACACTGTATGGAAAGGAAGACTGATGTGGAGTCGAGGATAGATGGGTTGGTGGAGGGCCCAGTTCACAGGGTCGTGGCTACAGAAGGCTTGGCAGGACTGTAGGAAGTCCCTGCTTCATCCCATTAGTGGGATTTTGCTGCGTCAGCTGTGCTGACTTGCATCCTTGTGGGGCCAGGCTGCAAACTGTGTCAGGGGCTGGTCTGGGCTGCAGTAGCATTTCTTTGTGGAATTAAACAGTGATCTTGACTTTAAACTTGAATGTGTTGGAGAGTCCAGCTCCCAGCAAGGGTTCCCAAATGTCTGTGTGGGCTCGACTGTCCGGAGCTGTTGGGAACATGCTGAGATTCTCTTGCCCCTGCAGCTTTCTCCTATTGCCAGCCAGATGCTTTGGCATGCTCGGGTTGTGAAACCATGTGGGAATCTGTGACTTAAAGTATTCTGATCTGAATGCAGAGTTTGGAGAGGCTTCTCCAACAGACTCATGACCCTGAAAAATGGCCTGTGATAAATGTATATGGAATGTTGGATGCAGTGCACCTCCCTTTCTGCAGTGTTTACAGCCATACCATCTAGATAAGCCTCACCAGCACTAGAAATCTGTGTTTATGTCAAGCTGTGGAACAAATTTTATGTATCTCACCAAGATTAGTGTGTAGAAACATGCTGTGTAACTGGTTTAGGTTGAAGCCTTCAGATCCAGCTGACTTCCCTCTTGGTAAGCAGGAGGAAAGAGCAGGAGAAAGCACAGCTTTCTTGTTACTGTTTTGACAAGTTTAGACAAATTAGAGGGCTGGGCAATCACCAGCTGTATGAAGTTTAACAAGGACAGGTGCCAGATTCTGCACCTGGGATGGGGCAACCTTGGATGTTTTTACAGACTGGGGAATGAGATGCTGGAAAGCAGTGCCAGGAAAGGGACCTGGTTGACAGTAATTTGAATATGAGCAGCAGTGCCCTGGCAGCCAGGAGAGCCAACCCTGTCCTGGGGGGCATCAGGCACAGCATCGCCAGCTGGGCAAGGGAGGGGATTGTCCCGCTCTGCTCTGCACTGGGGCGGCCTCACCTTGGATATTGTGGGCAGTTTTGGGCACCACAAGATAAGAAAGATACTAAGCTATTAGAGAGGATCCAAAGGAGGGCAATGAGGTGGTGAAGGGTCTGGAGGGGAAACCGTATGAGGAGTGGCTGAGGTCACTTGGTTTGTTCAGCCTGGAGGAGAGGAGACTGAGGGGAGACCTCACTGCAGTTACAACTTCCTCACAAGGTGAAACAGAGGGGCAGGCACTGATCTCTTCTCTGTGATGACCTGTGAACAAGAAGCTGAGTCAGGGATGATTTAGGTTGGGTATCGGGAAAAGGTTCATCACCTAGAGGGTGACTGAACACTGAACAGGCTCCCCAGGGCAGTGGTCACAGCACCAAGCCTGAGAGAGTTTAAGAAGTGTTTGGACAACGCTCTCATGTACATGGTGGAAGTCTTGGGGTGGTCCTGTGCAGGGCCAGGAGTTGGACTTCAGTAAGCATTGTGGGTCCCTCCCAACTCAGGGATATTCTATGACTCTATGATTGCCTTTTGGTGATCATTTGTTTTACTTAAGGTTCCTTTTCTCTCTCTGTCTGCTAGGTTTAGAAGATGTTGTAGCAATAATGATTCCTGAACCCAAAGGAAAAGAGATAGTGAGCCTCCTGGAGAGGAACATTACTGTGATGATGTACATAACCATCGGGACACGCAACCTGCAGAAGTACGTCAGCCGGACCTCTGTGGTGTTCGTCTCCATCTCTTTCATTGTGCTGATGATCATCTCGCTGGCGTGGCTGGTCTTCTATTACATCCAGCGATTCCGCTACGCAAATGCCAGAGACAGAAATCAGGTGAGCAGGGCTGGAGTAACTGTTTGTGTTTCCAAAAAACCCCCGTGGGGTTCAGCTTAGAAGTAAAAGTTGAGGAAGTTTATGAATGTGTGGTAAAAACAACAAACAGGAAAGTGAAAAGGGTAGGGGTATAAAAATACCTGTGTCTGGGAAAAGCCAGGACTTCTGTCAACGTGAACGAGAGTAAGGAAAAAAATCAAATTAATAATGTGTATATATTATGAGGTTTTTCCCATGAAAAACATGTAAGAAATAGACAGAAATGTCTGTTTATTAATGAAAAGATTGGTTTGGTACATATAGCCAAGTGACATAGCAATGTATTTAACCAACAACCCTTGAGATCAAAATGAGGACTAAAATACAGTGAAGTATGTGAATGTCTGTGTGTTAAAAAAGGGTTCACCATAAGAAAGAACAGAATGTGTTTTCATTTTAATACTTCTTTAGAAGGTTCTTGGGCTTGAAAGGCAAACATGTCTCTCTTCATTTGACAATGATCACTGAACATATAGGTGCCATAGTGATAGCCACCAATGTTATTAAATGTCATTGCTATTGGTTTTGGCATCTTGTCCAAACCCCTTGAAAGAGATACAAAACCTATAGGGATGGAGAGAACTCAGCAGTGGGAATGAGCCCTGAGTCCTGAGCTCTGAATCTGTAAAGCACTGTCCATCTTTATGGTAGTTCAGCAGGGAATAATAATAGCAGTGATAATAATAAATTTAATCTGTTCTTGTCTGGATACAACTATGTCAGCATCAGCAGAACTGGAAAGCCGAGGCTTCTACATTTCATTCTAATGGTACACTAGAAAATGTTGTCAATGTATGAAATCTGAGGAGATAACCATTTTAATGCAGAGTAAAAATGCACTGTAATTCAAAGAGGTTTCTGGACCCTCAATAAATTACTGTCGGGGCCAGGAGAGTTTCCTTGCTTATTCTGCAGAAAAGGTAAAATTGAAAATGTTCATCATCATCTTGTAGACAAAAGTGTAGCCACACACTCTGTAACATTTACTTGATTGTAGGAATCCCTGGCCCTCCCCCATTGAAATTCAGGCATCCTCTGAGATTGAGTGCAGCTGCTCTGTATTTACAGACAGAAAGAATATATTTTCCTTTAAAATATACGATCTGAAATTTTGGATAGCAAGAATGAGACTATCCCAGCTGGAATTTGAACATCATTGGCAGCAGATTCGCTGTGACTCTTAACGGCTGTGATAATTTTTAGATGCTTTGTCTGCAAAAGCACATGGGTGCCTAATTTGTGTAAGTGTGCTTTCAATCAAGTAATTATACAGGCAGATTAGCAGTGTAAATAGACATAGATAAACATGAAACTCAGCAAAATAGGAAGCTCATTCAGGTAATTTACTGTAGTTTGGAATTGATAGGTTTATGCGTTCAAGCAAATTTTCTTTTCAGTATTTTCTTTCCAAAGTTTGAATGAGAGTAATGTGTGCACAAGCAGTTGTCGTGTGGAGAGGTTTTAATAACTGTTATATTTTACTAGTTTTGTTCTTCAGAAGAATAAGAAGACATGCCTCCTAAGGATTTTTGTTTTGCCACAACTGCACAACAATATGAGACAAACTAGAATGTCTTCATGCACTTCCATCACGTAGTTTTGTCTGACATCTAATCTCTCTATTAGCTTTTCATGTGAAAAATGGTAGCAGTATCCAAAACTCAGCAATTCGTGTTAATGGATTACTGTGGCTTGTTTGTTTTGTTTCTTTGTTTTAGTCCTGGCTATGGAATATAATGACGTAGGTAGTTCAGAAGATCTCGTCTTGCTCTTGGTCTTTCCGTGAGGGTTCCTCTCTGTTCCTCATAAAGTTGTGCTGCTTTTATTTTCCCTTTGACACATTTTCTTGCAGCGCAAGGATGGGATCACAGATTTCTGTGTTAGTATCTTGGATATTCAGATATATACAAAGAAAAACTGTTTATGTTGCGTTGCTGGAGGAAGGTTCTTCTGTCATTGCACTCAAAAGCTTTTACCAGTTTAACTTGGACATGCCTGTTCTTATGAAGGTGTTGTGCTTGCGTGTTGGGGAGCCTAGCAGGGGTTGTAAGCACCTTCCTTGCTGACTAACTTTAGCAAAGATGCTTCCTTCTCTTTGTATTTGATGTGTTCAGGCTAAAGTGTAACTATGAGCTGAAATGTTCGGACAAACAGAGCGTTAGGTGAAGAGGGAGCCAGCTGGTCCATTGAGGGAAAGTTGTGCTATCAGTTCCCACCCCACAATGCAATGAATTTTAACTGTGCAGACTGACTGCCCTGTTCTGAAAGTGTGCAAAACTACTCATTTATTAGACTTCAGTTAAAATGATTTTTAAAAATTGTTTAAATTAATTTTGTAATCTGAGTTATTTAAAGTCACACAGCTTTAAAACAAGGGCTTGTGAGTGCCTGTGTTTTCCAGGTCAGATAAGAACCTATGCGTGCCTCCTTGCTACCCTGCTCCTTGCACGCATTGCAGAGGTTTGGCTGATTCTGAAGTGGCTACCAGGGGCAGTTCATCCTCCTATGGATTGGTAGTCTGGGTACTGTGCTGAGGAAGTGTGGCAATGTGGCTGATTCCAAACCATGATTGGCAGAAAAAGCTGTTATCTGCAAACACGAGGGGTGTTCTACTCTTACGTGAAAGCAAGATTTCAGAACATCTTTCTTTAGTCACTCTAAGTTATCTTCCATTTTGCCTCTTCCAAGGTGACTCCTTGCAACTATGCCTTCTGTTCATGAAAGACATCCTTTTATCAAGCCTCATAACTACCTTTGTCTAGTCTTTTTTTATGTGGGGACCCTCCTTTCCAGCTCCACTTCCCTGCTTGCACACAGCCTAAGTTTCTAAGCAAGCAGTAAATCCAAAAGGAACGAGTCCAGTTAGCAAGAGAGTCAGCTAGAAAGACTGAAAAATGTCCTGTAATCATTTCCTGTGACTCCACAGTGAGATGAAACCTGGACATAGCGCATCTGCATCCTCAGTCTTCCACACTACGTGTTCAAAATCCAGGTTCATGTGCCAGATGCAAGACACAGCTCCCTCCAGTTAGGTGCCTGCTTTTGGTGAGTGGAGAATCAGCACTTCAAGGATTCTTGCTGAATATCCTGGCCTATTTGTTCCAACTTGTCTGGGAATTAATGCAGGAGAGCAGAAAACTATCTTCCATTAGGGGCTTGTGCACCTGCAGCTAGGGTGTCAGCTACAAATATAGTTAGATATCAATTTTTATTTTAATATATTTAATTTTTAAGAGTACCTCTAGCACAGACAACTGTACAGTATATATGGAAGTACATAAAGATAGGTAGCAATATTCACATGGATGAACATTTTTTTTCTGACCTAACAAAATGTCCAGGAAGCAAGTGGTTGCCCTGATAATAATCCTTTTGATATGAAGAGGATAAATTTGTGTAAGGAATGCATAGGCAATCTGTTTCCTCAGCAGCTTGTTCCTGGAGCCCCCCCTGAAGATGAGGGCATTTGTAAAAAACTGTGGGAATTGTTTACATCAAGAAGCATCACGGTGCAGAGCTAATTAGGATGAATTTTGAATTACATAGCAATTGCAGAATCAAAATCACAGAACATTCAAGTGCCAGAGATAACTCAGCAAAATGTGACTTGCTGTCACAGCCCTGTAACAGCCAGGACACAGACTTAACAACAACCAAAAAAAAACAATCAACCCTGTCAGTGTGTCAGATTTCATATTTCACCAGTAATAGTAGAGTTCTCTTTTTGTTGTTTGTGAGATGGGAAGATGACGAGGGGATGATGTTTCAATGACAGACTTGTTTACCATATTTCTTCCATGTCATTTCTTTCCATTGATTTTTTTGTTAAGAGGAGGTTTTCTACAAAGTCGTTTTGAAACTGGGTGGGCTTCAGGAGTTTTGCAGGATAGTGAAAGCCAATCCAGGTAATGATTGCACTGGGGTTTGGGAGGATCCTGTGCATCCTGGGTTAATCTTTAGTATGTGACTGTCAGCATGTGGAGCAATTATCTGAGAAGGAAGACTGCTGGCTGTGGCTTTGAGAGTTTGGGGCCATGTAATAGAAACATCAATCTTTGAAGCAGTTTTGGGAAGATGCTACCCATGATGGAGGCTGTAAACTTTATCTGTGGACAGGAGATGTGTCTGATACCTTGTCCTGATGGTGCACTTCATTTTGCACAACGCACAAGGTGATCTCCTCCCTGCAGAGGTGATAGTTCAGTAAGGCCATTAAGAGAGAAGAACTTACTGTAATTTTTCTTCTGTAACATTTATGGTCATTTACTTCTTCAGGAGCACAAAAGTGATGCCTTCCATGCTACTGTCCTTTCTTTTTAACCAGCATCACCATCTCCATGAGACCACTGCATCTGATATGCTTGACTCCTTCCAGTCCAGTACTGAATGTTGCAGCCTTGCTAATGAGATTATGAGAGTTATGATTGTAAATCTCTAAGCTCTCACTTTAAACCTTTATACTATTGCAAGGCCTCTTATCTTTTAGGCAAAATCATTGGTTATTGATAGCATGGCTTGCATTCAAATGGGAGAATCCTTTGAAAGTATGACTTCACTCCAAGATATTCATGTTCTTTGAGAAACTAAATTACTCTCATTTGCATGTAAGTCATGAACTTGTCTATTTATGATAGATAAGAGAAAGCAAACATGAAAACAAGCAGATCAAAGATGTGCATGAGTTTTTAATCTTGTCCTTTCCCCTTCAAGAACGTGCAAAGAAGAACTGAGAGGTTTCGTTCATTTAAGTAATACTAGTGATAAAAAGGAATCACAAGCAGTTTCTGAAACAGGACATAATAACTCTTGTCTTACTGTCTGTCTTTGATTTGCATTAAAGAACCAAATAGCTGGCAAGAAATGTTTCCAACTTTCATCTGATCCCTTTATTTAAGGCAAACTGTGAGAAAAATGGACCACAGAAAGAGATGTTGTATAACTACAAAATACTCCCTCACATACAAGAATTAGTTATGCTGGAAAGCTCATATGTAAATCTCATAAGATAGCCAAGATTGTTTTCATCTCTTCAGCCAGATCTGAAATTGCTCTCTGTTTTCAGTGTTGAATGCGTTTTGTCAGCTTCCATGTCTTTCCAATTCAATAAGCTTACTCTGTAAATTTAATTCTGTGATTTTAATTGAATCTGGAAAACAAACTGGTAATTTATTAGTCATATCTGTATGATGATTAGGCCTCAACTTACAAACTACCTCCAGCTTCCGTCCATGTTTGGCTTGGTGCCGTCATCTCCTCCAGCTGGAAACCCTTCCTGCTGACCAGCCCCTCTGAACTCCAGCACAGGCAGTGTTCCCTGCCAGGAAAGTTGAATGTCTTCTGAGTCACCAAAAGCCTGAAGTCTCTCTCCTGTGAAACAACACATGGCTGGAAACATGGATAGCAAGAGGAGGTGAAGGGAAGAGTTCAAGTGCTGGCAAATTGGGATGCACTGTATTATGAACTATTATATAGCTGACAAGAAGACATTGCTGAAGAGGTGTTGCTGCCTGAAACTGTATGAGAGAGGCATGAAAAAATTGGGGAGCGCCCAGAGAAGGGTCACCAGTCTGGTCTGGGGACAGGAACACATGGCAGCTGAGGAAAGGTGATGGGAGCTTGGCTTGCAAAGATGGGAGGGGAGCAGAGGAGGAGCAAAAGCGCTCTGCTTTCCAGCCTTCAACTGCATAACAGGTGACAGGAGTGGAGTCAGAATCAGCCTCTTCTTGGAGGTGCACAGTGATGGTCACAAATTAGAGCAAAGGAAATTCCATTAGTATGTTTAGTAAAGAAAAAAGACAGATTGGTTAAGCACTGGAACAAATTATTCACAGAGGTTGTGAAATCTCCCTTCCTGGAGATAGTCAAAACTTGACTGAACGCAGCTCTGACTTTGAAGTTGACCCAGCCTTGAGCAGGGGGTGGGTGGGTGGGAGTGCATGACCTCTCAAAGACTTTTTCAGCCTGTGAGTCTGTCTCCAGATGGCCTTGTTGTTGGGTTAGCACAAGTGAGCAGCCAAGTCCTTGGAGCACTGGTAGAGGGACAGGCTCCATAGCACAGGATGCAGATGCTGAGCAGTGATTGTATGAACTGCCCCACAATGTTCACAGCCTCTTGCAAGGGGCAGACATGTCCATCTTCAGTGTCTGAGAACAGGGTGTTCTGCTCAGGCTGTCGTTACATGCTTTAATCCTGAGTGGCTGTGACCCTGGGAGCACAGTAACCGTGTTTTGGAAACATGGGAGAACAGTCAGAAATGTCACATGGTAAGCAATTTATGGTCTACTGGAGGGAAAGATAGAAAGGGGAAGAATGAGCAAATGGTTTTGTGTGGTTAGGATGTTACTGCAGGACTATATAGTGCTTTACCTTCAAGAAACTGCAGATGCTTTCACCTCGTTTTTGTACTTTTCATTGCTTTTATAAAGTAGGCAACTCTGTGTTGCAGGAAAAAGCAACAGGAGACATTTTTCACAGTTTTTGTGGTTAACAAACTAACAGCTCGCTTTCAGGACTTACATCTTGCTGAAGATTATGAACTGGTTATGAAAAAATATAAGAGTAAAGTTCAGTGTTCACTCTGCTTACTGCCCAGTATTTTTATTTTTTAAAGCATCATTAAAAAAAGAGAAGGAAGAAGTAGGATACCCAAATAGTGGACTGGTACATGTGTTGCTACTCACTGCTATACTGTGGTGCCAGGGGGGGGCTGACATGCAATCTCCACTGGAACTCTATCGGAGTAGCTTTGCTTCGTGTGCTCTGGGTTACCAGCAAGCCTAGAACACCTACTGTGGCCTTATCATGAATTATGTTTATATTTCTACACTCTCCTGTTCCATGTACAGTCATTTCAAATTACTAAGAAGCATAGGGAGAAGAAGTGATGGTTTCTGCATGAAGAGTTGCTCTTTTCTTAAGATCAAATTTTCTCTTACAGCGCCGGCTTGGAGATGCTGCAAAGAAGGCAATCAGCAAGCTGCAAGTCAGAACGATCAGGAAAGGTGACAAGGTAATTTTTCAAAATGCTCATTACTAAATGAAACTCAGTGCTGAGGATTCCTTCAGACCTCTGGGACAACTGGGCAGAACAGAAATGGCAATTACTTATTTATCTACTGTGTCCTTCAGGTGAGGGAGGAATGCTGGTAAGCAAGTTATGTATGTAACAGAGTAGAGAGAGTGATTCAATGAAGATGTAAAAAATCCTTAAAGTTAAAACGTGCTAACTAAATCTGCATGGTTCCCAGTGCAAGTTTCCAGCTGGAAACATGTTGCAAAGTCTGCCTTGCTGGTCTTGAAATGCGTTAGTGGTTTCGCAATCTGCTTCGGTGACTATTTTACTTTGTCACATAGGCTCTTGTCTGAAGAGATTAGCTAACAAAATAAGAAAATGAAAACGATGAATGTTCTCTTTCCTGTAGGAAACTGAGCCAGACTTTGATAACTGTGCTGTTTGTATTGAAGGCTACAAGCCCAATGATGTTGTCAGGATATTGCCTTGCAGGTAAGTTGAAGGCGTTTTTAGCTCCAATAATTTCTCTACTTCAAGACTATATCTGTTGTCACAGCTTTGTGCTAATGAGATTACCTGAGAGCTGGGGAAGGGTGAGTTTATTATTTTGATCTATTCAAATCTGTTGGTAAAGATATCTGAAATGCCTCTTTATTCAATGTGAAGTGAAAGTAGTATTAATGGTGGTGAGACCCTGAGGGTTTAGTATGATAGTCAGAAATGCTGTCTGATCTGGACCTATTACAAAGTCTCTGGTAGGATTTTTACACTAAAGATTTTGATTTCTCTGTTTTTCTCACTGTTTTTCTTAATCAGTCTAGAATAAATGCCTTATGAGAATTTGCTTCTGACTTCAAAGTGAACCCTGGCCACAGCAACCAGGGATAGAGCAGGCTCGTGCTCCCCATGGTGCTACTTCTTTTGCTGTCCTGGGCCATATCCAGGCACTAAGAAAGGGATGACTTTTGTTCAAAAAATCTCCAGCCATAAAAAGAGATATGCTGAGTAGAAACAGTAAAGCAAGGTGAGAAGAAGAGCTTTTCAGTTTGTTCTTTCTCCTTTTTTCCCCTAGTATGAACACGTCCTGTGCAGACCATACACTCACAGTGATGTGACACAGGAGCACAGCCCCTTGCCACCACTAACAGCTGTATTCATCTCTGTGCTATTTTATTGTCATCTGTGGAGTGTTAACTAATGAAGGATTCTCTAAGGAAATCAGTTTCTTAGGAAATTTCCTACAAACAGTCGTTCCCCAGGGAGACCAACAGCAAGTGTTTGATGCCCCTAGATGTAGGAATTTCAAGTGCTATACATACAGAGCAGAGGGTTTTATTTCTTTTAATAGAGCTTCTTTCTTCTTCTGCATCACCTTCACTGGCTTGAGAAACCAAAATACTTGTTTATTTTCCCACTATGTTGTGCCCTAGTAGATATTTGAATGTTACAAGCTGTCCATTTCTGTTAGTTCATGCAGCTCATTAAATCTGTTTACTGTCACCACTAAATGGCAAACAAAGTGCAACAGATTAATCATAAATTTGACCTACTGTAAATCCCCCACAATGACAAATTGCATGTGAACGCTTCTTTTTTTTTTTTTTTTTTTTTTTTTTTTTTTATAAACAAACAGACACAAAAACATCATCTCGTGAAGCAGAAATACAGGAAAATGAGAAATAACCAGAAAATATGGACCTTGTTTTGACATCAAGCCTGTTTTCATAGAAGCAGAATAAAGCTTGGAAATTTTGCATGATAGAGACAGGCAGTGTTTGGAGGTAGTTATACAACATCTTAAAATATGTCTAAGCTTTAGCTTTCACTTGTGTGTCACCTCATAATTCAATAAGACTTTGTCATCCACAGCATTGAGTCAAGCAGAGTGAATAGGAAACACATAGTTAACAGGTGGTGTTCAATTCTTGGCTGACTTAAAAGGTCGCCGAGAAAATGACTCATGCTAAAAGGGTAGAAACCACAGAACTGTCTTGTAAAATGCTCACAGTTGGAGCCCCAGCAGTCTGGGATTATAAAAACTCATCTTTCTCAAGCAGCCACTTCACAAACCCTGGCTTTCTGGCTACACAAATTGTGAGGGCAGTGTTTTACATGTTCATATGTGTTTGAACTTCTTAAACATGAAATCGTAGTTACGATTCTTTCTTGCTCTTGCCAGTCTTGTCTCCTCATTAAAAAAAAAAAAAAAAAGAATTAATTTCTGTCTCTGTGAAATGAGTAGGAGTGTGTTATATCTTGATAAAGACGTACAGACTCTGTCGTTTTCTTCCTCCGGCATCCTCACTTAAACCATGTGCAGTTTCTAATATGGGAACCTCATTAGACTGCTGTTTAATAAGAGGCTGGCGTGTCACCAAGCCTTACAGAAGCCAGCAGCAGATGACACCAGTGCTGCCTAACCTTAGTGTTTCTGCCAGAGAGGTGCTCGAGATGTAGAACATTTTATCTGCAAAGCCAAATACACCCCAAGAGCTGCACATGAAAGGTGCTGCCCTGTCCTGCAGGTAGTACTGGCAGAGCCACTGCTAGCAGGCACACTCTGTATAAAGCCCTGTAGATCTTGAACTTTCTTTTTAAGACTGGTGGAGCCTGAATCTCTTAAGAAATTGGGTACCAAAAGTCCACTGGTCAGTGTTACAGTGGATGAGCTCTGAAGTGAAACAGATACATGTTTACTAGGATTTGGGCTGTTTCCCCAAACGTCCTCTTTTCTGCTGGCATTGGGGTAGCCTGTTGTTATGTACCCCATTCTGGAAAGCGAGGAGGAGAATTCCAGTGAACTTGTGCTTGTTCCTCTCTGTCCTCTTCAGGCAGCTCCCACAGCTGACTGTGTTAATAAACTTCACTCTGCAGAGTGTATTAAATAGATAAGGAATGACACTTGGTTAAAAAAAAAAAAAAAGTGTTGACTTGCAGCTGGTTTTATGTTTAATGGTAGCAAACATCACTGAAGTTGTCTTTGAGGGCACTGACACAAGATCAGATGTAACCAAGTTCGTTGTTCCCAGAGTGACATCTCTTGTCACAGCCCTTATTCATTCTGCTGGTCCTCCATCTCCAGCTTCAAAGTGCCATTGTCTTTCCTGCTCTGGCTTTGGAGAAGTTGCTGGTGCTGCTGCTCCCAGTGTGTGCCTTTTACTAACTTTACTGAACTTCTACAGAGAGGCAAGGCATTTCTTTCAACCTTATCTCTGCTGAGTTCCGTATAAGCTCTTTTTTTTTGGCGTTTCATTTCTGTCACCAATAAACGCACTCTCTAACCCCATTCCAGCTTGTTCGCTTCCCCTGAACCTTCACTCCATGAACAACTGTGATTTCAGAGACTGCTTCACTGGTGTTTTCTCTTATTGTCTTCCTGAGTAAATTATGTCATAGCACACATTCTTCCCTTTGATTCCTTCCTCTCACACTCATCATCATCGTCTTCTTTTATCCTTCCTTTTTCCTCAAAAGTAAACCAATAATACCATACATGTACCCTTAAAAGCTCAGACCTTCTTGTTGGATACTTACAGTGCTGCTCAGCCTCTCACTAAAACCCTTCTCAATCCTCTGCTTCAGCCCTGTGTCTAATCCAGGCAACTGATGCTCTTACTCAGAGTCCCTAGGGATGTACCTCTCTCTGCATAGGTGAGACCAGGAGTGGAAGGTGGGAGAAGAACTCTTTCCCCTAACCTGGAAAAAAGGCTTCTCAAACTTGTTGGCAAGCTGAAAGCTTTACAATAGTTGTACTGCAATCATTACTATTATAATTTTGGGCTGAGCTTGACATGGCTTTTTTCTTGTATGATTAAAATTGCAGCTTTAAAGAAAGTGTAAATACATTTCAAACAAAAGGAATCGCCAGTTAAAAAATACGAAGTGCTATTTAGGTAATAGTAAATGGAATGCTCTGGGATTTTGAAATTCTTTTTCTCTGTGCTCTGTGAGCTTTACACAGCCATGGGGAGCACAGGAGGGATCCCAGGAGGCCACCACCTCTGGAACAGCACAGGGGCACTGGCATGCACATGTTGTTCTTGGGAGCTTTTTCCAACACACTCTGCAGTCTCCCAGGATGAAGACTCTGCAAATTCCCCTGATAATTTATTGCAGTGCTTCATTACCCTGACTGTGGTGAAGCCTTTCTTATTGTGTAGCCTGGATCTCACTTGCTGCAGTTTAAACACATCATTGTGCCTCTTATCCCTGGGAGAGGTGGAGAGCAGTTGTTTCCTTTCCCCTTCTGAAAGCCTTTTTGTATGAGTTTGTTACAACATCTCCTTGCCTTCCTCTCTGTCAATTAATCAATTACAGCCCTTTTGAGAAACTTTTCAACCCATCCAAATCAACACAGTTTTGCAATGCTGGTGGTTGCACACAACAGGAAGAAAACCCAGTGTTTTTTCTAGGTTTGACTTCGATTGTCAAAGCCGTGTCCCGAGCCTGTGCTTGAAACATCTCGCCTACTGTCTCCCTGTGTGGGTCATTACTTCTGAACTCATCCGTGGTGCCTCTGTCCTCTCCTTCCGTTTAAAACCTGCATCAGCCAGAACTGCAAGGGGAGAAGGATTTTTGTTGCAGTTGATCCTTTTACATCTTTATCTTACCATGTGATGGTGAAATATAGCAGTTGTTCTCTCGTCTTACCTTGTGCTGACCCTTATTTTGCCTGAATTGTGTAACAAACTGATCAGGACATCAAACAATTGACAATATGTTAAAAGCCATAAGCATCTACATAGTGCTATAGCTAATAACAAAGAAAATAAACTTTCAAACCCATATCTGCAACACCTGCCCCCATGCTTCTCTGCACAAATGTTTACATGGTCAAAATAGATATTATGAGAGCTCTAATTGTAAAATGCAGTACAAAAGCTTTAAAAGGCAAATCTTTATCTGATTTTCAATAACATTTCATTTTTCTGTATATTTCTGTCAAATAATCAAGTTCCTTCTGTTGTGCATACTAAATCTGAAATGAGTAGATTCATAATAGACTGTGCTACGCTAGTATTGAGAAGTGCAAAGTGACACAATCTGTCATGTGTTTAAATTACTTGGCATTGTTAGGATTTATTTTAGAATTTTTTCCTTTAAGCAACTTCAGGAGTAATGAACTTCAGTTCTTAGAGTCTTTAAGGCATGAATGTTCTGAGCTTTTGGTGATTAAGAAACATCACAAAATTCTGTAAAATGAAGCCCAGTCTGAGGCTTTCAAAGCTGGAACTTGAAAACGAAAAGGGATTTTCTACTCAATGGTAAAGTGTGTTGGTAGAAATGATGTACTTTTTATCCAAAACAGATTTTGGAAATCTGAGGGGTTATTCTGAGAGAATAAGTATCTCAGATTTTGGAAATGTGCTGATTATTTTGGCACAAACATGCTTCAGATGTTTACCAATAAACATATTTGTTTATTAATTTGATGATGTAATCACTTTCAAGATTTTCATCATTATTTCAAATAGCTGAAAGGCAACACCTTGACTTTCAGCACCCTCTATGAATTAACACACCCAAGAAATTCTGTTGGTTGGACTTCTAAATGTAAAATGACACATGCCTGAGAACTGTATGCTTGTGCTTTCCCCTCTCCAGAATGCTTGTCCGATGATGTGCTGAGTATGTCCCTCCTGAGATAAAAGGAAGGAACTGTTACACAGGACAGAGACCAAAACCTGGTACACTGTGTTGTTATCCATTAAGTCAGGTCTTGTTTGGAAGGACAGCTGTGATCTTTAGTAGGCTTAGTAAAGAAGTGGTTTAAACTTCAAGTTTAAACTTCACGATGCTTCATTTG
Organism: Acropternis orthonyx; assembly: GCA_035583155.1. Lineage (NCBI taxonomy): Eukaryota > Metazoa > Chordata > Aves > Passeriformes > Rhinocryptidae > Acropternis > Acropternis orthonyx. The sequence goes on along the minus strand of JAWWEU010000125.1, from coordinate 11,221,874 downwards.
CATTAATCATGTTGATGTACAGCATCAGATGAGGTTGGGCAGAGTTCAGTGTTGCGGCCAGCTGATATAATTAGACTAGATTGAACTCCCAAGAACATATTTGCCCTTTCCTGTGGTTGTGTGAAGTGATATCAAGCACAGCAATGCAATAATTTGCAATGTGGCTTTGTTTCACAAAGGATCTGTTTTTTTCTAGAAGTAGTGAGAAAAAAAACCCATTGTAGTGAAAAGATTAAGATTCTGTGACTTCACACAGTTTTGACTTTGAATTTCTAGTGTTACTTAGGACTGAAGTCCATTCAGAAGCCAAACAGCTGCTGATACCGTGTTAGTAAGAGCTGGAGTTACAAATCAGTGTTGGTGAAAGTGCACCTCAGTGTCTTCCATCAAGCTGAAAGTGCAGCTTGTTGTGTGAGAAAGGCTGTGACATAATACCCATTCAGCTGAATAAGTAGCACTTAAATATTTAGAATTATTTTGGTACATTAAGTGATTCTGACTTTCTCAGAGATTGCCTTTCCCTGTAGAGGCAATTCTAACCATAAACCAGCACCGCCAAGGCCACCAGTTACCAAGTGCCACATTCACACACCCTTTAAATGCCTCCAGGGATGGTGATTCCACCCTGTTCCCATATCTCACTACCCTTTTGGTGACAAAATGTTTCCCAATATTCCTATTAAAAGAATATGCTTGCAAAAGAGAATACAGTCTGTCCATCAGGTACATGCACTAAATATCTCTAATATAATCAATATTTAACATTATCAGTATTGATACTTAATAATGTCAAGATCAGTTTGTGTCAGGCAAAGCTAGACAAGAAACGTTCTCCACCTGGATATGTCTATGAAAAGTGGTGCCCAGCAGCTGCAGGGCTCAGATAGTTGCTTAGCAGTCACTCCAGTCCTAGAACAGGATTAGCAGCAACTCCTTCAGGGCTAGAATTGTGTAGGAGCTCTCTCTGATGGGCAGCTTCTAAAGAGCAGCAAAGTCAGGGAGAATGTTTTTAGAAGCGTCATCCTTGTTTTCTGTTTAAATGAAAAGTATCTTTTTTTTTAATCCAATTTATTTCCTTATGCCTCTATCCTGAAAAATACTAGATCCTCAATAGCTTCACATTTGAGTTATGTGTAATCAGGTTTGTCTGTAGAAACATAAGAAATACTAACGTGATTTTTACCTTTACCAGCAAGCAGCTTTTGTTTACTGACAGCTTTTAACATTTAAAGAATGTGGGGTTTGCTGGTGCATTTTGTGTCTTTTCCCTGATTCTCTAATTTTGCTTGTCTTCTATTCTGAACACACTTAAATGTTCACACATACTTGAGATGCTGCAGGAATGATTTTAGTCTTGTGTGCATTGGATTTAATTTTGCAGTCCTTGCAGAGGTCACAAACCACACCTGTTGAATTACTCTCACTTTACTGAATTCAGAATCATCTGGTACAAACTGGTAAATTGTGCTGTGGTGCATTTGAATTAAGATATCCTGGTTTTCATTGCAGGCACCTTTTCCACAAGTCCTGTGTAGACCCCTGGCTGCTAGACCATCGTACCTGCCCGATGTGTAAAATGAATATTCTAAAAGCTCTAGGGATTCCGGTAAGCACGTCGCAGAGCAGGAGGGAAACACCACCTGCTTGGGTTTATCCTTAGCCCTTTGCCTGTCTGTTCCCGTTGTACTCTTTTTGCCACATTGTTGTTTTATTAAGTGATTTATTGGGGGAAGTACAAGCTAAAATGTCTCTCCTGCATCCTGCACTTCTATTAGCAAGCAAGAGTGTGTGTGGGTGTGTGTGTGTGTGTGTGTGCGTGGGTTAGTTGGGTATTGGGATATGTGTGTCTGTGGTTGCCTGCTTTGTGGAGCAGAAGATTGTTTGCTGGTGTTTTGATGGATTTATAGGTTCTTTCACATAGCTTTAACTTGTGTTTTAATTCAGTACTGGATTTATTTTTTTAATCATGCTCTCACTTCAAATCTCAAAGCAGAAGTTTGCAAATAAAATTTTCTCTGCTGTACAGGTCAAGGACAACTAATTGTTCATTCTGCAGAACCAAACCTTTTTTTTTCTGTCAGATTTCTCTTAAAGTCTATCTGGAGCAAGATCTGTACTCCTAACTCCAATTAAGAGGCATTTCTCCCATGGTGGACCACATGACTTACAAGAAATTAAGCTCTTTTGTTATTTGGAACATTCAAATGCAGGTAGAAGCTGCCAAAGCAATTGATCTTTTTAAGTCATGTGTTTGCATTCAGATAATGCATGTCCTGTTTGCCATGTAGTTTTCCCAACTGGAGCTATCACAGAGCTCAGGGGCTTCACCAGGAAGGAGTGAGTCACTCTCTCCCACTGTGCAAGGCTTGCCACGTGACAGTGAAGTTCAATACTGAAACACCACCAGTGGATGAATTAACAGGTGCTGTAAATACCCTCCCAAGTTAGAAATGGTGACGTGCCACTTGACATATGAAAGGGCTATATAAAGTAAAACAGCTCACGTGAACATACTGGGGGAGCTGATACAGCCGTTTCCCCAGAGTTCATATTCATGGGGACTAGGAAGCAGGTTGCTGCAGAAGAGCAGCAAGCAATGAAGTATGTTTTTGCTGAAGTAGGCAGGTATGTTAATCAATCTACTATAATCCAAAACAAAAGCATGCAGTGGGAAAAATTAAGTAGAGCATTGTATTTAGGGTAACATGTTGTTACAGTTCAGCTGCTTTTTCTGTTAAACATGTATATTGGTTTTAGAATATTGAAAGATGATACAACTGTTCAGTCAGTATTTGAGATGAAAGGCCAGAATGATGGCTAGTTCTGCCATTCAGCATCTCTGCACCTTAGGCTTAAATACAGAAATTGTTCCCCAGGTTCCATGTGTCAGTCCACAGGCCTGCCAGTGAGCAGTTACCCGGGACTCTGACACCTCTTCTCCACACCCAGTGTATTGTTCCATGGCTTCCACACCACTTCTGCTCTCACACTGGTCCAGTCACATTTTTGCCCAAGCACTTCATTAAGGTGCTCTTTATCCAGCTTCATAATCGGGAGGTGTAAGGCAAATCAGACCACCACTTTTTGGAGCCTGCAGTGAGATGTTAGAGCCTTCCAAAAAGTTCAGTGCTGTTAGAATTTACATTCAGAATATGGCTCTCACTGGCTTCACTGACAGCTGCTGAAGGCTAAGCATGTCCAGAGGCTGTCTGAGGCTGAGCAGACCAAGGGAAAGGGAAAACGTGCCCAGAGGCCATGTGTGGAGGGTTTTACATGACTGGCTTTTACTGCATGTGAACAGCTCTGTAGTGGCAGGTATAGAACCTAATTGCCAGGGATAATTAAAGTGCCACTCAGTTTCCTCAGCCAGCATTTCTCTTCTCACAGCTCCCTGTTCTCCCTGTACCACATAGCAGAAGGGGGATCCATCCTGCTCCCCTATTGAGAGCTTTCTGCGTGGAGTTTCTGTGGAAGTAGTTGTACTGGGAGTGTAATTAAAGATACTGCTGTAACATACATAAACAACTGGTTCAAATTAAGATTTCCAAATCAGGCTTAGTGTTGTTCTGTCTTAACACTAAAAATAAAGCACTTGGATGTTACTATTCCACTAGCAATATTTGTTTAAGGGATTTTATTGTATGAATTTCTGTCAAAATTTCCTTAGGTTGTTCTGAAACAACAAACTGAAAAACAGCCCTCTCCATCTTTTGGAAGAAGCATGCTGGCTCCCACCTGCATGGATCATTGGTTAGGTTCATGAAGGGAGAGCCTTACCCCTTGAGATGTCTTTCAGTAGGAGCTGTTGTCCGTGAGAACTTGGAGCAGGTGGTAGCCTTCGTGTCAGCTGTCCTCTGGGTGACAGCAAAGGAAGTGGAAGTCTGAGAGCATCTGGTAGCTTAAGGGTTAAAAATTCCTACGCTGCTATCAGTTGCTCCTCTTCCTCTCTTTTCCCTGCCTTCTCTTCCTAAAATACTCCTGCTTCTCCCTCTCCTACCTTATGCCCTCTCCTGCTTCTCCTCTGCATAAGCCCTCCTGCCCAACCTCTGACCTGTTGAGCTCTTCCTCTGGTGTCACTGCTCCTGCTCATCTTGCAGGACCTGTTCTCCACTTGCACAGAAATCGTGTGTCCTAACCCTTCTCACTGCCCAGCACCAGCTGAGGGCAGCCCAGGGTGGACATCACTCCTGACAGCTTGCAGGCACCGGGCAAAGCCATTTCTCTGTGGTGGGTGTAGCTGTAGTTGGTAGTGAATAGCCCACTGGTCTTTATCAGCACATGTGAACAGATGTTTCTAGAAGCTCATGGCTTAGCCAAATGTCCCATTATGCTGCTGTGGGAAAAGATGTTCCCTCGAAGAACCTGTAAAGCTCTAGGGCTTCTCAGCGAGAAGTGGTGAACATTTCTGTAGAGTGGATAAAGGAAAATGTTATTCCCTAACCACATTCTCGAGTCTTGCTGTGCCATCTCAGGTGGAATTTCCACACACAGAAAGGCAGCATTAGGCAGGCACCTGTCTCTGGTGGGAGACTGGAGCACAAATTTGCCAAAGTCCTTGTGCTGGCTTTTACAATGGGAGGAATAAGGAAATCTTAGCATAGGCAGGGCTATGGGTCTTTTTCCTGTCAGCTGCATGTTTGTCCTGTGATTGTTATTAAAGAGCTGGCTGGTAAGCCTGGGAATATATTATGCATCATTTATCAGGAAGACTTGGGATTTTCCCGGAAAGGACTGGTTAAACCCAAATATCTGAATGTTTCAATTCATTTCATATCTAAACTCTCCATTTACTTTGTAACAGAGACTTCAAGTATTATCTGCCCTAAACCCAAATTCCCCAGGCAGCCCTGAGACACTGAAATGCCTGCACTCATTTTCACGGTAGCTGAGCACCCAATCACCTTCGCTTTTCTCCGTGGCACTCTGCATCTCCAAAGCATTCTTAACTATCTAACAGCAAACAGCTGGCCTAACCTTTTCCACTGTCTCTTTGCTGGTGAATCCAGCTCAGACTATACCTCTTTCAGCTGTAATACTTGAAATGGATTATCAGTGAAGTGTCTTTGACTTTAAAAGAGCTACATTGCTTTTGGGATGATCATATCACATAAAATAGTTTCCTTCTGCTTCTCCCCCTTTTCTGCAAATATCTGCTGGATATGCAGGCAGCTGCATTTTTGGCAGCAGACTGTGTGACTTGAAGCTATTCACTAAGAGCTTTAGCCAAGCCTTCATCAGTCAATACAAAACCTTCCCTTGACTTTAGTGGAATTGTGCTCTCAAAGCACTTACATGCAGGGAATGAGTGAAACCAATATAATTAAACTTAGCAAATGTATCTGGGTCACACTGACAGTGTGGCCATAATGTGGGGGGTGTTTTTCGATCTGTATTTCATATCATTAGTTTTATAGCATGCTGCTTGGTTTGGGGCATTTTTCCTAACTTAAATGATTCAGGAGTAAAGGGATTAATTATAACAAGCAAAACTATTTTTGCATCTTTAATGTTTGGTTTTCAATTATAAACCCATCTTTTTAAAGGTTTAAAAATCTGTGATAAAACCCCTATTGCAGGAATAACTGGCAAAGCATAAGGATAAACAACTGATCCCCTGAAAAAATACTGAAATAGTTTTTCCTACAGTAGAATAGAAAAACAGACCTTTTTTTTTTTGATACACCGCCACCAAAGGCAAATTTAAGTTAAAAATGAAATTCTGAAAGCATTTTTTATAATAGCTAAGAGTGAGACAAAGAGTGCTACATATAAGGGATAATTTGGATCCCTGTCCTACAGATAAGTGATTAGTATTTAATTTTAAAAAGTGCAGGTTCAGTGAGTTTCATTAAAACCTGGTATAGCTGAATGTGCCTTTATTCCAATTCTGAGGAGTTCTTGCTGCTTGTTGATTAAACTGCAGCCAGACAACAATTCTAATTTTTATTCCAAACTTCAGTCTGTGAATATAAGATTGTTGAAATTGGCTGCCCTTTTCATTAGGAACATTTGTGAAAAAATACTTATGAGGTAGCAACCATCAGACTGGGAATGTATGTGAAAAGAGAAAACATGCGAATTTCCTCCTTCTGAAAAAAATGTAAGCATATGGTAACCTTCTGTGCCTGAATTCAAAGGGATTTCTCTTGTGCTTAAAGTTAAGCCTCTCTTTAAGCCTTTGCTGCATCAGATTTTGCTTAGTTTCTTGGTGCCTGCTGTGGTAGATAGGCAGGTAGTGAGATTTTCAAAAGTGCCTTAGCATGTGAGAACTCAGCCTAGAAAATACCAGATCCACTGCAGAGAGTACAACTCCTGTGACGTGAGCCATCTGGATGCTGGATTTCCAGTCTAGCATCTTAAGCCCTGTCTCTGCTTAGTGCTGAGCAGAGGGAAGGCCCAGGGGGAAATTCATACCTAGGGGTACGGGATGAATCACACAGCAAAATTGTCTCAAACCACTGAAGTTAGAGGAAACCTAAGAGACTGATCCAGATTAGCTGTCTGATTCCTGGAGAATAAAGATCAATGGGAACAACTTAATTATATATTTGCTAACTTAACCAAGTGTCTGTGTGCTGCAGCCCAGTCTTGTTACGTCCCTCTGTCATTGGTGTCATTAAATCACATAGCAGGAAGGACTATGAATCGAATAAAACTCTTCAAATTCCCACTATTGCTTGGCTTTTGCCTTTCTTATAGTTTTATTTTGTAGGAAATACAGTAATAGCAAAGGAAATGATCTTTTGACGTTTAGAATCTTGTCTTATAAACAGCTTTAGCTTTTACTTTTGCAGCCCACACAGAGATGCACCCACAGGCAGTTCCCTTGAGTTCTTATTCCTGGAAGCTCTGATATTGGCTCTATAAAATGTATATTTCAGGAAAAGATAATCATTCCTGTTCAGCTGCTGTCTGTTTACGTTTGTGATCTGACTCAGCAATCTGCCTGTGTTGAGCAGATCATATCAATAAGTGAGTTACTTTTTTTAATTTGTGCTCTTCCAAACCCTTTCAAAAATAAAAATAAGAATGTTTAGCGATCGTAGGCGACACCGTTTAATGCTCAATATTTCCATGGCATACTTTGGGTCTCTCTTCCAACAGATTGTTTTAAGTACATGTAAACAGACAAACTGTGTGTGTTTATTAATTACATGTTGCCATTTTCAATACTGGAATAAAACAAAAAGCTAAAAAGAAGTAGGAACAAGTAAATTCAGTCTTTTTATCAGGTAGAAGCTTGATTTTCTTTTCTTCCCACTAGCCAAATGCAGATTGCATGGATGACATACCTCCAGACCTGGAAGCATCCATAGGAGGACCACCAACCAACCAGATAACAGGAGCCAGCGACATAACAGTGAATGAGAGCTCCGTAGCCCTGGATCCCCCAGCGCGGACTGTGGGAGTACTACAAGTCGTCCAAGACCTAGACTCCTTTCCCCAGGCTGGGGAGGGTAACTTCACAACAAGCAGTAAGTTCCAATTTCTGGCAGAATTTGCACTGAAATAAATGTTTAGAAACCCAAATAACAAACTGATCTCTTGGGGGCATTTCACTGGAGCAGTGGCCTTGCTTTAAGCCCAGTGAGGAATCTACAGGGTAAGTACATTTAAACACCATGTGTTGTGCTGTACTGGATTGATGGTCAGAGTTCCTGTCGTTGGAAACCTGAGCACAGTGAAATAACAGTGCAACAAAAGAAAAAAAAGACAGAAGAATTTTGTATGTTTTCAGTGTGTTTAGTTTTCACTTGTGTAAGGGGTACCATTTGAATGGGTACTTCTCAAAATATCTGCATGTCTCTCTGTTCCTAAAAATTATGTTCCCTGTTGAAAATCTACTTCTGACAGTTTAAAAGGAATGTTGTCAGCTGTTTCAAGTGAGGGTTGTACTAGTCTAAAAATTATAATTTTTAGGTAAAATAGCAGATCAGTAGAAAATACCTATCAGATATCAATTGGTGTATTGACAAGACTGTTACAGAAAATCACCAGATATACTTGAAGGGAGTTAGAAGAATGTAATAAAGTATAGGTTTGTGTATGGAGTTAGGGTAGGTTCTGGAAAAAATTGTACATTTTCAACCATTTCTAGGTACTGCTATGGGCCTGGACATGAAAAAGAAGACAAGTAGTAATATGATGTGTAAAAGGTGGGAGACAGATGACGGCACTGGGACAAAATGATTTTATATTAGTCTCCTTACTCTGTGGAGAGACTTGATAATCACATTTTCCCTGATATTGCAGCCAGTGTCATGGCAGTGAAAATAACTTGTGGAAAAGCTGGATTTGTGACCTTAGACACGGGTAACCCAGAAGTGGATTTTAAAGTTTTCTTATGTGGATTAGATTCTGGTTTCTTTTAGAGGTTTGGTCCTTTTATGGTGCAAGTCCTGGATCCAGCACGGAGTGAGCAGCAAGGTTAATAAGCCCAGCCATTTTCCACGGCCAGCCTGTCAGCTGGTGGCATTCACAGCTTTCTCAAGCCTCCTTGAGTGCTGGCAAGAGCTGTTCAAAACCGGATGTGATTTTCTTCCCTCCAGGAATTGTTTTTTAAATGCATTTGAGGCTGATTTAAACAATGAAGGAAAGGTGGTACCACAGTGTAATAAAGACTGGGCTAGACACTAGTCTCAGCTGTGCCCTCTTAGCACTCCTGGAGCAAGCAGCTCCTCTCACAGGTAATGATCTTTGCCCCGCTGTTCTTCACAAGGTCTGCTATTGAGGTTGGGAAGGAGGGCTGTGGTGTGCCCTTTGCACGCACATCTGCATGACACAAGCTGAGAAAAGCCAGCAGTCTGGTCCAAGCCCCACAACAAGGGACAGCCCATGCTTTTCATCCCACAATCTTGTCACACTAAGAAGCTCTTCTAGTTTCTCACCATGACTAACAATGGTGTTGAGACTGCCAGGGAACACAAGAGCTCAGTAACTCTCCAGACACTCTTTTCCCTCCAGGTTTCTTTCCAGAGTCTGCAGAAGGAACAAACACATTTTTAATTCTTTTTTCCAAGTTGCTGGCTAAGTGAAGTAACTGGGTGAAAAACTTGCTCTGAGCCAGCAGAGTACTGCAGGGCCTGCAGAGATGTTTTATTTTGCCCTGGTGCCATCAGTTTTCCCCCTTACCCTCCATTTTTCCCCCTCACCTTTAATAACATCAGGCAATAGACCCTAAGACTGGACAATCCTGTGGGCTGACAGCAGAGCCCGTGGACAGGAAACTCACACCAAGACCAGTGGTCTAGGGGCAAAGGCAGCAAACCATGGAGTGTCAGGAGACCTCCATCAGCTGAAGAGATTGGCCACATCTGGGAAAGGACTGTGAAAAGGGTTTTTTCCTGGTTATTACCCCTGAGAGAAAGCAGGAAAAGAGAGGTGGGAAGGAAAACTAGCAGATGGCCTGAGCTCTGTGAATATTGTGAGCCTCACACTGTCACAGGGGTGGCTGGGGACCCACTGCTAAAAGCAGGCCTTTCCAGTTGTTTTGTGAGCAAAGAGGGGTCCTGAGGAAAACTCAGAACACCCTGGGACCTCCCAAACACAGGTGTGTGCCTGTCTGTGCTGTAATTGTCACACAGTCACTCAGGGAACTCTAGTTTAAAGCTTGGTTAGCTGTTGTCACTCGCTCATCAGTGATATGTAGGCATGAATCTTCATCTGGATTTCTCATCTCAAAGAGCAGTACAGTACTTGAATGTTTGTCAGTGGTAGGTGTACAAGTTTACCTGCTGTCACCACATCCAAAGGGGTGCATTTGCACTAATTCCCAGAAACAGCCATTTGGTCCCTTTTGCAGCAGATCTGTAGCAAAGAAGGGGGCTTTGGTTGGGAGTTGGGGGCTGAGTTCCAACAGTGATGGGAATTTGTCTCTCCAGTCACCTTATGTGAATTTGGGGAGTTCAGGTACTCTGAAAGGTAGAACTTGGCATCTTAGGCAGCCTGAACTATTAAGCTGGTGAAAGGGGAACATCCAGGACCTTACATATAGTTGTGGTATGAATCCAAGTGCTAACTAAATCAGAGGGCAAATGTAGGCTAAATAACTGGGTCATAACTGTCATAATAGATGGGACTTCATAGGCACTGTGTCTGTTTATTTTATTCAGGCATTGTATTTCCATTTCCAGAATCCTCAGTTACACAACTGCAGAGCTTGCTGAGCGTGCCCTTTCTGTGAACTAGACTGCCTGGGAATTTGCAAGCGATGACGCTGGTTGCTCCTAGGAATCTTTGCTGAAGTTGCTACGTTCTGGCCTCTTTATATAGCATTAGTGGCAGGAGCCCACTCCGAGGCTGAATCTGCACTAGGTTTTCTTCCTCTCATTATTGAATCTGTGCAGACTCCAAGGCTCCAGTGCAGTCTTGACATGGCATCCTGTACCCAGCACCACAAGTCCTTGCATCCTTCCTTATTCCTTACAAAGTTCAGGGATCCAGGAGGTAAAGGACTTGCCTTCCTCTTTCCACCCACTTCTGCAATACTTTTCACTGAATTTTTGTTACATTCTTTTTGTCTGTTGATTAATCGTTCTGGTATTGTTGTCTTGGTGTGGGTTTAATTTCCCTTTCTATGTTTCCAGTGATTATTCAGAGCCAGAAGAGCTCCCACAGTGTGTCTGGAGGGAGGATATTTCCAGAATACTGTTCACACTGGGTAAAACTCTGTCTCCATGGTGGCAAAGCTTCTACCTGCTTCAGTGGGGCCAGATTTTAATGTCTGGAACTCAGCCAGTACTTTCTTCTTATTTCTGTGTGTATGCTCAGCACACATTTCCTCTTCTCTCCCTCCCTTTTGCTCCCCATGCTCCTGAATAGATTATGTCTTCCATAGGACCCTGGGAGATGTACTGTGCTATAAACATCTGGATGGGATTTCATTTGGGGGCCAGTCCCTGAGGTTTCTTGCTGAACCAAGCATCTTCTGTTAAGCAGCACTGAGCACTTGAAGATGGACCAGCAGTTTCTCTCCGCTGCCTTCTACCAAGATCTAACCCTTCATCAAGTCCTTTGGGGCATATCTACCACCCAAAGTCGGTTCAGTATTTGGTCTTACTGTTTGCTCTCTGTAGTGGGATTTTGTGTAGGATCCTGGGATAGCATCTTGCAATGAATTTCTGTAATCAGCTGTTGAAAATGTATTAATGGAAAAAGTGAAAAAGTGGAGTTGGGATAAAGAAAGAAAGATGGAAGGGCGAAAAAAATGTGTGAAATGTGTAGAAGCTCATCTCAGCTGAGTTTACTGCTTTGACCCTATGACTTTTCAGCTCTCCAGGGGGTATGAAAGAAGATAACCTAAGGATCTTTTTCTACTATAATGCATTATAGCAATCTGTGTTGCCTAATTTTTAATAGCGAGTAATGCAAAATGCTAACATCTTTGGAAATTTCAGTGCAGGTGGAATTTCCTGCTCTACATACGATGTAGGTGTGAGCTGGACTTGGCTAAGATCTGAACTTGAAGAAGCTCTGAGCTACACCAGCTTTGGAGGGTGGATTTGGGGTTTGAGAAGGACACTGCCATATTCTTTGGGTCAGGCTTAGCTGGTATTGAATGATATGGTTAAAAAAGATAGTTTTCTGGGAAAGTACCATCTAGATATTCTAAAAGTGGTATGGTGACCCTTGCAGGTGAAAAGTAGTTACTAATTTTTCCATCTTTTATGGCATCCATGATTATTTAGCTCCCTCAAGGACTTGCTAATTTCTGCAGAAAATAATGTGCACTGCCTGAGTCTTTGCTCTCTCTTCATAAATACTTCTGGTTTTTTCGCTTTAGACAAGCTTTTATATTCCCTTCAGTGGGATGCCTCATCCCACTGCAGAAGGCCTCAAAATTCCCACTATTGCTATCTCTGTAGTTGGAGGAAGATCCATAAATAATTCTGCTGCAAACATGGGCAGGACTTTCAGTATGAAACACCACAAGCTCTCCTCCGAGGTGTCATATCACCTGCAAAGTCAACAGAGCTTGGTGGACTGTATGGCAGTGTGGGCAGCCTGTAGAATATCAGCAGTTCCTTTTCTGCCTCTCATTTTGTTCTTTCCATAAAGCCCTGCCAACGTACAGCTCGTTGTGACTGTTAGGACCCTTTCAAATCTCTTTGATAGCTCTTCATGAAATCTATTAATATAACTTTTCAAGTAATTATTTTGATCTGTGTTTGTCTAAAATGTCTTTGTGAAGAATAGTCAGCCTTTGGAAGTGGATGAAAGTGCATGATAATCTGATCCACTGTTGTCTTGTAACCACTGGAGTGTTCCTCCTTGCTATTAATAGTGGGTTTCTTAGGCGGAATGTGAAGGGGGAGAAAGAGGTGGAAAAACTCCCTAGACAGTAGTTAATACAGCAAGTTATTAACACTTGCATTGGCAAGTTCTTACACTGTCCCAGAGAGAGAACACTGCTGGGACCTAGTTAAAGACTGAGCAGATTGGGTCCCATGTGCCTGGCGTGTGACATAAGTCCTGGTGGCTCTATTAAAAGCTTGTGAGGATGTTGCACTAAATAGCTATCATGGACTGAAACTTCCAATGAACTGAGCTCCTAGATTTGTTTTGGGACTAACACTGGTGCCAACATCGCATTGGTGGTTTGAAAGAGTCATCCAGTGGAACGTAACTGGCACTAAAAATGTGCTCTGGATTATTGTATACACCTACAAGACTCCTGCCAGACTCTGAATGGACAGTGAAGTTTTCCTGTTATAAAACTGCTCCTCCTTTCCATATGTTAGGATGTGAAATACAGACAGTGTTTCTGTACAGCAAATTGCAAAAAGGTATGTACAAAATGCTGTGAAACAAGGAGCAAGTTTAAATTTAAATTTTGTTTGATGTTTTCTGTTTCACGTCTGTATACATTGACAGCGTGTACAGAACAAGGATGAAACCATGGGTTCAGCAGCTGTGATATGGCTCAGTCAGAGGGCATGGTAGGTACACACAGCAGTGTGGCCTGACTCAGGGGGGCAAAACGCTGCAGATGTCAAACAACTTGCTTAATAATTGTGTCTAGGAAGAGATTTAGAAGAAGGTGTTCGCCTTCTGTAGTGGAAGCTCCATTTATAAGTCTGTGTCAATATCTAAATTCATCCATAGCTTGCCTCTCTCTGTCCTAGATTACAAATTCCTGCCTCCATGTTACTTTTATGGTGTGCAGTTACCGTGGGAGCCCAATCCAAAAGCCAACCAGTTTCTTCCCAGAGGCTTTTTTTTTCATTTGGATCAGTTCCCTGATCCAGAAGTTGTTGTGCCAGTACAACAGGAGGAAAGAAATGTGGAGCACAAGAGAAGAGAGGACTAGGACCAGAGATAACGTAGCTTGTATCTTTTTTTATATTTCACTGTCTTAAGTAGACAGCTGGATAAAACATTGAACAAGAAAGCTTTTAAAGCAAAACAGACAATGTAGAGTAAAATACAAATCCAAACTGCAGAGAGACCAGTTGACAATAGTAACTGATCTCTGATTTATACTTGACAACGAAAGCATTGCCTTGCAAGAGATGTTCAGGATCTTGCATACAATTGGCTTAATTATTTAGGACTCGTTCTCACATGTCTGATGTCTGTTCAGTTTTTATTCTCATCAGTTTCTACACAAAAACCTCCCCTGAAATCACCAGGAAGTGCTGTTTAAAATACAATATGCTGCTGTGATTCTGAGTCTTTTTCTTACCGATTCAGGAACAAAACCAAATGGGAGGCGCAAGGATCCAGCTTGGATCAGCACCTGAAAATAAGAATTAAGGAGCAAGACAGAGCAGTGGTTCTGTAGTCAGGCAGGCAGAGGGAAGGGAGGATTCCAGAGTTAGTGCTGGTGGTTGCTGCTGGTATTTCAGACAGATAGGCCAGGCGCAAGTGACGCTCACCTGCACTGCAGAATGCCCAGAGACCCCTACCAGTGTCAGGCTCTGCTGAACCAGTCAGTACATACAGAGATAGTAACAGATGGATCCACTTCCAAAAACCTCACAGGTAAGAGCAGATTATGACAAGCAAACAGATCTGGTAAGTTTAGCAGGGAAAGAAAGACAGTGAAAAGGCAGCTGTGCCTATGGGAGAATGAAAACAAGAGGCTGAGGTACAGGAGGCACTCAGAAAGTGGTGTCATTTCTGCAGTGGTCATTCTTGATTCTGCCTGCCTGTGTTTTGTCCTGGGTGCATTGCTTCATAATGGAGTGTGTGCATTTGCCTTAGTGCTCTGTAGTGTCATGAACCACTTTGAAGGTAGCTCAGATGAAAGAAGTCAACCAAGAGCTCTGCTGATACCATGTTTCCACTCATTGGCTAGGTAATGTTTTTCTCCATATTCATCTAGGCTTCGAGCCTGTGAACCTGCAAGAGAATCATTTGCACCAGGAAGCTGTCCGGTTTCTCCCAAGCATTTAAAGGACCACATGCATGCTTACACCTGTACTGCTTGTGTTGTAACCAGCAGTTCTGATTTCTCAAAAAGCACGAGAGAGTTGCATGTTGAATAGTTCAAGTGAAGGGGGGGACGGAAGGAGATGTGGGTGTAATTGTCTGATGTTTTTTGAATGGTAGAAAAATGTTTGGCCTGCGAGAAACATCCAGAACTGCTCTGCTGGAAGTTTTCTCCAGATTTTTGCAGGGGCAACAGCTCAAACTTCCACATCTAATACTTCACGATTTCAGCCTCAAAAAATAAGTGATAATTGCTCATAAAACACTAGGCAAGTCCTACTCTTCCTTTCATCACTTACCTCCAACTCCTGCAGACATTAGGGCACTTCAGGGATCTTTTAGGGTTGCCACAGTAGCCAGGTCATTCCACGTAGAAGTGAGAGTGCTCGCTAAATCTTTAGTAACTGGACTCGTTGTTTTGGATGTGGGCAATTTCAAGTGAAGATAATGCCTGAAACTGCTGAAAGTAATAGGCCAGATGGAGAAACTGGCTTGTGAGTGTTTACAGAAAATGGGAATGAACAGAAGAGAAGAAGGTAACATGTCAAGACCAATATCTGAGAGGAAATATCCAACTACTGGCATGAGTGTTAGAGGGTTTTCTCCTGCCTCAGAGCCAGGGGATGGGAGAGGTGTGTAAGCCCTCACATTTAGGGATGCTGAAAATAGGACCCATGTGGATATATTCTTCCCCATCTAGATGCCACCTTTGCCACTCCAGTGACAAGGCTGATATCCTGAGGAATATGCTCAGGCCACACTCAGCACAGTGCGCAGTCGCATCGGAGTTGCATTAATGAATATCCACCCAAATCGGCCTTTTACCGTGATTATGTTTTGCAAGGGCCAATATGTTTGACTGTTCTTTTCATTGTAACCCATGCTAACGTATCTGAGGCACTCAGAGAGTAGGCAAGAACATACGCAATAATTAAACTATATAATAATACACATAATGTGCAAAACAACTTACATGGAGATCTCTGTGAATTTCTGCTTTATTTGCCACTCTCTAGGTCCTATAAGACAATGAAAAAACATACTTCTACAGGCAAAAGTGTATAGAAAATGTATAGAACAAAGATGCCACTTGCAAAGTCAGAATACAGAGAGCACTTAACTGAAGTAGCTTTATTAAATTGTAGCCTCTCGGTGGGGGGTGAAAAAAATCACACGAAGGAGGTTTAAAATCTGCCAGTTCCTTACACAGGTAATTAAATAACACAATGTTTTCAGCTGCCAGCGTTTCTTTGGGAGACAGCCACCAAATGTGGTATGTCACGTATTCGTGGCAAACCTGACAGACTTTTGCCCCCGTGTGCATGGGATGTGGAATTCAGCTGAGGTGTTGCTGAACTTTATTGCTTCTCCGTAATTGCTTTCTGAAATGGTAGTGGCACCAGCAAATTGTCTTTGTGCACATGAATAGCTGTCAGTCTGTAAGAACAAAACAGTCTCACAGAAGGAAATTTTAGAAAAATGACCCTCTGCCAACCTGCTGGAGGAGATGTAATGTGCTCCCAGTAACCTGCAGCCTAAAAGGAAACAGTTTTGAGGAAAAGCTGTGATGGAAAAATTATGTTTTTAGTTTTCACCCTCAAAAGGGCCTTGTAAAACTACTATAACAGCTGCATATTCCACGGGGCAGAAGCAGTTACATTTGTTTGCAGTAATTAATTCCTTCTGTCTCATTTCTTTTTTTTTTAATTAATCATTCAGTTTTTGCTTGATTTTGACCAAAATATGCAAGTCCATTTCCCTTGTAAAAACGGAAAATTTACTATAAATTTATATGCAGCTTCTAAAAGCCCTCCTTCCACACAAGATATTTAGTACCACAATTTAACCTTTTTTTTTTTGTTTTCTAAAAGCTCCTGAGGTATAACTTTTGTTCTGAAACTGCCTGGGAACCTTCTGGAAGCTACAACTTCTCAGTGGGAGGAGTTGGAAGCGAAGAATAAAAAAGAAAAGGCAAAAGGGGTTAAAACCAAACTTAATGTCCCAGAGTTTTGACTCTAACTTTACAGTAGTGTTCCCAAGGAAAATAATAATGAACAGTGCCAAGGCATTTCCATGTTTTGAAGTTCCATGGTTTGTGTCCAGGTTTTCACAGAGCTTTCGTTACTTTTATTTTTTCAGGTAGGTATCAGTATATAGGATAATAGTTCTTTCTTCCACCTCTCCAAGGAGCGTGAATGCTCAGAACCCAAAAGAAGGTAGAAGAGCAGTATGTATTAACTGAAAAGATTGAAACAGAGACAAGATGCTTTAATGCTGAGAAACAGTATTTTAAAATTATTCTGTTCCAATTTGAGTTTCACTTGTAGAATGTTAGGGCGGTCTGGATGGTGGTGGTGGTGGCCAAGTGACCTAATGAACATAGTTTCCAGTAAAATTCCAGCAGCAGTTTATTGAAACTAAAGTTGACCTTTCCCATCCACTGCTCCAAGAAGAGACTCTGAAAATTGATGTCTTGGCTTTGGCCTTTCTCACATTCTCATGAGCATTTCATCAGGAGTCCCTGATAAAAGCTGTGGCTTGGAGAGGATTTTCTGATGCCAGATGTTGTACAGTTGAAACTAGACGGTGACTGGAGGCTCATTTGAAAGAAAATGCTAAATGGCCCTAGATTTATACAGCTTAAAACCAGTTTCTATTGATGTGCCTACTGGATTTCCTACCAGCCAGAGCCAGGCCTCCAAGGGCACTTGGCCAGTGAGGAGTTATCCTGAGATGCTCTTTAGGCAGCTTTAGTGGCCTTTGGATGAGATTGAGTCCCCTCTTCAGTGTTGACTTTGCTGCTTGTCATCCTGGTTGCCCCTCCCTGGGTTTTGTCACATCTAGAATTTTTCAAGCCAGTAAATTGAGCTCACTTTTTTGTGATGTTACTTGTGTGAACCACAAGCAAGGAAGCAAAAGGAGGTAGGTAAATGAGGAAGGAGCATCCTTGCACTCTTGCTTTAGGCTGCAGAGACAAAATTTGGTTTCAGATCTCAGGTCAAGAAAAACTGTGCTACATTCTTTCTCATAAGGGCTCATTTTGGACTCATGTTGAACTCAGTGAGAAAGGGAGACAGGCAGGAAGAGGACACGGCATCAGAGGGAGACTCACATTAAACTAATTTAAACTCTTTACATCAAAATTGTCAGTTTGGTTTCAGTTGTTGTAAAGGCTGATTTTTGTTTTCTTCTTATATAAAGCCATTTTTATAAATGTCTTTTCAAACCAGACTTGAATGTAGAAAGCCTGGCCTGACACATCAAAGATTTATTTTTCCATGGGAAAAAAGAAAAGTTGAGCTATTGCAAGATTGTCAAAGAAATGTTCAATTAAAAGCAGATTGGCATCAACTGATTTAAAATTTCTCAAACATGAGATAAACTGTTGACCTTTTATGAATGCTCTTCTCAACTGTTGTTCTGTGCTCATGTGTTCTCTGTGTGCACAGACAAGCTTTTTAGAATTTTATCTAGTGCATTAGCCCTGCTAAAAGACACAAGTAACATTTTAGACATTTCTGCTCCAAACAAGCAGTGGTTCTGTATCTCTCTTCATCATATTTTAATCAGCATTTCATGTGCTAGTGATGAGTTTAAATGTGCTCATTTTTGATTTCCTGTAGAATGCTTTTGATTGGATGAAAAATACTGCAAAATCCTTTAAGCAAGTTGTGGAAGCAGCCTAAAGGAGAGGCAGAGGACATTGAACAGGTTTACTATTCCAAAAAGAAAAGGTTTTGATACAGTCTCTGGGTTTGGCGTTTTTTTGCTATTTCTAAACTAATGAAAAGAGCCATGTTTCTCATAAAGACAGTTATACACAGACCAATTAAATCAGGATTTTTTTTTTACCTAAGTTTTCGGGAAGTCCTGGTAGAGATGTTCCTGCTGAAAACTATGGGCTGCTTCGGCCTGCACAGGTCTGCTTCACTTCTCCTGCTAGTGCTCAGTCACAGTTACACCAGATTCACAGAACCTACCAGCACTGTCAGTGTCAACCCCTACCTGCCAATCCATGAGTGTCAGCAGCAGTCTGAGTCGTTTTGCACCCTCTGCAAAGTGCTGACCCACAGCATACAGCCGCCCAGTGGCACACAAGGATATTCCTGGTTCACACACCATCCAAATAGTGAGAAGTTCTCATTTCAGCAAATCTTCAGTACAAAAGTTCACAGTTTTGCCCTTGGGGGGTCATGGTCAGATCTGTTTCTCAATCAGAGAACTGGCTGCAGCTGTAGGTAGAGAACATTGCTGAGAGTGAAACTATGGAATGGGCTGCGGAGGACAATCAGCACTGGAATAAAGCTGTTCTAAAGCTGCATAATTAAACTGGAATATGAAATGTTTTTCAAGGTTTTACAGGCTTGTGAGGTTTAAGAGAAAGGAGTGTTAGCAGCTGAACTCATCTGTCATCTGTCTCTGTGGGTTGGTGTTGCATGAAGGGTTCTTTTGAAAACCAGATATTACAGCTTTTAACTGGCACCCATGTGCCATTCTGCGCTGGCAGAGGGATGAACTGAGTAGCTGGGGAGCTTGTGCAGTGAATGATGCTAATTGCTAGCAAATCTGAAAGGGATTATATCATGCAACCCCTACAATTGTGGAGAATACACTCAACTACCCAGGACATCCCTTCCACTGCAAGTCTCCTACAGCTTCCCCTTTAAGCACAGAGTAATAGCCCATGTGTTAAAGATACTTTTCCTGAAGCTGTTTGGAAGTGTGGTTTCTGCACTGCCCTTTTTCTTTGCTATTGTTTTAGGACAACATCATCACTTATACTCCAGAGAAGATGAAAAATCTGAGCATAGTGAAGTATTCCAGGTTAATTATTTTAAAGGAAGCATTTTTGATAGCTCTGGAAGTTGGTAATACCTCAAGTGTTTGTGCTCAGTGAGGATCGGGGCTGTTCTTTCTGTGTGTGTATGAGGGAGGATCAGACACAAGTACCTACCAAGAGTGTATCTGAACACGGGGCACTAGAAATTAAGTGTACACTGTTTTCAATTAGGATTAAAACTTCCTGCTATAGGGATTCTGGGAAATTGGATGTTAAAGAAAGCTTTCCTTGCAGAATTTTTCATTTAGTGGTTTCACAAGAGGAAGCGCATGGGAAGAAGATTCACATTAGTAGAGTGTGTTACTTTGAAAGCATCTAGAATTTATTTTTACAAACTACTGCAATTCTAATGAAATTAAGAGGTGACACTTCAGCTTGTCACATTATTTTGTTTCATTGATAATGGCAGAAATTGTTTCTTCTATATGGAAAGCTGAATGTTCTTATTTAATTGGTCATTCTATTAGTTCTTAAATGTTATGTGTAGACATAAAAAATGCCCTGGTAACCAATTGAACTGTCCCCTCTGTGTATTTAGAAAAATGCCTTTTTGTGTATATGCCCATTTTGGAAGAGAAGAAATAGTGTAGCTATAGGGTGAGCCTGTAGTGATCTGTTCAGGTTCTGACTTTCTTTCAATATATGCTTCAGACCTGTCTGCACAGTGTTGTGCTGTTGCAGATGCCACATCAAGACTCACTACATCTACATCCTGGAGGACTGTGAGAGTGAAAAGCATGTGCTTTGCTTTTAAACTGGATTTTTTTAGAGAGTCACTGAGTCTCCGTGATTCTGAGGGTTTTTTTCCTGTTGTCACAAGAGATTTATCTACAGCTGCATTGCACTTAACTCAATCTTTATCTGTTGAGCTACAGTAAGTAGATAAGCCATGTCCTATGACAAAAAACATAATTAAGCTGTCCAATTCAAATCAGGTTAGACAGTCCTATAAAGTTCAAGAACATATTTTCTTTGAGTTGTGCTGTTTCTGTCAAGTATTCTCTGTTTTTTATGGACTTAGGAGAATTGATCTTTGGCCTAAGCAGTGTACTTTGGTCAAATGTCTCTCCAGTTTTTTGGGGTCCTGTCCCTGACAGTCCTGTGAGCGTGTGACAGGAGACAAAAAATAGTCACATTCTGCGAGACCAAGTGTGGGAGCTGGTGGGAGAGACGCTGATTTCACTGTAAGGTGCCAGAGGGTAAAGAAAAAAGAAGGTGTGACATACAATGTTACGGTCTCTGCACGTATTTGATGTTGTGCAGCCCTTGGCTAGCATGGAGGGTGCTGGAGAGTGGAGGGATGGATGACCTCGGAATGCTGTCCCAGTCTGCCCTGACTTGCCAGGCACAGTGGTCCCACAGCTGTGGTCTGCTTCAGGCACTGGAGCTGTTGCTGCAACAATCAAGCACATTCTCAGGCATATTGTTTCCTTATACGGAACAGAAAGGAAGACTGTTTTCCCCTGAAAGTAAAATTTAAACTGTTAAAAGTTGTGTTTTGCTAGTGACAGCAGTAAAGATGACCTACCCGGTATGCAGGTTCCTCCACCACCACTGTGGGATTTTTCTCCTTTGGCTTCATTACTGTGTTCATTTTTCTTTTTTCTTATCTCATGAAAAGACAACCCTGGGTGAAATTTTTATTATGGACATTTCTAATGGAAGTAAATTTCAGCCAAGGATCATTGTCCCCAGCGTGCGTGGTGAGAAAGAAGATACTGACATGCACAAAACTGAAGAACCCACAAACTGCTGGGCTAAAGATTTGCCCCTTTATCCTGGAATTGCTCTGGAGATCTCAGGTGGAGCACAGTGTTAGCAACATTGGAAAGGAAGGCAAGACCGTGTGTGAGAGAGAGGGAGAGGAGATACACGCACACACTTCATTCAAGTAATTTCACCACTGCTGAGCTTTTCAACGACCTCCTTGTGTGTTGTTTCATTAAATCCTCTAATATATGCACAGGTGTTTTTGTGACGTCTTTACTGAGAGATGTGTGTTGTAACTCCTCTTGAGAGTTCAGTATATGATGCCTCAGTACTGTGCTTTGCTAGAGACCTGGGATTTTTGAGAGCTTATGCAGTAAAAGGTATCTAAAGAGACAGATTTGAAAATAATGCACATACTGCCGTGACAGACAAACTCCAGGAGACTAATGTGAGCTTTTCCAACCCCCTCATTCAAAAATTAGCAGGAGTTGTCTTTGAAGCAAGCTGTTGTTTTCTGTTACAGCTGTGTGCAGGCTGGCAATTGAGGAAGCAGTTCATAGTGATTAGGCAGAAATACATTTTTTTCTGATTGCCACTCAGAATTAATTGCCCTCACCAGTAGGAGTGAGAAGTTTCTAACATCCTTGAAGAAAAGCTGCAGGTCTACTTCCGTGCCCTACTCTCATTCTGTGCCTTTGGTAGGTTGCTTTTCCAAGCACCCAGTAGCCCCTTCTTGCATCTTCATGAGTGCTGGAGTTCACTTTCCCATTTCACAGGAGGACTGTAATCCTGGTTACCTTTGCAGGACCCAGAGGTGCTGAAGATGTTAGACAGAGGTCGTAGGGATGCGTTACCATTTCCCCCCCAGGCCATCGAACACCTCAGTCAGGTGCTGAGCAGATGCTCTTGGACAGGCTCTTGGGTTGCCACAGCAGGAAGGAAGGTGCCTCTGGGATAAGCATCCCTTTCCTCACTCCTCTCAGCCTGGAGCAGGTGAGGCCGGCATGGACTTGCAGCCACTTCTGCCACGCAGTCCCCCAGGGGGAAGTCACAGCTCTGCAGCATGACCAGAGAAAAAGGTCTTGGAAACCACCACCTTACACTGAATCTTCTGGTTTAATATTTTATCACATTTGGGGGTATTGTGATACCTCTCCAGCATGACTGCTCTGAGGGATTTGTGTGGTGTTGGCCAATTCATCAATAAATCACCCCATCAAAGGATTTCTTCCTGGTATTCCTTAGGAACAGAACAAGAACTGAAATTTGTCCTATCATTGCACTCTTGCTTGTTCAGTCCATTATGTGTCTGAGTCAGGCTGTAATTTCCTTCTTTCAGGCTTGCAGGAAGCAGAGCTGACACAGGTTTTTAAAATATACCTAAGAAAGTTCAGTCACAGTAGCAGTCACTCTTATAGCCCAGGGAAACTGAGGTGCACAGGATTAAATTGCATGATTATACTTCTTGGATGTAAAAGTCTCTTTATTATGACAGCCTGCCAATAGGCCCTGTAGTGTATAGCACATGGCTAGTATCTACAGCATTTAACTCTGCTTTTGTCACAGCCTGCTGTCCCTTCAGAGTTTTAAATGCCTGGCAGCTTGGCTAAAGGTGTTTGTTCACTGTTCAAAGGAGGTTTGTCTCTCCACGTGTCTCACCTTGGCTGCTGGGGTAATCTTTGCAGTATCCCTCACACACCATTAACATGACAAAGCATGATTTTTGTGCGACTTTATCACTTCATGCTCCTTGTTTTGCAGGAACACCAGTGAGCCCTGGTCATTTAGCAGCTGCTAAGAAAACCAAGTTAAAAAGTAGTCCCCATGGCAGACTTGAAATTGTAGAGGTATAACATCACGGTTACTGCAGGGACAGCTTGCAGGTGTTGAATGCAAGAGGGGGTACCTTCCCTTCCTTCCTTCCTCTTTCTGTATGCTGCTTTCCTGAAACTGGCTGCAGTACTTGCCTTATGACTGAGCTATGCCTAGCAAAAAATGATTCCAAGGTGGCTTGCAGGCATTGTTTTTTTAATCAAGTCAAATCCCTGGCCAAAGGACTAGCAGAGTTGACTCAGGATAGGTGGTTGGAGGGTGAGCTAGGGAAGGGGAGTTGGGCTTCTGCTACTTGGCTCTGTCATGCTGCTGGTCCATGGAACTATGCTCCAGCTAAGCCAGAAACCAGGCCTGCATGCAGAGAATTCAGATGGAAGAATAACAGAAGTGACCAGGGAGTAATACCTGCACGTGGAGTGTTTGTAGCAGGGCTTGGGACTGCACAATCATAGTGATTTTAGTTCAGTCTGGGCATAAGGGACTTCTTTTTATGAGTGAATTTGGTGAAGAGTTGAATTAGACTTTTTGTTTAATATGAAATGGAAAATGTAATTTAAGGTTTCTTAGGATTCTTAGGGTGGTGTAGGAAATGGCAGGATGTTACTAAAAATAGTTGGATTCTTCCAGAATTAAAGATCTTGGACCATTTGACATATTACCAAAAGTAGCTAAGGCACATGAGAATTAAAACTGTCATGTTTCAGCATTTTTTAATCTTTTCCCTTTTTGTGGGATTTTCTGATTTCCAATCAACTACATAAATAGTTTTGCACGTTCTAAATAATAATCATAATTTCTAACAGTCCATACACTGAAGGAAATACATTCACATTTATTTCCAGAACTTTCTGTGGAATCAGAAAAACATGCTGCCCTGACCAGAGGTGCATCTGGTGCACTGTTTGGGCACTGAGAATGGCCAGTGGTGAACAGTAAAGGAGGGTGTGCAGCAGCATCCCACTGTCCCTCTCCCCTTCTAGACAGTGGAAAGGCTTTGGAGAGAGAAAGGAAAAGCAGCTTGGCAAAGGTTTAAGAGGCTGGATACCCTGGTGTGAAGGATATATAAACTGAAAACAAAAACCCTCTACTTTTCCAGCCAGTTGGGTCCAACTGCTTCTGTGCAATAATATCTGGTGTGTGTTCTTCCCTTTTTGCGCAGCTGTCTGCAAATGTGTTTGCTGTGTGTCCCTGTGTTGTATGTTCTTACGTGGACTGATTTTTTTTCCCCCTTTCTTTTGGAGAAAGCATCTGGATGATGATACTCTCTATGCTGCTTATGAAAATGAGTTTACTGATCTTGCCAAAACACAGACTGTCTTCTTAGGTGTCAAAGTTTATTGCTTAAGTACCTGTTCCAAATTTAGGCTTCAGAAAATTAGTTGTATTACTAATTAATAACTTCTCCATTTTTATGTTTGCCTTGAGATACTGGAGTGTGATTTCCAGAAATGCTGAGTACTTAGAACTGTAGGTGAAGTTAGAAGATATGCTTGGGACATGCAATGCACAGGTTAATGCTGGAACTGAAAAATCAGGTTTAGTGTGTCTTAACTGGACAGCCACAATCAGTGAATGTCTTGGAAGAGTTGTGGCTCTCCCATCTCAGTAGCTCGTGTCTAGAATAATGATGATGATGATGATGTTAGCCCTTCCTACTGCAGGATGTTTAAAGTTAAGGAACTATGTCTTTGGCTGTTTTCCATTAAGAGAAGCTGTATGTTCATGTTCTCCAAAACCATATATCCTAGAGAAAGATTAATGGAAGAAAGTTTGTTGCCCTTTTACTCAGTAATAAGAAAAAGCACAAGTTTGCTTTGGGGGAGTCTCTCTGATGTTTTATGTCATATCCAGGCCCATCTATCATGTCTCTCAACCACTTAGGGGTCTGGTGCAGGTAAACACATTTTTGAAGTGTCATCTTGAATTAATCTTGCCAGGTCATGGCATGTGGTTCTTCCCTTTGTGCTGATGTTTGGGTATTCTTTGCAATTTGTTTCAGACGTCATCTGCTTTACCCCCTGGAAGAAGCCCTGTTGCCATTAGTACATTCACAGAGCTCTGGCTTGCTATTTATGAAAAAGATTCTAACCTTTTCTTCTAAAAGCAGTTACCATGCTCAAGTACTTTTTCCCCTTGCTGCTCAGATAAATCTCTCTCTGATGCTAGGGAACAGCAATAAAGTATTTCCTCAGTATTTTGTTCTCAGTTGTAGCCAGCCAAACTTCTTCATCTGTTTTATTAGCATCTGTACAAAAGGACTGCATTAGTAACAGGAGGTTTTATAACCCTTTCTCCTCAAACATATTTCCACTGCTTCTTTTGCATTAGAGATTTTATA
Organism: Acropternis orthonyx; assembly: GCA_035583155.1. Taxonomy (NCBI): domain Eukaryota; kingdom Metazoa; phylum Chordata; class Aves; order Passeriformes; family Rhinocryptidae; genus Acropternis; species Acropternis orthonyx. The sequence continues at coordinate 11,196,720 of JAWWEU010000125.1, read as the reverse complement.
GGCTTTTTTTTCCCATGTAATTTATTTTACATTTTGTTAGTGCAGTTATGGCCCATTCTAAAGTGTTACGATTCTCAAGATGATATGGAGGGAATTTGAGACTTATAAAATGATCCAATGAAAAGTATGGGATGATTAATTTGAGAATAATCTTAAGAATCGGTACTGTTTTTAAAAGAGAGGGTCTTAGTGATAAAATGAATTGAATTGGTACTGTTGTGGAAGGAGTTGCCATTTGAGGTACCTCATAAGATCATGCTCTTCCTCTTAGACTATAAACAGAAAAGTGGTGCTATGGTAAGGCTGCAGTAGGAGGGAACAATAAGCTCTGTAATGGTAAAGTGCATTCTTGGGCAGACAAAGAAAAATAGAGGGCTGTAGGTATGTCTCTCTCCCTCTCATAAATCAAATGTGATGAATTGTGTTCTGGTTGTTCTGATATCGGGAACAACATCGGAATAGCACTGCTTGTGTTGGCAGGTCACTGAGGCTTCGAGCTGAGCAGAATGTGTTTTGATAAAGGTCCCACACCAATGCCCCTGATGGCCCTGGATATATTTTCTATCAGGTCCTTGAAGCTCTAGGAGATGGTCACATTTCTGGTTTCTTCTGAAGTGAAATCCTTCTAGACACATCTGAATGTTTTCCTAGTAGAAATGAGCCCCCAGCTGGAATAAAGTTCATCTAGGATTTTAGGTATGCATTTTAGGTATTTGTCTAGGTCTGAGAGCATAACTGTCACCAGGGACTTGATGTTTTGGTTTAATTCTATCTTCAGAAACTGAAGAGTCCTGGAATAAGGTGTATTTCACAGCACTGAGGATGTGAAATGAGTAGTGAAATCAAGTCCAAGTTTTGCTGTGTATTTATTGTCAAAATGAGGTTTTAGACAGTCCTGCTGTCTGCTGTGAAATTTCTGCTTGTTAATGATGAAATACCAACAGATAAATTTTTCACAGCATTTAATTATATTTAAAAAATCAGTAATTACTCATTTCTCCTCTAAGCTATTCTCCTCTAAGGACATTTACATCTACCATCAAGAACAGCAGACCTGTGCAAAGCAGGACGTGTTTCTTGTGCTAAATGTTCAGCTTTTTTAGCTACACAAATAGGTCACACCTAAGTCAGCAGCACGGTAGCAGCTTTTTCTTACCCCCTGATTCCTGTCTCTGTCATAAGACTAAGAAAACCATTAACAACATCTGTGCAACACTTCAGTTGTGAGTGGAGCAGGACTGAGGATGCAGGGTTAGTTCGTGGAAAGCTGATAATAAATGAGGCAAGGGAGACTGACTCATAGCTGAATAGGTTATTGCTCTGACCCATGTTTTTAATCCGCAAGAACAGGAGTTTGCTGGCTTTAGTTACACTTTCAGTAGATGAATTACACACTTGGTGGCAGCTCTCATTTGAGGTGTAATAAATGATACTTCTTATTCACAAGTGGGTGTAGTAGCAGAAAGCTACCCAAAGGTCCAGGGGAGGAAAAAAGTACCATCTTAAACAAATCTTATATTTATTCAGTGCTGAGAAGCTTTTGTTGTGTAACATTTAAATGTATTCTTACTTTTGCGCTGATTTCCTGGATGCAAATCACTTGTGGGCCTTTTAGCCCAATCATGGGCTTGTACAGCTTTTCCAGCTCTGTGAGCTCGGGGGAAATCTCAGCCTCTGGGCCAAGCAGGAGAGCCCCGTGGCACTGGCAATGTCCTAGGGACATCAGAGGATGTGAGTTCCTTGGGAGAAGCACAGAGGTGAGCAGGAGTGAAGCCTCCATGAGTGCAGAATCCACACAGTTACATCAGCTTGTCTCTCACCCTTGAGTGGGTCATTACAAGTATATCCCAACTGGTGCCCGTGCCTGTACACTTTACCTGTGCATGGCAGAGGAGTCTTTTTGTGGGTGCACTTTTCACTCACTGTTGAATGCTTAAGTCCCTCACAAGGCTCTTGCAAACAGTATCAAATTCTTAGAAACCCATAGTCTGACCTCTTTCTTTTGGAATATTTATTAGTGTACAGCAGCTACTCCTAACGCTACTCTAAGTGTTAGGGGAAGCAGCAGCAGTAAATAACTATTACTAGTGTGCAAGTCTTACTGTTTTTAAAGCACCAGAGTAATCAGCTGTTTTCATCCTGGTTTGATTGCTATAATATTAAAATATAAACATCACTTGATGAACTTGTCAAAAAGTAAAGGGCTGTCCTGCAATTACAGTAGGTCAGTTCCATATCTAAGTGGTGATATTCTTCGGCACTAGCGTAATTGAATTTAAAGTAATATTGGCTAGAGAAGGAGTTTGGTTTATTTTGTCTCTCAAACGAATGTGTGTCAGGAAATATAAGTGAGTGGAAAAAGTCTGTCTGGACAGGCAGCATGCTGTGGTGTATTGCATTTCACTGACATGGGAGGAATGTGGCAGTGAGGTCTACAGTTCCCTGCTGTAGGCACTGGCACTCAGGCTGAAAAGCAGCTTGGGATGTGCCTTTTGCTTCATTAAGCAAAAGGCTTTATGCCTGTGGCATGAAGTGCTGTTAAATATGGTGGAAGTATTACAGTATGTGTTGTTAGACAGAATTGCAAATCTCAAACATCTAAAAATCACAAGTCAGATATTCCAACATAAAATCTGCCTAGAAATTAAGAGCTTTTTTAAAAAAAACCTTTTTGTTTCCTTTTTGCTTCCTAAGCTTCATTTGTTTTTAAGTGCAAGCTGAGATCTTCACTGAAAATTGAGATCTTCACCTGACTTCAGTGCTTTAAGCAAAACAGCAAATTACAAAAAACTTGCAAAAAGGTCAAAGAAGTTGTTAACAGCAGGTCAGGCATCTTCTGTAGAAGCTGTGTGATTGTATAAGCTTTATCATTGTAATTAGGATCTTAAAAACCAGGCAAAATGCAGGCTAAGCTCCTGGCACTTGCAGTATAGTTGAGGTTTGCTTACCTTTAACAAACAACAGTAACTGTGCTGGCTCACGTTATTGAGAAGCCAGCCAAAAAAAAAAAAATAATAACAAAAAGAAAAAACAAAGCAGCACAGTTTGGCAAGCCCTTGTTGTGTGGGGGAGCCACGGTGAGGCAGTTGGCAGACCTTGCAGCCAGAATTACCTACAGCTGGTCTGTATTTGGTGGAACTTCTACAGCCTCCCAGACTTTCATGCTGTGCATGTTGAGGTCGGTCAGTAGGAGGAGTCCTGTTGATGGCAGCCAGCAGGTAATGCTGAGGGATGCATTAATTTCCTTGCATTGTCTACATCTTCCAAAGAAAAGTCAGCTCCGATGCCTTCCCTGACATGGAAGTTGTAAGGATGGGGGTGTCTAGGTTGTTGTTCCCCCTCTGCTGAAGTGGCAGGCTGCAGCTTTAGGATTTTGAACCACTGCACCATTAGCAAGCAAGGAAGGTGGAGCATTCCTGTTTCTAGGCACTTTGACAGCACGAGAGCATAATCTGGGCCTTTTTAGGACCTTTTCTTTGTTCATTGTCCCTGCAGACCTGCATTCAGTTCCAAAGAAGGCAAACTGTAAAGCCCACACTTTGCAAAAACTAAGATCCAAGGATTGGAATAATTGTGTAGGAGTTTTAACGTAAAACTCAAGTTTGCTGATTTGGAAAGAACATGCTTCTGTACCTCGGTCAGACATACCTGCTTCTGTTCTATCTACCTGTCTTGAACTCTCTGCTATGCAACCTTGGAAGACACAGCAATTCTTGAAATAACATTCCAGCACCATAAACGCTTCTCATTTGATGTTTTGACATTTGGTGTTGGCAGCTCCGCCTACCTCTTCAGCATGCATCTGGCTGTCACCATTCAGCTAGCCCTTTTCTCCTTGCCCAGCCAGTTCAGATGGAAATCACCTTGGCCCTCAAGAGTGCTCCAAGTGGCTGTTTAACATGGCTAAGCCTGGGGAACTCTGTCCTGCAAATATAAACTTGCTCTTAGGTCAACATTTAAAGCATAATTTTTGTTGTTTTTATGAGTCTTGTTAGTTATAGAGGAATGATAAATAATCCAGTGGTCTGGAACCACATTGTTCTGGCTCAGGGAGCTATTACCACTAGAGATGATGCTTTAGGTGCTGGAGGTGTATGAGACGCACTGTTATACTCTAGGATCTGGCAGTTCACCTGAAGGTTCAGTGCAGTTGAGCCCACTGAAATCTGCAGGATGTATCATTCAGTTTGTAAATAATTCCCCACCTTCAGTCAGAAGCCTTAAAATGTTTACTGCTGTCATAGTGAAAGGAGAAAAAAAATACAGATGTGAAGATGTTGTGTGCATTAATTATCTAGCCTGCAATCAAGAAAGTATAGAAATAGTCCAGGGTGAAAACTGGGAAGATTTGTAAAGGAAAGCACTGGCTCTTTCAGTTTGAATAATGCAGACCCCATTCGAGGTTTCTCTGCAGAACATGAGGTCTAATCTCAGCACAACTAAACACATGCGGGGTTTTTTTCTCTAAAACAGATCTTAAAACCATGCAGTTCTTGTGAGGTGACTAACTGTGCTCACTGAGCTTCAAGTGAATAAACTGTGAGGAGTTATTATTTTCCTAGCTCCACTGTAATGGTTTTTACCTATTAATTCTTAGATATTCAACTTTTAGACTTTTAAGCATCAGTCAGGCACTGCATCTATTATCTGAAAAATAAAATATGTAAAGGAAAAACTGTACCAGATTTAAATATCTTCTATTGTTACAGTATAAATACCATCATTGTAATTAAACCACTTGAAAACAGGAACCATCAGCTTTTTCTGTCAGACACTCAGCCACCTGTGGGTGTTTTGTGTCTTTGAAAATCCCCCTAGAGATCCAGTGTGCTTTGCTTTTCTTGATTGTTCTTGAAAGAAAATTAGCTTTTAGTCCTTTAAAATCTATTGGCTTTATCTGCTACTAAATATACACATAATAAGTGCTGTGGGATCAAAACAAAAACGAGTTGCTCTTCCTACGCTTATAGTTTTGATGGGATTTGCAGTTTGGCAGAAGTCAATAATATGACTCAGTGTATTTGGGGTCATGGCGGAATAAGGTAGATCCCTTCAGCTTGGATCAAGAACCTGCAAGGTGTCTTCAAATCAGAGGAAAGACTGAATATAAAAGAGACTGTAAGGGGATGAGAGAAGGCACTGGAGAAGGCAGGTGGCCTGGTCCAAAGTCCTGGGGCAGAACTAACAATGCCCGTGTTGCTCCTTCCAGATGTTAGCCTAGCGCTCATTTAAAAGTCTTTGCTAACAGAGATCCTGTTACCTGATGAATGTTTGGGCAGATTTTTTCCTGTTAGGAATGTTGTCCTGATGACTGACTTGCTCCACCATGTGCCTGTCAGTTTGTCTTTAACTTTCTACCTTTGTGCGGAAAGAGGATGATGCCAAGTTGAGGAAGTGAAAGGGGACGGGGAGGAAAATGTTCAGGTGCTACGAGGAAGATCAGGAAGGACCTGGATGGAAAGCTCTGGGAGGATTAAGAGGATAAGAAGGTGTTACCCATATAGACTCCTTGTCATCCTGTTTCTCACTATGATGGCTTGAACTGTGTGATATTTTTGAAATGTTTGGGACAGAGGTTGAATAAGAGCGAAGTTTGGAATATAAGCACAACCTCAGTGGTGGGGAAACCCCTGGGTGCCACCTACAGAACTAAAAATTAGTAATACATTAACAAAAAGCATGACCTTTTCCTGTCTTTTCTACCCTCACAGATGAACAGGAGCCAGCAGTCAGCAGTGATTCAGATATTTCATTGATTATGGCAATGGAGGTTGGACTGTCCGATGTGGAGCTTTCCACTGATCAAGACTGCGAAGAGGTGAAATCCTGAAAAACAAACAGAGATCCAACACTAAACTACAGGGGAGGGTCACAGGGAGGGACCGAGTCAGCTTTCTAGGATTTGGACCAGTCATGCACATGCCTCCAGAGCACTGTCACCCCTGCACACTCCATTCTGAGATGGTCACGAAAAGCAATAGCAACAGTTGTGTCTGCCTGGTTGCGGTTTCATCATCTACATACCTTCGTTTGGTCACATGGGAGATGAACGCTTCCAGTTTACCCACGTGCTAGAGAGCGATCATGAAACTCTTCAGTGGCTCATAAATACGCAACTGAAATGACAGCTTGAGTGTTTTCTACACTTGTTCAATTGAGGTTTTGTTGGGTTTTTTGAAAAGATATATGTTTTGTTTGTTTGTTTGTTTGTTTATAGTTTGTTATGAATAGACACTCTGTTTTTGTTGACTGACCCCAGCTTTTTCAAGAGTTCAATCCAGTAATCTGAATTCCTGTGTGCTGATCACTTCATAATCTGACCAGGATTGTTGTTTCTGCACGAAGTACACATGGCTTCAGAAGGATGCACCAGCACCCTGGATTAATGTGAAGCCTGCTTTCATTAAGTGGGAGGCTTGGAAATGGTATATTCTGAAGGTGCTTATTTGTAAGAGCGCTCTGAATTAACGGAGGTTGCTGAGATTTGGGTTAAAACTGCATTATGTTGTCTTTTATGTAGAGCTCTGTTCTAGACAACTGTCGTACAGTGTGAAGGAGAGAAAGGAAAGCTTAAAGCATCACTCCGTCTGTGTAGTCCTGTGCTATATTTTATGCTCTTAGCAGTTGTCAGTACATTAGTGGCCTTCCTTCAAGTCAATTCCATAGGTGGGAAAAAACCATCTAGTATGACATAATGTCTTTTCTTAATTTTACAGACCAAAGTCAGATCATCGAGCTAAAGGAGTGTCTGAGAGGTTTCCAGAGGCTGCTTGTTAACAGCTCTGCATTACGCGGGTGACAGTATTCTTACAAAGGGTCTGGAGATGCTGCTGTCAGTGTCAGAAATCGCTAATGAAGCAAGAGGCAGCTGGCCGAAATGTTTAATTCCTGGTTTGTTTTGGGGTCTTTTTCCTTAGTGTGTTTTACTTCTTATGTTTTGACAGCAGTTTTTGTCTGGTCCTTCTCTAACACAAGAGTTCAGGTGGTTTGTTGCCCTCCAGAGTTCCTGTCAACATTGTCGGGAGCATAATGGAATATTTGCAGTTTGTATATAGATAGATACACCAAAATATGTTGGGGAGAGAATTTGAAAATTAAAAGAACTAACATAAATCAAAATACCTAAATAATAATGACCTGGCAGAATAATTTCGTTCATCCTGAGTTCTGCTTTCCAGGTAAAAGCTTAATGTTAATTGTTCAGTGCATGATTTCATTTTTCAGTCAAAATACTCAACTGTGAAGAAGCATTTTTTGCTTACTGTTACACAAGAGTACATGGTTTCTGTTGAGAGTCAGATGACCTGAATCACGTTACTGCCTCCTGAGTAAGTCCACAGAATCAACAATTCATCTTACATTGAAATTTCATGGAGAGGTCAAACATTTTGACTTGATGGTGTCATGGCAGCATCTCAAAATTCAGCTGTTGGGGCTCTTGCTGCATTTAATCTCCTTGTGGATTTTCTTGTTAGATATGGAAACCAACTTCCAGCCAAAATGTGTGTTTGTCAGATCTTTTTCAGGAGCAAATGTGTTTAGAACTACCCCTAAAATTTTGGCTGACTTGCTTCTTTAGTACAGGCAGAAGGAAAAATTATTCTCCGTGCTTTTTGGTCCATTTAGAACTCATTTCATTTTGTAGCTTAAATCTAATTTATGTTCTTAGTCCTTAAATAGCAGGGTAGTCTTGAGGCAAAGGTTTTAAACTGAAAGATGAAGGGTTTAGAGATTAGGTATTAGGAATAAATTCTTACTGTGAGGGTGTTTAGGCACTGAAGAAGGTTGCCAAGAGAAGCTATGGATGCCCCATGCTTGGAAGTGTTCAAGGCCAGGTTGGATGGAGCTGTCAGCAACCTGGTCTGGCAGGGGAGTTGGAACAAGATGATCTTTAAGTCCCTTCCAACCCAAACCATTCTGTGATTCTGTGAAAATGATCCAGAAATGTGCTGTTACATGTTTAGAAGCCTCTTAAATGAAAAATCTCTTTTTAATTGAAGAGATATGGGCAGCTGGAAATTTTGGTTAAAAAAGAAAGTTAGAGATCACTCCAGAAGGTGCAGCTAGGTCACTCTTGACAATATTTGTGGTTATGTAATCTTATTTTCTTTATTCTTTAATGTCTTCTCTATTCCTCGCTGTAGTGGAAAAGACCTGACGCATCAATGCTGAAATTGACCCCTACACAAGAGAGTTTGCACAAGGTACTGCATCAGCTCCACTTAAGCTCTGGAAATAATGCTGAAATGGGATTTAAGTGGTGCTTACACCAAATACTGACACAGGAATGAAATTCATCTCAAATGACTGCAGGGGAGGGAGTGAAGCTGCTTATACACAGTCAGGGCTCCCTGTAGAAAGTACAGACACTGGTACAGTTTCTTCCCCAGCGCTGGAGCCTGGGTGCTACATGTCACAGGAACATCACGAACACGGCGTCCGAGTTGTCAGTAATCCTTTCACATACACCCACTGCAGCTCAGCACACAGACAAAAAACTCCTGGCCAAACAGTTTGGCTTTCAGAGGAGCTGTCGCAAAGTCCTCATTTCATTTCATAAACTGAATGAAATTCATCTCAATGGATAGATTGACCATTCAGTTGTTGCCATAATGGAGCCACCCACAGCACAGCAGAGCAAGCTGTGGAAAAAGAGGTCTGTGGAAAAGCAAGGTGGGAGGTGAAACTCCCACCTGATGCTGAGCTGGGTCCTTTGTCCAGTATAATCATTAAAGGGAGCTGTGCTCAAAGAGGCATCACGGAGATGGGAACTGAGACCCTGCCCATATTCCCGGGAGTTAATCAAGGGTTCCCTGCAGCGTTCACACTGTGAATGCTCTTTTCCTAAGTATCCCATGCTAGATCTGGTCCATCCATGGGTGGCCACTGGCAGGGGCAGGATGCCAGGCTGGGTGAGAAGTTATGACATACCACCATATACTGTGGTCTTTCAGAAAAGGCATCCTAACAAATCTGGGTCAGGAGTCTTTCTGCTTTTGTTTTCCAAGTTCTGCCTGCAGTTTCACTCAGGGAAGATGCCTCTCTGTCCCTGTCCTCAGGTGTTCTGCAACTCTGAGCACTGTTAGTCGTAATGAGTGCAAAGCCAGGTTACACATCACTGAAGCCTGAACTTAGGAAAGCACTTAAGTAAATGTTCTATTCCGTCCTTCTTCAAAAAAGCACTTATGACTAATTTTGGACCTGTACCAAAATCGTGTTATTTTCAACAGGTCTTCTGTGAGCATAATTAAGCCCCTGTGTCAAATGGAAACATTCTCCTAAAGCAGGACCTGGCTGACAATATTCTTTGTACCTATAAACTGTGAACTGCCTTGGGAATTCGAGGTGCTTTATAAACATTAAGGACCCCCCTCTCCCCACCCCGTGTATGTTTGTAACATGTATGAAGGCCTTAATTCTGCATATCTGCATGCCCATGCACATTTTTGCTTACATGAGTGTCTCCACTGAGATTCCTCACAGGGTAAAATTAAACCTCCAGATTTGCAGTTTTGGACATGGTTAGTCCCATCCTGAGCATGGTGAGTCCTCAGTACTGCTGCCTGCTAAGCTTGGGCATTAAGTCTGTGGGATTCAGATGCCCGGGACACAGCATTGGCTGTTCAGAAGGGAAAACAGCCTTTAGCATTGCAGACAGGAAAAAAACAAATCCTCTGGTGCCCTCTGACAAACAAGTGCTCACAGATATAATTCTGCGGGGCTGACATCATGACTTGGGCAGGGGGGCACCTCCCGCACAGGGCCAGTGTCCAGGGGACAGTTTGGCTCTCAGGGGAAGGCACTCTTGTCATTTAGCTGATCCAGTGTCTCTCCCAGAAATTCCTGTCCTGTCATCTGAGCCTCTTTTCTCTTTTTCATGAGCAAGTGGTAGGTGGGAGAAGCATTTGCCTTAGTGAGGCTCATCGTCACTCGAGCTGGGTTGCAGGATAAAAGTTGGTCAGATAGAGAATGGCTTAAAGTATCCTTGGGTTGCACTAAGCTGCCTTCCCAGAGGTCTGTTCAATAGGTAGAATGCATAAAATGTTATATGGGCAGAATTTTGCACTCACAAACAACCTGATGTGTGCATGCAGATGTGCAAGGCACCAGGTCTACATCCCCTCTCCACAGCTGACCAGTTCTGCAGGGATACAGATCTGGCACTTGCTGAGGGTTTGGGGTTGTTTTATTTTCTGACTGCTTTAGAGCCTCAAAACCAGGATCAGGACAATCATAGCACTGCGGTTCATTCTTTAAGCACTCTATAGAATTAAATTGCCATGTGTGCACATGAAAGTGCATTGATATGAGTATGGAAACTGTAGTGTAGTGAAAAGCAGTTGCCATTCTTAGACCTTTTATTTGTGGGAGATTGTGGCACTAAAGAATAAGGCTTTATAGAGGCAACTTGGAAAAATAAATTACCAAACTCACATGTGGTAAGTGGTCCCTTGGATCTCACTAATGACCCCTGGATCAAATCCTGAGGAAGTCATTGCAAGAAAGGCATTGCTGTTGGGGTGCATCATTTCACAGGACTGCAGTGGCAGAGAAATGCAGCCAGTTCCTTCCCAGCCCCTCTCACAAGCGTTTGCCCCAGCGGGAGCCTTCGTTGCAGGGGAAGGAGATGGTGGGATCAGACGAGCGCGGTGCCGCTTCCTCCCTTGTGTTTTGTGCCGCCGGCATCTCTCAGGGCAGATCAGAAGAGGGAGAGGAGCCGGCCCAGCTTCAGCTCCAGGGCTTAACAAAAGGCAGGCCGTGGGATTTGGGCAGGTTCAGGGCAGCCAAGGTTCTTCATGGCCAGTGCTGACCACCATCACAACTTCCTTGAGGAACACCGAGCCCATATGGACTCAGTTGCTTTATAGATGCAAAATGTGTGAATGTATATGCGTGAGGGCAGTGAATCAGCTTGGGTAGCACAAGCAGTGAAACACATTGTCGTGGAATATTTTAGGGGTGAGGGAAAATGAGGTTGGAGGTGTTGTTTTCAAAAACAGACTTTTTAAATAGGGACAATTGATCCAAAACAAGCACTTCCTTTAATTTCCCAAGCTGTTACCTGAACTAATTGATGGTTTCACAGAAAGAGGAATGCCAGATGGACTTTTTAGTCGGGATTTGTTTGTGTAGCAGATGGCAGCTGCAGGCTGGGGCAGCGAGGGAGGGTGAGGGCAAAGGCTGCCCCTCTGCCGCGCCGCTCCCCCCGCTGGGCTGGACACCCGCTTGGGCCCTTTATCTTGCCATTTCTTTTTCAAGGAAAAAAAACTTTCTGAGCTATATTTCAAAGGCAGAAATAAAGAAGAAAGATGAGTGAAAGATGTTGTGGATTTTGAATGAAAAGCCAACGGATGAATTTTTCATCTGAGATTAATCTTGTCTCCCTAAAGTATTTTAATTGTGAATTGGTGGAAGTTATTTCTTTCTGTAGGGAGCGGGAAAAAATAAGGACAGGAAAAAAAATAAAGGAGAAATAGCATTTTCCCTTTCTTACTCATTTCTTGATTCTTTGGTCCTGTGTAGCACTAAAAAAGTAGCCAAATCAAGATGCTTGTTTGCTCTGAATGTATACAGTTATTTCAGATGTCAAATATCTAAATGTTTTGTATGTGTACGTAATGCCATCCTCACTTCTTGTTTCATGTTAGGAACCTGAAATGACTGTACCATTTTATAATTAGAAATGTAGAGAGGGGCAGTGGGTGGGGAGGGTCTGTTATTTTTATACCAAGATGTTCCTTGTATTTAGTGAACATTTAAAATGGTTTTGTACTTGTCAAAATATACATTCCATCCATTTCCAGAAGAGGATTATTTTTATTTAGAGTAGTTTATAAGCAAACCAAAACAATATGGCATCCCACTTGTACGCAGTTAAGAACAGAGCAGCGATGTCCTGGTTTTCAGTGATGGCGACAAAGCTTTTTCCAGCCGTGTCTCTTCTCACATGCAGCAGAGCCATACCAGCAAATGCTGATGTTATAAAGGGAAGAAAAATCCCAAATGAAATAAACACCATATGGATCAGTGCACAGCTTACTGAAATAATTTCCAGTTCAGAGACAATGGTCTGTCCCAGTGAAATTCTCCAAGGTAATCAGTCCTGCTCTGGACAGCAGGAGCTGATTTATTGGGAGGCTTCCACCTCCTGCCCCTGCCTGGCGAGGCCACCAGCCCCAGCAAGCCAGGGGGGTACAGGGTTGTCACAATTCAGGGTTGTCACGATTCAAGGTTGTCACGCTCCGGCACTGCGGCTCCCTCGGGAGGGGAGCCTGGGACTGAAGCTGTGCTGGTGAGGCAGTCACTTTCTGCAGGCTGACCACGTTGGGTTTCTTTGCACTGTGGAAACGACCCTTCATCTCCACGTTAAAAAAGCCACAAAACTTCCTTTGTCCAGACAGCTGCCCTTTGGTTTGGGAAACACTTAACAAAAGGCTATGGCAAAGTCACACAGTGGCATTTGCCTGGGCCGTCCTTTTTCTTGTAGTTGGCTTCTTTTCTCCTCCCCTCTCCCCCTGCTACCTGTGACTTGCTGCCAAAACTGTGCAGTAGCAGTTTGTGAAGCATATTTTTGCCTTTTTTTTCCTAGCATTACTTTCTGTACAGTCTTGCAAATATACTTTTAACTCTTTGCTGACATTTTATAATGTGTACATCTTCCTCTCCAATGCACTTTATCTCTCTTGAAAAATGTGGGAGTCAGAGAACTACCGTCTTAAAGGGATTTGCCTGAAATCATGAGACACACACCTTATTATTTTGTTTCCTTCTTGCTTTGTTAGGTACTGTAAATGCTAAAGAGCATGGACAGTGACTCAGCTGGGGGAAGTACCGAAATGTTGAGGCTCATACTTGGAAGCATTATTTGGTAGTACAACATGGCTATTTTTGTTATATAGAGGATTATAAGGTAAATATGTGAGACTGTGTTATTATGTACTAGTAAAATATTGCAACTCTCAAAGTTAAGATGGTGACTTCCAAGGAATTTTATTGCAAGTTTTTTAATAAAAGGATTCTGATTACTGTGTTGTACGTATTTTCTAACAGACTGTGTAAGACTGGAATTTCCCGGTGTGTGAAACTTGTGGATTGCTTCTTCCTGAATTCCCCCACTGCAGACTTTGGCACTCACAGGAGCCACAAGGTACAGTGGGAAGGGACACGAGTGACAGCCTGGCCTTCGTGCCACTGCTCCGGCTCTGGCCCCCTCTGTCCTTCAGCTGCTTCTAATCAGAAAGCAGCCGCAGTGTGAGAGGTAAATGCCTCTGCTACCCCAAGGGAGAGTTGCAGCCTCAGCCCAGACACTGGGCATGATGTGTTAAAATAGCTTTAAAAGGTGACTGCTCTGCCATGTCTCAGTGGGAATTGCATCACTGTTGTGAGGGGTCATCCAGCTGCTCTTTCCTTGCTTGATCAGCTGTCACTACACATCCCGAGGGGGAGAGCCCTGGGGGGTGTTGTGTCAAACAGCATAGGTATGCTGCTCGCAAGAGGTTTGAGGCACAGTAAAAATCCTGCCTAAAAGTAATTGTAAAAATTACAGAGAGAGTTTCCAGGAGATGCAAAAAAAGGTGGACAAATCTCCGAAGGAACCAAATCCTGGCTCAGGCTACAGCCCGGCTACGGGTTCCAGCCTGTCCTCATCCTGGCCCACGATTTGTGCTTTCTGGCTGGTGTCACCAGTGCAGACGCCTCTCTTTTCCAGCCCCAGCGGTTTGTTCGAGGTGACAACGTGCCAAATCGCCCGGGGCCCTAAGCTGGATTTCACCCAGGCAGCAGCTATGGGCCAGTTCGCACCCAGCCCCTCGCTCCTGTGCACCCCCCCGCCCCGTTCTTCGCTGCTGCTGTCCACGACAGGGGCAGCAGCTGGCTGAGAGCAGGAAAACCGCATGCCATTTAATGTGGCTTCACCAGCAACGCTGGGAATTGTTTTTCTCCTCCCAACCCATGTCAGCAGCACAGCCTGGAGCTCCCGTTCCAGAGGCAGGAGCCCTCCGCACCGAAACACACCCGGGGCTTGGGAAGGAGGTTTGAGGTACTGCCAGCCAAGGAATCCGGTCTCGCTCTTCCCCACGCATCTCCCTCCCTGCCAGCTGCTTTGTTCTCCGCCTTCATGTGCTAACCGGCGAGGGGAGCGAGGGGGCCGGTTTTCCTTGGCAGGCAGCTGTGCGGCGTTGCCATGTGATCCGCACACACAACAACACAGCTGCTGCCGCGGCTCCGGCGGGAGGCGAAGGCAGCGCGCTCGGGCAGGGGCAGCGCCGTGCGGAGCTGCTGGGAGCGCCAGCGGGGCTAGAAATAACCGAGGGGCGTAAGGCAATCAATTCCAGGATGCGAGCGCCTACTTGGGGCTTGCGTTACATCACTCTCTGCTCTGTACGGAATTAATTTCTGGTCAAAATATTGAAATAAAGGTGTGCTGCTCTATGTTCAGTTGTGGGTGGGTTTTGTTTTGGTTTTTTTGTGTTTTGTTTTTTTATCTCCAGAAGTAATAAGGCAAATTTTACTCTCTCTGATTCGAGGAGGTGACACTCAGACCCATCACAGTCAATGGAGAGGGCTTGAGATTCAAAAGGAGTTTATCCAGGTTTCCACTGCACAGCGGTATGTACAACGCAGTGACTCTGCTGTCCCGTGATACCCAAACCATGCTTAGGAAGAACCTGCACCTTGAGGGTGCCTGAAGGAGAGATGCAGTCACCTGTGCTGGGTCTGGGGAAGCCACTCTGGAAAAAACCACTCCGAGAAGTCAGTTCTCTAACACAGGGAGATCAGGTTTGGGGGCATCCGTGAAGGAATAAAAGGACTTAATGGCCCGAAAGAGATCTAATGGAGATTGGTGATTTGTCACATATCAGCTGTAGGAAATCAGTGTTCAATAGGTGAGGGTGTAATTTTGCATAACACTGGATCCTCATCATTTGACCCCCGTGCAAAGAAGCTGCTGGCAAGTCCTGACAGTGGTGGCAGCGCACAAATTGTCACCACCCTTGTGCCTGGGCTGCTCTCTGCCGTAGGCTGCTGTCACATTGCCCTTCTGGATGTGTCCATCTCAGCAGCTTGGCTTTACGGTCCATCCTCTCACCTGAAAGCAAAAGCAAGCTTGCACAAGGAGGCTGGCAACAACTCGTGGTGGCTCAAACCTAGGCAGATGTCCCTCCTCTTGCTCCGGCTAGGAAGCGTGTCCCTCCTGGCAGGGGGACAGAGTGGCCATCTGGGAGCGGTAACGCCTTAGCTGTGTTAGCAGAGCCCCAGAGCTCATCTGTCAGAGCCCTTAGCTCAGATGAAGTTGTCCCTCTGTCCCTGCTAAGGGCAGCAATGCTGGTTCTGACCAATATTCCACCTAGTCTGCAGCTGATTCGACCAGGAGCGGGAGCAAACACCTACAAAGGAGTAGCACTGGGGCAGTCACCTCCCTCCACGCCAAAGGCAATGAAGCTGGTGAAGGATCTGGAGCACAAGTCAGATGAAGAACAGCTGAGGGAGCTGTGGTTGTTTAGTTCAGAGAAGAGGAAGCTCTGGGAAAACCTTATCGCTCTCTACAACTACCTGAAAGGAAGTTGTAGCCAGGTGAGGTTGCCTTTTCTCCAGGGCAACAAGTGATAGGACAAGTGGAAGTGGCCTGAAATTGCACCAGGGGGCATTTAGGTTAAATATTAGGAGAAATTTCTTTGCTGTAAGGGTAGTCAGGCCCTGGAATAGGCTGGAATTATCATCCATGGGAGCGTTAAAAATAAGAAAGATGTAAATATGGCACTTGGTGATATGGTTTAGGGGTGAACTTGGCAGTGCAGTGTTAATGGTTGGACTCGAGGACCTTAGAGGTTTTTTCCAGCCTTAACAATTCTCTAATTCTGTGATTCTATGTCCTCACTGCCTTTCTGCAGCTCCCATTGCCCTTTCCTTAACTGCACGGGCCTGGGGGTCCCAGCCAGAGCACAGCGGCAGGAAGGGAAGATGCAGACAAGCCCCGTGGCAGTAACACAGGCAAGGCACTGCCCAGCACCAGGACGGGAAACACTCCCCACTCCCATGGATTTTTGGATGTTTCCTGCATGCCCCGACTCCACCCAAGCTGGGCATCCCCCAAAGGTGCCCGGGCGTGCCAGCTGTTACGATGTGTGAGGTTTCGTGTTTTCTGCCAAGCCTGAAGGCAAAGGAGCGACAGCTGGAGGAGATGGGGTGGAGGCAGGGGCGCAGCCTTGAGGGCTAAGGAAGAAGCGGCTCCAAAAAAATGCACGGTAAAGGGTGTTTATCGCTCCAGGGGGGCGGCGGGCAAAGGCAGCTCCCCTCATCCCGCATCCTGCACCGTGTCTTTCCAGCAGGAGGCTCCCCCGCCTCGCGAATGCATCGCCAGCCTCGGGCGGGCACCAGTGATTGTGCGGCGGCTTCTCCCGCACCGCACCCCGGTGCCTCTGGCACCCACCCCCGACCGGCGTTATCTGTTGAGTCAAATTAGTGTTAAACAAGTGAAAGGCCCCACTGGAGAGTTTTTATTTGCTCTCCCTGGAGCGTTCTCCTTTGCGCATAGCCCTGGGTGCCCCATCCGTGTCCATCGTATGGGTCGGGCAAAGCGCCCTCTGCCCGTCCCAGCAGGGTGAGGAAGCGCAGCGGGTGCCCCCAAACCAGCCCCTTCAGGTCTGGGGCGTGCGTCAGTTCATATTGCGGAGCAGCACAGCCTCCTGCGGGATGGGCACCGAGGGCTGCAGATCACTAAATTAAAAGGCTGTAATTAGCCCTTGTCAGCCACCTGGAAAGATCCCTGCCGGTCATCCAGGGTGTATTTTAAAGGAAGCTCAGGAAATCTCTAAGTGCCACTAAGTCTTGTGTGTCTTGCCCAGTAGCCAGCAGATTTTGTGGAGGAGAACAGGACTGCTATCCTGCGTCACAGTCAGGGAAAACGAAGCAAAATCCATCCAGGACACCTGATCGCAGTGGCTTTGGCAGCAGGTGAGCAGCATGACAGATAAGGACAGGGCTGCAAACCAGCACTGCAGCCCCAACGACCTGGGTGAAGGAAATGGCACGTTTTAGCTACACTTTAGCTAAAAGAATGTTTTAAAAGCAGATTGGTTATTCTGTTTGTGCACACACTTAAACCATTCGAAAGCAGGTTATTTTGGTATGGCTTTGGCTACGGATCAGTCTGTGCAGAAACAGATACAGGCAAAGCCATTCTGCATGGGAAACTGCACTCAAATGGGAGTGGAATTTTGAGGAGGGTAAAATCCCAAATTAGAGTATGATGGCCACTGTAGGGTGGATCTCACATCCTGTTCAAGCCCAACCATGAGAACCCTTCATCTGTACACAGACACCTTTACCTGGACTCAATTCAACTAGATCTGCTTCGGTACCATTCATCAGCTCAGCCAGCATCCTCGTCTCTCCGGGCGGAGTCCATGAGGTCTCCGCAGGCTGGTGGTACAGCTTCAGGGTGTGAACTACTTCATCACCCCCAGTCCTGGGGTGCATTCATTCACCTGCTTAGCACCGGCTCCCTACTCCCAGCAGCGCTGTCTGGGAGCTTGTTGCCTGTGCTTTGACTGATAGGAAAATGTATATTTTCCCTGAAGATGGGCGCCACTTGCTGGAGCAGTCTGCTCAGCTGTCCTGGTTTCATCTGGGATAGAGTCAATTTTCTTCTTAGTAGCTGGTACAGTGCTGTGTTTTAGGCTTAGTATGAGAATAATGTTGATAACACAGTGATGTTTTGGCTGTTGCTCAGTAGTGCTTACCCTAAGTTAAGGACTTTTCAGTGTCCCATGCTCTGCCAGTGGGGAAGTACACAAAACGTTTGGAGGGACAATGGCCCGGCCAGCTGACCCAAACTGGTCAAAGGGATATTCCGTCCCACAGACCATCAGGCACAGTATATAAACTGGGGGGAGTTACCCAGAAAGTGGCCCATCATTGTCTGGGGATGGGCTGTGTATTGGTCAGTGGGTGGTGAGCAATCGTATCATGCATCACTTGGGGTTTTTTATTTGTTTTTTTTTTTTATTTATTATTGTCATTAATATTTTAATTTGTTTCAGTTCTTATCTCAAACCACAAGGGTTTTTGTTTACCTTTTTTTTTCCTGATTCTCCTCCCCCTGCAGGTGGGGGGCAGTGAGTCAGCAGCTCTGTGGTACTTAGTTGCCAGCTGGGGTTAAACCATGTACCAGCTCATGGTCTAAAATAGTGCTGAGTGCATCTCTTGCATTGCTACCATGGGGACCCTTCATTTTCCTTGGGTTTGCCTTGCACTCCTTATTATTTAATAAAAAGGCCAAATTTTTTCACCCAAAATGAATCGGGGTGGGGGACTCCCTGGTAGCTGGCTCCTTCTCAGGGTGAGGAAGGAGCATTGCTCTGAGCTGGGGTACTGCTTAGTACGGGCTTAGTTTGGGCAAATTGCTGATGGAGTGTTGAGTGAACCAACCAAGTGCATTCTCTGATAAAGGGCATAGAAACAACAATGGCTGGGGGGGAGGGTGGTAGTTACTGGCTGAGTTTGTACACGCATTTTGTTGGCCACCAGAGGCAAAGCAGCTTCACTCTGACCACAAGAGTTTCTCTCTCCTGTGTTGAAGATGATAATCGTGTGCAGTGGTGAGATCACGTCCCTTGGGAAGAGGCCTTGCCAGCAAAGGAGCAAGGCAGATCCATGGTACTGAATCTCACTCCTCGGGCATCGGAGATATTAAGCAGAGCAATTCAGAAATGCATTTGACCATCTCGGGGGTATGAAGTCTGACTCCACACAAGTGACACATTAAATACAAACTGCATGTGGAGCATAAATATGATTTTGACTTTCTAGCAGAAGAATGTCAACTTGTTTTGCTTTGCCCTTGGTTGTAATGCCAGAAACTTTCCTAAATACTGCTATTCTTACTGGTGTTAGTAAACATTCTCTGTCTTGTTCATTCTCTAATTTGGATGGACACAGAGGTTGCTCCTGCCTTTTGGTTTGTAGTGTTTGCAGATAGCCAGGGGGTCAGAAGGTTTTCCTATTTTTTGTTTTGCTTTGGTTTTACTTTAAATACTTTACTGTAAATGTTGTCAGCCTTGTTGCTCCTTTCTCACTACCTTTGTCACCCCCTTGCAAAGCACTGTGTCCTCAGACACTGAACAGGGGATGCAGAAACTGCAGGTGCTCCAAGGACCTGACTGAGAGCTTGTATTAGTGTTTAAATTTGAAACAGAATCCATTTTTACTGTTCAGAAGGAGGTGACATTGCTGACCTCTTAAAAAAACCAGAAAAGAAAGAAAGGGGAAAAAAACCTTTTGAAAGCAACATGTTAAAATACTTCCTTTTTTTATAATAAAGATTTCAGGGGGTCAGCTGGCTGGAGGGAGGATTTGGTGTTGTGGGTGCGTGAGTGTGTTACAGGAGAGGTGTTTGAGGGGTTTATTTTATGAAAACCTTTGGAACTGGGAATCAATTGTCTTGAACCATGGGTGTGACAAGGTGAGCAGGGCTGTGTGGGAGGTGCTGTTTGGGACTTTCTTGCTGAAGGGATGCTAGTGGCCAAAGGAGAAGACCAGTAGCTCAGGATGGGGCAGCATCTTGGCCGGAGAGACCCACAGGGCAGAATATTTCAAGTTTGGAGGATGAGGAGCAGGGTGCTTTTGTTTCCCACACATCTAAGACACGAAAATAGATGAAGTCCCCTAAATTTCCAATCCTTGATATAATATTTCAGCTCCAGTCTCTTGGTCAGACCCAGTTTGCTGTTAGAACTCCACAGGCATTATTTCTGACTCCCTTTCAGTGAGGTTGCAATCAGGTCTCCTATTCCTTGGGTTATGCTCAAATTTCCTTTATCACTTCTGCAGAAGTCTCAATGTTCAGAAGCATTTGCCCCCCTTCCCTGCCTTTTCTCCATTACTGCTGTAATTCTTTGTTTATCTGACTTTAGTTTGTCATGTAGGAGAAAATGGAAACATGGAAACAGCTGTAAACAAGATATGCCTTAAAGAAATGCCCCTTAAAAAGAGCTACAAGGGAGCAGGTTATTTGGACATACCTGGCAGATGTATGATATCTGATATGATGTAGTCCAGCTTGCAAAGCAAAGACAATGAGGAGGAAAGAAGGGGACAGCACATGCACATGGCAGAGAAGTGGTGTTGCTGCACGTGAACTGAGTGGAGAGGGAGAAGAGGCTGCTGAGTTGTGTGTCAGGAGCAGTGGCTTGGGTAAGGGGCAGGTGCAGGAAGCCCAGGCAATGGTGGGTCAGCCTGCAGTAGTAGGAGAGCCATGTGTTTATCTCAACAAGCATTCATTCACCTCTGTGTATACAGGAGACTCCAGAGTGATTCTGGGTGCCTGTGTTCACGGGACAGTTATGCAAAGAAAATTAGGAAAGGAGCTTAGAAAATCCTCCTGCATGGCTGTAGCTCTATGGTGCCTGTGCTAGCAAGTGATGCACCCTGGGAAGTTGCCCAGCTTCTTCCTTGTCCTACAGAGGAGTGGAGCCTTTGGACCCAGAGCTGGTGCTGCTGGTGAACCCACTGAAGCTGGAAGGGAAGTGCCAACTGCACCACACAGGTCCTGAGGCTGCCATGTGGAAGGGTTCATCTTCCTCACAATATCCCAGCACAAGAGAAAGAAATGCCCCCCACCAGACAGGCCTTCTCCTGCTGCACACATCTAGGAAACCAGATATATATAAACATCATCCAAACCAATCCAACAGGGAGTGTCAGGCACTGTATGGGCCTCCCAGTGCCTTTCCCAGTCCCTTTTCCCTTTGCAGGGAGAAAACCCTTGAAAGTATTTTAGGCAGCCCATGAAGAATAAAGGCAAGAGTCCTCCCTGCAGTGTCCCTCTGAGGCACCCTGGCTTTGAGCTGGTAGCACTTTGCTGGTCAAAGGCAGCCTGGCTGCTTTGCTGTGCTTTTTAGTGCATTTTTCTTCTCCCCTTTTAGAGCAAGTTCTCAGCTGTTCTTATTCTGATCACACAGGAGGAGCTGTTTTCTGCAGCAACACCTTTCCATTCTGGCTGTGTCCAGGCAATTCTGGCCTGGTTTTAATTTATCACAAAAAAAGCAGATTTTCTGTTTGGGGTGCATATGAATGAATCTGAAGTATGGTGAGGGTTTTTTTTGGTCGGGAATGTTTTTTTTCCCCTCACAGAAAAGCTTTGCTCTTTGGCTGTGGGGAGTCTGTAGTCTCTCTACTGCTTGTACATCCAGAAATTCAGGTCCAGCAGCCACCTGCTTCTCATGGTGATGGTTGTCATTCACCTTCATCTCTCACCTGCTTGTCTGCATGTTCTGAGCATCCACAAACCCAGGTTCCTGGGAAACATGACGGTGGTGAAGTTTGCCGTAGAGGGATGCAATACATGCTCACATTGGTGATGGATGTTAGCAGGGGAAGTAATTCACTGTGTATCAAAGGCTGTGGCTCTTTCAGCCTGTCTTGGGGAGGTGATGCAGGCAGAGGAGCCATGGCTGCCTTCAGAGCTGGCCGCTGGGATGGGGCTGAAATCACACTGGGGCTCATGTTAGCTGGTGTTCTGTGTCTGCAGTGCTTTGGGCACTTCTAGTCAGTCCTCAGAAAACTGATATCTGCTATAAGAAGTACCCAGAGAGTCATAAATATTGTAGGCTACAAAGCACTTTCTAACCCCATTAAAGATGGATATCAAAATGTGCGTTACTTTGTTTGTAGAGGAAGCTTAAGGGATGTGTAAAACACCATTGCAGAAAACAGTCATGTAGTTATTTACTTCTGCCTGAGATAAAGGCATGGAACATGTGAAACCTAAAAGCAGTGAAAGGAAATAACATAATGCAATACCCTATTGATCTGTGGGATTTGCTGCTTAAGACGATGGCGCCACAAGTAATATTTGTAGTAGTACTAATTAGAATTAAAATAACTGTAGGACGGAAACAAACGAAAACACGAATTCCTTTGGCTTAAAGCTGTCTGCTGCTCACTTGTTGGCTGGTGGGGCTCAGGGGGTTTTGCTATCCCTGCATTTTACTGCAGTGCCCAGCTACACATGGTATGAATGGTTTGTGTCTTTCTGTGGAGTCACTGGTAACATCTCCCCAGGCAGGCTGAGTGCCAGGCCCTCGGCTTACACAAATTGATGTGGTACTGCTGACTTCACAGACAGCCTGTCCCTGCCCTAGGCTCAGCCAGCTCCCTCCCAGCCCAGCTTCTGCAGGGAGCTCACACATGAAATAAAATCAGAACACAGCCAAGTGACAGGGTAGGAAATTAAGGAAAACCGTGCTTCTGCTAGGGGGACTGTGCTGGTTTAAAGATAAACCAGCAGGAGGAATGAATCCAACTCACAAACAGATTACAGGCTGGAATTACAGTTTAGTAAAAAGATCACAGTAAATACAAGGGTACAGAGGAAAAGGTCCGTTTAACCCACAAAAACAAGTGTGTAACCCAGCACCCCTGGGGTACAAACAA
>JAWWEU010000125.1:11161837-11174186 GCA_035583155.1 Acropternis orthonyx | reverse complement strand
AAGAGAGAGGAGGTGATCCCTCTGAGGTGCAGGGTTGGTAGATGAAAGAAAAATTCCAAGATTTTAAATCCATAACAGGGACAAATAGCCTAGCACCCCAAAGAAAGCAAGGGAGCAAGGCACTGAGACTTGGATAGCACAGGGTAGCAGGGAAGGTGAGGTACAGCTGTAGGTAATCAGCAGCACCATGGCAATAAGCAAATAATTGATTTTAATTATGGTGTGTCACAGCTGTACTGGAAAACTGAGCAAGTGTGAGAGCTGGGGGACAGATGCTAGCAAGGAGACAACTCTACCTTTCCCTAAACACCATTCCTGTGCGCATTTTAAAAGCTTAGTGTTGTGGATGCTGCTACAATAGCTTTAATTTCTTCCTTTTTCAGAGTGAAGAGAGGGTCAGGTTCTTCAGGAGCTGGAGGTTGGGCTCCTGGCCTCACCAGTCCCACAGAGCTTCCAGGGTACTCACATCCAGGCTGGGTGCAGAGACGTCTCGCTGCCTGCTTGAGCTCAGGTCAGATCTATACTTGAAGGCATTTAAGCCAAGCAACAACTGACTGCTTAGATGATTTCTTTCCAGTATGTAGCAGAATTTCCATTACACTTCAGGTCCAAGACACTTTCTTCTGTTAGAAAGAAAAAAACAATTAAAAATTAAATACAGTCACTGCAGGAACCAGGGGATTTTTTTCACGGGAAGATTTGACTCCTTTTGGCTTGCTTTAAAGCTGATAGATGAGGACTCAGGTTGCATCATCCATCATAAGAGAAACCCAGCTCACAGGAATAGCTTCTTCTCCAGTGATGTGCTGGTTCAACAGGCAGATCTTGGAGACCACACAGGGATTTAAACACCTGGAAAAACCAGTCTCCAAGGTTACCCCTGTCAGCCTGCTGTGAAGTGATGTGTAACATGCTATCAGTGAGAACAAGCCAGTTCACAAGAGACTGGTGCCTTTTCTCCTGTCCCCCCCCACCTTGCTCCCAGCCCCAATATTCTCCTGTATCCTTGGACCCTACCAAACAGTCACTAATCAGGTCTGTGGATATTCTCTTCATGGTAACAACTTGTAGGGAGGCCAGATGGGAGCTGAGACTTGTGCTATGGACTTACATACAGGCAGGGAAACAGGGGCTTTGGTTAATTACCCCTCAGATTTCTTGTGGAAACAAACCCCTCAAAATTTATTTTCTGGGTTTTCAGCTGGACATCCAGTAGCAGGCACTCCAAGGTTCTGGTTTTTTTTCCACCAGCCCAATGTGTGATGGAGATGTTCCTGTGAGAGTCAGGTACTATTCCTATTCCTACTATTCCTAACTATTTCCCTTGCAATTCCTAATATCCCACTATGTTGCCATGACACCTTGTTTTCCATGTTTACTTGCTTTTCTAAAGAGACCCCCAAAGGCAGGTGAACAAAATTTTCTGCCCACTTTGACTCTCTTTCCCTCTCGTGTGATGCTTCAGCACAGCTTTGAATGAGGCTTTGGTATCAGCCCACAGGGATTTTGCAGGCTCTGTTAGCGCAGTGTCTGAGTCATACTCTAAAAATAGCCAGGAAAATGTCAGCCCAGCCAAAGTCACTGGCTGATTAACAATGAAGTTTCATGATTCTAGCTACCTCCAGACACAATCCTGATCTTAACTATGTATCTGAGCTTTTTAAAAATAAATAAATATATAATAAATTACAAGCAGGGAGTTTTAAGGAAATAAATTCCCTGTTAGAGGTAATGCAGAAACAGCTTTCCTTATCCTCCCCAGGAAGGTATGTGATTAGAGAAGGGCTAGAGGGACTGTCTGGATGGAAATGCAGCATGTCCCTTCTAGCAAGACGAATGAGAAAGGAATTAAAAACTGGACAGGAATGAAGATGAAGCAAGTCTTTGGTCCTTGAGGGCAATGTGGTACTGTGACTGTGGTCTCTGTGGAAGCAGGAGATGGTCTGAGGACAACCAGAACCTGGCCCTGGGATGTGGTGGAGGATCAGCCACAGTGCCTGTCCCCAGCTGTGGGAGCTTGGCAGGCAGAGGTGGGTGGAAAACCCCTTGCTAGAATTGCTGTGCTTGGCCAAGGGCGGAGCTCTGCTTTACCAACATCGGTGCAGTTAAATATCCCTCCAGCAGCTATGTGCAGTGTCATCCAGTGCTTGTGGATGAGCTGTAGTTAGGCATGGGGACCTGACCAGAGGTGCTGATGGAGGCAGGAGACAATAACCCACTGCCAGAAACATCTGCCTGCTGCAAGGACTGAGGATGTACCTGAAAGAGCACCTGGCAACAATCCCATCTAAAGCCTCAGAAAACAAACAAGATGAAACCACTTCTCTAAAAGCTGATGCAGTGTCAAGTGCAGGGGCTGTAATGCTGCAGCAGCACCTTGTGATGGCACCTTGGGCCAGGCACACAGAATGCCTTGTAGTGTGGTACTGGCAGACTCTGGGAAAGGGACCTGAAATACCTCATCTGGAGAAACAAGGGAATGAATTGACAGTGAGCAAATTGGCCACTGCTGCCCGACAGCTACTGCCAGATAGTGAATACTTTGCTGGCTGAGTTACCTGTTCCTCTTAATGAATTCTGGAACAGTCTTTGCTCCTTGTTGCTGATTTCTTACATGGGACTCAGCCAAAGGCTGCTGCCCACATGGGCAAGGGGAAAAAGAAGGGATGCTCAGACATGGCCAAGCTGTTGGAAAAAGCAAAGACAAGGGTGGTGATTGACAAAACCCTCTCCAGTATCTGCTCTACTTTGTGTGCCTGGGAGGGAGTGTTGTTTTACTGCAGCTTTGGCAGTCCCTTCACATCCTCTTGTGCCCAGGATAGTTAGACTGGGAGTCAGGACCAAAACAAGTATGAATTAGCACACACAGGTAGCTCCTGCACACAGTCTTTAAGCCATCCATTCAAGTATATGAGCTTTTCTACCCATTTTTTCTGGCAGGGAGGACGTAACATAAAAAGATGTCTCACTAGGGTGAGAAGCTAAACAAAATAGCCATTAATGGCAAGAGAGGAAAAGCTTTTAACCTGATATTTCTGAGGTGCTTTCCTTCAAAAGAGGAAGGAGATGTGATCCCCTGCCAGACCTCATCATGCTTGATGCAGCACAGCAGGATGCTCTCTGCAGGTACATGCTGTAAATAGCTTTTCCACCCTGGAGGTCATCACATTCTCCCTGCACGTCACACCTCTGGTGGGCCCATGAGGGTGAAATCACATTAAAAAAAAACAGTGCTGGAGTGAGGTGATCTTGTGAGAGGTCCTGGTGTCTCCATGGTGTGGATGTGCTGCTGCATCCAGACAGGCAGATGCTGGTGGGGGAGCTGCTGACACCCTTGGCATCACTCCCTGTGCTCACCCTTTAAACACTGAGCCATGGCATTGCCTGTCTGAGCCAGTGGGTGGGAGGGTTGGGATGCACCCATCCGGATGGCGGGGGGTGTCACATTTGACACCCTACAGTGACAGCAGTGTCCTGACTGATAGCTGATGTCTCTGCTGGAACACACTCTGCCCCCACCAGGGGACCTCCTTGTTCCTCCTGAGCTCACTGCCTCACTCCTTTGAAATTTAAGATCACTGACCCATGGAGGAACTACCTTCTTGTCAGCTTGCTGAGCCTCATGGATGAGTGAACACT
Source organism: Acropternis orthonyx (assembly GCA_035583155.1). NCBI lineage: Eukaryota > Metazoa > Chordata > Aves > Passeriformes > Rhinocryptidae > Acropternis > Acropternis orthonyx. The sequence goes on along the minus strand of JAWWEU010000125.1, from coordinate 11,170,547 downwards.
GCCTCCAAGGCTGCTACTCAGCTGCTGGGCATGCAAAACAGTCAGGATGTGCAACGTGCTCTCCTGGATCCCTCCTTTGCCAGGTAAAGGTTTCCATTTCTTTCAGAGAAAGAGTAACTCCTCTCCAAAAGCACCACAAAAAGCTCTATGTGCCTCAGTGAGGGAAGCAGAAAAATCTTGGTTGACTCTGTTTTGGTGTTTTAAATCTGCATCCCTTGCTCACAGTCCATAGAAAGATATATTTTCATGGTAAGTGGAGTGGCCCCCCTTTTTCAGCTACTACCCTGGCCTAGAGGTATTGGCAATTCAGGAGAGGTGAGAGAACAGCTACAGGCTTCATAAGGAGGGTGCAGAGGTGAGGATGCACAGATTGCTTGGTGCACTCTAAAATCCAGACCCACTGGAGCAAGGGCAAGGCTGTGGATCTGGACTGAGCAGCACAGGAAAGACCATGGAAGTGACTCAGCTGTTGTTTGAATGTAATTATTAAATAGAGGTTTAAACATTCAAAGGGATGAAATATTTAAATCTTTCACCGATGCTGCTTATCACTGAAATGTATGCTATGAAAACCAAAATATTTCTGCCAAGTGGCTTGTAAATAAGTATTCTTTCATGACCTCTGAGCTTCAGTAGATGCATTTTTATAAGCTGAATAAATGCAAATTAGCAATAGTGTTTCTCTGATTTGTCAGTCCTTCCTCTTGCTCTGAGGACAAGAGAGGAGCAGCAGATAATGGGGCATTGTTTATCTATGCTAGGAGAGGCCTCTTCCTTCTCAATAATCAAATAATAATTTTTCATGCCATCCTGGTGTCATAATATTCTCTCACCATCCATCACTGTTACCCTGCACTGTCACGCCACCTGTCATCCCTCAGAAATGAGTTTGAAAGATGCAATTGGTTAAGCAGAAGGTGCAGCCTTTAGCAAATAAATATTTCGGGGCCCCAGATAATAGAGTAGAGTGAGACATGAATGAAAAATTCATCCATGATAGGCCTTGCTATTCTGGCCATTACCAGACCCCCTTCCATCTGGACATGTGGGTGAACATGTGGAACCTGAAAACAAATGTGTGGGCACCCCTGGCTACCAAGGCCGTCAGCAGAAAGGGAGACAGACCACACTGGCATGCGTGGACACAAAATACCAAGCTAAATATAGATCATGATAGTCCAGAGACACATCTGAAAGAGATCAGCATAAATCTGTTGATGTGTGGATTTGCACCAGGTGGAAGCCACTATTGTCTTACCAGTGGTGTCACTGCATTTTTACCCTGGTCTGAGTCTACTGACCCAAGTGATGAGCAGTAATCGATGGAAAATCCCCAAACCTCCAAATTATCCCTGCTCCCCATGTTTATGAACTAAGATGCAGCTGCTAAAGTACTGTTCGAAAATAGTGATAATAGCAATAATTTTTAGTTTTGTCCTTCAAAGCGCAGGTCTGCGCATGAAAATTGAAGTAGGTTATGGGAGGTGTAGATTTATACTTCAATATTTGTATCTGGACAATAATCTTATTCAGGGAGGAAAAAACTGTAGTTTCTTAATCCAGCTCAATACAATTTCACTTGCAGATTTAAGCTTGATGAAAGCAAATTTGTTCTTAAGTGTGTCTGAGGAGCTATTTTGGACTGATTACACAGGTTATTAATTACACTGGAGTTTTGTTCCTTGAACAGATTGCCCGGATTCCACTGATTTATTTTCCAACCACCACCTCTTTTCTCCTCCTCCTTCTCCGGTTACTTTGATACTCAGCTACTAAAGAGCACACAGGAAATCCTGAGAGACTGACCTACAGCTGGCAGCCAGCCTGTGAAACTTCACCAGGTCAGACACTGTTTCTTTAGCACCATTTTTATCTCCCTTCTGAAACAAGTACTGGCACTTTATTATCAAGACTACCTGAGGGTAAATGCCTCTCTACAAATCAGCTGGGTTTGGGTTTTTTTGTTTGGTGCATTGGTTGATTTTTTTAACAGGAAATGTGGTGAAAGCAGGTGTGTAACTTTTGCACATTATCCAGTTGTGACTGGACCTCCTGTTTCTTGTATATGTTCAATGTCATGGACTGACCATATTACCCTCTTGATATCCCGATCTGCACAAAAGTGCTCTCTTGAAGTTCTTCTGCATTAGGAACACACTTTTGTACATCTTTTGACCCAAGCAAGAGACAACTCTAAGCTTTAACAGAATTTACATTGTTGATGGTCATCTATTACAGAAAATTACCAGTGAGGGTGGCTGTGATTCACGGATCCTTTCAGTGTTGTTCTTACCCCAGGCTGCGTTTGATGTCTGAAGATGTCAGAGGTTGCCTTTATATTTTTGGGGAGGCTGATTTGAACCAAGGGTGTTGGATCCTTTTGCAGGCACAATCAGAGGGTTGGGGTCTAAAGCAAATGGCAAAATAATTTTCAAGAGATTAGTGTTACAGCTAACTGTTGAAACTTGCAGGCTTGAGTCCAAAAGGGATTTTCAGCTACATGAACAGTTTTTACAAAAACAATCACAGAATTGTTAGGGTTGGAATGGACCTCTGGAGATCATCTAGTCCAACTCCTCTGCCTTGGCAGTGTCATCTGGAGCAGGTTACACAATAATGCATCCTGCTGGTTTTGGAATGTCTCCAGAAAGGGAGACTCCATGACCTCCCTGGACAGCCTGTTCCAGTGCTCTGCCACCCTCAGTGTAAAGAAGTTTCTCCTCATGTTGAGATGAAAGTTCACGTGTTTTAGTTTATGGCCATTGCTCCTTGTCCTGTCACTGGGCACCTCTGAAAAGAGTCTGGCACTGTCCTCTTGGCACCCACCTTTGAGATATTTATATGCATCAGAAATCAAACAGAATGAGAAGAAAACACTATAAAAATGTAGATGGGCATGAAGGCCTGTGCTTTGCTGAAACATGCATGCAACAGCAGGGCCTTCTGTCAGCCAAAATTCATAGAATCATAGAATGGTTTCTGCTGGAAGGGACCTCAAAGACTATGTAGTTTTAATATCTGTCTGTGTGTGTGTTTGTGTGAGACTGATTTCATCTCTATAGCAATTTCCTTCTGTATCAGGAGCTTGCTTCCTTCCCCCCACTTGTCTCTTTTTTTTGGGAAAGAAATAAAGAATCAGTCTGATACACACACACATGACTTTCCAGTCTCTGAAAAGCTCTGTGTCTGTTCTTTCCTTGAGAGCATTTTCACTTAATCTTTTCAGAGTAAACCACAAATAAAATAAGTCAGGAAGCTGTGCAGAGAATGAAAAGTATTTCTGGCTGCTTGTCTCTGATGTCAAGAAATTGATTTCTGAGGTTTTTTTCCATTCTCTCTCTCTACATATATATGTGTGTACATGCATTTTGAAACATGTTGGGACTGTAACTGCTTTAATGATTATTTTACGTAAAAAATTGAATCAATGTTTCTGAAGTTGTTGTACTAGATTACCTTCAATACTTTTCAACCTAAAGCTGTCAGAATAACGTCCTTGAATTTCCACAACTCATTTTCCTGACTACAGAAGTATCACTTCTGCATAAGTAAGCTTACAGAAAATTGTTATTTCTCCTATATGACCTGTTGTAAAATTTTAGAGATTGAATGCTCGAGCCTCCATCCTACACCACAAAACTGACATATGCAATAACACAGACTTTGGTCTTTATGTGAAAGTCATCCATGCTTATATAAAAATGAAAAAAAAACAAACAAAAACCAAAGTACACTATTTTATTGTCATTGTTTTCAACCCTAATTTTCTCTTGTCTGCAGTTGCTGATTTGTAAGGATCTATGAGCTGTGGACTTTTGAGATGGTTGCTGTGCTTGAATGCTTCTGAGTGGGGAACCAAAAATCCACAGGTCATCAGGTATTTCTTTGGCATTCGAGAGCTTCTGGAAGGGGACAAACCAAAGTCATTAACACGGGTTTACAAAGCTATTAATAATGCATATGCATACAATATACCTAATAATAAATAATAAATTAATTCTACGGAGGAACTAATGAATTTTATAAGTGGGGGACCTTTAGAGTGGTATAGACAGTCGTTTCAGAGCTTCCAACTGGTAAAAATGTTCACTTGTTGAAAGGCTGTGGGGTGTTGTTGATAGAAAATTTTCATGTTTTGTACCTAAACTTGTTTCAACCTTGGAATCACTTTAAGACAGAAGATGAAGGGGTTTTTTTCATATGTTGCTATGTTTATGGACCGCTCTGTATAATTCACAGCTGATATTTTATAGGATAGTGTTAAATTTTCAAAAATACACTTTACTACTCAGCTCAGCTGAAGACTAAGTAATGCCTCTGGTGCCTTACCTGTTGTGAAACAATTTCATACTAATCATACCTAGAAAAATTAATGGAAGTGCTAGTTGTCTTCTGTTGTGGTTATGTGGCACTACCAATGCTGTCTCTGGATGCTGCACAGGAAAAAACCACAGAAGCAGGTTTTTTTGTATTTTAATGGAGCAAATAATACTACTTGAAATATGTATTTCTTGACAAATTATTTTAAAATATTCATTTACTGCGTCCTACTTTTTTTCTTTATAGGACAAGACAGAGGTTTCAAGAATAATTAATTTCAGTAAGACAGCCATGGTGTGCACATTGATATACTTACTAGCTGTGAGATAATGATTTTTCTCCATAAATCTATTAAGTAAGTTCTTCCACTATCAATCTTAGCTAGTGACATATTTTATTTCCTTTTTTTTATCACTGCTGTCATCTTTCATTTATTCTGTCATCTTTGGTTTGTTAACTGTTTTTCTCTTTTCTTTCCAACAATATTTTTGACCCTTCTGATATGAAACCCTTTCTGAACTGATTCCTTTCATTCTTTGTTTTTCTGGTGTCTCATCATCACATTCAATCATACTTAAACTCTCACCCAATCTGTTTTCCTTTCCCACTATAATCAAAGAATGACTCCTTCAACTTCTAAATTAGTTATGTTCTCCAGGTCACATTGGTTTTGCTGTTCTTGGTGGGTTGGTTTGGTTTCCCCTTAGCCAGTAGCATGTCTCATCCTATTCTCTGTAACGGGCAGATGATTATGCCACTTAAACTGGGCTGATGCTAAGCAAGCGGATTAATGGGGATAAGGCTTTCTTTGTGTGAAGTGATCTCTCTTCAGAAGCTGTTTGTGGGTTTTTTGGTGGTTTGTAGTCTGGAGGTTTTTAACCTTGCCAATTGTGCACTGAAAGTAGGCAATTTCATTCTGCTGTGGTGGAGCAAGCCTGACCCTGCTCACATCCCATCATGATGGAGAAGAAGGAATACAGTGCATTGCCAGAGAAGACAGTGGCACTCCTATGCTGCTAGGGGCCTCTGAAATCACTGGCCAAAGTACTGAGATTTGCCTTCAACTCAGTTGGAAAGTGACAGCCAGAAAGAAACCACTCCTGACAAAAAGGAGCTGCCCTGAGGAGCTAAAAAAGGAGATGAGCAAAAAGGTCTAGCACAGGGCACATTGCTTGGGTAGCACTTGCCAGGACCTGTCAGTGTTGGCTTTGCACATGCCTTAGCATGAATTGCCAGGATGTTTTTGTTGACTCACTTCTGTCATGCAAGAAAGCAAGTAGTAAGATACTGAAACAATCTGCCAATGATATGCTGCCTCAGTCCTTAAATTTCTTCCTTTTTGTCCTTCAGTTCTCCATCCCTTCTTCCATACATGTCTATTAGTTGTTTTTCTCTTTCACTGCCTCTATTTCTATATTTACATATCCTTTTCTCTTCTTTTTCTGCCAACTTTAAACCATTTCCTTCTGCATTCTCCTTCTTCCATTTCTTTTGACCATTTCTTTCGCTTTTATTTTACATTAGCCAAGAACAGACTGAAGAATGAAGTATCTTCCCTGGCACAGATGACCAGAATGGCTCCAAGGCACAGTTTTGCCCTGAGCTCTGATGTTAACAAGTGATTGCATCACCAGTAATAGCAAATATTTTGGATATTTGCATCTAGACAGGGTATGGTCCTCCATCAAGCTCATTTTTTGTCGGATTTAGCAGTGCTTTTGATGTTTCTCTCTATGTGCATGAGAGTCGGTAAGCTCGAGCTTTATACTAATATGTTTTGATCCAGTGCCAGAAATAAGGGAAAGCCTGTCTTTGCCTCAGATGGGAACTGTGGGAAGACATTAGGACCTCTTTGGATGCCTGGAAAGCAGGCAGCTACTCAGCTGAATTAACCTGGAGCCTGTGCAGACACTTAGGCTAGGCTAGCTCTAGCTCCAGCTCCAGCCCCAAACTCCCCTTGTACCAGAGGCTGGCTGCTGGAGAAGCTGGTCGAGCACTGCTGCCAATAAAAGTAGGAATTCTGTGTGGAGACAGAAACCCTGATCCCATATTCTCAGCAGCTGCTTGGTTGGCAGCCAGGAGGAGTGGGATGGAGGGAGAGCAGCAGCCTGGAGCTGCTTTTCTGTGCACTGTTAAAATTGTGTGTGATTTACTGTGAACTTAATTAACAAGGAAACCCAAATGAAGACAAGCTCCCTGTAGCTATGGCTGTGCAGCCACTGGGCTGCATCAGCAGGACTTCTCCATCATCAGAAACAACAGTGGGATGTGGTTTTCCCTGTGGTGGCAGGGCAAGGTAGCAAAGACGAAAGCTGTGCTGGTTATAAGCAGAACAAAATGACAGATAACCTTTTAATTGGGTATTATCTTAAAATAAGAGCATTAATTTTACCTTGGATGTACCTCAGTTACATCAGTAGCATACATGGCTTGGAAATCTCCCAATTCTTTCTTTCTTACATCTGAAATTTGACCTTCCTGTTTGTCTCAGTTTTCAGAGACCTCTAAAACTGCAGGTTTCTCCAAAGTGTTGCAATTCAGCACTGTTGGAAATTCTGCGGTGGAAGTGTGACCACAGTATGTATACTGATAAAATAGCTTGAAAAAATAAAATTAGCAAATGATTCACTGGGTACTCTTTGTCACCTTTTATTACTGGCGAATGCATCTAAAACATTGTCTATAAACACAGGCATACAGACAAAGAGAACTTGTATCTGTATGTTTACAAAAGTTCACATTATTTCAGTGTTACTTTTTCATTTTCGTAAGTTACTAAAAATTCCATGAGCTCAAAATCCTTACCACAAAGGGTTGTTTTGTGCGTGTCCACACAGACCACCGCCCTCCCTGGAAAGCATAATGTGTAAAATTATAGTTTAAATCAACATACGAGGTTCTACAGATACAGCTTAATGTGCAGTGACAAGCAGGGTGGGGGTTCAGCTGGGAGTGTATCTGTCATGTATCCTAGATTTCTGGAAGGTTGAGGAACAGATTTGGCCATGTGTGCTATAAAGCAGAGGCATGATTCTCTCTGGTACATCAGATTTAATTTCTGTAATGTTCTAAAGGCCTTCTGTAACACTAATTTTCACCCTTAAACTTAGAAATAAAGCTCTTCATGCAGACATACTTCTTCCTATTGATTTCTAATCTATTTTCAAACTATTTTTCTCAAAACTGTAAAAAAAATGTGGTGAGTTTTTAGAACAAAAACGGTTTTAAACTTTCTGATATGTTTAACAGAAGTTTCATTTCTGATACAAATCAACTTTTACATCTCTTTTCTTCTACATCAAGGTAAGTGAGCAGAGAAGAATAAAGAGACATCAGAATTCTATAGGACATTTACCAAAATGACACAGGTCCCTAGACATGCCGTTATCAAGACCATCTTTGTGTCAGAATAGGCCCACCCTGATAAGACTTAAAATCCAACCAGAGAATGCATACTATGCAAACCATCATGCGGGCTGTCCTGCAAGCTCAACTGCTGGTGCCAGGATGCTGTCTTGGTGTTAAATTAGGCTAAAACCATCCTGGGTCACCAGACTTCAAATACACATCCTGTCTTTGAAACAGGATTTGGCAGATCAGCTGGTCTTATACATCTATGACTACCAGTCAATCCCTTTATAATGTTAAGGCCAGTCCCCTTCCATACAGTCAGGTTCTTCTGATATAACTCTTCTTGGGTGTATGTGTGGAGATTCCTCCCTTGGCTGGGGATGCCCTCCAAGGATACTCCTTGAGGCAAAGAAAAAGAGATATCCCCAGGAGCATTGGTACAGGAGAGTTACATCAAATCTCTACTTAATAATTATTTTCTTTATGCTAGCTTTAATATAATTGCTTTAATGCTTGCTTCAATATAGTGCACAGTTCTATGTTATACTGTATTACTTTGTTATATAATACTCTACTAGTAGATTTTTAGCTTTTGGTAGTGTGTAGGGGAAAAGTCTGATTAAGATATTTGTCTGATCATTTGTAACAATAAATGATTAATTTTATATAAATATTCTCATTTTGCCAATCACTGAAACCTGCAGGACAAAGGTGGTTCAATCACACCTCTGTAATTCCTTAGATTCAAACTGTTGACATAATTTGAGGCTAAGATTGGATTCAGCTGCCCCCTGGCTCCTCTCTGAGAAGGGGTTTAGAAAGCAAGGGAGTCCTTTCTGCACCTGGTGACTCAATGGCAGGGCTTCTTTAATCAATTTTGTCTAAGCCTTCCACTCCCACCCACAACAGTCTTGGATGTAACAATCCATGTGAATTCCCAACCAAATGAACTGCAAAATAAAATTGTCTTAGTTTGAAAAAAAGAAAACTAAGATATCTGGGGGCTAATAGAACAGAGGACTCCACACGATTAATCACA
>JAWWEU010000125.1:11105253-11154209 GCA_035583155.1 Acropternis orthonyx | reverse complement strand
GGGAGGGGGCGCGGCGCGGAGCGGAGCGGGGCGGCCGGCGCTGGTGTCACCGCTGCCCGCGGCGCTGCGGCGGGAGCTGCCCCCGCCCCGGGCCGCCGCAGCCGCCCCTGGGCGCCCGGCGGAGCGCGGGTAGGGCGGCGGGGGGGGGCTATGCGGGTGCTGCCGCCGCTGCCCGGCGGTGCCCGGGCATGGTGGCGCCCGGTGCGGGCGGTGCGAGCGTGAGAGCCGCCCCCGCAGCCCGCCGGGCCCCGCTTTGTCCGCGCCGGGAGCATGTGGGTGAACCCCGAGGAGGTGCTGCTGGCGAACGCGCTGTGGGTGACGGAGCGGGCCAACCCCTACTTCATCCTGCAGAGGAGGAAGGGGCACGGCGGCGATGGCGGCGGCGGGGGACTGGCGGGTAAGGGCGGCGGCGGGGCGGGCAGGGCGGGGGTCCCTCCGGGATGCGGGGGTCCCTCCGGGATGCGGGGGTCCCTCCGGGGCGCGGGGGTCCCTCCGGGGCGCTCCCGGGCTGCGGGCGCCCCGTCGGTGCTCAGGTGCTTGGGATGCGCCCGGATTCCCGTGAGGATTTACGCGCTGGGGCTTTGTGCTGGTGACCCTCCCCCGAAGGCTCCGTACATCGGGCTGTGGCTTGTCCGCGTTATGGGAGCGTTTTGTTGTTGGATTAGAAGATAATTTGCTTCGGCTTCTCCGTATTCTCCACGATGCCCTTGTGAAGTGTGTTCCCTGGATGCTTTGTTTCCGTCTGCTGGCAACTGGAGACGCTTTTGTAGATGTTTGGGTCATTAAAAATGTGCCTATGCGTTCCAGACCTTTCCACCCTTTTTTAGGCAATGTATAGGGATTTATATGTGTTTGAAGACACAGAACCCCATGGTGTTTCCAGTGATGCTTCCTGAACTGGTACAGAATAGTCAAACATTCTCTGAAAACCTGTGCTTTCTTCTTTACACACTTCCATGTCAATGAGTACTTCAGGCTAAGCAAAACAAACATACGGACTACATCTATATTTTGTTCAAGGTCCTGTACATATTTACCAGGAGATTAAGTGTTTCTTCAGCCTTTGAATGCTCTATGGACTTGTAAACAATTTATAATCTAAGCTAAGGCGTTGCTGTGCAGTGTGTTTTCATGTAGACTGCCAAGCTCTTCAGTCTACTTCAGTGTTGTGTGTTGATAAATCACCTCATTCTTGTGTTGGGAAGTGACCAGCAGCCACTCCACATTGGCTATAGTTTGTTGTTTTGTTTGTTTGGTTGGTTGGTTTTTTTGAAATCTTTTGACTTATGGACAAAGTTGTCAAATCCATAAAAAACATGTGCCTCAAAAGTTCTCTATTTACTGAGAAATTCTTTTCAGACTCTCCTTTCATGGATTGCCTCCTGGCCTCTTAAGATCTGACAGGGCATTTTTCTACCCTTCTGACTTTGTTGTCTTTGAATTAGAGTTTGTTTGAGATACCCATCTATTTTCCAGTAATTTCTCAGCTACCGGGGAAACACTGAAATTTTAGGGTTTTCTTTTCAACCTGTTTGCACAGTGCATACATACCTAAGTCTTCTTGCCATTGTATGTATAATAGTCTGACTGGTGATCCCACCAGATGGAGAGATCACTTTTGAAGATTTTTGTCCTTGAGTGGGAGTAGGATTCGTAAATGTGCACTGCCTTTTTTTTTTTTTTTTTGGTGAAGGCCAGATAAACCAGCGACACTTGGTAGAAGTTCAGAATACAGAAATAGTTCTTTGTTTCTGCATTACCCACGCCCCCCACCTTCCCTTGGAATGTAAATATTTGTGCACTGTATCCATTATTTTTAGTGTGTGAATGAAGTAATGAAGTCTGTATGGTGACTGTTATTTAGGAGGTAAAATTTCTACATGTATTTTGAAAACTGCTTTCCATGTAGCTTTTATTAGTTTCTGTGCTTTGCCTGGAATTGCAACAGCTGTGGCATTGAGGTTGTAGCAACGAGTCAGTTTCCAGGAGGTTTGTGTGTGTGTTTGTACAGAGAAGAGCCAGAAAAAGGTGTTGTAGCTTTTTTCAGTATGTTGTCAAAACCATAACTAATTAAACCCCAATTATTAAGTTGTTAGTGCTGTCAATATTTAAAGGACTGTATGGGAACTTGTTAGACCTTGTGCTAAAATGGCAAGACCTTTCGACGCAGTGGTCAATAGAAGGTGGGAGAGGAAGAAAGAAAGGGATGTAGAGTGCCCAGGCCAGTCCCAGCTTGACAGGCACGGTAATAAGTGAAACTTATGAGTCTTTGTTTTTCATGGAAATACTAGAATTTTACACTGGTTGTTCTAACAGCTGTGGTCTGCCCATTGAGGGCCAAGGCAGGTGGGGACAGCCAATGGATTGTTCTCGGTTGGAAAGACTGGTTAAAAGCAAGGTATTGAGGGTTCAAGCTGATCCTGAGGGTTCCGAATACATTTAAAAATCTGCTGAAACCGTAAACAGGATACGTAATTTGCAGTAATGCTAACATTTAGGATGACCCTGTGGAAGTTCTGTAGATGGTAATGATACTGTTCTTGTGGCAGAGTTCGAGGAAACTTCAAAGAAACAGGGAAAAAAATCAAAGAACCTTTTGCGGGTGGTGGGTTGGGGGTTCTCTCTCCTTAATTTTTTTTGTCTGTAGTGACATAATGCTGAAATTTGGACAGATAAAATGTAAAAAGTTATCCACTCATGAATGTGGAATAAAATTTGGCCTGGTTGGTTTGTGGGGAAACCAGTTTATATGTCCTTGAAATGGACTAGAAATGCTATGTGAAGGATTTTTCACTGTGGTGGGGATAGTCTGAATTCATATATGGAAGAGAGGAAGTAAATACAGCTGTTCTTTTTTATTTTTTTTTTTTTTTGGTCTAACTTTTGCTGACTTGTACTCCTTCATTATTGACTCTTGAAGTCATTTGTCTTGAATTGTAGAATGACAATTGACTTTCAAATTGATGAGACTGTGGGATTGATGATATTACATGGCTTTGCTGTGTAACTTAAGCGGTGGGTAGACAATGAGAAGCATTGATTTTTTGGCAGTGCCCTCAAATCTAGGTTTGCTGTGAAACTATCCCATCAGCAAACTGATCAGGGTTAAGTGTAATGCCCTTCTCTTCATCTGTGATCATGTCAAGCTTTGAAGAACTTTAGTTGGGGCTGCTCTGTTGCACAGCTGAAGGAAGAGATAGAGTGCTTTCCTGTGGGTGAGTGGGAATGAGGGGGAAGGCTGGGGAGAAACCTCTTCAGGGGTGGATGGAATGCTGTGACTGTGAAAATGAGGCTGAAAGTCATAAAATGCCTGCCAGGATCTCTTGTGTTGCCTGTCTTCCATCACTTACTCCCATCCTGTGGATAAAGGTTACGATCTCCAGAGCAAAGTCTGGAAGACCTCCATCTCTCAGGTGTTTTGACACATCTCAGTGTAAAAGCAAGTATTTTATATAGCCTTGGGGGTGGGTGACAGTAATTCCTGCTGGGTTTGTGTTGGAGCAGAGGAACAGTACTGGTGTTACCTGTTCTCCTGGGTGCACTCTGGAGTGGCACAACCCTTTGCAGGAAAAGGAGTATTCTTTGCTTTGGGGGAAGGCATGAAAAGTCAGCCCTTTCTGCACTGGTTCTCTCCTCCTGGCCTTGGTTTGTGTAACAATTAGAGAAACATTCTTATTTAAATAGTTGTTTGTGCATTGGAGACATTTTCCCCAATTGTTTTAATATTGTACTATAACAATTTAGAAGAATTACGATGATCTTGTTAAGTGTTAGGACAGTGCTGATTAGTGAGTCCATGGAAGTATCTCTGCTAACAAAGTGTGTTTGAGCAATACTTTATTCAGAGATACAGCTTTTCTAAAAGTCTTGACTGAAGTAAGGTCTGGTCTCATTTAAATTATTGTGTCTATGTCAGTGCTGGTCACATCAATGCAACTTTTCCTTGTAAGCATGCCTTAATTGAAGGTTGCTTGGGTTTTATTTTCCTTTTTAACAAAAGCAAAAGAGGAAAGGCTTGTGAATTGGATTTTAAATTGGGTTTTCATAGCTGTTCTGCAGACTCACATTATCTTGTGTCACTGCATTGATCTTCCAGGACAAGACCAAAAAAAGTACTTTTGTGTTTTAAAAGTGTTTGAAAGTTGATGAACTTTCTCCTAAATGAAATTGTTTCATGCCTTGCGCATAATGCTGCAAGTATTTTGCTTCTGCATGACCCTTGCTGAAGAGTTTCATTTTCCCTTTGTTTACCCAACAGGGAAAAAGGTATTTTCTTTCTTGTTACTAGTTTTCTCAAAGGTACTGGATGTTTTTAACCTTCTCTCCTTCGTACATATTCTGCTTGCTTCCCTGGGCAGCCTGGTACTTTGGCCTGTATGAAATAATTCCTTCTCCAGAGGAATCTGGTGTGTTTGTTTACACAGCAAGCTGCATCAGCTGGAGCAGAGATGTTTGGAGAGAACATGAACCCAGATCTCTACCATCATTTGGGCACTATGCCCTGTATGACAGTATTACTTTCATGGATGTAAGGATCTTGAACAGGCCAGAAAGTTTATAAACAACTAAAAGGCTCCTGTTATTAAGAGTATCTTGCATTCGGATGCAACAAATAGGTTTAAAAATGTCTCTAAGCCCTCTCTGCTGTACTGTCACAATGTCTGCCAAACTCTTCTACCTGGAAACGTTATTACAAGGAATTAGTGCAATTAACAGTGGACGGCAGAGCAATGGATTCACTTGGAGCTTACAGGAAGAGAGTCTGAGGGTGTGGTACAATTAACTTGTGGCTACTGTGCTCCCTTGGCATGCGTACATTTGTGCATGGAGATGAAAGTCTAAGTAATTTTGTTTAAAGTCTTATTGTAAAATCTCTTTGAATCACAAGGCAAATAAATTTTTCTTAGCTTGCAAGAACTGTTTTTAGGAGTGGATTCTTTTGCAGACAGGGTGTATTTATGCTTACAGCTGGGGCAGTGCTTGTGTGAGAGATGCAGTAGGAGTTTTTAAGTTTGAAATATTGCCAAAGATGATTTCAAATTTTTAAGCAGAAGAGAGCAGATGGAAATTTGCTGGCTTCTGATGATAAAAGAATCTGATGAAATACTCTCTTGCTCCCCAGATATTTTTGCAGAAGTAGTTATTGTTTATTGTTTAATTTCCACATTGGAAAGGCAGAAAGGAGAGGTTCTGAGCTCTGCTGGCTGCTATGAGCTTTCAATGTCAGATCTAATACAATTTTTTAATACTATGGCACTGTTTTAACTTGAAAGACTTTTCTAAAGCAGCCTTGCTGGACAACACACTTGGTAGCTCAAAATTTAGAGATAAGATTCTGTCTTGCTTTCAGTATGTCAGATAAGAGGGTTGAGGAAGAGGTTGCTTGGAAAGCTGTTTATACTTAAGGTTTAGAAAAGCTTTTGACCAGTGTGTCATCTGCCTGAACAAAGGATGGCCCATGCTCTAACACGCTTGGCGCTTTCTGCCCTTGTTGACTCAAGCAGTTAGGATTTTGCTTGTCAAACTTGGTACACTTGAGTAGAAAGCACGTGCTTCCTGATACTTGAAATGTCGTGTTTATCAAAATGGATGCAATTAGCATAATGAATGGAGTGGTCAGCCTGTCTGTCAGCTTTCCATGTTCATTTCGGCTCATGGAGGGGAAGGTGATCTCTTTGGTTCCACTCTGTCGTTTGGCAGTACACCAAGTCTGCTCTCATGCTTCTGAGATTTTCCTTAGGATCTGCTGTGGGTGTGTTTGCTTCTTCACACTGGTGGATTTCCCCTTCAAGAGAACATGCAGATGTCTAGGGTTGAGCTGCTGTTTGATTCATCAGTCTTTCTGTTGAATTCCCAGATGCTTTCCCAGTTCCTCAGTTGGAAGGTGTCTCTCTTCCTGCCTAAATATTTCTCTTGATCTCCAGTTCCCTCAGCAAGGCACTGTTTGCACGGACGCAGCGCCTGAGATGTTGCTTGGTGTAGCTTTGCTTTCTCTACTGTAATTCTTCTTGGTCAAAGACTTTTCTTGAATGATGCTTCACCTTTTACACTGCAAGTAGTGTTGCCCATCATGGCTCGTGAGCTGAGCTGTCATTTGCCACTTTGGCCTTCTGAAATGATGTTACTGCTTGACACATGGAATTCCAGGATGGCCTGCTGTTTCTCCTGAGATCTCTGTTTGCAGGAAACCCTGCTGGAAATGTCACACAGGATCACAATAAAGCAATAAATGTCTAGGCCTCCTAGTAGTTTTCTGCATTGTACCAGAGTTCCTGTTGCTTATGTGGCTTTTATAATTGCTCTTTGGTCCCACACTGAAAGGTGTAGAAGAAGTAGCACTTCTTCATATCAGTTTCCACATTTCCATCACTCTACTATTCAGTTATGCATCCTTGTAAGACTATATCATATTTCATGGAGGTTTGGGCTGTTGATAATTTCAATTAGAGTTCTGCAGAATTAAGAAAGGTTCCACAAGGTATGCCAATATATACTCAAATGCTTTTGGAACTTAATTAAAACACATGTATTCCCATACAAAATTTCTTCTTGTAAATATTTGGTATAGGCAGAATCCCTTCAGCTTTCTCTGTTTTTCCCTAGGATTTGTGACCTCTACTTGTTTTTATCCTTCATACTATCACACTATATGTGACTTTTCCTGTCATACACAGGAGTTCTCACTGCCACTGATTTTACTGAAGTGTGATGAGACAAAGTGTATAAGGAGCTGTAAGAATTTGGCTGAAATCCTGCTCTTCTTTCTCCCTTTGATCACTAATCATACTTTTGTTGTCTGATCAGTGTTGATACTCAGAAATTACATTTGCATTTTGCCTTTAAATCGGGTGCTGAGGTAGGCTCAGGTTCTGGAAGACTTCTTGGAAACCTTTCCATTTGTTCTCTTTTCAAAAGAATGGTTATAAGTATTTTCAAGGCCTGATTTCTGATTTATTTTTTTCCCTGAAGTTTCCAGATAAAGTGTATGAATTTCTTCTACAACAGTAGTTTTAGTTTCAGCTAGTAAATTTTAAGTTGTTTTAATTGTTCTTTCTTCACAGTCCTGCTTTATGCTTCACCCTCTGTGTTTTTCAGTATTTTATTAGCCAGGGTTACTGGGATTTTTTGTTCATCATTGTTCATTTCCCTGGTAAAGTGCCTCCTCTGATAGCTTATTGAAATCTCATCTGTGTGCAGGTAGTCAGTCAGAACAGCTAGAATTTAAAACTGTCTTTTTCTGAAACTATTGCTTCTCTTCAGGTTTAGCTTGTATTTGGCCACCCCGTGCTTCAGAACTGTTCACTTTTAGTTAAAGCTGAATTTATTGTACCCACTTCAGTTCTCAATTTATACTGTTGATTTCGCTTACTAGGTTCAGTTTACAGGAATTTTTCTTAGGTTAGCAGCGGTGATGTTTTTTGGTTGTTTTTTTTTCCTGTTTTGTTGTAGGTTTTTTGTTTGGTTGTTGTTTTTCTTAAATGGCTCATCCTTGATTTGTTCATTAGTCTTACTAAGTTTCTCTGAATCGTATATTGATGCAGATGTAGTTGATTTAAATTTTCCTCTTGGGTGAAATCTGTTTATTTGCTTATGCTACTCTGAGAAAATGAGATATTTAAAAATAATATAGTTTTGAGTGGAGTTCAGCAACTCCACTTCTGTTCTGGTCAGTGGTACTTGATCATGCTTTTCCTAATTGGTTTTTTGGTTTTTTACAAGTTTATGAGTATTTATATTGTACCTAAAAAGCATTTGCTAACTCCATCTGTACTTTTCTCACTGTTTCTCCATAGTTTCATACAGTCTGGTGTGATTGATATGTAGTATAAAATTTATTTTCTTCAGGAGTATGATTACTTGTTTGGGGCTTTGTCCAGATATCAGATCCCTCTGTGTTTTAGTCCTTCACATACTTGTATCTTCCAGAATGTCCTGTCAGTGCTCATCACTCTCTGTGTTCTACTTCTGCTAGGTTTTTGTTTCAATTTAAGGCTGGTGGGTTTGTTTCTGGGAACTTACTATTTTGGATGTCTTATTGCGGGAGTTCTGTGCCTGGACTTTTCAGCATCTGTGAAACTGAGCCTCAGTGGAAATTTATTTTGCTTTTTTTGAAGTTCTTCTGCTTTGTGTGCGTATATCTATGTAGCAATAGATACAGAGTGTAATGCACGTTCGGATTTCTTCTCTGTTGCAGAGAAAACCAGCAAAGGTTTACAAGCCTGGAATACTTACTAGATGACACTGACAAATGTGGTTATACTTGCACTGCTTAGGGACCTTCAGCTTGGAGGAAGCTACAAGAAGTTCTAAAAGCTGGAATTCTAAACCCAGTGAGATCTAGTTTCTAGTTAAGGTACAGTTTTTTTTACAGGGATGGTCACAAGTTCTTTGGACACCTTGACAAGTATTGTGGTCGTTTTTCAGCTGCTGATCACTTTTAAATAAACATATTTGGAAGATAATCTGGTTCAATCACAGCTGTTAAATTGGAGTCTGGATGAAAGCTTTATTGTTTGTTACTGCTTTATCTCTCAGTAGTCAAGCTGGACCATCACATTGATGAGATTTTTTTTTTTTATTATTTTAAATATTAGTGATTAGGTTTTCAGTTTTCTCTCATTCATCAGCCTGAAGACAGAAGAAACAAGTACTGATTTTGCTGCTAAATGTCAGTAGAGGGTCAGTTCTTTCCCAAAGTCAGTGACACTGAACATATTTGAAAAGTTGTGTGTAAAGGAAATGGTGGCTGGACAAATCGGTGCCCTGTAGAACTGCATTGGTAGAGGGACCAGCAAAGGCAGACACTGGAAAAACTTAACAAATCTCAATTTCAATGCCTTAAGTTCAGAGGAAAAACTTATTTTTCTTGATACCACGTTACACGCCCATATAAGCCAATGCTTTATAAACCACATGGGAAGACAGTTAAGAAATAAGTATTTAGAGTTTATTTTACCTTTGTTTATATGAATGAACACCTATAAAAAAACCCTAACCTGTATAACCCTTTATAAAGTTTTGAGGGCAGTGTTCACAATAAAGAGGTTATATTCATACTTTTGTGGGTATTACTACCAGTATTGAAAGTTTAACACTGTAATTATTTTTGAGTGGCGTATAATACTTATTATTTGTATAGGCTTTCCCATGAAATTAAATCAAATAGAATTGACCTCGCTTTGAACAGGATTTGTCCATGGTATTATCCATGGACTTCAGATTGTTGCTCTAGGTTGAGTTTTGACAGAGAAGTAATTGGATGATTTCATCCTGTAATAACAAATGGGAGCTAATCACATGAGCAGCCTTGAGAAAGAATGGAAGAGTAATGATTCATTAGAGTTACTAGGAAAAACAATAGCTTGTACTGTATGATTTAGCTATGTATTCTTAAGAGTTACTGTTTTTCTAGTCCAGGAAGTAATGCTTAAACTTTAGGAAGAGTTTATTCATTGTCCATTGAATCAATATAAAACTGAATGGTCAGGGTGCAAATATGACTTAAATCAACCCTATTGATTGAGGCTTTCTTGAAAATCAGTTGACATCTACAGTCTAAATAGTTCCCTTGGGTGTTTCAGGTTTATGACCAGAGCTCATTAGGTGTCCATCTTACTTCAGTGGAAAGAGTAGGAGGTCATCATCAGCATGCTTTAAATACTGAGAACCTTTTAAGGAGTATGTTTTTGATTCAGTGTTGGAATGTCACAATGCCTGTTTTGAAAAGTTCTTACTAATGACATGTGTGACCTTGCAAGTTTTCCCTGTTGTGGTGCTGAGCTCCTACACAAATAGGCTGCTGACATCCATAGGGCTATTTGAGTGATAACTCATGAGCATGACTCCAGGAGTCACAGACTGACCTGTACTGTGTCTCAGCTCTTTTGAAGGATATACTTTTGTATTTGCTCTGCAAGCTAAAAACATGTATGCTCTTTGTTTAGCCGTTTTTTAGATAAAAATCTCCTAACAGAAGGGGTCCTGAGAGACTGTCAGGCTGTAGATTGTATTAATGTAGATCTGGGAGAAGGATATGGGAGGGCAGGGCTCTGCTCCCAGGTGAATAACACGTTTGTAAACTGGCAATCAGGGTGGCAGCATTGGGCACAGCAGTGGCACCAGCTGCAGAGTGACCTGCTTCCAGCTCTGGGCAAAGTGTGATACAGGTCGCCCGTGTCACTGAGGAATGGATGTACCAAGGTCACTGCTGTGTGCTGACAGCACCTCTGCTCTGAGGTTAAAGCTGAATGGGAAGCATCACTGATACCATCCCTGGCTTTTTGATGGTGCTTGCTGTGCAACAAAATCGTGGCTGCTGGTAACTCTTAAGCTTTGAAGTGTCATTATTTATTGTAATTCATTTCCTTCAGTGTTTTAATAAGGTACAACAGAGGTGATCCATAGTCCAGGGCCTCACTGTTGAATATCTAATCCAATTTACTTTGAGAACCCTGGTGTATTTTAGCAGTTAAAACACCCAAGGCTCACAAATATAATGGTACTGCTGTCAGGGCGACTGTAGAAAGGTGCTAAAGACTACTCGGTCTTTGTGTTTTATTTAAATGAAAGTGCGACTTTCTGTGAAAAGTTCTGTTTGTCATAAGAAAATCCTTTGGTAATAAAAAAGATTGTTCCTGTGTACAGTGCATAAACTCCCTTTTCCTTTAAAAGCACCAGTAGTTGATGTTTTCCAAAGAAACTTGCTTGTGAAGGGTCAGAGAATAACCACCAGTTATACTTTAAATGAAAGAGGAAGAAATATTCCTGCAGCAAAGATCTGTATCCAAAGAGTCACAGATACTGTGACTTATTACAGGTATATACTCTAAAGTGTGTGTGCTTTCAGTGGGAGCTTACAATGTGCCAGGTTGATTCTACAGCAGGGCATCCCTTGATTTCATTGCTGTTTGTGGGCAGTTTGTAATCACTCTGGACTGTAAGCCATGCGGAATGCTGGTCTCCAAAGGGCAGGGAGTGCACTGGTGCTTGGAAAAATCTGAACTGGCTGAAGCAATTGGCTTGGTTTTCAAACCAAGATGACCTGCCTTTCTGGAAAATATCCTTTAGTGAGATAGAAATAATTTGACTTAAAAGGGGTCTGTATTATGCAGGAGGTCAGGCTCCATGTGATCATAATCCCTTCTAGCAAAAAAAGAGGCTGAAAATTGGTTGCTAGTGTGAGGATACAAGTGGAGTACATCATAATTTAATGTGTGAATGCAGACTACTAATCTGTACACTTTCTGTAGTGGTTATAGGCTCCCCCTCAAGTTAATGACTAAATGTCAGCCACCATTGAATGTGGTCAGATAAGTAAAATGTAGTGTGATTTCTTCCTTCAGCACAAATTGCATCAGGTAACTGAACCCCTTTCCAGTAATTCCCTCTAGTGCATTGTGTGCCCTTCCAGTAACACGATGCAAGAGCAATTGCCCAGGCCCCCAGCCAGTTGTGGCTTTGTATTCCCTGGTTCCAGGTATTACATAGCACTGTGTTTCCTCTGCTAATGTCTATGTTTTACAGAAAAGAAAGAGAATATTGGGCAATTTTCTTGACTTTTGCAAAAGAGGGACCTGACTTTACTAAAAAAGTTGTGTCAAACAAAATGAAGGTGTTATCCCTCCCTTTTCTCCTCCTGCCTCCTTGTTATTGGTGTGGTGGCTGCAGAAATTTGGCAGGTGTGTCTGATGGGACTGTTCCTCAATACATGGTTACTTGAGTGCCTTCAGGATCAGGGCTGTCATCAGTTAGCCAAATATTAATCCTACAAATTATACTGTGTGCTTTAAGCCTTTGCTCATGAGAACATCGAGTTTCTAAAAGGGCTTGCAGATCTAGTATTCTTACAGTGGAAATTTCTTCCCTTACTTTGCTATGTGGTCAGAAACCTGATGAAATTATGGAAAAACATTTGCAATCAGTATAGTCACATGATTTGATTGCCTGGATGACTTACTGGCACTTGCCCAAGGATCTGTCTGATTTAAGGAGTATGATTCTTGTTGTCTGTTCTGTTTCTATAGAAACTTTCAGTTACTTAATTGCATCTGAAAAGGTATTTGCTCTGTGAAGAATTAATGAACTAATGAACTGTATTAAAATGCTCTTAATAGTTTCATTTTTTCATTTTCATTTCTGCTTCATGTGGAAATTCCTCAAAGAGATTAGCAGCATGAACTGCTGTGATTTCGTTCTGGTTGCATCACATGTCTTCATTGGAAAAAAAACCCAACCAACCAACACCCAAACCCAAAAAACCAGTGCTGACCTAACAGTGCAAAACATAACAGTTTCTGAAGGAGAGCAGGCAGGTGTTGCTGCATGATTCCTCAAGTAAATATTAACTGGGTTTAATGTTATAAAAACACATAATTAATTTTTTTTAATATTATGTGTATCATCTATGAAAATTTCTTGATATAAGTAAAATTTTACTGATAAACTCTCTGTTGCAATTATATTGGTAAGATAGACTTTGAATTTCAGTGGGATCTTCTGGAGTTCTGTGAATTTTCTTCTTTTAACCCCACTTCATGGCTACTTCTATGACCTATTTCCATTGCTGAAAAGCCCCTGGGGCAACAGCTACTTGCTGCACCATTGCAAAGTATTGTTTGTTTCCTTTTTCCTTTCCTCTTTCCTTTCCTTTTCCTCCATCTGTTGTTTCAGTGCTGACTTGTCTCTTTTGTTGCTGTTTTTTTTTTTTTACATAGTGCTCTCCACATTTCTTGAATACACTGCTCTACATAACAATGTTTGGTGGGACAGGGGGATGTTCTTCTCCTGTCTCCGTATCCAGGGGGATGTTCTTCTCCTGTATCCAGGGGAGGAGGAGGAAGGATGGGAAACTTCTGAGCTTGATGTTGCTGCACAAGTCAGTAGGTTTGTTCTGACTCCCTGCCCTTACCTGCACATCCCAGTTTTCACAGCTGCAGTGCCTTCCTCAAGCTAGGGGCAGAATTTGTTGGCAGGACCACCCACACACCAACAAATTTGGAAATACAGCAGGAGGAGGGAAACAAGCATATTTTTAAAGAACGCAGGGAATTAGCAGCGTTTCCGTACCTCAGAGAAGATTGCATTTGGCCAGCATACAACTTTATTTAGGTATTACATCATGCCTATTGCATATTTAGTACTGTCAGCAGTCATGTGAAGCTGAAAAGCATAAAGAACCTTCAGCATAAGCCCTGCTGTGTTTGCAGCACACCCAGATGATGAACACAGTGTAGTGCCTGGCTTGGTCTGCGCTCCAGCTGAGCAGGATTCTTGAGCTCACTGGCAGCTCTGAGTGTTTGAGGATCTCTGCCCTTGGTTGAAGTAGACATGTGCTTCCTGGGCCAGAGCCACACTGGGTTTGTGAAGCTCAAATGAGAGTATATTTAACAGGGAAAAAAAAAAAATACGGAAGTAACGTTATAACCTACTTCGTTCTCCTGAATTTGGAGGAAATCGGGGTGTATTTGGAAGGGCTGGTGGAGGATTGTTCAGAGGCAGCTTGTCAGGCCACACCAGTAATCAACATGTGTGAGGTATGACGGTTTAAGATGGCAATAGGAGCAATATTAATAAATAAACTAATATTGATTGGCAGTGTATAATTAGGATTATAATAGGATTGTAATTGGCAGATAGCTTGGTAACATACCTTACTGATGACCTGATTTTGTGTCCAGACTTGTTTCTTGTGCGTTTTAGAATTCTTGGGTTTAAAAAGTAGTGGATACTAATGCACTGGGCAGAAAGAAGTTACAATTGATCTGACCTGTGAACATTTGTATAAAACAAAATACAAATAGAAAACATAGAATGGGGAAATACAAAATCACTGATAGATGGGGTATTTCAAAATATCAGTTTCAGTTCAGATTTAAGGGATCTTCTGAAATGGAAAATGAGTAGTGCTTTTGTATCTTTGTGATGCGTAATGCAAATATGAAAGAAGAACAGTGAGGGAAACAGTCTTCTGTACCACTTATCACAGAGCAGAATGAGGAACTAATAGTACTATGTCAGTAAAAGATGAAAACAGCCAGTTGAAAGGAGAAGAGAACTTTCACAGGAGTGTTCTAAAATGTTTTTTGTTGCATGCAGTTTATTTCGACTGTTTAAAAAAAAAAACCCAAACCCTAATTTCTACCCCAGTAAGTATTTGCAGAAAAAAAAAGATTTGGAAGTTCATCTATTTGTTTTCAATGTGCTTGACTTTTTTTTTTTTTCCCCAAACAATTGAAACAATTGCCTGAGAACTTCAACATGAGAATTTAGATTTGGCAGGGAATTTAAACCTCTGCAGGGGAGATGAAAATTCTTTTTGGAGGTGAAAAGGGGGGAACTGTTTCTTTTAAAAATAAATAGGTCTTTCTTGTGGGAGGGGGTTTTGGGGGGTTAGAGTTTTGGTTTGTGTGTAGTTTGTTATACAAACAGGATCTGGAATCTGTGGAAATATAGTTAGGAATTATTGGTAGCTTTTGGTATGCAAGTGTTGATGGCCCCCTCAGTAGCAAAGAATTTTCAAAGCTACTCCTGGAAAACAGTATGGCTTTGTCTTTCCCTAGTATCCTTTCATCTGAAAAACAGCTTCACTCTAAGGCATTTTGATCCTTTTCTGCCCGAAAGAATCAGACTGTTAAGTAGCAAAATTATTTTTGCTGGAAGTCCTAGTTTTTCCTAGCTGACATTCCAGTTTGGAACCCTTTTAGGGTGTATTGTCTGGGGTTTCTGTTGGTGTTGGAGGTGGGGGTTGTAGTTGTTTGTTTTTTTCCCCAGGGGTTCAACAGTGTATAAAACACAGGAAAGAATTAAATAACTTTTAAACATGATTTATAACACAACTGCCTTCTGCTTTGCTTCAGTTTTTCTGGTTTTATGCTAGAATGGTGGTACATTTCAGAGTTGAAGTCCTGTTGAAACAACATTTTCCCCCATTGGTTTGTTTTCCTCTTTACAACATGAGACAGCAAGTGTGGGGATGAATATATATAATCTGCAGTTTGCCATGGAGGGTGAAATGGAATGGGGAGGGACTGCAGAGGCCCCTCCTGTGGGATCTTGCATGTGTATTCATCAGAATTTCCTGTTCCATAGGTCTCCTTGTGGGTACTCTTGATGTTGTGTTGGACTCCAGTGCCAGAGTGGCACCGTATCGAATCCTCTACCAAGCACCAGACTCCCTGGTCTATTGGACTATTGCCTGTGGTAAGGACAAATACACTGACATGTGGATTTTTGTTCTTCCTGGATACTGTGTCACGTAACTAGGAGAGCATCCTTCCTGCGGAGCACAGTCATTTCAGGACAAATAAATGGGTCAGGATGAAAACCTGCTGTAGTGGTAAAACTAAGTCGCTCCCGAGTTTCTAATAGTCAGACCTGAACCCAGCGTGTGTTGTGCACAATGATGGAGTAAAACTAGAAATGGCCATGGAGTAGGAACAAAAACCTCTGTTATTTCCCACTCTTCCTCTCCCAAAGGTGATTCCAGACAAGCAGTATAGTATCCATTCCTCCTTCTTGCATGCTCTTTTCCATGCCCATGGCTTGCTCCTTGCAGCACTTCTAAAGTGCAGCATTGCTGGGTGATGGGGTATATCTAGAGAGGATGGTAGGAGGAGTACCTGGGTTTTAGGCCCCAAATTACCCAGACAGGGCACCTGGATTCCCTTGTAGTGGTAACCAGGAAAAAGGTGCAGC
Source organism: Acropternis orthonyx (assembly GCA_035583155.1). Lineage (NCBI taxonomy): Eukaryota > Metazoa > Chordata > Aves > Passeriformes > Rhinocryptidae > Acropternis > Acropternis orthonyx. The sequence goes on along the minus strand of JAWWEU010000125.1, from coordinate 11,138,516 downwards.
CCCAGTGCTCACCTGAACACTGAATAGCAAGCTGTATGGCATTTCCTGGATAGTGAGCTCAGTCTCCTTCAGAATAAATACCATCTAGATCCCAGGGGTGCCTACCTCTTGGATGTTTATTTCAAACAGTGTGTGGTCCTTCTAAATATGACATACTTAGAAATTCAGCAAGATGGTAGCTAGGTTAGAGTTAAATACAGAAGTGTATGTTTTGGTTGTTAATGCTCCAACTTGGACAGATCTAACAGTAAGACTCTTCCTTCTGTCATTATAGTAGTTAGTGAAAACGATCAAGCTGATGTTTTCATACATTAAATAGGATTTTTGCATGCATCAGGTCCTGTACTAAATGCTTATTTCTGTGGTCAGGTATCTATTGCAAGTAGCACAAAAGAGAATGTAGTTAGTCTCATGCTTTGTTTGCTGATTTTGTGCCTGGAGTTGAATGCAGAACATCAGGGTCTTTTGGCTTCGATTGGCCAAGCTTGTAAGGTCAGGTCATCAGCTTGTTAGTATTGCTTTTCAGTCTTAGCAATTACCTGAAAATTGAAAAGGGAACTTTTCAGTGCAGCACCTCTAGCTCAAAAGTTTCAGATGCTGTGTTAGGCAACACCTAAAACTGTTCATGTGAAAGAAAATTGAGAAAAGAGGGCAAATGAGAAGTGCACACATGCCTGTCTTATCTTTAATGACCTGGTAACCTCTAGCACCCGCAGTGCTGCCTGACATTCAGAAATACTGGTTAATGAAGCCATGGGATGCTTCTGGCCTAATGGTGCTCTCTCACCTGTGCACATTCTCTCAACAAAAATTTTGGCATTTAGGTCATTTGGATGACTTTTCCTCCAGACAAATCCCCTCTTGGGAAGGGAAGAGGAAGAGGAATGAATGAGGGTTTGCTGTAGATGTAATAATTTAAACAGTTCAGAGCAGGCTCTGTTCTTAGGAACATGTGATTTGTGTGTCTGATAAAGGTGATATCAAACCTGTGTCCTGTTCTGAATCCAGCAGGAAGCTCGCGTTAGCACAGGTATTTCTTGCCATTTTTGATAGTATCAGACCTATAAGAAGGCATCAGTTTAAACAGTCACCCCCCCCAACCCCCCCCTTTACATCTGTTAGTACCAACTCCTTCAGGATTTTAAAATTTGTATAACATGATTTGCCTTTAGTGACAGCTAATAGTAAAATCAAATGTTAATGAAATTGTCAATATTATGAAGGTTTTTTCCAAATCTTCATTTATCTGCTTGCATTCTACTGTCATCTACTCTGCTGTGACCATAAGTAATGCATGTCAGCTTTCCATGGATCTCAGTCATGAGAAAGAAGTTAAAAGTGCTTGCCTTTGTTATTTACACTATTAGTGCACAAGCAGAGGTAGTTGCAAGTGCACATACAATCCCATCATCCAGATGTCAGTGTGCAGCAATTAGTAACAACCTCTATCCCATAAACTTGAAAGGGGGCAACTGAGGACATAAGTTTTCTTGCCATTTGCAGACTCCCTTCCAAAGGAAATTGGAAACTTTGGAAATTGGCCGTGTGAATTTTCTTTAGATGTATTTGCAGATTGTTTTGCATAACACCTATAGACAATTACTGTAACTTTATACCTACAGTGTGTACCCTCAGATAGCCAGGGGCATAAAATGGAAGGCAGATGAGTTGTGGCACCAGAATGAATAGATGTACCAAATTTGTGGTGTTGCTGAGCTGTGAGAGTTTTTTTTCTCTTCTGTGACAGATATTGCAGATTTTAATTAGAAATATGGTACTGTGTTAACCTTTAAGCTAGTATGAAAAAACAATCTCTTCAGTTGTGAATCTTATCCCTCGTTGGGAATTGCTGATGTAGTTAATGTATATATCTGTGTTTCCATTTTGTGGAGTGTTTCTTTAATTTTTAGTCTCTTAATATCTGGCTGATGGCTTAGTTATTTTTATTAAATTATAGGACTGCACTAGCTTAGTCTTATCACTTGAGGGGAATAGTGTGGGTTTAACAGGGAGGTAAGATTTTGCAGAAAGCAAATAATTTACCTACATAACCTTGAAGCTGAGGAGCCTAGTGTTCCCTAAGGCTCTGCACTGTGGTTATTTTATGAATTTGCAGCTAAAGCAATTCTGTGTGAACTGATCAAGGGTTGTTAAAATTATAGAGGTTACTAAGGAGTTTGGCTGCATTTAGCTATGAAACTTGGATTTGTCCTGCATTGTCCCTCTCTGTTCCCTAAGGGTATTGCTGGTTATTTGGTACTTGTAATCTCTTATTTTTGTAGAAATTTGTGATATTCTTCATTGCCAGCCACTCAAGGGAGGTCACTGTCCCTCTCTGCTCTGCATTGGTGTGGCCTCACCTTGAATATTGTGACCGTTTTGGCCACCACAATGTAAAAATGACATTAAACTCAGCGTCCAGAGGACGGCAGTGGAAAAGGTGAAGGGTCTGGAGAGGAAACTGCATGAGGAGCAGCTGAGGTCACTTGTCCTGTTCAGTTGGAGAAGAGGAGATGGAAGGGAGAGCTCACTGCAGTTACAGCTTCTTTTTAAGGCAAGAGGAGGGGCAGGCACTGATCTCTGAGGTGACCAGGGAGAGGACCCGAGGGAATGGCCTGAGGCTGTGTCAGGGGAGGTTTAGGATGGGTATCAGGAAAAGGTTCTTCACCCAGAGGATGGCTGGGCACTGAACAGGCTCCCCAGGGCAGTGGGCACAGCACCGAGCCTGACAGAGCTCAAGAAATGTTTGATGGATACTTTCAGGCACATGGTGTGACTCTTACGGATGTTCCTGTGCAGGGCCAAGAGTTGGACTCGGCAATCCTTGTGAGTCCCTTCCAACTCAGCATAATCTGTGATTCTATCTTCAGTAAAGAAACAATCTCAGTCTTCAGTAAGTAGATGTACAGACTGACTCAAAGAAATGTGATTGTTTCCTGCTGTGTTCATTCTGTGTGACATTTGGTCTTGCTCGGTACAAGACTATTCTGAGGGTGGAAGTATTCCAAGGGGGGTTGTTTTCCTCTAAAGTGATTATTTAAGTTATGTTTAGACCCAAGGTTTGTTTATAATTAATTTTGGATGTGAATTTTCATGGGTGTTAACTCTGATCTAGCCTATCTGAGAATGGTAAGTGGTAGATCTGAGGCTTTACAGCTCTGGAGAGGAGGCTTGTTAACAGTGCTTTCTGCAGTGCAATGTTGTATTAAAGGTGTCATGGCTTAGAGTTCTGAATTATACTGGAAAGATGTTATTGGTAACTTTTCAAGATCAATTTAAAGCATATTAATGGTCTGGAAATGCAAAATGTACTTGATGAGGCTTTCATATTGTAATAGCCCTTCTGTGTTCCACATCAGGGTCATTCCCCAATCTGCTAGTGCTCAGCTTAAGGGGAAAATGATGGTATATGTAAACTGTGTTTGGAAATGAACTTTTCTATATCCTTCTCCACCTATAAAATCAGTTGGTTTTACCATGGCTTTGTGTGTTTTTCAGGTATGGTACTACTGTAGGGCTTTTGTGGTAATGGTAATTACATGCATTTTCATAGAAGTTTCTGAATCTATATTACACATGTGAAAGAAGTGAGTTACTGATTATTTTGAAGCAGCAACCTTGAACTTTTATTACATGCCTTGGACAAGGTTTTCAGAAAAGCCTATGTGCCTTGTTTAACAAGTTTTATTTAGAGTGCTTGGAGTTGGCCTGCTGTAACTATTTTCTCCTCCCTCTGTGCAAACTGAGGTTTTGCCAGTCCATTCCCAAACCTGCAGTTACTGGCAAGAAGAACTTTAGGCTTCCTGAAGTGTTTGAGGTTCTCTTGCAGTTCATTTGGTTAATGGTAGCAAGTTCATGTTGACTAACAAGCATCTCAGGTAAGCACATCTTGGGAAAGAAAACTGGACATGACGGCCTCGTCAGCTGCCTATTTCTTAGTCACCAGCTGAAACAAAACTGAGATAGTACTTCTAGGTGTGTTTGAAAGCATGTTTATGTGACTTTTAAGTTTTCTTCTCAGAACTGAACACGGTCACATTTCCTCTGTACCTTCACCTCTGACATTAGACAAACCAACCCAGATGTTAAAACCTAATCCTGACACATCTCCTGACACAGAAATGCTCCTGTGTTGCTCATGCTGTTACTGCACCCCACCTGCTAGGCAGCTACCTACCCCTTCTCATCCTCTGTCCAGCACCATGCATCCTTCCTCCATCCAGCTCTTCTGCTCTAGACTTTCCTTTGCCCTCCAGCTTCTGTTTAACACACTCACTAGATCCCTTCCTGAAAATTGAGGAGTGTAGCTCAGTCTACCAGAGATGCTGGCCAACATTACACCATCTCAGCCATGGAGCACACCATAAGCTGGACGTACCGTTTAGAGGAGGGGGAGGAATGATTGGAGAGGAATGATGGAGAGAGTTCTCCATGAACTTCTCCAATGTGAGTCCATCACACAGGCAGCAGCTCTTCACAGACTGCTACAATGTGAGTCTCTCTTCCATGGGGTGCAGTCCTTCAAAAAGAGGCTGCTCCAAGCATGGATCCCCCACAGCGTCAAATATCCCACCGGGAAACCTGCTCCAGTGTGGGCTCCTCTCCCCATGGGTCCGCAGGTCTGTGCCAGCAGCCTGCTTCAGCATGGGTCTCCCATGGGATCACAGTTTCCTCTTGGGCATCCATCCTCTCCAGCGTGGGTCTCCTCCACAGGCTGTGGGTGGATCTCTGCATCCCCGTGGTCCTCCATGGGCTGCAGGGGCACAGCTGCCTCACCACGGTCTGCACCACAGGCAGGAAGGGAACCTCAGCTCCGCCTCCTCCGCTGACCTTGGTGCCTGCAGAGTTGCTCCTCTCCTCTCTTCTCTGGGCACAATTACACGTGTGCAAACCCCTTTTTTTTTTTCTCTTCTTAAATATTATCACCAAGGCATTACCCCCATTTGTGATGTGCACAGCCTTGGCCAGTGGCACATCCATCCGTCTCGGAGCTGCCTGGCACTGGGTCTGCCGAATGTGGAGGAAGCAGCTTCTCACAGAAGCCACCCCTAGAGCCCTCCAGCTACCAAAACATGGCCATGTAAACCCAATACACTGCTCAATGGTGGGTTTTCCCACTTCCCTGAGAATTAGAGGTATTGCTTAATTTGCCTAAAACTCCAATGATGGCAAAGTGGTGAATACTTTTAATATGCTGACATAGGCAGTAGCAGAGATAAAATAACCTGTAGCTTCAAACACTGTAGCAAAAGTGGGTTTTAATACTGAGTGAACAAAGCAAAGAGAAAGATTTAGCCTGTGATGATGAATTGATGAGGACCGGGGTGTAGATTTTGGACTAATTTTATGATCTGCTCTGGGTGAGACTTGGGAGAGTAAATAGTAATATAGTGGAGACAAAAAACAGGAAAAAATGAGATGGATTGTTACAAGTTGAGAATAATCAGCCAAAGCAGGTCCATAAGAAGTGGTGAAAAATAATTGATGAACCACAAACCAGAAACAGCTTTAATAAATAGTTCATCATGACAGCGTGTCTGCACTGCTTGTCACTGCTCTTCAAGAGATAAGCGATTTTTCTGATGACAGTCTAGTTTTATATACATAGCTCATGCATTTTGTCATTGATTTTTTTTCAGCTGTGTAAAGGCCAAGAGGAAATAAAATAGTCTTCAGACCACCTCCTGAGTTCCGGAAAGGTCTAGTTGCCTCCAGTAGTTTTAAGGAGAAGCAGCAGTGGTTCTGAAATACTGATTATGTGTGCAGGCTGTTCTGCAACATCATTTATGTATCCGTACTACAACTAGAACTGTGAAATTCCTCCTGGAAGTTGCACAGAATGTTGCGTTCTGTTGCCTTCACTGGTGTAGTGTTAAAGCTCTGATTGTATACTGCACAAAGAATATTGTTCCCCATCATTTGTTGTTGGTGTAAGCTGAAGGAGTTACCAGCAGCAGCTCGTTGCAATTTAACCACTTTCTGATGGTTGTTTCACACGAGCCCTTCGTTTTGGTGGGTTCTGTAGGCATTACTTAGTAGTGGGTAAGTACATTTACTTGCTAGTTCTGAGTAAAATGAGTCAAGTCTGTGATTTGAATAAAGAGATGGCATAGTGTTGATGCCATTTCCTACCTGCACTGAGATATTTTTAATCAAGGTTCGGATGTTCCTGTGTGAACATGTAATGTTTGTTTTCGGAAACTACTTCAAAGTCCCGCTTTTGACATAATTCCCTCAACATACTTTTTTGGGGAACAGTTATTTTGTGAGTGCTTGAAATTTTTCTTCCTTCAGAGTGGGCACAGAGAGATACTGAAATGCACAAACAACTTTATTCTACAAGATGTTGAGAACGGAATCAAAATGGAAGTTTTATTTATTACAATCCATCTGAAGTAAACTAGAAACAAAACTTTGCATATGTAAACTGTAGTTCATTCATGAAGCTTTTTCATCCCTGTTCCATGAGACTTTATAGACTGCATGTATGCTGATTTCTCAGTATCAGTTTTCTAACTTGACCGCTGTTGGGCTCCTAAGGAAACAAGGGTCATCAAAGTTTAGTTTATTATTTCATCATTAAAAATAACCCACCTCTGACAACTCTCTTCCCTAAAAGGTGCAACTTTCTTATAGGTCTTTCAGGACTCTTCTTTTGAGGAAGGGATATTGTAGTAGAATTTTCAGGGACATGATCCTTTTTAGGTATTACTCTTGAAATTTTATCATTGTTTCATAATTTGTAGATGTATCTAATGGCGAAGATTTTATGAACCAGTGGTAGAATATACAACTGTAGGGGTTGTATTTCAGTTCCTAAAAGATGCAGGTAATACTTTTACTGACTCTTTAATATGACACTGGGCAGCTGAGTGTTGTTACTGTAGTTAGAATTCTGCATGTAGGGGGCTTTTGCTCAGGATAGTGACATAAATAGCTTGTGCTTCTCACAGAATAGTCTCAAATGTTGCTGCCTTTTTGTTATGCAGTTAAATACAATGGGAGAATATTTTGGAATTTCCAGAGGGGCCGCGTGTAGTGAAATCCTGCATCTCCAGTTATTGGCAAATTTTCTTAGAGTCTTCTGTTTATGATTAAGGGGACATTGACACTGGTGAATTATTTCTTTTCTGACTTTTGGTTGGGTTTCTTTTTATGTACAGGTTGTTCAAGGAAGGAAATCACTGAACACTGGGAGTGGCTTGAACAGCATTTGTTGCAAACTCTTTCAATCTTTGAAAATGAGAATGACATAAATACATTTGTCAGAGGAAAAATACAGGTAGTGTATGTACTACTATAAATGTTAGTAATGATAAGTGTAAATGTGAAAGGAAAACTGATGGGAATTCTAAACATATTTGACCTGGTAGTCTATTGGCAGCTCTGTGTTTTTGAAGGAAAATCAGATGCTAAGTAGCAACATGTGTGTAAAAATCAGGAAAAATGGGATTAGTGCACATAACTATAGCAGTGTGATTTTAAAAAAATTACATATAAATATATAGGCAGGGCTTCAGACATTGTAAGTTCTAAAATTAATTGCAGTGTTGCCTGTCTGAAACTTTAACAGTTTTCTACGTATCTGTTTTCCCAGTGCAAAGCTTAATTTTTTTTTTTCTTGTACTCATAATGTCTCTTTCCCCTGGTCTCTGTGGTTAAATCCTGTACTTTTGGCATTTACATTTCATGTGTTAGGGGTTGCTGGTTCATTGATTTGGTTGGTTGGTTGTGGGCATGTTCTTTTTCTGTTATATAGGAGAGGTAGTAGCTATACTAGTGAAAAGTACTCTATTTGTACTAAGAACTATCTAAAAATAAATACCTGGTAAAGGATTGCTTGTAAGCAAAGTGTTCTAAGCAGTGGCTTTGTCTCATTTCTCTATTAACATTTTATGGAGTAAGTCAACTGTCTTAAGAATCCCCCAGTTGCTTGTGTTTTACTACTAGTGAATCAGCTCTGAGGGCTATAGATGGTCATGGAAACATGAAAAGATATCTGTCTTGTGAAATATAATCCTTTAAGGAAATTGTTACTTCCTGGAATTCAACAAATACTAAATGTGGATTTAGTCTTATACAGTGAAATATTACCTATAAGTAGTATTATTCTACTTCTGTTACTAAATGTGAATTCTCTGTTTTACACTCTGCATTCCATGTAAATATGGAGCAAGTTGAAGGCAAAAAGTCAGTTTCCATTTTACAACTTTAATATAAAAGGCAATAGAGATTATTATAAAAGACATTGAAAAAATAAGTGAATAGACCAGAGCTTCGATATAGAACACAAGGAATCCGAGATGTCAAAAAGCAGCTTTTCACCAGACAGTTGCTACTTCAAATTTCATGAAGGACATCTGCACCTGAAAGTGGGAATTATTTTTCCATCGTGACAGTTAGTCTAATAGATTTTTTTTTTTCCTTTTGCTCTTCTCTGTTGCTCAAGGTCCAGTAAGAGGGGTCATAGAAGTTGTTTGATATTTTCCCTAATGAATGACAGATACTTTTTTCCTTTTATTTTTCCTTCTCTTTTGAATAAAATTTTCTGATGAAATCCTATCCCCATCTCCCTAGGGAGCGTATTTACTTGGAGGAGGAAAATATTACAAATCAGAGTGGTAATTAGGATATCTGATACCCCATGGCAACTAACATGATGTGCACTTCTTTCACTCCCTACTAGGGCATCATTGCTGAGTACAACAAAATCAATGGCATCAAAGAGGATGACGATACAGAAAAATTCAAGGAAGCCATAGTGAAATTTCACAAGCTGTTTGGGATGCCAGAAGAAGAGAAATTAGTGAACTACTACTCCTGCAGTTACTGGAAGGGGAAGGTGCCCCGTCAGGGCTGGGTGTATCTCAGCATCAATCACCTTTGCTTTTACTCTTTCCTTATGGGCAGGGAAGGTATGTGTTTGGTGAAATGCTGATCTGAACGTCTGAGAACTGTTAGGAAATCTGTAGTTTGTTACTGTTCACCCTCTGAATGCTGGGGATGCAAAGACAAAGAGGAGCAGGGAGCTGATTGTCACCCTGCTTGACTGTGTGTTTTTATTCCCTTGTCTGTTTTGCATTTCTCAAAGTAGTTCTCTGTAAAACAATACCTGTGCGTTGTTTGGAGACATGGTTCACCTCAGGGACCTTGCCCAACAGGGAATAGGGACGAATTTGTCTCCTTCTGCTCCTACGTAATCCTCCAGTACTTCTCTGGCAGACTTTGCAACCTCAAATGCCACATGTACTCTTGTACAACACCAGAACATCATAAAAGTCTCAGAGGAGACCCAGAATGAGCTACATAGTGTGGATGCAACCATTCTGCTCTAGAGGGAATTAATTCAAAGCAGTGTCGAGGTGAATGAATCTGAACTACTTGGTTATGGGTGATGGATCAGTCCCAGGTCACGAATGGCTGGATTTCCTCCACCACCCCCCCCCAAAAATAAACGTAGATTTATCCTCCGTTTTAAGGACACCACCTATACTGGTGTTGGGGGAAAAAGCAAAGGATCTGTCATTGCTGTAATAGTTGAAACTTTTAATTGTATAAACATAACACAAGCCTTTCTGATGTGTTCAGACTGTGTTTCCTTGCTTCTATAGGAAAAGAGGACAGCAGTGTCTCAGGGAGTGCTGTGGCCAGTGATATAAGTTACATTAGACCACCCAGCTTGTGTGGTGTTCTGTAAATGAAGTAAATGATATTTAAACTTTTATCTGCTGTTTGTCAGGTGATAGTGGTTTGTTTGTACAAGCTGAGTCTATTTATGCTGAGCTTCCAACTTTTCAATATGCAAGAAAAATTCATCTGGATGCATTTTATAAGAAGAGGAAGATGAATGCTCTTGAATATTCTCATTTTTGTACTGAATCTTTTTTTGTTGTTGTTGTTTGCTCCTCTTCAGCAAAGCTAGTTATCCGCTGGGTTGATATCACTCAACTTGAAAAGAATGCTACACTGCTCTTCCCTGATATGATCAAAGTGAGCACAAGGTCAAGTGAACATTTCTTCTCAGTATTCCTTAATATCAGCGAGACATTTAAGCTAATGGAACAGCTCGCCAATATAGCTATGCGACAGCTTTTGGACAATGAAGGATTTGAACAAGACAGGTCATTACCCAAACTGAAAAAGAAATCCCCCAAAAAAGTATCTGCACTAAAACGGTGGGTAGCACTGGCTCTTAGTCATTTGTGCCTCCTCAGTCCTTTTACTTCCGGGATTTTGTCCCCAAGTTTTCTAATGTTGCTGTCATTTACTGTTACTCCAAAAGGGATAATTGATTCTAGCAGTGGCAAAATGTGAATAATTATTTAAATATAATTACTTGGTGACTTGTTGCAATAGGAAAGGGAAAACATTTGAATATATTGTAAAAATAAAAGATACTTGTGCCAGGTTCTTGTTTGTTCAGAAGGTCTCTAGAGTGTCTCTCAACACTGGCTGCATTAGGTAGGTATCTGTTGTAAGGCCATTTTATGTCACTAGGGGAAGGTGATTTAAGTGTTATTAAGAAATGTGCCCAAAGTTCATACTTGGTCCTTGGGTTTGAAAAATAACGCTAGATGACGAGAACTGATTTTAGGTAAGAGAGGTACAAAAATTGACATAAAATTCTAAGAGATAAACTATCTGTAAAATATTTCTTCTTCTTTTATATCATGCTGCAATTTGTTAGTTTCTTTTTAGGTTTTTCATTATACCTTGGTCACGTTATTGAACCATACAGAATTGTAACCTTTGGCTGTTAATACTTCTCATTACTCAGTGACATCTAACATGCAATATATCACTTAGGCTTGTCTTTCTTAATAGTGTTTTGCACTGAATGTGTTATCAGGACTAAGTGTTGAAATTGTTAACAAGCTCTAACCCTAAGGATTCCATCATGTTAATAGATAAGCCTCAGAAGCATTTTTTATTGCTATTTAATAAATAATGGATTTACTGTATATATTCTCAGAAATATGAATGGCTGAATATGAAAAGATCACCCAGTCCTTCCCCTCTGAGAAGTCAAGATCAACATTTAAGTCCTTTGTGGCAGATTTTTTCATATAGTTGTAGAACCTTCCACCAGAAGACTGTACACCCCTTATATGTAAACTATTTCCACTGTTTTGCTGTACACTCTGTGCTTAGTTGAGTTGTATGTTGCAAGTAACTTGCAATTATTTGCTTAAGACATATCTTAAAATGTATTATATAGTTCTTAAAACAAGAAAATCTCTCTGTGGGTTTTTTCAGGGATCTTGATGCCAGAGCAAAGAGTGAGAGGTACCGTGCATTGTTCCGACTTCCCAAGGATGAGAAATTAGATGGACACACAGACTGTACTCTTTGGACTCCATTCAACAAAATGCACATTTTGGGTCAGATGTTTGTTTCTACAAACTACATTTGTTTTACTAGTAAAGAAGAGAACTTGTGCAGCCTTATTATCCCTCTTCGAGAGGTAAATATTTGTATTTGTAAATTTATGGGGCAAATAATAAAGCAATATCCTCTTGGATTTTGCATCCTAGCTTTGATTTATTTTTTTTTTAAGTGCTTTGGAGAAAAACCTCTTTTCATCCCTTTGTGAGCATCCTGTGAGCATACCATTCTGTTCTAAGTAATATTTAATGGCTGTGTATCTTCATCCATGGTTCCTACTACTAACATTCACTGGGAATTCCCTTCTGTCAGTTTTCACAACCCTCGTGAGTCCTTCCTATCTCATAATTTGTATTCTGATTTACAGCCCAATTGTGCATTTTTTGTGCCTCATAGGGAGGGATGGACTGTGAAATTTCCTAGATCAAGGAGTGAAAATTCTGTTAAAGAATCTGTCAGACAAGATTTGCTTTTGTGAGATGTAAAAAGATTAATAATCCTAAAGTTTTGAATTGTCTCTTCATGCAGACTTGCAGTTGTTTATTCCTGTATATGGAAAATATTTGTCAGCATTTTTCAGATTGGTGTGTTTCCCTTTTCAAAGCTGGTCACTTAAAGATGATGTTCAGTAAAGAGTTTGTTTGATGCAATAAAAAAGTAATTATGTTGGGGAGGTTTTTTATGGTTGACTTGATTTGTGGGTTAATGGAAAATTGTGTAAAGTTTTGGAAGTAGCGGCAAAGCTGATGTAACCAGGGACAGTTTGGTTTACTGAAGAACCATGGAATATTTCAAGGCACTGTTTTCCCCCACAAATCACTAAAACAGTATTTGTTTGGAAATTTTGAAGTACAGCCTCTTGACAGCACATTTCAATGACTTTGGCTATTTGAGATGAGACATTTAATTATGGTTGCACTGTTTGTCTGGGAATCAAAGGGAACAACAATCCTTCAGGTGAAGTGGTGGAGGAGGAGAGCAAAGTCTTTGTTTTACAGGACCTCTTTTCCTGCATGCAGATCCAGCAACTGGTTTTGATAAGCACAGGACTCAAAGCAGCTCTAAAGCTTTAAGAAATAGCTAAAGGAATAAGTGCCTTTGTGTGAACAGGTTTAAGTCTCAGCACCAGCAAGGAGAACAATAACCCACTGGGTAATGTCAGACCTCAGAACAACTGATCAGTACCCTTAATAATTAAAGGAAAGCTTTCTATTTAATTAAAGCTTTGGGTTAAACCCTAACATAATTCCAGTGTTCTGTGGCATCCTGGACATGTTTTGACAGTTGAGACAATAAGCCTTGATTCAGAAATTAGGGTCAGAAAGGATGGTTTTCAGTGACTGACTGCACTGCTCACTGTACCTGCAGTAGGTGTACTCTCCAAGAGCAGCACTTCAGATATATGTGTGAATAGGAAATAAGTGGAGCAGAACATGTTTGTTGCAATGTCTGTCCTGTGCCCTTAGAACTTGCCTGTCTTTTGTGGTGATTGCGCTTAAACAGTTTTTAAGTGGAACAGAAAAATAGCATGGGAACACCTTTTAGCTAATTTCAATATGCTATTAGTGAAGATCCTTTAAGATAACAAGTAACTAATAGATTTGTATTTGAAAGATAAACAAAAGGACGTGAGAAGAACAGAGAAGTGATTTAGCACCTGAACTGTGCAGTCTTTAAATACAACTTCGAAGAAAATGTGTGAAAAATGGTTACTCTATCCATTTAGCTAGAGAGATATTAATATTATAGCACTAATGTCTTACCATTGATTTCTGTTTTAAAAGGGGTTTAAAAAAGGAGCAAATCTAAAACTCTTAGCAAACTGAAATTTTCTATTCTGAAAGCAGTCAGTTTTCATTACCTAAGAAATCGTTTGAAGTGGCAAAAGCAGCGGTTAAAAGTATTTACAACAGTGATTTGTGTTTTGTTCAATGTATGAACTGCAACGACCTTGATTGATTGATTTGTTTTTAAGGCTAATGGTTGGTAATGTTTAGAACACACAGCTGTTGTATAATCCATCAACATCGTATGACTTATCCCTGAGATTTCTTTGTGTTAATGTGCTTTACGGAAAGCTGAGGGATTCAGCTTTGATGAGCTCCCTGGACTCAGTAGATTGTGGGATGAGTACTGTTTACCACTCCCCTAACAACTGAAGGCCAAGCAGAAGCCTCCACCTCAAAGGGTTAGGTGTTTTCCTTTATAAGACAAGACATGGGCTTAGTTTCCCTTAGTTGCAAGTTTCTGTGTACTGTGAAAATACAGTTAAAATAGCAGTTGTTATCACAGTATGATATTGTAGTGCAAGAGAGTCATCTCAAAAGTGGCTTGTTTACATGTATTGGCAATAAAAGGGTAAGCAAAAGACTTTGCTGATTCAGCCTGTACTGGTGCTGAGAACCAGCAGAGGGATTTGAAAGTCCTACAAAGAGCCCACAGATCTGCAACCCATGGGCGAAATTCTGTTTTATTGATTCTTTTAAAATAAAGCCTGAGGAAATTAAACCAAGTAGTGAAGAGGAAAATGTACTGAAGCCAGTTGTGTGAGGGATGAGAGACTTCATCTTTCAGACTTGTAAGTCCTTGTATGTAAAACATGTTTTCCTGCAGAGGGATGTCCGTAGTGGTTTGATGTAAGGGCAGAAGGAGCATGGGTTTCTTGTATTAAGATGATTTCTTAGACCGAGCAACTTGATTAATTAACGATCTTAAGCTTTAGCTACTGTTTCTCCCTAGGTGACAATAGTGGAAAAGGCAGACAGCTCCAGTGTGCTGCCCAGCCCGTTGTCAATCAGCACAAAAAATAGAATGACATTCCTCTTTGCCAACTTGAAGGACAGAGACTTTCTTGTACAGAGGATCTCAGACTTTCTGCAGCAAACCACTTCAAAAATATACTTGGAAAAAAATATTTCTGGAAGCTATGTCAGCTCAGATGATGAGGTATGTAGAGAAACATGCATAATTTACTAGAAGGGGATTTAACTGGTGTGGGGAGAGAGGAGCCAGGTAAAAAGCCAAACCTTTATACACAGAAATGTTGCCTCTTTTGTGTTAATGCCTTTTAGTTTCCTTAAGCTGAAGTATTAAAATTTTGTGATTAAGATATCCATTTTTTTTTATGTTAGACCTAGGAGAAGTGATTATTGCTGAGGAAAAGCTACTCTAACTTCTGCTGCCATGTTCTGAAATTGCCTTCTTGGAAAGTGTAATTTTTAATTAACTGGTTACATGGATGATATTTTTAATAGCTCTTAACTTGTCCAAGTCAAATGCAGTTGTGGAATTTTAATAATTTGAAGAAAATACCAGTTGATATGAAACTCCTTTTATTCAATTCTGTAGTTGCTTAATCCTGTCCTTTGATTCTCCTGTAAACAATGCCTGAGCTGAGTGAGTTTGCATGTGATGGCTAATGAACTTTGGAATACTTGAACTAACAAAAAACCCCTGCCCTGTCCTGGGTATCAAATGACTGTTCTGAACCACCTCCTTAATTATGTGTGCAAAGTAAATGGTTCTTAAAAGACACTTTCAAGGTGTTTTTTAGGTAAGGTACACTTTTCTTAGGCACCTTGAATGTCAAGCCTTCTGCTAAATTCTAGATTTTATATATGAAATGTAGGTGCTTCACATAACAAGATCATCAGATCTGTTAAACTCAGCAGAGTTTAGTGATTCAGATCTCAAAGCAGAAAAGGCTATTGTGGTGTATCATTTTGATTTGATGCAGGTGGATCTCACAATCCAAGTCTGTACTAAGCCATGCCTTAGTGTTGCACTGAACAGCCCTACCCTGTTTGCCATGTAATCTTAATGGGATTTTTTTTTTTAACTTGCCCTGTTGGTGGTGAGGTATAATTACTGTGGTGGTGTATGCCAGAGCACATAGGCATGTGTAGTGCTGAAACTTTGTCTTGCTTTTTGCTCTAAATGGATCTAAGTATTCTACCTACTGAATTATAAACACAAATTAATAATTGCAAGCATTACTACATGTGGTAATATGACTACGTATGTAGACATGCATGACTACTATTTGCAATTTCAGGCATTTGGTGTGAACTGCTCTATGAGATTTTGCTGTGATAGAGTTTCAAAGATGTTTGAGAAGTCAGCAAATCTTTTTTCCTGTAAAATAATTTTCTTCCAAATCACAATCTGACAATGATGAATTTTCTGTAGAACATTTGGTTAATCAAGGGGAAAAATAATTTATTTTGTATATGTCTATATAAACATATATACAGATGTAAATGTGTGTGTATATGTGTACACACACATATGAAAACACATGTTATATATCAGTCTTACATTCTGGACTGTCATGGAGCCACCCATGGAGTTAACAGTCCTGTGATGTTGACAGGAGACCAAGGGAGGTGGTTCAGTTACCCAGGGCTACTTAAAGTGAACATTACCCTAGTAATTCTAATTACTGAATTTGGTAGTGTTTCAGGGGAGCTATGGAGAAACTGGAAGCAATTTCATTGTTTAATTTCTGCTGTCATATGTTCAGCCTGTACATGGGTGACTTTTTGTTAACTGTTAGCATGGATAACTTCGTAGAGTAAAATAAACCAAAAAGTCCAGACTCTGGCTCATCCCCATGTCTGTATAACCTGTGACTGCTTTCTACAGGTGTTCACAAGGTCAAGTAGTTTAATTTCTGCCAGCCCTCACAAAAGCCTCAGCTCTGAGTCGGAGGGAGAGCGACAGTTCAACCTCAACGACAACGGCATTCCAACAGCGACTCAAGCTTTAATGACCATGTATCGGCGGAGGTCACCTGAGGAGTTCAACCCTAAGCTGGTAAAATACGCCCCTGAGTGCTGTACCTGACTGAAAAAGATGTTAAATTCTGAGGTTTTTTAAAACCCGTGTTTCTGACCCAGAACAGTGTCATCCTGCCTGAGTTAATAGGCAGTAATTTTCACAGAAGTGAAATGTCAGACGTGATGTTTCACCAACAGAAATAACTTCACTACAGAAAAAGAGCAAAACTGGATGTAAATCAGGGAGAGGTTCTATTCCTGTTCTTTAGTACAACTACTTCAATAATATTCTCCTAACAGCAAGGTCTACTGGAGTAGAAACTGGGAAGACCACTAAGAAGAAAATTGGACTGTAGCCAAGTTTACTACTTGCTCATGTGGAAAGTTAGGACACTGTAGGCTTTTTAGCACTTAATTTTTCAGTGGGGCAGAGGGCTAGAAAGAGAAGCTGAATCTTTATGCCTGCCTTTCTCTGCTTTTAGGCTAAAGAGTTCCTGAAGGAACAGGCCTGGAAGATTCACTTTGCTGAATATGGCCAAGGGGTGTGTATGTACCGTACAGAGAAAACCAGAGACCTTGTGCTGAAGGGCATTCCAGAAAGCATGAGAGGAGAACTTTGGCTACTCTTTTCAGGTAGGTATTCATTTGAATGTGAGTGTGGGATATAAGCAGAAGCATGAGGGGAAGAAAGGATTTCAAAGATGATTAAAGGCGCAGATAATAAGGGAAAGTATTTGGAGTCAATAAGGCTGTGGTTGTTAGCAGACACCAGACAGGTTTAAACAAGAGTTCTGGTTAGACCAGTAAATACTCTTTCTTCAAACAGGCTCCCAAATTTAGGGAAGAATATAAAAAAGCAGCATGCACACTCTGTTACCAGAAGCCAGCAGTCTAGGGGCCTCCTACTTGTTCAACAACCACCAGCAATCCTAATTCCCATTTATTTACTGATTTCTGAATCAGTTAAGCTTTTGGCTTTCACAGCAAATTGTTGCAAGGAATTCCAAAGTTCAAGCATGTTGCATGGAACCACTTTTTTTGTTAATAATATAAAAAAAAAGTTATCATTTTATTAGGTGTTCCCATTATGTCAAAAATGGTGAGAAAGTACTTCTGTCCATCTTCTGTGCCAGAAGGGATTCTCTGTGTCCCCTTAGGCATTTTTTCAAAGTTAAAAAATTTTAGTTATGTGGAAACCAATCCTACCTCAGTCTTTCTTCATAACCTTTCAATTACCATATGCCTTCTCTAGCTCTGCCCCACCCCAAGATAGTTACCACAGCACCCACACCATTTAGGATATGAGCTCACCAGAGAGTTTATTTGATGCTTTCTGGTTTGTTTTCTATTTCTTCCCTAGTAGTACTTAATCATGTACATCTCTTTGCTGCTGGGCATTAAACAAATGTTTTCAGAAAATACACACAGGAATGCACAGCTCTGTTTTGTGCCTGATTAACAGCTGTTTGGACCAATTTTCATGGTGTATTTATAACTGATATTTTCCATTTGTGCTACTGATGCTTGATTTTCGTTTCCAGAGAAGTTTTAAAGTCAGTAATGAAATCTCATAGCAGCTCTGTGAGCATGCCGTGGTATCCTTAAGACAGGCAAAGTGCCCTGCCCGAGATGACAGAGTCATTTTCAGAAGCAGGAGTAGAACACAGGAGTTCTGTCCCCTGCTTTTGGCTGACGTATCATACTTTCTGCAACCAAACATTAATTTACTCCCTCCTCAGGGCAAGTAGCTTTCTTAGAGACATATTTTGGGTTATTTAGGATAGCCAAACCCACAGCTGGCTGCAGAGGGAGCTCATGATACCATGTGACTGCATAGCTGGTTTGTTCTTCATGCCTCATTTTTTGTTCTGCATGAGAGACAGGCTCTATCTTCTTTCTTAACCTCATTATAAAAATGTCTCTAGAGGAAAAGACAAGAAGGGCTGATAATCGCATAAGCACATCCTTTTTGTTCCTTTTATTGCCTTTGCAGAAATAACGCTTCATATTTGCTTTCAGAGTGCTTGGTGACATTCAAGATGAAAGGAAAGGGCAGCAGATGATCCCGTTGGAATACTGTACCTGCTAATCCTTGCTTTTTCCTTCTGGTTTTAATACTGTTCTCCCACTCTCAGGAGCCATAAATGAAATGGCCACTCATCCTGGCTATTATGAGGACCTAGTGGAGAAATCAATGGGAAAATATAATCTTGCTACAGAAGAGATAGAGAGGGATCTGCACCGCTCCCTTCCGGAACACCCTGCATTCCAGAACGAGATGGGCATTGCTGCTCTAAGGAGAGTCTTGACAGCTTATGCTTTTAGAAACCCAAACATAGGATATTGTCAGGTAATTAAAACTAACAGCAACATAAGCAGTGCATGTTGAGAGATGTGTAGAGTTTTCTGCATTTTCTGCCCATAGATCTAGAAACTGAACAGAGGATTACAGAGCTGTCCCAAAGTGCATCTACAGAAAATGACAAATGGACCCTGAAGAAAAGTTCTTTTGTTTTTAACAAAAAAACCAAACTCAGAACCAAAATACTTTGTGTTCAGCCTTAAATTTTTACCTAGTTATTCGATGTATTAGTTGTAATAACCCTCCCCTTGACAAAAAATAAAACATCCTAGAAGATATCACTGTGAGCCACAACCTTGTATCCACAGAGTTAATGCTGACCCCAATGCATGGGTTTGGAGTTCTTATGCCTGTGATTCAGGTCACTTTAGCTTCTGGTCCTAAATTATTCTTTCTTGCTATATAAATTTGGCTTATCCCCTGGGCCTTTTTTTTTTTTTTTATTCCTACATATTTTTGCAAAAAAGAATCTCAAATTCAGGAGTGTTAAGAAGCCTGATTAATATTTGCCTGTTAAGACTCCTAGATACGACACAAGTAGGTGAAAGAAGTTCTAACAGATACTATCACAAATTATTTAATAACAAATATAATACTAAGTAATAGCTACAACAACATTTCTAAAGGTTGTTTAACAGAAGAACAGCAGAAAGACACTTCAATTCTGGTCCTTAAAGCTGTCACAGTAATTAGTAGCCTTGAAATTTGGTCCATGGCATTCAGAATGCTGCAGTGAGAATTCAGGCACTGAAGTATTCCATGTATGGTAGACAAGATTAAACAACAGACTTTGACAGAGTTGTAACATTGCTTGGAGTTTCAGTTGAAACATTAGTTGTGGTTTCAAACAGGTGATGATCAAGGTGGAGTCTTAAAATGCTACAGGATTTGAAATGAGTAGCTAATTTCTTAGGAGACAAACTGAGAAGAAAATAATACCGAAATACTTTGTTTCTTCAGACTAACAGCAGTCTAGTCAAAGGCTGTAAGCAAACAATTCTGAGGTCATTGCACAGTCCGTGATACTTGAAATACAGTCAAAAAGGCCATGGAAAACAGTCATGTCCACAGTCAAACATGGACAGTGACCAACAGCAGGACACTTGTATTTCACTGTGCTCCGGTTGTTTGTGACTGACACCGCTGCAGGCATTTGCCTGAGCTCAGAGGTGCTGTGTCCTCACCTTGTCATGGGAGCAGAGAGCTTGGGGAGTGCAGGCTGCCTCTGCAAGGAGCTCACCACACCCAGCTTCCCTGAGAGCACCTATGGCAGAGGATCAGCGTCACTGTAATGGGGTGTTTGGTCCTTGATTAGGAAGAGAAATCTTGATCTCATCTTTTTTTCTTTCTTTTTTTTTTTTTTTTTTAAGACCCAGCTAACAATTTTTTGTGATTTACTGGAGGTTTTCTTAAGCCTTCCTTTGAGCACTGGGAAAACATTGCCCACTGTTTTACAGGGAAATACTTGAATTTGGGTACTTGATTCGGGGTCTACAGGGGAAGATGTAGCTAATTTCCTAAGCACTTACCTTCCCAGGAACCATGCTAAGTATTGAATAATTATATTTCTCTTTCTTTTAGGCTATGAATATTGTCACTTCAGTGCTCCTCCTTTATGCAAAAGAGGAGGAAGCTTTCTGGCTGCTGGTGGCTCTGTGTGAACGTATGCTACCTGACTACTACAACACAAGAGTTGTTGGTACGTTACGGGGACATTTTCTAAAATGATTGTACAAAAAATAACCAAATTAATTGGTGGTATTTGTACTGGATCAAATATATGTGTAGATGTATGTGTGGCACAGATACAACTGTGAATGCCAGTGACAAGACAGCTTCCTCAGGGGCACAGAAGCAATTCCCTGAACACGTGCTGTGATAGTTAATAGTTTTTTCACTTAATATTGGATGTCTTTATAAAGTGGGCTTAAACAAAGTAAATTAAAAAGAGATGGGAGGATAAAATGTGAATTCTAGATGATCCAGTTATCTCATTAAGGTAAGGTGGAAACAGGAGCTTTAGCAGTTTGCAGAAGTCTTTGCCTCTTTATCTATGATTTGAAAGGGCATGAGTATCTGAGAGCTGTTGTCAGAAGAGTCTCCCTGTGTATGTGGAAGTGGCTTTTCAATTTATCATGAAGACTGTTTTACTGTAGCTCACAAATCCCTGAGATACTCTTTCAGCCCTAGAAATGATTTTTCCTGGCTTGCTTAAGACACTAATGTGTAACACAAAGTTCTCTTGAAATAATTCCAAACCCTCACAGTCACCCTGGCCTGGTTCAACAGGTGATGCTGAGGTCTTACCCAATTAGTAATAGTAAATACCAAACCACCATTTTACTTCTGTAGGTGCTGGACCAAAGGGACCTCTTGTTAATGATTATGAAGTGTATAATTAAAACAAAATAACCATATTACAGTTCAATTTGTATGTACAGCTCGGTAGTGTAATGGAATCTGTTACTAATCTGAAAGTGAGAAAATGCATGTAAGCATCATGTAGAATATTCTTAGGCTTTGTACTTATATATATAGAATATGTATATATATATATTTTTCTCCCCTAAATGGCAATGTGCCAGTTGCTCCAGAATTAATGGACATTCAACCTTATTTATTTTGAACAGGAGCATTGGTGGATCAGGGTGTCTTTGAAGAGTTGGCTCGTGACTACATTCCACAGCTTTATGACTGCATGCAGGACCTGGGTGTAATCTCCACCATTTCCCTGTCCTGGTTCCTCACTCTCTTCCTCAGTGTAATGCCATTTGAAAGTGCAGTGGTGGTTGTGGATTGTTTCTTCTGTGAAGGAATAAAGGTGATATTTCAATTAGCACTCGCTGTCCTCGAAGCTAATGTAGACAAGCTGCTTAACTGTAAAGATGATGGAGAAGCCATGACAGTCTTGGGAAGGTATTTATTACAGAAAATAAAGTGTCTTAATTTTGTTTTTATTTTTGCTTACTTTTCTGATTTGTCTTCTATGTCGAAATACTAAATTTAAACCAGTAAACCTTTTACGTTCTTATAGTCCCCTTTCATCCACATAAGGTAGTTTTTATGTTATCTTAAAATAATGTTAAGTTACCAACAAGATACAAATTCTTCAAGACAATCAAATAAACTTCCCAAACCTAGTTATAGAAACTTAATTTGTTTGATGATTTTAGTTTGAATACATGGGTTTTGTTACTTCATCTTTTGCCTGCTACCTTTTAAATGTTGCTAAGATGAAGCCTTGATGTCAAGGGAAGTTGTATTGGGAATGGACTAAATAGAACTCAGAAGAATTAGGTATGATCTTGAACAAATAGATTTCAGTGAAACAGGTAAATAGAGTGGCTTGAGTCATTTAATTGAAACTTTTATTACCGAGTGTAACCTCTGATTTCTTTGTGTTTGGTAGTGGTGCTTAGTTTTCAAGATGCTGTTGAATCTTTGGAATTTTTTTCATCATAAGTTTCCTTAGTATAGCCTTACTCTTATTAGAGAGTGGCTTGATATGTTTTACATTTAATAATCTATATTATATTATAATCCCTTATTCTGTTAGCCCTCGGAAGGGAGGAGTTACAAATGTGTCTTGGAATTTCTCATTTCTTTTTCTTTTCTTCCCAGATATTTGGACAGTGTAACTAATAAGGACAGCACTCTGCCACCCATTCCTCATCTTCACTCACTGCTCAGTGATGATGTAGAGCCTTATCCTGAGGTGGATATCTTCAGACTAATCAGGTCTTCCTATGAGGTAGGGTAAGATTTCTTCACAGGAACTTGCCACTGCACGCAATTTCTGCTTCACAGAGGAAGTTGGTCCTCTGTAGTTTGGCTTTGCTTGAAACTGAAAGTGAAATACAGACTCATCTCAGAACGCTGAAATGGGGCAAGGGAGAGGGGTTAGACTTTCTTTTAACCAAAACTTCTAATTGGAGCTGTTTTGTATAGAAGCCTGAGACCTCAAAGGAAAGCATCCTACAACCAAAACTGGATTTACAAACAGAAGGCTGGACTTGTAATTTGAAAAAGATTCATTCTCATCTCAGTTTTTTCATGCTTTTCCAAACTAAAATATTAGAAATACTAGTGAAATCTGTTTGATTCCTGAAGAACTTTCTATTAGCAGTTTTTTTTCTCTTTTTTTTTCTCTTTTTCTCAGTAAGTGCTGACTATGACCTTGGATCACTATCTCTAATATCACCAAAGCCAAAAAATTTTCAAATAAAGAGAGTTGGTAATAACTAATATGTAAAAAGCACAGGACAAACACTTCAAAACCAACTAAAAATCTTCAAACTGGTTTCATTGTCCTTAAATTTTAAAAACAAGCCATCAGTTAAAATACCTCTGGTGGTTACACTGACATACTCATTTTTTATCAAAATTGAGGAATAACTTTAAAGGGTTATGCTCCTTAACTTCCTTTTTTCCTTCCATTGTTATGTGGGCTAAATGAGTATTTTTCAGTTCAAGAAGTTGGTTCATACTTAAAAATGGGACAGCTTTTTCAAAGGCACTTCCTATGTTCCTAAAACCCCTTTGCTTTAACATGATCTCTCATAAGGAATTGGATAGTTCTTAGTGCCTTCTGTGCTGAAGGGCACATGTATTGAGGTAGATGAATGTTTGTTGTTGTTCACCCAGTGTTAGAATGGGGAGAAGGGCATTTATGTGAAATTCTGTTTCCCCTATGTTTTTCTGTTTTCCTCATCATGAAGACTGCTTGCATTGGCTTAACTGCTTTTAGATAAATAGCCTGACACTGTGCACAGCCAGTCTGTCTTTCTGGGGCTCCTGCAGCACAGAACCTTGTAGCTCCTTCTAGATAAATAACCATCCATGCTCCAGTCTAATTAGGCAAAACAAGTAGCATGGAGAGTGAAGAACAGGGAGGAAAGGAGGAGTTGGTTGCAAAGAAAGAACTGGTTTCAGGACAGTCATTGTTATTAGTTGATTTGATTATTGAAAAGACCCCAAAAATTCATTAGTAAACTATTAAGATAAAAAAACTTCAAGGCACCTGTTACATCTGTTATGATTGGTTACGGGCAGTCACGGCTGGGAATTCACTGTTAGCTTTGTTACAGCTACAAAGAGGGAAATATCAAGAAAGTGAGCATGTTTTTGTTATCTTTTAGAATTTGAACTGTTAAAGGTACTTGCTGGGTAACTATCTTAATCCATCTTAATCTTATAGACATTTATTACTTAAAAAAAAAGTAGGAAGACCTACAGCTGAAGAAAATGTTTATCTTTGAGACATTTGCCCTCCCTCAAATACAGACACACCACCCCCAAGGAGAGGGAAAAACCTTGGAAACTGTCCTATGACACATGTCATGGGAACATGATGAGTCTGACAACTTGATAGCACTGGAAAAAGCACAGTGTTGGGATTGTTTTATGAAGAGCTGCTTCCCATAGTGCTCTGACCCTGTCCAGCTCTTAGGATGTCATGTCAGATGCATACATGAGAAGTCTTCAGTGAAAGCTGAAGTGATGCAGATGAATTTTTTTGTAATTAAGCAATTAGCACCCCTCTCTGTGATGATATTGATCAGATTTTCTACTTTCAAAGGAGAAATATTCTTGAAACAAGAGAATATACATAACAAGTACATTTTACACTGCCAGTATTTTTTTATTTACTGAAAATACATTTTACTAAGAAATCTCTTCATCTTTTCAATTTTGCATTTAGTTCAGAAGCCACAGACGCTGGTATAATAATTATAATAGAAGTGACTGAAATAATGCATAATCACTGCAGTTTTAAAAGCCTGTGCATGGTTCACTAGCTGTCAGTGGACTCCTATTCAGAGCTGTTACGTGCTTAACTCATTTGATCTGTGTGTTAGTTAATTTAGCAGAAAAAAATAGGCCTTAAACACTTCAGCTATGTCTACAGCAGTATCTGGATCTTGGCCATTTTAACTAAACAGCTGACACTCACACAGGTCTGTGCTGTTGAAAGGTTTGATACAGTTTTGATCTAGAACAGGTGACACACTTCCAACAATCCCTTGTACAATTTGAAAGTTAAAATGGGCAAGGGACCATTCCCAGAAGGTAATTCCATGCAACGTTACTTTTTTGTAAGCTGCATGGATTTTAGTTTTATGGTTGTGAGCAGACCTTCTCTTTTGGCCCCTGAAACAGAGAATAAACTCTCATTGCTGGAATAGATGTGGCCTCAGAGCCAAAAGACCTGTCTTTTCCAGGTTTTGTGACCTCTGTGATGCTTGATATTCATGAATGTTTATCTAGACTCCATTTTTGTCAAAAGACTTCTTTATTTGCAAAATACAAGTACATGAAGTATATTTTTATTCCTAAGGTACACAATAAGGATCAACAACTTTATAGACAAATACAGCTTTAGCATTAGTCATACAAGAATGCACGAGCAAATTATGACCTGCTTATGTAGATGCACACGCACTGGAAATATAAACCCATCTTGTATGGAAGTTTCTTGCCACCCCTTTATAATTTTACATATGGTGTGGTTGCTGTCTGGCATTTCTGTTCCTGCTGATCATCTGTGCATTTCTAAGTATGTTACAAGTCATTTTTGGATGGCAAGGAACTTTTGCTTGTAATACTTATACAAAAAAAGAATCTAGGGGTTAAGCATTCCTCTGCATATGAAAATATAGAATATTATTCCTAATAGGTTTCCCCCTAGGATGCTTCTGTAGTATACACAGGAGCTCCCTGACACTGTTAACGTGCATTGTGAAAGAAACTTCTGAAAATAAGATCTGGGTACTTAAAAGAGTCTTTTCCTAATGGAAATTGCATTCTTGATACTTGGTTTCAGATTCTAAGGATGCAAGGAGTGCTGTACTGTCTTAGCCATTAGAGATCCAGTTAGTTTAAATATCCCCTCTCTGTCATGATTGTGAGACATTCCAGGACAAGCTGACATAAAACCCTGCAGGTGGAGTTATGAAACAATCTATTCATAGAGATTTGCAAGGCAAGAAGTTCCTAACTACAGAGATTACAGTTTGAAATGTGAGAACTTGAAATTTAATAAAGACCTCTTCAAATGAAAATGTTATGGGGAAAAATAAAATCTAATGATACATTCCTAAAGTCTTCATAACTTTGTGATGTGTTAGAAAAATGCCTTAACAGCTGTTCCATTTGTGGTATACAATGTAATTAAATTAATGTCTCAAATACATTACAGTCAAGCTAAATATTTTGAATATTAATACACTGACTATCCTGTGCTACTTTCTCCTCTTTAAGAAATTTGGAAGTATCCGAGCAGATTTAATTGAACAAATGAGATTCAAACAAAGACTAAAAGTTATCCAAACCCTTGAAGATACTACAAAGCGCAATGTGGTAAGTACTGAAATAATGCTCTTTGCAAATATTAAGGTCAGTCAGACACTGAAATTCAAATCAGTTTTTCAGTGAGATGTGGATTTCAAGTCTGTAACTGTTAATGTTGTGTTTCAAAAGGTACGAACTATTGTGACAGAGACCTCTTTTACTATCGATGAACTGGAGGAACTATATGCTCTTTTCAAGGTAAGGCTAAGTGAAGATGAGATCTTGTGCCTGCAGGAAGTGTAAACATTTGTTTTTGATATGGAACAGTGTCTTTTCTAAAGACCAGGTTGAGTCTGTGAGTTACTATTGGGTATTTTGATAGAAATGTGAATTAACTGCTCTATTACTAATATACCAAAAAAACCCCAAAAAACAACAAACCAACCCAAAACTACAAAAAACCAGAAACAAGTAGTTTTTAAAACATAAAGAAATGAGTAATTCACTGAATGATTTGTCCATGGAAAGAATGCACATACTGGTGAAAACCATTAAACAAAAAACAGAATAGATATAGGTTTTTGATCTGTCATTAGAAACCTCTCTCTACCTGACCCAAGTTTTGGAATTTAGTACCAAAATACCTTCGTTATCTCAAGAGTTAATACTTTTGTAATCACAATAGCTGATTTTTGCCATTGGTAATGCTTTAGTGTATTACGTGGGAATTTAGTGCCACAAAGTGATGTGTCTTTGGAAGTTGATCGTACAGTTCCAAACATTTAATGGTGAGCAGTTACATGCTTTAACTTCACCTTCATGCACAGTGTCTTGAAACAAGATACTTTCTTCCTCTGTTTTGCTGTAACAGGGATTTTTTTTTATATACCTTGAAGAACTTATGTCCTTTTAATTTCCCATCTCTAATGACAAATCTTGCAATTGTCCAAATCCTTCAGTGTCTACTTTCAGTTTTCCATGGAATCAGTGAGACCAAGTCAGACAGTCCTGGTTGATCATTGGGCAGTGCTTAAATCTTTTTCTCTAAGGTTCTGAATTGATTTTAATTACATGCTGCCCAAATCAGCTCCAGAACCTTCACTGACTTCAGTAGAATACTACATTACACAGTACTTTTGCAAATCTATACTTCAACAATAAATATTTCAAATCAACAGCTATTTTCATATGATTAGAGATTAAATAAAGATTTCATGAGAATTCCCTTTCTGACTTTGCTGTGTGATGAGAGTGAAGAGGGTGACTAAGCACAACAAGCCTGTTTATATGTGGAAGCCACAGCTGCTTACTGCTCTGTTCAAAACAGGAATTTCACATTTTGTCTGCCTGGGAGGCAGAAGAAGTTTTGCTTTATCTTCTTTTTTTCAATAGAGGGATGTCTTTTTATGCTGGTTAGAGGAGAAACCTCTTCCAGAAGTAGAAGGGCTAGGAAGATTGCAATACATCTGTTGTTACCTTGTGTTGTTTTAAGAATGTGTGTGTATGAGTGTTGATGATTTTATCACTGATAGTGATGAACTGTTCACAGAGGTGCTGACAATCTCATGGTGCTTACCTTCTGTTCAGGCAGAACATCTGACCAGCTGCTACTGGGGAGGAAACAGCAATGCCATTGACAGGCATGATCCCAGCCTGCCCTACCTGGAGCAGTACCGCATCGACTTCGAGCAGTTCAAGGGCATGTTCGCCCTCCTCTTCCCCTGGGCGTGTGGAACTCACTCAGATATCCTGGCTGCCCGCTTATTCAGGCTCCTGGATGAAAACGGAGACTTGCTCATCAACTTCCGCGAATTCGTCTCTGGGCTAAGTAAGGAGGATTCACAGCACCTCCAAAATAGTGTGACCAGTTTGTTTCTAAAGGGGATCCTGCCCTTCAGAAACACTGTCAGATAATCAGTTTGACATATGCTGATTTGCTTTTGAGAGCTGTTCATGCTGCTGTTCAGTTCATTTTATCATGTCTGTGACAGTGGCTCCCACTGGGGCTCAGGCTGGTCTCAGTAGGTATGTCTACATTAACCGGTGGTGTGTCACTCTGGGATACAGGGAACTACACATCCGTTAGGATCTGAAGATTTCCCTCACTGCTAACTCTCAGCACAAAAATGAACTGCAACTTGTGTGCTTCATGGTGTTATTTCTCCTGGTCAGGGTATTCCCTTTGGAAAAGCCTTCTGTATGTTCTTGCGTAGTGTTCCTTTCTCAGTGACACTGCATTTTATTATATGTTCCTTAAGCTTTCCCTGAAAGATGGGAATTTTATTTGCTAGTGCTTCTGGAAAG
Organism: Acropternis orthonyx; assembly: GCA_035583155.1. Classification (NCBI taxonomy): domain Eukaryota; kingdom Metazoa; phylum Chordata; class Aves; order Passeriformes; family Rhinocryptidae; genus Acropternis; species Acropternis orthonyx. Next base: position 11,110,397 of record JAWWEU010000125.1, on the reverse strand, counting down.
GTGAGAGAGGCAGCATTTGCTACCTTAGTTGTTCATGAAGAGGATTTTGGATAAATTTGTGTGCAGGGAAAGGACAGAGTGAGGATGCTAGTTTTGCTCCTGAATAAAAGTCCGTTTCTTTAGGAGTCTGCTGATGTGCCACGTGTGTGTGGTGTTCCTGCATGAGGGGAAGATAATGCACCCCACAGCCTTTGTAGTGGGAAGTACTACACTCCTGAAATCAGTAGCCAGGAGTGCAGGCTGAGAGCAGGGTGGAAATCACCTGAAAAGGAGACAGTGCAGGTGCAGGTCGTCAGAGAAGGAGGGTCAGTGTTGTTGGTGAAGGTTATGGCCTACACAGGTCTTAAGGATGCAAGATTTCAGGACGTGAAAGTCAATATTGCCACAAAGGGAATGTGCGAGCCCCAGGATTAGTATGAGGAAGCAAAGATGAGGCAGGAGCTGGCCAGGCCTTCTCTGAATATAGCAGGAATTGTTCCATGTAAGTGATCAACATCTCACCAACTATCATGTATTATTTCAGAGCAACCTGGCATTTCCTTCAGCTTTACATTTTGATCCTCTTTGAGAGGGAAAAGTTTTCCCACTCTGACTTTCAGCAGCTCTTCGTAACAATGTGGTTTTAAGTGTTAGGGCTCCAAATGCAGCCTTGCATTAAAACCTCTGTACAGCAATGGTAACACTTCCCCTTCACACCACCCAAAAACCCCAGTGATGCAGTGATTTGTATTTAAGGTACTGTTTGCTAGGTAACACTCGATGGCCTTTTGGTGACCCATGAATCAAATACTCCTGCTGTTTACAGGATGCTGTTAATAACAATCAACCAGTTATTGACTGAGACAGAATTTTTTGGAACCAATAATGAGTGATAAGAACAAGGGCCAGTGTTGACCACTGTGAACAGAAATGAATACAAAATGCACAAATGTGGCTATAAGCCAACATGACCGACCTAAAATCTTCAATGGACAAAACAATCAAAACTGCCCCTTCTGCAAACCCACATTTTTTTCAAAAACTAAGCCCAGTGTGGTGTAGCCTGAAAGCTGTTTTCTAAAAAAAAAAAGTCAACTCTGCCATCCCCTTTTGTTTAAGAAGCATGTGAATGGTAGAAAGGGCAAGACAGTCAACAGAAACAACATTGGATCTGTTTGAGCATATTTCACCATGCCCCAGGACTTTTAATAATTCCACAACCATCAGCTGCTTCAGTCTGCCACACCAAGCCAATATGCCTTTGCTAGGAAAGTATCCTAAATGAGGAATATTTTTTTGTTGGAGCAAGATGCATCTGCTCATGTCACCTTTTCCTTGTGGCTGTCCTGGAAAGCATGGTCAGAAGATGGGCACCCTGCAGGTGACCTGTGGGCACTGTCCCCTCTTATCTTACTGAGTCCAAGCAGCAGAACTGAGCTCTGATTACTCAAGTCTGTCTTTCCTAAAGTGTCCTATCCAAGTACTTCCTAGGCATGACCCGTTTTGGTGGGTGCTTGTTGACATCTGAAGCAGCTATGGCAGTGGAAGCATTTCTGTTTCACAACTCTCTTTCAATAGCCTTATTCTATGTAACCATAAGGATTTTTTCCGTCAAAACCTCTCTTTGATGCCACTGACTTCTAGGAACTCCTAGAGGAAGTAAAAAGGGGTGGTACTGTGTGTCCCAGCCTGAGCTTGTGGCCTTTTCTTCTGTGTCAGCCTGAAATTCTTGGGATATGAGAGTGCTGTCGTTGCAGCTGGGAATCTGTTTCCTTTTCACTGTCCCTGCAGCAAGCAGCTCAAGAACCTCCTACTTCAGGTGTCTCTAAGGCCTCAGCTGAGCAAAGATAGAACAACCTCGCACATTCTTCTGTACATTTATTGTGTTCTGTTACTGCAAGTTCAACTACTGTGCATCAGCTTCTGCCCATTGCCCCTTGTCCTATTTCTTGGCACCACTGAGAAGAGCCTGCATCCATACTCTTGGCACTCTCCTTTCTGATGCTTAGACTTTGATGAGGTGCCCTCTGTTGTCTCTTCTCAAGGCTGAACAGGCCCAGCTCCCTCAGCCTTTCTCTGTAAGAGAGCTGCTCCAGTCCCTCAGTCATATTTGCTGTCCTCTGCTGGACCAGCTCCAGGAGCTCCATGTCTCTTGTACTGAGGAGTCCAGAACCGAACACAGCACAGTCAGATGTGCCTCAGCAGGGCTGAATAGAGGGGCAGGATCACTTCCCTTGACCTGCTGGCAATGGTCTTCATAATTCTGAGTGGGGAAAGGGCCTGGCATTAGGACACACACAGAAGTTCATCTCAGGTGAAAAGCTGTGGTAATGGAGCTTTTTCAGCTCTCTTCACATGTGGGGACAGGGAGAGGAGCAAGCCTGCTTGTGTCACCCTGTGCCCTGGTGACTGCATCCCTAGCTGTTGCTGGAGGATGCAGAACTGCAGCCCATTCCATGCTTTGGTTATTTCAGGTTGCCTTTAGCAGTGGGGCACTTCCCATGGTACACCAGAGAGGAACATAACAAAGGTTTGTGCTTAAAAAGGGCCAAGCTGGAAGCAAAATGGCTAATGTAGATGTGCTCAGTCCTTTGGCCTAACATCTGTATTTACTGTAGTGTTAAGTTCTACAAGAATCTGTGATTGTTAGTATTTTCCAAACCACACATAGTTTGCATAGCAGAGCTAAGTTGACATGGGTCACCTGGAAGGTAAAATAAATCTCTGCATAACCTAATTATTGTAGGTTAATTAATTTGTTTATAAATGGCATGTCACAACGAGTGAGATTTATGAAGTCTGATTATCAGTTATTTCATTACTTTAAAATTAACTACTCTCCATTTAATTAATTGGAAGGAGGGGCTACAATAGACTGCTTGGGTTTCATACAGCTAATAGTAGTGTAGACCAGAAAGCAGTAGGGGTTGATGTGGATAAATCACTAGAAGTATTGCCTGAACATCAGTTTAGCCCATGGCTAAGGTGTGATCAATGCTGTTTACTTGAATTTCTCTTTCGTTTTTTGGTAACTATCTTATTGCTCTGAGTCATGTGATGTTTGTTTGTACTGGATTCTCAGATCAGAAAGTTTGAAGTCCACACAAAAAGGTTTTGTTAACTTGCAGCTGGAGGCCTTTCTGAGTGGTAATGCCATGACCATAGCTTCTTTTTGAGCATTATAAAATAGGCATTTAATGAAGCACCCAACGTTGAAGTACAAAATTCAGGGTAAATTGGTCAGTGTTCTCATGCTATTTCGACTGCAGACCTACAGGTCATTTACATGTCAAGTGACTGCCTTATGATTTCAGGCTGTAAAGGGAGTACAGTGCTTCCCAGAGTGAATATAGCAGCTTCTAAACCAAAATGTTGCAGTAATAATAAATAAAATGACATTGAATGCTGAGTATTAATGCACTGTATGTAATGCTGTTTAGGTGCAGCATGCCATGGAGATCTTACAGAGAAGCTGAAGCTACTGTATAAAATGCATGTTTTGCCTGGTAAGTAAATGATGTTAAAATAGCTGTTGTCTTGTTGAGAACAGGTATTTGGAGCAGAGTTGTTTATGACTAGCTTTCCCAATTAAAAATTAATTTGTGGGAACTGTTGTATCTGTTGATGCAGTAAAATAAGAGAGCTTCTACCATAACCAGACACAAACTTGGAAACTCTGAAAGCACCCACACACCTCTCTATTGCTCTGGTGGCAAACAGGCCATTTATAGGTGTCTTTTGCCTGTTAAGATGGGGTTAGTGATATCCCCTGTGCATAAATACAGTGTTCTTCAACCTTTTTTGCCATAATGCACTTCATGTAATAGCAGAGCTAGTTTGAAATGCTCCTGCCTGCCCTGGTTCCTCGTTTCTGTCCCCAGGCTTTCTGCTTGGTCTCCCCTCTGGGCTGACACAACTCTTTGCAGACGGAAGCTCCAGGTGGTTTCATAGATGTGTTTTCCAGGGAGCTGTACAAACTTGGACTCAGCTGAGTGAGAGAGGCAGTGTAGGGTGGAGAGGGGATGAAAACATCTCAAAACAGTTTTGCCTCTGAAGAAAATGACATACTGGGACTGTATCCTCTCTTCTTGTCACACAAGTGCCATAAAGAGCCCATTGCTGCCCTCACTGAACCTGCAATTTTAAGTATGTTGCCACTGCTTGGGTAGTTTAAATCTTGTGCACATTTACATGCTCTGGTAAAGATGTCTAAAAGCTTCAGGAGGACATTCACCTTCAAATGCTTTGAGCATGAGTCCCTGATTGCTCCCAGCTGGCTTTGCTTGGAGGTAGGCTTGAGTGATTCTTTAATTAAACAGGGTGGAAAAAAACTTAGAATACTTTAAAAAATACTTCAAATTAAAAAAACATTATTGAGCTATAACAGAAGAGATCTGTTTCTAAAAAGGCATCTTCTGGTATTTGAGGACTGGTAAGTTCATAAGAAATCATGACAGACTGTTTCCAGCTAGGAAAGAGTTCATATCCTGCTTAGAACATAGTGGGCTGCACAGAAGAAAGTAATGGAAGTAGACATGGGAAGATGGGTAAGCCAGCCTCTTAAGGCAAGCAGCTCCTTTTTAGACAGTACTGGCTATTGGGGAGAAGAATTTAGGTCCAGCTGTTTATTTCATGTGAGCTGAAAAGAGATGATTCCTAGCCCATCACATCCTCACACTTTCACTTCTAGAAACTGACATTCTAAATGTATCAATGGAAATATCTTTTAATTTTTACTTAAAGGGTGGAATTTTTAATGGAAGAATTTCACTGTGTTCCTCAGATCCGTCCCCTGAGCAAGAAGAGCCAGACTCTGCTTTTGAAGCTACTCAGTACTTTTTTGAAGACATCACACCAGAGTGTACACACGGTAGGCATCTTTTGTCTGAGGCTTGAAAAGGTGAGGTAATACATTTCAAACAGCATATGCTACTTTTTAATTGGGCTAAACTTTGTAAGTGGAGTATTCCCTGTAAAAGGAAGTATGAAGTATTTGTATATATTTTTATATTCTTAGAGGTGCAGGCAAGTGTACACTAAGAACCACCCTGTATTTTGCATTGCAGAATAATGTCATCAAGTGTGTTGTAATGTAGTTTTGTGATAAGTCCAGCATATATGCCTTGATTGAGAATATATTGGCTTTCAAGATATATTTTCAGCAG
>JAWWEU010000125.1:11058054-11105153 GCA_035583155.1 Acropternis orthonyx | reverse complement strand
TAATGTAGTTTTGTGATAAGTCCAGCATATATGCCTTGATTGAGAATATATTGGCTTTCAAGATATATTTTCAGCAGAGCTTAGAATATTCCACAAAACTGAGACCAAAAGATACTTCAAAATGTAGTTCAGCACTTTGAAATCTTTTTGTGCCCTAATGAGAGCCTTAAATGGCATTCTCTTTCTTGAGATATTTGATGTGAAGTTTCTCTGATTCAAGAAAAATTCGGGTTACAAGGGGGAGGAAGGTTTTTTGAAAATACAGGTAGGAGTTGACAGACTAGAAATGGCAATTTTAAGTCCTGAGAGACAAGAGAAGATGCAGTAATATAGTCACCAAATACACATTGTGCTAGAAGTTGTTTGTGTTGTGGTAGCACAGGCTAATCATTGTACTACATAAACAAAATTTAAGATGGTCTAAGCCTTATTGGTGATATCATAAATTATAAGGAACATGTCAGCAGGTTTAAGAATAAGCAAAAATCATCATTTATTCCTATAATTTTTACTCTGCATTTTCTGCAAGTGCAAACATTTTCTTATTTGCACTGTACACATGAAAACTATGTATGTGTCTAAAACCACACTGATCTCTCTCTCCCCTGCCCCTCCACTTCCTAGTTGTTGGCCTAGACAGCAGGAACAAACATGGAATAGATGATGGGTTTGTTACAGTGAGTCTGAAAACAGACAAAGGTATGCATGGTGCTTCCATGTGAGTTACATCTTTCATTTATTATAAAGATGCTCCTTTTGAAAATGGAAAAAAAAAAAGATACTAATTTAAGGTTTCTTTGTGGACTTTTTCCTGCATCTATGGGTAATTTGTTGACAATAGGCAAGAAGAGCTCACAAGACAATCGAAATTATCTGAGAATGTGGAGCCAAGAGAATAAATCCAAAGCAAAAAACACAAAGGACTTGCCCAAGCTGAATCAGGTACTTCTGTTGACACTTGCTTATTTTTCATTAACGTTAAACTTTCTTCACATATATATAAATACTCAGTACATTAACACTGAACAAAGGTTTTATTTTGAGGCAGATACTTTTTTGCCACAGAGCAGCAGTCGGCTGATTACAGAAGTTAGTTGTTTTCAAAATACTGTAACTTGCATCCAAGCTCCCAAAACATCCCAAAAATGAAATACATGCTCATCCATGAATGATAACATATTCATTTGATCTCCAGACAAAGGGTGATGTGACATTGAATATCACCAGTTGGCTCATAATGTCTGATACACATAACCTGAAAGAAGCATTTTATGTTTTGTACTTTATACTGCCAGTCTCATTCCCCTTGGATCCACAGCTGCTAAGCAGGAGGAGACCCATTGGGATAGCTGTTTCCTCCAGAGCATATAGGGAAGGTTTATTCCCTGTAGAACAATGAGTCTTACTTAAGGTAGCCCTGAGCAAATCTCCTTCCTATTTAATTCATGAGTTCTGAATTTCTAAAGACTTGCATCCAACTAAGTTACCCCTGCAAGTCTTACTTAATTTTTCATTACTTCTCATTAGTTTTATCAGACCCCTAGTTATACTTAGCATGATTCCTACAAGAAAATCCACCAGAATGAATGCTGTGTCTCATTGCTCACCCTCTGATGCCCTCCTGTGGCTGCAGAGAATTGTATTTTTCGTATGTCGGACAAAACATCCAACAGTTTATTCTAAATAGCTTTGAGGGAGGCAACACATCTGACTGCCAAGTCGTAGAAAATGCTTTCTAGACTGCACCTTTATGTTTAATCACATAAACTATTGCCATGCCTCGGTTCCTACTGATTCAGTAGATGTCAGTCTGATGTGTTCCCTGCTCTCATGATCATTTCCCCCCTCTGCGTTTAGGGGCAGTTCATTGAGCTGTGCAAGACGATGTACAACATGTTCAGTGAGGACCCCAACGAGCAGGACCTGTACCACGCCACCGCTGCCGTGACCAGCCTGCTCTTGGAGATAGGCGAGGTCGGCAAGCTCTTCAGCGTGCAGCCCACCGGCGAGGCGGACGGCAGCGCTAACAGCTGCAGCAAAGCTCTTCCCAGCGAGCTGTTCCAGAAGAAGGAGCATCAGCAGTACCCCCTGGAGCAGCACAAGCCGCTCCAAAGCGGCCTCGCTACCAGCGAGGAGGAGGCTGTTTGCCCCGACAGCGCCCTGGGCATGCAGATGGAAGACATTAAGCTTGACGACTCTTCCCCCAGGGACAACGGAGCCTGTTCTTCCATGCTCATTTCCGACGACGACACGAAAGACGACAGCTCCATGTCCTCCTACTCGGTGCTGAGCGCGGGCTCGCACGAGGAGGAGAAGCTGCACTGCGAGGACATCGGCGAGGACACGGTCCTGGTGCGCAGCAACCACAGCGCTGCCCTCCGCCGGAGCACCAGCATCGACAGGGACTGGGCCATCACTTTCGAGCAGTTTTTAGCCTCCCTTTTGACTGAGCCGGCGCTGGTGAGGTACTTTGACAAGCCCGTGTCCATGATGGCTAGGATTACCAATGCTAAAAACATACGGATGAGGGGTAGACCGATAACCTCGGCCAGTGACTATGAAATCTCTACTATGTCGGGATAAAAGGCAGGCGGGTTTTTTAGTTCTTTTTCTCATTCTGTATTTATTAGTACCTGGCACAGGCCCTGGTATTTTCAGAACATGACTGTTTTCACTAATGTGAAAATGTTGGGGTGCAGACTTAACTATCTTAAAGTATAATCACTCTTTCTGTGGGAAATGTTACACAAATGCAAATTTTATTCAAAATACAGAAAAAAAAATAACGGTTGTCAGTGAAGTGTGTGTATTATTAATCTTGCTGTCTATATAATGGTAAAGATAAGTTCTTAATTTCTAAATGTAAACTTAATGCCAATATTTATGTGCATTTTTAAAATAGACATATATAGAGATCTGATTCTTGGGGGGGAAAAAAAAGGTTAACAAAATGGGAAGAACCTAAAATTTAAAGAGATCCTGTCAACCTGGAAAGGACCTCAGGTGAAATTAAGTTCCAGGCAACATCCCTGAAGGATTATTTTATTTCATAAAATTTTTTTTTAAGAGATTTTTTAATGTATGCTTCAGTTTTAGTTTTCTGAATATATATGTAAGACCACTTCAGTGACACCTGCCTGGCTCCTAACTTCCTCTGCCTGAGACTGGTACGCTCAAGTAAAGGTGAGAAGTCCACCCCAAGCCTAGCTGGCCCATCAGGCAAATGTGGATAGATGCGATGGTTTCTGCTCAGACAGAAGGCAGAGCCCTTTTGCCTTTCCCTGGGTTCAGCCTCGTAGAGAGAGCCCTTTCCCAGCTGCAGCCACCAGAGAAGGATTTCCAGCATGACCCTGCCCAGAGCTGTATTCCCAGCCAGTGGACTTGGAAGCTTTGCTGGTGTGCTCCAAAGACAGTGTATGCAGGTCCCAGAACAGATTGGTAGAGTCTCTTTTTAAAATTTGAAACCTGTTTTTAAAAGTAAAAAAAAAAAAAAAATACATATCTCTACATCTAAGGCTGGATCTACAGCAAATATAGCTTAGCTCTTAAAACTAACCTTTACCACCAACCTATTATATCCTTGTTAGATTAAGAAAATGAAAGCCTGTATTGCTTAAGTCTTTATTTACTACAGTGTAAAGTAGCAGTAATGAAAAAAAATCTGCAAGAAAATGTAACTGAATGTTTAAGTCTTACTGAGAACACTGTCACTTTATATAAAATGAATAGTATCCTGTATTGACTTACTGAATAATAGGTTAAAATGAAAACTGGAGCACCTGCACTTTGAATCCTTGCTTTTTTTATACAGAAATTCAGGATTTTTTTTTTACATTTTGTTAGCTGTTTTTTAATTGATACTTGTTCAGTTCAGGATCATGCCTACATGCATAATCTTTATTTGCTGTTTTGAGAATATTTTCTGTAGAATACTGTTGATTTTTTTTATACTCCTGTATAATATTGCATCCATGTAACTTGCAGATTTTTTTAGCACAAGCTATGTTTAATTCCTTTGTTTTAAAAGAATGCTTTTAAACTGTCAGATGAAGTGGTTTTTAACCACAAATAGGGTAATGTGAACAAATAAAGTACACTCTGCACAGATTTGATTTTTAACTATTAAAGTCATGCTAGAGGGAAAAGTAGATGGTTGTGCTTTATTACAGACAAATTCAAGGATATATACATGTAACATTATGAAAAAGCACTATAGTCTGTGTAGGAGACTGTGTGAACTAGTTTACACGTGTATCAAATAATGATATTAATTTGAAGCCATAAGTACCATTTTGAAGACTATGACTCTGTTTTAACATAAGATGCCAAGGCCAGAGTGGGATGCTTTGTTGTAATGCCTGGCAGCTGAATAAGTTACAATGGAAGTCTGCAGCACTAAGAGTTAACATCCTTAAGTGGACTACTAACCTTTTTAAGTTTGCAGATCGCTGAAGTATTTCTCTTTTAGGTGTCTGTTACGGTAAAGTGAATTTAAGCCTATCAGCAAGCTTCCACACACCCCTAGAGATGCACAGACTGCAGCTCAAAAACCTTTCTTTCTCTCAGAAGGGCTTGTCAGCTTTGTTCCACAGCCCACCCACAGGGCAGGGGATGCAGCATACCACGAGAATTATTTTGCTGTTACAACTCCTGTAACAAGAAGAGGCATCTACAAGTGGATCTCTTGATGTAGTAAGAGCAACTTGTTTCTGTTTTGCTCTAGTAGCCTTCCTTACCTTTGTGATTATGTCAGCAAAGCTCCTAAGTGTGAGCCAGGTCATCTTTTAAGACTGGCTTTGCTATAGGTAGCAGCCAGGTGATCTGATTTTTGTCCAGGTTTTTTTGGATGAGGCTGCTCACCTATCAGGACCACAGCAAACAGCCAGCTGGCAGTTGCCTATTTGATGACAAGATCTGCTGTGACCTGTTCTTTAGTAACTGGCTGAGAGCTGGTGAGCTACAGAAGAGTTCAACTGCCCAGCATACAGTGATGTGGAACCTGTGAGAAAATGTGAGTATTTTTAAGGTCTAAGCTGTATGTGCAGGTGTCCTACGTAGAAAGTGAGTATGGTTTTAGAAGTGCCTACGCCTTGTGCTTTCTGTGCTTGGAGATACAGTCTCTTTAATCTGTGAATTGTAGAGTTCAGTTGGGGCTGCTATTTTATAGGGCGCTTTTTATAAGTTATTTTATAGAGGTTTCTCTATTTAAAAAAAAAAAAAAAACCAAACAAAATAAACCCCCCAGTCCATAAAGAAATATTCTTCTCAATTTTTTTTCCAGTCTGTCTTTCAACTTAGTCAGATGCTGATTACACGTGAAAGTTCTGTGGCACTTATTACCTTCATTGTAGCATGAATAGTTCCTGAATTCTGGGTGTTACAGCACAGGGTTGTGTTTGAGACTTGTAGAGGTTTGTTGTTACAGAAGTTGTGTTACACAGACAGGAAGCTTGTTATGTGATGTATTAAACTTACTGAAGAATTAACATCAAATCTGTCATAAAGAGAAAAGCACCTTATGAATTCTTACACAGTGATTCTGGAACTTCTTTTGTAGTAGATGTTGGGTGTTATAAATTTAGATGGCAGAGGCTGGTGTGGTATATATGGTATGACATGTAATGACTATGGCAGAGAAAGGGAATAGTCTTAAAGAAGTTGGACAAGTAAGGAGGCAGTGCTTTTGCTTGGACAGTTTTGCAGTCATGTCTGGTACTCTGCAAGCTTCTGGATTCCTCCTGTCAGAGGGCCTTTGTTACTAATCTTTAATCTTGCAGCATCATATTGAAACTGATAATTGGGTGTCAACAGTAGGTGCAATACAGTAATCAACAAGAAACTGTTGGGAAGAGTTTTAATTTCATCAGAATACTCAGAGCAACAAGATGAAGGTAATGCACAAGCACTGCAAACCCTACAGCCTGCCTAAATGGAAAAGCAGTAGGTCAGAGGAGGAGGCACCTGTGGCTGTCCCAGTGTATTAGAGGTAAGGAGAACAGCTCACCAAGTCCCTGCCAGTTTGGGTTACTCTGCAAACTTCTGCCATCCCTGTCAGTGACAACCCTGATGCCTAGTCCGTTCCAGATCTTGGTAATTCAGTAAATAACAAGGTATGCTGTAGCTAGAAGATGCCTTTTGTCAGAAATTAAATATTAATAGTAGAAGATTGTTGATGCTGTTATATTCATTTTTGTAAGAAATATGGACTAGTTGGGCTTAGGGTAAAATATTTGGAAAACATTAGAAAATACTGAGGAAGAGTTGGCAGGTTAGCTCAGACTATGACAGAGCATTCTGTAGTATCCTGGCCTTTTGCTCTAGCTAGAGTGTGATGTTCCAGTGTCTGGGGCCTTCCTTCAAATCCTGATGTTGACACGTGCTGCTATGGGAGAAGGCTGGTATATAACTAAGGCTCACCAGTTTAGGTACATGAAGATGTACTATAGTGAGAATGAAAGTGAAGCAGTTGGGTCTATTACTGAGCCTTATTCTCTTGGAAAAAAACCCATTCCTTCTATGCGATTTCTGTTTCTTTCCACTAGAAGATAGTCTTGAGTCAAGTGTTACTTGCAAGGTTCAAGTGGCAATTGAGACTCCTAAGGTCGTGGTTTAACCCCAGCCAGCCACCCAGCCCCACACAGCCGCTCGCACAGTCCCCCACCAGCGGCATTGGGAGAGAATCAGAAGGGCAACAGCCAGAAAGCTCATAGGTGGAGATAAAGGCAGTTTAATAGGGAAAGCAAAAGCCATGCACGCAAGCAAAGCAAGCCAGGGAATTCAGTGCTTCCCATGAGCAGGCAGGTGCTCAGCCATCTCCAGGAGAGCTGGGTCCTATCATGTGCAAAGGTTGGGAAGACAAACACCTGAACTCCAAATGTCCTCACCTTGCTCCTTCTTCTGTTCACTTTATATACTGAGCATGATGTCACATGGTACAGAATATCCCTTTGGCCAGTTTGGGTCACCTGTCCTGGCTGTGTGTCCTCCCAACCTCGCACTCACCTCTGACTTTCTCACCAGGGGGGCAGTGTGAAAAGCAGAAAAGGCCTTGGCTCTGTGTAAGCCCTCGTCTGCAACAACAGAAACATCTCTGTATTATCAATCCCATGCTCAGCACACATAGAGAACCCAGTCCCATACCAGTCACTGTGAAGAAAAGTTAACTACCCCAGCCAAAACCAGCACAATTTAAAATGCTGATTTATTCAATAGCAAAACCAGAAATTAGCCTGAGAGCAAATAACAAGAACAAAACTGTAGCAGTGAACATTACACTGGAAAAGGGCTAAAAAATAGAAAATTGTGACATGCTGATAGCAGCAGCAGTGCTGTGCAAGAGTGGTTTAGACGTGGGAACACGGGTGAAATACAGGAAGTCAGTCTTAACTGCAGTGCAAGATGTTCCTGATAATGGTGGCAGATAACATCTCAAGGCATGTCACTTCAGAAGATAGTTTAATTCTAGTTCTTCTCTTTTCTGTGGTACTCAATATCTCGGTTTAAATTTCCTAAATAGCTGTTTCCTTGTCCCATTTTCTACACTAATGCATTTGCCTAACTGACCAACCTGACATTTGGGGTATGTGGGACTGGGAAGTTTCTGTAGAGCAGGGCCTGTTCTGTGCTTCTGTAGAAATAAAAAATTGCTACAGGTGACATCTTGCAGTTCTCATGTAAAGGCACTCTGGTACATGAATAGAAGTGTTGGATTTCCAAAACTGAGGAGTAGAAACAAAGGCTGCCTGAGATACATAAATTAACTGAAAAAAACATGCAAATTATTTAACTTAGCTTGTATGGAGATGAAGGCATGCCAGCACATGCAGAGGTTTTAAAAAAAAGAAGAAAGACCAACATATGAGGGTTTCTCCTTCCTGCTCCAAAAATGTTCTCCAGAGATGTTTTCCAGTTCTCAAATTTTGTTCTTGGAGTTTTGCTCTCCTTAACAAAAACAGATTTCAAGTTGCCTCTGAGAGTTAACTTCAAACAAAATCACTCTTGTGGGCTGTTTTGGGGCTTGGGTTGGGGGGGGTTTTTTGTTCATTTCTTGTGTGTGGTTTTGGCTTTTTGATTTTTTTTTTTCTTAAGGCCTAAACCAGAGCTTTTCAAGTGAGGATTTAAAAAGCAACTGCAAAAAAACAAAGTATTCTGAAATCACCCCTCTGCTCCATCCCTGGAGAGCAATGCAGCACTCCAGCTAAAGGAACTCAGCAAAGCCCCTCTGGGCCTCCTTCCACCCCACTATGCTGTTCGTATGTGCTGTGTGTCAAGGAAGCCTTCTGTGGTATGGACCAAAAGAACATGACAAAAGGGATGCTGCCACACTGGAGAGGTAAAAGCAAAAACTCTTTTGTGTGAATCTCATAGTCAGGTTTAAATCTTACTCCTTTCTCCTTGAGTTTGATTTGATACACACCTTGGGATGCTGATCTAAAACCTAGGAGGTGTGTGTGAGCCAGCTGGCCTTTGTTCCAGCTGTTGTTGCATTTTCCAGTTCAGCTTCCATGCACACAGATGTTGGGCTGCCCACCATTTCAACAGCTGGTGCTGTAGTAGTATTTCCTAACAGTTACTTTCCTAGGCACAAATGCAAGCCCAGTACAGAACCAGAGAGCTCTAAACAAGTTCTTGGAGCTGGAGGGGAGTGGAGAGGGGAGGGGGAAGGAAAATAGAGAGCACAGCTACGTGAAAACACACTAACGTTGACAATATTTTTGAATAACTCGTTCTTTATTTGCTACCATTGTAAACATCTCTATTACACAGACATCACAGTTGACATTATTGCTTTTATACTGTGGTAAACAAACTCCTATTAGTATGCAGCTATCTAAGCACAGTGTGATAAGAAACTGCCCACAAGCTGTCTTGGGCTGAGTTGTTTTTAATTCCCTAGAGAAAGACAGTATCGAGACCGGCACAAGAAACATCAGTCCAAAGACTGGTCACCATTGTACTACAGCAACACAAACAGGTATGACAGAAAGAAATCACAGGTTACATCTTTACCACGCCTTCACTAGCAGTATTTTCAAGAATACTGACTGCTCAACTTCCACCTAACTAAATACAATTTTTTTCATCATGGTAATTCCTAAAACAAGGCTAAGTAACTTTTCCCATAAAATTTTATTTAAACTGGGATGGAAAATCTGGAAAACCACTACTTGGGGCTTTGTGTGGGTCTGTTTAATTGTTGTTGGCATTTTTGTTTTGTTTTGTTTTTCAAAGAGTGAAAATCCCAAACTATTTATCTGAGGTGTTTAAATTGGCCCCTTTTGCTATTGTCCTTTCGGACAAAATGCCCTATCCTTTACATGGCTGTATCAGATGACAGAAGCACAACCAGTTTAAAAACATTCTCATTTTCTTTCTTCCTAAGCACTGGCTTCAGACTGCTTTGCAATCACGTTGGTTACTTACGACGCAAGGTGTTTGCTCAGTGAAAGACCAGATTTTACTTTTTCTTGTGGTGAACTTCTACTTATCTTCAGGTTAATTTATTCATAGAGTGGCACCATGTTTCAAGCATACACTGAACAACAGAAGTGGAGGTAGTTTGTTAAACAGTTGCTACAGGAACAACAACAAAAAACTTTAGAGAACCACCGTGTCTTTCAGTTTTAGAATGTTTTTCTTAAATTGCTGTTACACATAAGCTGTTGTCACAGAGTGAATGTTTTAAAGAGGCAACAAGTTAGAAAACTAACAGCACTGACAAATTGTGAAAAGACAGTATACACTTTAAACCATGACAGTTAATAAAAAATAAGATGATTTACCAGGTTTTTAAGATTCTTAGAATAACCTGTGAGCAACAAATTCTGATGTTGGAACAAACTGATTACATCAACCTTGCAGAAAGGTGCCCTACCTCCATTTCCAATCTTCCATAACCTCAGGATTGTCACCCTACTACAGTTAGCATGAATTAGCACTGACTAATAAAGAATTGTTCTTCCTTTCCCTAAACCCAACTTTACCTTTTCCCATGTATTTTCTATCTACCACCATAATACAGTTAGCCTACCACTGGTGCAAACAGGGACACCCAGTACTATCTACATACAGTGAGTGACTCCTAGACAGAACTACTAGGCTTGCTGATGGTACAAAACTACATGCAAATTCTAACTCTTTACTGGGAAGGTGTACTGGAGCCTAACATAAATGTACACCTTAACTACTACGTGCGAACAAACGTGTTCCCATAGGTCTCACTCATGTGATGATGGTTGGGTGTACTTTTTCCCCTTGTACACTGCCACAGTTTAGTCCCAGATCACCCACTGATTTAAAAAGAAGAAAAGCTAACAAAGATGCATCTCATATTAAGCTCAATCTATATTCTACACTAAATCATCTCAGCTACATGACAGGCAATCTGAAACGTCATGGCTGGGCTTTAGAAGCACTTGCAGTAGTTAAATGTCAGTCTCCCAATGAACAAGGAGCCCAGTTAAGTTTCAATGCTGGAAACACAAGGGTATAGATTATTTTTGCAACTATTGAAAAAAAAAAAATAGAGCTTGCATACCTAGCTCAGGGGAGTGTAAAGAGAGATGGCTCAAGCAATTTTATTACTAGCTAGAAAGCAGTAGATGAAAATGAAGAATATGATCTCCTTTCCTGCTGCTCCTAAACATATTGGGGTTACTTCTGGAATTCAAAGTCAGTTAACGAAGACAAACTCGACAGAAGCTGGGGCCAGAAAGTACATCAGGAAAGAGTCCACTTCCCACCTCCTTCCTCAGATTTTAGGCATGTGCAGTGTCTTCAAGGGTCAGAGAAACAGAGCTTCCACTGCAGGACCTGAATCCCAGAATGCTCCCCCACAGGATCTCAGCTTTTCAGTGGTGAGAATTACAGGATCCAAGTACCTGCAAGTAGCAAAAGAACTGGGCTTCCCATGGCCAGTTTTGTATCTAACCAAGCCAGTTTAACTGTTCAGTTTACAAGCCAGGGCATAACCGTTAATATTCTCCCCTTGGGCATCTTCACAGTGCTTTGCTTTTGTTTTTCCAGTGGAACAGCATCCAACCCAACACAGGTGAGATGAGCCCTTCTCCACCCTGCACACTTTAAACTTGTTTGACTCTCATCTATACCTACAATACCATAAAAAAGAAAACAGAACTGTGTTACCTCCTACACATGTACTGTGTACCCTGATCAGGAGCCTTCCCACAAGCAAGAGATGACCGACATTTAAGAGATCAAGAGCACGTGGGTGGATGCAGTGCAACAAGTCACTGGTTACACAATACAGGCTCACAGGATTGCTGAGGTGGGAAGGCACCTCTGGAGATCACCAAGTCCAGTCTGCTGCCCAAAGCAGGGTCCCTCAGAGTAGGCTGCTTACGCCCAAGTCCAGCTGGGTCTTGATGATCTCCAAGAGATGCAATATTTAATATTATAATACATTTCATACTTACGCAGTGTAATAGTATTCATTAGAAAAAATGTTTTGTCTCTTTATTTTTTTTTCCTTTTTGTGTTCAATGCCTGTATTTTTCAGGAATCTCTTCATGACTAGAACTAATTTACCTGAGATGATTAAAAAAAAAAGTCATGAAAGCTTGTATTAGCATACAAATTTTGTGCCACTGTGAGCTCCTTAGGTACATGCTGAAAGAATCTTTCTCAAAAAACTCAAGTTTCTAAGGCTGTGATCTGGTTACAGAATCAAAATAAAAAACTGATTGAAAAAAGCAGAAGGCACTTAGTTAATAGTAGTTCTTAGAAAATTAAGTGATGGTCATGCCAAATCCATTTAAAGTTGCTCTAAGCAATAATTAGTCACAATATAGACATTAAGTCCTATTGACTAGATTGTCTGAGGACGGCAAGATTAAGGAACACATCAAAGTTGCATCCCTTCCATGGAAAACACATCTTTCTTAGAGACTTGTACTCAGATGTGAATTTAATGTCACAAAATAAGGATTGCAGCTGCAACAAAGGTTTTTCTTTAAACTTTATAAAAGGGCTAAACTAGATCTCTTGTACTTCCCACTAAGAATACCCCATTAGCTGCTAGAAGAAAGGGCTGACAACAAAGTCAATCATTCTGAGCATCTGAAGTCAGATTATAAAGAATTGAAAATTTTTACAGTAGGAGTACTTTTAGAAAGCATAGCTTTAGCCTGAGAATCTTATCCTCATGCTGATGACTTGTGGTTCTTTTTCTTTGTTTTGCAAACTAAACTTCTTTCAAGCATAGAAGTGGCTGGTACAAATTTCAGAGATAAAAAACTTCCTTAGCCAGAAGTAACTTCTAGTAAGTACATCAGTACGGTAATGGACTAAGCCTCTTCTCCAAAATTCTAAATGAGTAATACATTGCCTTTATGGACCTCTTAATTACAAAGAAATTTAACATTGATGAATGTATGATCAATTACATGTAACGGAATAGGAACACAAGGAATCTAAAACTAGAGTAATTTCAACTAAAAACTGAACATAACTTCAACTAGTAAATTAAGTTGGAATTTAAGTTCCAAGTTGAAAAGCTGATCTTAAAGTATCTTTTAAAAGACAAATAACTAAAAAAATTATTCATAGAAAACATGATGCAGCATAAATACCTGCTTTATGTTTCTGCACAGAGAAGTATAAAAGAAAATGTGAAAGCTCCAGAGGCTCTTGACATTTGTGGGTTGTTTTTTATGTTCGTTTGTTGGCTGGTTTTTGTTTAACTTTCTTCTTAAAAAGCTGCCCTTTGGAGAATAGCATATAAATACCTGTAAACAGAGGTTGATTGTACAAGCTTTCTTAACTGAATTTTGCTAATTTTTTTTTATGTAAAAAAAAGTTCTATTGTTAAACAGTTTTTGGTGAAACACACAAGACTTCAATCCAAATGCATCATTCAATTTTTGATGCAGAACCTCATATTCTGCAGAGGAGTCAAGGCTTCTTTGTATCCTGTAAGGTCAGTACCACACTGCAATCCAGCAGAAGTCCCTTAATTTTTTCATGGAATTTCTCTCTGTACTGGTTGAAGTGCATAATGCTTTCTGGTTCTTCTTCAAACCAGAACTTGTCAAACTCATAAACTAGATAACCTGTGAAGAAAATAAAATACACATCTGCAAAGATGACCTCCACAATTGCCTGCCTTGATCTAGCTAGTCCTAGAATGATGCCTTAGACATTCTTCAATCCCTTAAAACAAGGGCTGTCCCATCCTGAGCTACAGCAAGCTTTAGGATGCTGTAATAATGAATTAAAAAAATAAATCTGTAAATGTTGAGTTTTCAGACTGCAGTTTCTAATGTACAGGAAGCCACACAAACTATCCCTTAAATGTACATTTCTGTCATACAATATTTAAGCATCAGGTGCATTTTCAAGAAGACAAACAGCCTGCTCTGGCTAATGAGAAAAGAGTGGAAGCACACTCCCAAACCCCTGAAACTCCATGTCCTAGGCCTCCCCTCAGTAGTCTAAAGAAGTTTCAGATACTTACAGTAAAACTGATGGAAGTGCTCCATCTGTGGCAGTCCAGAGATCATGTTGTACAGATGAGACTTCAAAGCACCGTTCTTGAGCAAGCTGTATGCCATTTCTGTCAGATTGATCCCAACTATTGCATAAGAGTATCTGCAACACAAATCACGGGGCTCGTTTTACCTTAGGGATTGGAAGTCTTAAAGCTCTCCTGAAATAGTCTGCTTTAGGATAGCTGGAAGAGTCAGTTTTTCCTGAGATACTTGTTGACAAGCTGAGTCCAGCCTACAGACCATTCCCTAGTGCATCCAACCATGTGAAAGTTATTTAAAACAGTTTTCTATGCAATAGTATGGCAAATGCTTCCACTGAGCAATACTGAGATGGTAAGGCCATCAACACTGACCCCAAGTTGCTCATTTGAAATCCTTAGATCTGCCGGAATATTAAAAATTGGATGTCAAAAACCTTGTTACGATATAAATGGGATGGCTATTGCAACCTGCTAAAATCTGTTTTTCTGTTGCATGGTATAAAAAGCATCACAAGAGAGATTCTTAAAGAGTAAAGTATTTGTGGAGGAAGAAGAAATAAAAATGAGTTAATTTGTGTTAGCTATATGGTTTTTTAATTGAGCAAAAAGTCTCAGATATCCTATTTAGGACCTAGTTGCACAGGGTAATATTATTTACAATCAAGGTAATGGAGGACTCCTGTTCTTGGTAAGTCACTGAGTTAACTGGGGACTAGATGGATCAGATTATTTTATCTGACTGGTCTTAGAGTATATTTCCCTGTAAAATCAGCTAAATGTTTAAATATGCAAAGTTTTGAAAAACAAAGTTAAGCAAGAACAAAACATCTGTTTGGATACAGTTACTACAGTACAGAAGCTGAGCAAAAAAAAAGGACCTTAAGAGATGATCTATACCATCCCAACACAGGATCAGTTAAAAGGCACAAAACAGGTGTTAATTTCTAAATCTAATCTAAGCCTATTAGAAATAAAGCTAACTATGATGTTAAAGGCATTCACTGTATTAACTTTGCAGCGTTTTTGTCCCAACAAATCCATTCTGAGGGGAAAAAAAAAAAAAAAGCTGCACATAGTTCCCAGCCCAAAATTGTTTTGTGTTCAGTTTCTCACACCTTTCTAGTTTGGCTTTTTTTTCATTCTTTACTGGAAAAAAAACATGAATGTTTTCCTCTTAATTTTCTGGACACATACTTGGCAGTCTTCACATGAGCTCTTACACAGAACAAGCCAGAAAAAATCATATAGTGACTTACCCCAGCTTTGGGTGATTTGAACGAGAAAGGATCTGCCGAGCTTCGTTGGTGTAATGCTTACTGAAATACCTGTCAGTGTAAAACAGGATCTTTCATTGCTTTCAGTTCATATAAAAAAAATGTTGCGTTCAACATTAAAATATGTGGCTCTAAACTAAAGCTGAATACTACTCTGTATGGAAAATTGGCAGAAAAAGGTAGCAAATTAAATTAGATTCAACATGAATAGTGTAAAAAAAAAAATCATAGAATCCAAACATCAAATATGAAGTTCACCCTAGTCCACAAATTAGCTTAACAAAGATATGTAAACCTATCTATTTTTCATTACAGTAATTAATTCAGGAGTTTTTAAAGCTTCTGACAAGTTAGTTACAACTTACCAAATCTATCATATGACAGCAAAGAAAATAAGGTGTCTTAGGCAAATTTTTGCCCCTTCCCTTACTTGTTTATTTTAGCCAACCACATGTTTACAAATGTGCAGTTGCTAGAAATGTTGGCTAGTTGAGAACATAATGGTTTCTATTTGCTTATATTCAGTTTTTATTAGAAATAGCACTAACCAGAGAAAATACATAGATACTGAAAATTAGTTATGAAAGAAATGAAATACTTCTTTTCACTTACACCAGATTCACTAACCCCAGCAGACCCATTCCTCTGAAGTCTGTTTTGGGATCATCGCCTTGGAAGCCAATGTCACACCACTGCTTGCTGATTCTGGCCTTCAGATTCTCATGAGGCATCAGCAAATTCCAGAGCTGCACAAATATGCTTCCATGTTACACACAGCTGCTAAAGCATTCCAAGTCCCATAATTCAGAATACTTGCTGGTGCATGTTAGAAACCCTTCACCAAGGGACAGGATACAATCTGCATGCTGTTCTTCTCCATTAGTGGCACTCTGGAGTCATGCCACAATGGCTTACTTCAGAAATAATGAAAATTACTGCATTTCACATTAAATGTGATCATTTCCTTTCACAAAGACTTGTTAGACCTCAGAAATTATCTGATGCATCATTTTGTGATAGGACAGCTACAAACTGAAATACAAATTCTCAGTGAATACATAGTTAACATGTCAGTGTTGGACTTGTATATCAAGTTGAGATAATTATGAAGTGCTAAGACAATGACATGGTAATATACTTGCAAAAGGTATTTAAAAAAACCCCAAGCGTTATTATATTATTTAGGTGGTATTATTTATTGTTACCTAAAATACATTACTGATAATTTTTATCTTCCAGCATTAAACTATCGCCTTTGATGTTGACTGGGATGCATAAGAGAACACCAGTGTCTTTTTTTTAATTTAGTAATTATTGGTTTACAAAGTTACACATGCGCATAAAACTAATTATCTTTCTAGTAGCAACTCTTCAGTGACCCATTACAAACCTATTTTGCTACTTACATGTTGCTGGTTTTGTCTGATTTCACACAAAAGAATTCCAGCACAAGTAACTCTAAAATTACTAAACTAGTAATTTGTTTTGCTTTGAAGTTGTATTTTAATGTGCCACTTCTATAATGGCTTAGCAGTTTATAAGGAGAAAAGAGCTTTAAATTGCCCAGCTGCTAAGAATACTACCAACAAGTTCAGTCAAGGTGTTGGTATTGGAGGGGTGGGAAAAAAAACCAAACAAACAGCTCCTGTATTAAAAAAATTATTTCACCTCAATTAACTGTTCCTCGTGTTCTTCGTTTTCCGAATCATATGGGACCTTCCTTAGGTTTTCCACATTCAAATACAGCTTTTTATAACCTGATATCTGCAGTAAGGATAGATGCAGATTTGCCTTAAACCTGAAATAATAACAAACACCACACAGAAGCTATTAAACTGGCCTAATTAGCCGTACATTTCAGCTTGAACTACCAGATAAGACCTTTCTTATGTTAATGCAAAGCAAACACTAGAATTAGGAAGTGCTTTCCTTTAGATTTCCGACTGCAGCATATTCATTAAGTACACTGCCACATGGATCTCACACACTTAAAAAACCTCTAGCCAAATCCTGTGCTGCAGTCAGGCTCTATTAGCTTGCATTATGGAAGGAAAAAAGAATAACTTAGCTAAAATCTGCTATGACACATGAAAACTATACATATCATCCTGACCCCTGCACCTTCATCTACCCCTAAACTTTTTTGTAAGTCTTAAACTCAAACTTTCAAATAATCATTTCATTAAACTTTAAAATTTTGACCATTCACCATTTTCCCTCTCATTTGCTAATTACTTATGCAAATGAATGCAAACATTAATCAGGCATCACTATGCTCTCTGACATATGTCTAAGTAACTACATAGTTCTTGTAATCAATCTATGCAATGATCATATTAGTTAAAAATATGGAGTAACCGAAGAGACTTGCAAAATAGAGATGCAATAATTCCAAATCAATGTTAGCTAAAACTTTGCAATTTATTTTCTAGAACTGGTAAGGACATAACCATACCTTATTTTCTAATTTCATTCTAAATAGTTGTGTTGAACGGCCTAAATATTGCATAAGATTAAGCAACTGCGAACACATGCTAGGAAGTGAGAGTTATCTGCCATGAAGAACTTGTATTTTTTATCCAAGCATACCAGGTATCCCTCTGTTCAATTCTCTTTTCTTTCATTATGTCTCTGACACATTTCTCCACTTCAGCTTCTTCAACATGTACAGCATTTCTTAAAACCTAGGAATTTAACACAGTGAACAACTTCACAAGGAATGCAGGAATCATCTACTTTTATTACTTCTCAGCTTCTGTATACCCGCCATGTATTATTTACTATAAAAGGAGAAGAATCAATTTACTGCAATTGTTTACAGTAAATTGGCTCAAATTGCATATAAATTTGCAATAATTACATAAAAGCATAATTTGTAGCTTTGTCAGACTGTAAACAACGTTTATCAAGGAATTTCATAAAAGAATAAGTAAAAAGCTGGAAAGTTCCTTAGCCTAGGTTGTGTTTGCTTTCAGCTGCTGAACTGAAACGTGTTCTTCCTAACCCAATTGAAACAAATGCAGCCAAGGCAATAAGGAGACACAGAGCAAGGAAGCCAAGGTTTCAATGGAAACATTTGAAGGGACATGGGGCTATTTTCTCAACTAACCCTAGCATACAGAACCCAAAATGCTGTTCTCTCCTCTCTGCCTTTTATTCCTTTACAGTTTTCCACTCACAAAAAGTAAATGCACATGTTTTTTTTCTGAGATCTGTCTCTGAAAGAGAAGCAACTACGGTTTCATCCCTGGTATCTCCTACCTCATTCTTTGATGACTCCAGTGAATGTTCTGCAATACAAATAAAAAAAGTACGTGTCATAGCCAAATTGAACTGTTTTAAATAATTGACAATAAGAGTTCTTGCAGCATACAAGTATTATAAAATTTTGCATCCCTTTTATACATGTAATAAAAAATTATTCAATCTTAAAATGAACAGCTATCAAGTAATGGAAGGTTTTAATTTACGTAATTTTTTTTGCTTTATAACCCTTGAGTACAATGCTGAAAATAGACTTGGATTTTTTTTAAGACACCAATTACGCTTACAAAACAAAGACAAATTTGAAAAAGGTGTCAGGACAAAAACATGCCTCTTGATGTTTTCCTATTCCAGAAACCGTTTTGTGTTTATTACTGGAAGGATCACCTCAAGTGAGCGGACAGGGCAACTAGCTCCGGCTTTCTGACTTACAATTCTCCTGGGATGTCTGGGATGGAGAGGGGAGTGAAAGGAGGGGATGCACGGAGCTCTGGGGCCCGGGGGCCGAGAGGGGGACAACTGACAGGGCGAGGGGAGCTTTGGGTCGGAAATAAGGAGAAACGCCCTCACTGCCAAGGCTGCCAGGGCCTGGGGCGGGGCGGGGGCTGAGCCACCACCCCTGGAGGTGTCCGAAGGGAGCGCAGCTGCGGCCCTCGGGGACACCGCGGCCCCCCGTCTATTACCTACGCCCAGGGTCCGCCGCGCTCCCCCGGCGGCGCCGCCCAGGACGCGCTGCAGCTCGCACTTCCCCGTCAGCAGCCGCAGCACCCACTTCACCCAGAACCGAACGTAGTTGCTGTACAGGAACGCCCAGACTCGGCCCCACATCTTCGGCCGGGCCCCAGCGCGCCCGGCCCCTCCCGGGCCGGGCCCTCAGGGCGCGGCGGGGACCCGGCGGCGCCCGGCCGGCCCCGGCATTCCCCCGGAAGCCGCCCGCCCGACCTGGAAGCGATCCTGGGGCGGAAATGCCGGTCGGGAAGTTGCTTCCCTTTCCCGAGGCCGCTCCTGGAGCCGGGAATCTCCCGCTCCCTGCCCCGCCGTGAGGGGAGCGCGGCCCCTCCCGGCCCTGCCCCGCTGCCCATCCCACACTTTGGCGTGCAAAGGAATTGGTGGTCGTTGGCTGCGAGTTCCAGAGCTCTCCTGTTAATTAGCGTTCCGCCTTCTGCTGGTTAATGACCCGCTCCTCGCGGTAATCAGCCCGTCCTTCTCTCCCCTTGGTCCGTGAGCCGCCTGTTCCCATCTGCCCCTGCCGGAATTGCCCTTTACCCGGTCGGAGCTGACTCAGCAGAGTTGACGAGTTGGGTTTATTAGTTTCTCCCTTATCTTAGGAGTTCTGCCGAATGTCCTTGTGGCCTGTGGACTCTGCGTGCTTTGTATCCACTATCAGCAGCACATCCCAAGCTTTGTGAGCCTCCCCCCAGGTCTGAGGTCGTTGCAGCATGGTCCAGCCCTAAACCTTAGCAAGGTAATTCTACCAACAAGGACACCACCTGGATATCACTTAGGTCTTGTTTGACGGATTAAATCCACCTTCTTGTTGATTAGGCTTGAAAGTGTACAAAACTGAAACATCGAAGAACGTCCTTTCTTAAGAAAATTTATACATATTCCACATTTTGCAGCACTTGGGCCGGATGATTTTAAGGGGAGGTGTGTTGCCAAGGGTCCTGCCTCTCCTTGGCTGAATGGAGGCTCAGCTTAAGTGCTCCACTTAGTTCCGGTCACTACTTCCATTGTATTAATGATTATTTCAGTAAACATGGGTTGAACGCAGCAGAATTGTATGCGAAAACCTGGCGTGTTGAAAGGGAGCTGACAGACTTGCTTGACCACATTCTGATATATTTTTTGATGTGTGGAAATTGAAGTACCTTTTGCACGAAATCAAAGGCCACAGAGCAGGTCTGGTGGCCTGTGTCCCACAGAGGATTTCAGAGGGTGAACTAACATGTTTGGCATCTTCTCTTTGGATTTTTACACTGGTAGGGGTGCAGAGTTTCATGTGGGGGAGTCACTGATGTGTGAACTTCAGTTGTCTGTAGGTCTTATTTCTATCCTTGAAAACTATGACGAGTGGTGGTGCGTGTTGCATGTTTAAAGGCAATGCAGTTTCTTATATGAACACTATGACTTTCAAACCATTGGAGCATTGGATGAAAATAAGCTTAAAAGTATTTATCTCTATTGAAAAGTATTCTTACTTAGTGACAGGATGATGTAATGGTTCTGTCACATTACCTGCATATAAGTTGGTCCAAGATAGCCAAACCCCAGAAAAATATCTTGAAAAAAACCCCTGGAAAAACAGAAATCTGTCTGTGTTGCAGGACCTGGGTAAGCTACAGCTCCCACCTGGCTTGTATGTGAAACAACTCTAAGCAAATAACCCTGGAAAAAAAGATGGTGATACACCTCCCGAATCTGACAACTTGGCAGAGCGCTGCTGCTGCTGTATTTAAAACATGCAGGTTTGTTGTCAGGGGAATCCTGGCTTCAGCAGCAGCAGGGTGTTGGGAAGGCAGAAAAATTGTAACAATGTGAAGAAATGTGAGGGTGCTCAGGTCCTTCCTGTCACTCCTTACACCCACGCATGGATTATGTGGAGATAGTTCATAAGAAGCATGAGCTACCGGAATTTTAGAAAGGCCAGCAGGTGCATCCTTAAAGTGTGGGTCTGCACAAACGACACAGGGAAATTTCTAGCTGATGAGACTTCTGCTGATGTATACCAAAAT
The DNA here is from genome assembly GCA_035583155.1 of Acropternis orthonyx. NCBI lineage: Eukaryota > Metazoa > Chordata > Aves > Passeriformes > Rhinocryptidae > Acropternis > Acropternis orthonyx. Next base: position 11,084,391 of record JAWWEU010000125.1, on the reverse strand, counting down.
AAAACTGTTCTGCTGCTTCAAGGGTTTCGCTTTCCATTGCATCTTTTAATGGATTAAATAGCTTCATATCAATATGAGTATTTTATTCATTCTGTTTATACTTAAACAGAAATTCCTTTCTTGTGTGGATTGTAAAGAACCCAAATAACTTCTATTACAGGTTTTGGAATTTGTTCTGCTTCCTATTTTGATGTACTGTAACAATACATACACACAGTACAGGATTATTTTTTTTCTCAGTCAGTTCTCTTTGCTTCCAGTCTTCAGGACTGATGTGTAGAATATGTGATATTGACAATACATTGCACCATACTTCTCTGTGATATAATTAGACTTGTTGAGGTAGACTTGACAATGTTTAAGCTCCTGCTTTATATTAAGCACTTCTGAAATAAAAAAGTTTCAAAGACGGAAGTTTTAGTATAGCTTATACTGGTTCTTTTGCTCATACAATGCTTTCTTCACTTTAAATCTGTATTTTAAAGTAAAATCTGTAACCAATTAAATTTATTTATTTTAAAATACTAAAGCATGCGTTTTGGAAAGTTTTTTTCACATCTTTTTACAACTTTCAAAACAGCAAGCATGTTGGATTTTACACAAATGTTAGTACTTGAATCATGCAAGATCCTTCTGTATCATTGTGTTCAGTCAATTCACATATTATATTAAGACAGTCAAAAATATAATGCAGTAGCTTAAAAAAAATAAATTCTAGCTTCCTCTTTTTGTGTTCAGTAGTTGCCTTCCAGTATTACCTTCACAGAGTCTTTGGCTGAAGTAAAGATCGTGACCTGCTGTTTACCTTTTAAAATCACATTTCTTATGAGACAGCAGGGCAAATAAAAAGAGAATTAAACCAGCACTATCAGCTGTATCTCTCTGCAGTCAGAAAACTTTCCATGGCAGTGACTATTACGTATTGTTACTGGTAGTTATTCTTTGTTCATGTACCCTTGCAGATGAAGGACAGCTGCAAACCGCAATCAAAATAACCCATTGCTTGGTTGTCAAATATTGGCTTTAATGCTTCATATCTCTACTCTTGGTCACACACAGATGTGTGAAAACACTATCAAAAGTGTGAAACAATCATCTGAGCAAGAAAAGACATTCAGTTACAACGTACAAGGACAAGCCTAGAAACTCTCTTGCAGGTAAAGCCCCTCAGTGGAACTAATCACTTGGTCAGTGTTAAGTATTAGAGGTTACTCAGCAACGTGTTCTTCTGTAGAGTATTTTTAAAGATGATCAGCCTGCCAAAAATATAGACAGTCTACTGATGGGAGCTAAAATTGCTCTGAAACATTCAGCGCTCCCCCAAAACCCCAGCGCATCTTATGCCAGCTCTAAATAGTTCTTGAGCATGTGAAATAACAAATGGAGAGGGCACCAGGAGAGAGATGAAGCAAATAAGGGAGCCTGTTAGCAAGTAGGTCCCCATGCAGGGGAAGCTCATGAGAGTTTCAGTCGTTAGGGTTTGGGATTATTTTTTTTTTGTGGAACACTTAATGCACTACCTCATTGTAAGTTAATGAGCTAGGCTATGAAGTCAGCATTAAGTAATTGATCACCACAACTCAGCATGGCTGAGTAACAGAGTCTGCTCTGGAGTTAGCCTTGATAAATTACGTCTCATGCAGTCAGTGGCAGTCTCCACAGACATTCCCTGTACAGTGTGTATGTGTTAGTTTCTGGAAATATGGTTTTGGCTCTCTTTTTCTTAGTGGCTCTGAAAACAAGCTAAAATTAAGTGTGTTTTAGATTTCTGTTATCTTCAGCAGCCCTCCTGCTCCACTGCATCATTTACCTGTTCATTTTGGCTTTGTAACAGAACACCAACCAGTCAATTAAAGGCATTTTATTCATTACTTCCGAAATACTTAATGTTTATTTGTTCCTCTCCATTCTAAACCTCTATTTCACTGCAAATGTCTCAAAATCTACATTGATCCTCCATCAAAATTAGTGCCTTGAGCTTTCAGTTTATTAACTGGGAGAGGGAAATGATGATGGGGAGGCAATAGGAGAAGATGTTTGAGTCGTGATTGCATTAGTTAATGTGAACAGTTAAAAATGCATATTCAAAGTGTAGCTGAAAGAAGATTCCTGAGTAAAAATTTAAAAGATACAGTCAGAAAGAGAAGGTAGAGGGAAGTTTACAGCAAATGAGTACAGACCAGGAATAGTGAGGTCTCACTCGAGGCTTCATGGTGATTTATGGAGCAATACTCTGATTTTTAGTTCACCATTTGTATACTGATGCAGGCTACTAGCAGTCTCCTGCATTATTAATGAACAATAACATTTATAATGCAAAGTAATTAGTAAACAGAGAAGGAAATCCATCCATATCATAATTCAAGAAGGTCACACTAACCTTGCCAGAGCAATTTGTGGGGGTCTAAGATTAAGTTTTTCAAAACAACATAGTTATACTGTTGGTAGTATAAAGAGTGGCACATAAAAGCAGCATTGACATTAGGACTCCAGCATACCTATCTGGACACCAGTGTTGTAGGGTTTGGAATTGCTTTACACAACACTATGTCAAATTTTTGGGGGGTGTAGTATAAAATGAGATGAAGTTTTAAGTAAACAAATAGAGGAAATAAGGGAAGACATACTGTATTAATAATATAAGCATATTTTTCAAAAACAAATTATATAAAATACTATATCCTTTGGGTAAATAAGGTGATGAATTACATATGCTAATAAAATACATTTAGGAAGTAAGTAACAGATTAGATAGCAAACAGCTTACTGCTTTTGTCAGCTAGCCAAGTCTAGTCTGATTTCTGAAGTTGTCCTTTAGATGTTTGCATCACAGAATGGGAAACTGCATATTTTTCATCACAAGTGGGGAATGGAGGGTAGATTTGTGAGCAGGGAGAGAACATGTCAAAGCAAGAGCCACCAAATACCTGCTAATCACGTATAAGAAGGAGGAACTTTTTTTCTTACAAAACATAGGTGGTTCTATTAGATTTGTGTCACTGTAAGAGATTCCAGGAATCTTGGTAAATTAGCTATCCCTTCCCTTTATAAACTATATTATAGAAGGTGTTTTCTAAACAGTGACTAATATTTTTCTTTGCTTATGGATTGCTGAAGACTTGCAAAAGAAACGAGGTGTGTCTGCCACAATGGAAAGGCACATGTGGGAAGCACGGCACGACGGCTGAAGTAAAGTACCTTTACGGATGTACCTTAGACTATCATCAGGTTATATTTTGCAGCTGCTTGCCCTACTTTTTCTTTAAAGGTGAACTGAAAAGCTTTGTTTGTTTCCCTGATTCTGAGACTGTGCTAAGTGCATGTATAAATTCTACACTACAGCTTGGCTTCCTGATACAATCTTATAAGCAATATGCAAACAAATGGCCCATTGGCTTTAAATGAGCAAAATACTGATTAACCACAACGATGTTGTGACTTCGGCTAAACAGCACCTGCCAAAGCGCTGGTCCGAGGCGTTTCTGCGGTGAGGTTTTTCACTGCGGGTCCGAGCATCGGGAGGGCTAATGGCAGCGGGAATTGGCGAGGCTCACCGTGCTGGGGTCTCCAGTGGGAGAGCCCGGCGGCGGGAGCAGCGGGTGCCCGTCGGTGGGCACGGACGCCCCTCTCCGGCGGCCGCGGCTGTGAAGCGGGGAGGGCAGGGCAGCCCCGCCCGGTGGGTCAGCGGGGCAGGGCGTGCCCGGGCCCCCGGCGCAGGGGGCGGGCAGGGCAGAGAAGGGGGAACACGCCCGGCCCCGTGTTGCCCGTGCGGAGGCGGCGGGGCGAAGGGCGTGCGGGGCAGCGCCCGCCGGGAGATGCGGCCGCGGCACGGGCAGCTCCTGACGGCGCTGTGCCTCGGCGGCGCCTTCCCCCTGCTGTGGTTCGCGGCGTGGCAGGGCACCCGAGGTGAGATACAGAGAGCCGGGCAGCGCAGGGCGGGCGGCGCGGTGGCACCTGCCGCCCCTGTCCCTGCCGCCCCTGTCCCTGCCGCCCCGCCGTCGGGGGCAGCGCCGCGTCCCACCCGTGGTGCGGGGGCAGCGGCGCGGAGGTCGCGGCGTGGGAGGTGTCGGATCGCCCCGTCGGCTCCCGCAGCTCGGGGAAGGAGGGGAACCTCATCATCGGGAGCGGGGGCTGCGGCAGGGGCTGCTCCCCTCGGCCTGTCCGGGCAGGAGCCGGCGCGGCCCCCGGTGCGGGTCTCGCGTGTCCCCCGCGGTCACGGCTTACCCGCGCCCCGGTGCCAGCTTGAGTAACAGCTTGCAGGGTTGGATCCTCGGGTCATACATGCCCTATTTAAAATAAACCCCTAAATTTAGGGAACGGTAAAAGTCTCCTTTTAACTCTTTAAACTTCCACCACCACCCCCCACCCCCTTCTTCTTTTTCTATTTTTCTGTCAAGCACCTTGCGTTAAGATGGAAAGAAAAGTCTAAAGGTGATTGCTGTAGCTGTCGCTTTTTTAAGTGGTTTTGATTTTAACTGGGGAGAACAAAGTAACCTTATCCATGCTGCAGTGGCATTTTTGCCTCATGTACAGTCACTTTTACCTGTGTATGTTTCCAGCATTCCAGAATGCAATGTTCCAGAGAAAAATACCTGAATTTTTATATTTTATTTATCAGCTTTAAAATGACATAGCGTCTCTTTAATAGGTTGTGTGCCTCACGCATGCCAGATAGATCTACCAAAAGCCATTTCTAAGATTCTCTGAGCTAACATAGGAAAGATAAAAGTGACGGTATTTTTTAACAATAAATGAGGAGGTCTCTCCACAAAGGCTTTGCAGACATGGCTTGTTATGGGTGAGAGCATGGTTGATTTGGGGTTAGGGAGAGAGAATGGATCTTTAAGTGCTTCCTATATATATACACCTTTACAATAGGTCTGGCTTTATAGATGCAAAAGAATTTGAATAAACCAATTCACAATTTCTGGGATGAACACAGAACTCCAGCTAGCTGTTAATTTATTTGTGGTAATTGTTCCTGTAACAAACAGAAATGGCTATAGAGCCTAGCTCAGTGTGCCCACCAGGCCACATTGAATATAGTCAAGGCAGGTCCTCCTGCCTTTTAGCATTTCATGTCAGCCCTATGGTTGTTTATCTTACAACACTTCATGTTTTTCTTAGTAGGAGTGGGGACGGAGAAATGAAGAAAAAGCAGGGTGTGTCTTAAGAAACTAAGATCCAAGAGATGTAAGAAAGAAAGCGTTTGTCCAATCTGCAGTTACCATTTTGTTATCTTGTGACTCATGTTTTGTGATTCCTCATAACTGACATGACATTTGTTTTACTTTTCTTTTTGGTCTTTCTTTGCTGGGTTGTTTTGCTTGGTTTGTTTGTTTTGGGGAAGATTGGTAATGTGTGTTGTGGTGTATATGTGTTGTCTTAACTTTATTCTTTCTACGTTTTCCTCCTCCTCCACAGTAAACTGGGTAACTAGTTCCTCTCAGGTGGTATAATTTTCCTAATTACTATTATTATTAGCTCCTGTTTTCTTAGCAAACTTTTAACCATAGCAAATATAAATATGTAGTGTTGAGAGTCCTGTTCTCTCTTAAGCTTGGTAAATCTTACAAAGGTGTAAATAATATCGTTAATATTAGTAACTAAAAGAAGAGGTAACGGCAGGTGATGAATGACTTTGTATTATTCTTATTTCACTGAAAAGAATAGTCTTTGTTCCCAAGGGCTGTTAGAAGACTGAATCCTTCTAGCCACCTAGAAAACCCCAAGAACAGCCAGCTATATGTTGTTAACCTTTTTCCACAGAGAGGAGCACTGGGAGCAAGCCGACTAATGCTCCGTTGTTGTCACAGGGTATTTGTTTAAGAAGGTGGTTTGAAATTAGTATTTTGCTCTGAAAACAGGCGATGCCTCTGCTTAGATGGTCTTAAACGTCTGTTCTTTCTGCGCTGCTGAACTTGCTCTCCATTGCCATGCTTAGAGCAATACAAGAGTTCCCACTTTTGGTGCATCTCAAACTGCGATGTGTGTTTTCTTTTCTAAAACCCTCTTCACTTAGCCCACCTGTTGCTGACAGGTCAAGTACCATCGCAGCTTGTCAGCTTCCACCTCTTTCACTCATTTGTCTAGTGCTGTTTTCTGGCTCATTTTCTTCCACACTTTTGTTGAATCTCCTCTTACTTCAGTTTTCTTCTCTGCTTTGCCCATTGAAATGCTTAGGCTGCTCTTGATTTTTGACTACAGCCTACCACACTAAGCAGCAATAGTCTGTAGTATTCCTTCAGGTTTTTGTCTAGTTTGTTTCTTGGATTGTGGAGATGTTGGGACAGCAAATAATCTTTGTTGCACAATTAGGACAAGGCAGCCTAGCTCAAGACTAGTGGTTTTGAGTACTTACATAGTATAAAAAGTACATAATAGCCCTGTAAAACATTCTATTTGTCTGCAGTCTCAGAGCCTTTCAACCCTTGAATATTAGCTTGACGTGTAAATCCGATGTTGGCTCAGTCCTGAATTCTGAATCCTGAATCAGTAGTTGATGCCAGTGACCTTTAAACACCTTATACTGAAGGTAGTGTGAGAGATTTGGGTTGAAATGTGTTTGTTGTCAATGACAGCAGTAAATAATTGGCTGTTTGCTGCTGCTTCTTACTAGTATATGCAGCCTGAGTCTTGACTTGGAGTTGTGAGACTAAACTCGAGTGTGGGTAACTCAAACTGGCATAGCAAGGAAGATGCTCTGCCTTACTCATTCACTTAAAAATTAAAAACCAGAATCTACCAAAGTCACTGGACTTCACCTTTTGTGGATAATATTGTATGTATTTTAACTATCCTTACAAAGATATTTTTATAGTCGCTTTTCCCATTGCTTTATAAATATAAGCAGAGATTTCCTATTAAATATGCTGATATTTTTGTGGCCAGAATAAAAATTAAAAAAAAGAGAGAGAGATGAAAATAACGATGGAGGCAATGACCAAATCTTCAGCGAAACCTAATGCTGTGTCTGAAGTTGTGTGGTGATTCCTTCAGCATCCTCTAGAGTGCTTGCGAGCACAGGCTGCTATTAGCGAGTAATCAGCTGGACTGCTGCAGCAATACCTGTTCCACGTCCTGCATGGTTCTGCCGTGAGCTTTTTGGTCCCTCCCCATGCCCCGGGCAAAACCTGTCTGAGGCAAACAGTTTGTATCTGGGGATAGAAAAGGCTGTTATTAGGATGATGCAGATGTTTCTACTTGTTGTGAAACTGAGTTACAATCCACTTGTTAATTCACCTGAGCAAAATTATTTGCTCTCATAGAAACACTCTTCGTATAGATTTATAGTTATGAGAAGTAGTATACAACTTACAGTGTAGGTAGTGTTTTCCATGTAAATATTAATCCATCAAAAATGTAAGTGTAAGGAGGTAGCGTATTTTTTTCCCCACTTGAAAAACAGTAAATGAGAAGGCAAAAACTCATTATGAACTTACATAGTTTCTTCAGAGGCAACAATATTCCTGAATAAAAGAAACTTTGATGTCTTCACTGAATGACAGTGAAATTTTTGTAAGTCACGGCAATGAGGTGAATCAAATCATCTCACATGGCAGTGGATCTTCATACTGCTTTCAAAAGGTTACAAGATTGGGTCTCCTTGAATTGATTTGTAACATATTGCTGACCTGTCCACCTGAATTTGTGGGATACTTTAATGTATGTCACATGGACCTAGGCACGTTAATATACACATGTTGAGTCAAACACTGTGAAACCTGAATTTCTTTAGTTATTCCTTTGAGATGAGGTTAACAAGAGAGAAACTATTCATACATGATTGCATTCACAAAAGTATATTTAAGGATGATCAAATTGTTCAACATACATGTTTTCTTTGTTTCACAAAACTTTTCATCAGGTAAAGGTGTACAAAAGGCTAAACAGGTATTTCTGATGAAAGGAGTTCTTTTTTAAGTTGAAATACAGTAATGTACGTGCCAGCCCAGACAGCTGATTACACGTTTATTTGCACTATTCTTCTTCCCATGGTGCGATGCTTTGTTTCAGCTGGCCAACCCCTGCTCCTGCTGTGCAGCCAAGTGCAGCTCATTTGTGATGCAGTTCTTTGCAGGTTTCCTGTCCAGATCCAACTGGCACACTCTGGCTCAAAATTTCAATTAGATAGGGGCATATTGGCAGATTTGATAAGGAGTTTTGAATTAACACCCTTCTCATTTCTGCCAATACAGCTTATCCAGATTTCTGAACATGCAGAAGCCGATTTTCCTGCCTTCTCCAGGACTGCTAATCTGTGTTTAACCACCATTTTCCCCAGTTGTCCCAGCTGACTGGTAGGCTCCATCTTCCCTTTATGTGTACGTTTCTTTCCAGTGGCACTGAGAGCATACAGAGGTGATTGCACATGCAGGTTTTCCCCCAACATGCAGTCAGGATGTGGCTGAAAAGCACAGTGTGATAAGGGAACAGTTTTTCCAGTCCATCGATTGCTTACTCAGTTTCTTTGCATAGTTCTGCATTTAGGCATTAAGAAACCCTCAACATACAACAACCTCAAATGGGACTTAAAACTTAGTATTTGCTTAGCAATTTTTATCAAAATTCATACCCAAGACTTAGAAAAGCTGCGCAGTTTTAGTGGCTTCTAAATGTGTAATTTACTGAATGAAGAGTCTGCTGCTTCTTGCAGCTACTTCAGGCAGGACATTGCCTAAAGAATAGAGGAACTGAGTCATACACCCTGTGATATAAAATGAGGACAGTTACTCTTGGTTTTCATACAGAGATAAGGGAGCATTTCAGACCTCTCTTTGCTGTACAATGTCTCATCATACCCTGTGCTTAAACAAGTGTAAGCTTACGACCTTCATGCTTTCCCAGTGTTGTACACTGGGTCTTGAGGGAACAGAGTTTTATCCAGAAATACTTTAGTTAGTGGCTAGGCATTTAATTAAATGTGTGTATAATTGAATAATTGTTGCTACATCAGGCAGAGAAGTTAAAATATTTAAAATACCAACCAGAACAAAGCAATAGCTATTGCTTGAAGTGAATAAGTGCTGCCTTAAAACCAAAGTGTACCAATTATGGGCAAACACCATGCAGTATCCATTCAGTTTATCTATTTTTCCCCTTTTTTAATATTATTGCTTTCCTTTATGGTGATGTTCTGACTGAACATAGATCACTTTTCACTACATTCTGATATAGGAAAAGACATGGATCTCAAATGAGGATTGTTTGCCAACATCTAGGAAAATGTTTTTAGAGCTTAAGTTGTATTTTCTTTGAAAGAAGTTTGCTTGTTGCTAAGCTGCTTTTGGTTAGATACAGTATGTAAATGGTTCAGTAAAAAGTGTTGTATGCCAAACCCAATAGTGAATCCATGTTCATTAGATAATTGAATATGGCTGAAATGAATCCTCCTCCTCCTCCTGCTTGTGGCCTCTGCCGTCCGCCACAGCCATAGGCCCTGCAGCCCCACTGCCATCAGAGCACGGACAGGACACATGAGTGGAAACAACTGGAAGCTCTTAACCTTGCTCACTTAACCTTCCCTTTTCAGCTGTGTAAAATAAACCAACCCCAGCACTGAGTGACTTCAGAGGCTCCTGAAAACTTACTATATGCATTCAGACATACCCTGTCCTATGCCTAAAGCTCAGCCACTGAAGCTACCCCAGTTCTGATGAATATTAAATGTCATGGGTGAACGTACCCAGTGCAGGTGAAGCAACTTCTGCATTTATGGTAGTTTTTCTTGGCTGTCTCTAAGGTCTTGGAAGACACAAATAATACTGTGCTGTAAGGCTATAAAGAAAATATTTAAAGATAATGTGCATTGTTGAATTTAAGTGTTTGCATAAGAACTGGCTGTTCTGACCTAAGACAGAGGCATTGTTTGGGGAAATCTTTTTCCTTCCTTACTCAGAGAGAAGTAAACCTGAGCTTGCAAAGCATGTAACAAGATGCAGAAAGGCCTCTCCATTTTAGATCAGTTATGGGGAGAGAATAAACTGCCAGTTATTAGTGCAATTAAACCTCAATGGTTTAATGTGCTTCATTGGCCTGAACAGCAAGTAGTGGGTCCAAACACAGGGTATGAAAAGATCTTTTGCAGTTAGTGTGATTATATCATTTTCTTCTGAGGAGGTAATTAACCAAAATTTAGTTTCTAAAAGAAAGAGTCTTTAGGTATGATAAGCAGTGTAGTGTGTAATCAAGAAATAGGGACAAGATTCACTGCTAGGCTTTGAAGTGTTTATTCCCCTCCTTTCTGCCACTCTCAATTTTCTTTTTATTTTCTTTTCTCTTTGAATGCTAGGAGGAGATGGTTATGAATTGTTCCACAGCTCTTTGATATTGCCAGAAATCATTAATGAAACTGGAAGCATTTATGATAATAGAGGAAGTGTATGTATGTGGAGCAAAGAGAAATAATCAGTTGGCTCTTAGAATTAATATTTACTTTAGAAATCAATATTGTTTCTAAACAGTTTCAATTTCCAATGCAGAAAGTATATATATGTAGCTATTGGGAGATGGCACAATATTGCATTTAAAACCGTTTTAAGTGTTGCTATCTGAGCACTACAGTAGCCATAAGTGTATATATATGACACTGTGTAGTTAACAGTGAGAGCAAATGCTACACTAGAGCTGAAAATCCATTGCAAAAGCTTTGAGTGTCTGGTTGGTGGCTGGGTCTTTTTTTCCCTCCCGTGGCTTGTAGCCAGTGTAACCCCACTGACACTTCCTAGCAGGGAAATTTAGTGAACCACTCTTAGCCCAGCAGAGAAATTCATCTTCAGCTGACCAAAGAGAAAAGAAGCTTGTACCTTCATTTTCTTTTTGCATTTTTGCCATGGGTCCTCACCTTGCTATTTTATGCTTTTCCTTCTGACATTCCTTGTTTCTGGTAGAACCATTGGTAGACAAGGCATTGCCACGTCAGGCTATTGCTGGGCACAGAGTGTTTCATGATATGCCCAAAACTGCTCCTCCCTTGCCCTCCCTGCGAGAGAGCCCTGTATTTGTAAAAACACCCCATGTCTTTCTAGGAAATCTGTTGCAAACTGCTGTTTTAGTTCTGTGTAGAAAAGAGCAACATTTTATACACACACACAAATTCATTTAAACTTAAGACTGTGCAAATATTTAGGGTATTTAGCTTCATATTGCTTTATGAACACACATTTTTTGCCAAAAGTTCAGTAATACTTGATATTGCTCTGGTAACACTGAGAACATGTCATGTTCTATTTCAAACCATGTATTTTTCTAATAAATTCATCCTTTGCTAAGGGTATTACATTGCCTTTGTCAAACCCTTGCTTCCTTCAGTTATCAAAGTCAAGTGAGATAACTGATTACTAAGAATTTGGTTCTCCTAACTGAACAGAGGCTTTAATTCTGAAAGACTTAAAAATGCAGTTTTCTGGCCTGATTACAAATACCAGCTTCTCTGGGTGTGCTCAGTGATACTTGAGTTTTGACCTTTTATTTGCCAGAGGCATCTAGGATGTTTTGGTAGGCTCACCTCTAAGTAAGCAAATAAAACTACAATTACTTGGTGTTTGCCAAAATGTCAGCGTGGTAAGTGGGTTTGAGTCACACTGACACTGCATAGCTAAAGAATTGTGAAGAGGGTCTGTGATGTTGTAATTCATCTGCAATTTATTTACTGATTCCTTCCATAATGCAGGTGTACTGAGGGGAATTTTAATTTGGTTTAGCAAAATCTTATGCTATTACAGCACTGGAAATGTCAATAGAACAACACTTTACAGCATTTAATTATAGAACACCTCCATTAAAAAAATAACTATCAATTCCATTTTCAGAAGCAGTAAGTTGTATCCTGTGGTTGTAAGTATTTATCCTAATGTGGGCTTGCTCTTTGTTGTTTGCATCTTCCTAGGAGCACGTGGAACTTTACTGCAAGTTAAGCCACTTTTTCTTGGTGCTCAATGCTATATAACTTCTAATAAAGGCAATTGGAAGTCAAAGAAAAATGCACATTCGTTACTGTATCCAGTTTACACCTTTGAATTTGTCTTGAAATTGCAAGATCAATCTTCCACCATGTTTATATGTATTGATGTTCAATTTGGAATCACTTTCTTGTCATGAAAACAGTATAATGAATATCTGTCAGTCACCTAAATCAGCTTAAACCTTCTGTTTTAATTTTATTCATATACATTCTAAAGAAAAAAGGCCAAAGCTTGGATAATGGCATTGGAAACACAGCTACCAAAGAAAAGCATAAACAATAAAGTGCATTCCTATATAGCAGTTGATGAAAGGGATCTTCATAGTTGTTCCAATCATTTAACTTCTTTGGGGTTCTAGCTCTGTAGCCTGATGCCTCATGAGAGATTTCTATTAGAAATGTTTTAATCCATTTTAAATAGTTTAAAGATAGACACTTAATCTGTTTTGACCTTCCATTTGTTTGTTTTTTATTTATTCTCTGAATTTTTTTTTTAAGGGAAGCATACTTCAATAAAATACAGCTTCCCTATTGCATGCAGCTGAAATAATCCAGTTTTCCACTTCCTTCAGCAATGCTAAATTTGCATTAGTAGCTGCCTTGTGTAGAATACTCAGAGATATGAATGCCTTTCTTGCAAGTCAAAACATTTTTAAGAGTGTCAGAACATTTTAGGAAGCATTCATTTTATGGGCATTTTGTTAAACATACTTTAAAATTTTATTGAGGCCAATAATGATAATACAGATCACATTTACTTCTTTGTTTTTTTCCTAACTACTTACATATGTTGATTAAGAACTTGTTCTTACTGCAGATTAAATCCCCTGTTCAGATAAAGTGCAAATTAATTCCTGTTTGAAACGCCTTTGCAAATCCTCTCAAATTTTTATACCTGTATGTTTTGATCTTTGTATCTTTTACAGGCTAGAGTCCCCAGGAATTCACTTTTCCAGAAAGATAATGGTTGGTCCTAGAAAACGAGGCCTGCCACAGATGGGACTCAGCACAGTGCACAGATAGAATGGGAGAAGCATCTAAATAACATTTAACTAAAAAAACCCCCCCTAGCCAACCAAACCACAGCAAAACCAATAAAGGAGGCAGCATTACAGAACTTTTTAAAATGAAACAGAAGTCCCCTTCTACTTTCTTTACTCTCGGTTGCAAAGTGGGTGACATTATTGAAGTGTTGCTTTATATTAATTTTAACAAGTTGTTAATTAGTATTTTAATCAATTTATTAATATTTTAAATTTAATCTGTGTTCATATGACAATGAGGCAGTGAATGCTCTGACAAGTATGAGTCTTGTATACATTTGTAATAACTGAGAAGTTCTGACATCACCTGCCTCTTGGAAAAGGGGATCTTCTTTAAGCATAAGATTGATAATTATCTTAGAATACTGTGCAGAACAGCAGAAGTGTCTGAGAACTGACCAAGTACAGTGTTCCTAACACTGCTGTAATCATAAAGTATTTAATCAAAGGTGAGCTCTACATTGTGAAAGTATCCTTCATGCCTGAGCACCGTTTTCGTTGTTATCTAATTAAATATATATAGGAGTTCAAATAACCATCTTTATTAATCATTATTAATATACTCCAGACACTTTTTAAATCATAGATGAAGACTATTTTAGTCTTAATAATGTTCGATGCAAAAGGCAAGCCTTTACATGATTATGCTTTTCAATGTGAAAAGGGTCATCAAGACTCTACATTTCAATGTGAAAAGGGTCATCAAGACTTGTCTCTCAGTGAAAAACATTGTTTGCTTTACTGGATAGCACCTTCTCCTGCAGCTCACAGACTTTCACTGACTTTTTCCGTATTGTGGTTTTCATATTCTTGCATTTGTCTTCAGTTGAAAGCTTTTACCCAGCTATGCTCCCTAAACTCTACCTTCTAAACACTCTTCCAGAATTCTTCTCATGAATAAACGTTATTATTGTTTATACCCTTCTGGTCAGGTCATCTTCTGGACTGTCTCCTATTCTTTGGCTTTATTCCATTGGATAAATCACCTCTTTGAAACGAAATTATGTTCTTACTGCAGGAAATGACTCAGACATGTATGAAAGCCAGTTTCTGGAACTTCGGCAAAGACTGTTGTACGCTGAAAAGGAGAATAAGAAAAGATCATACGAACTGAGCAGTGCCCTGGATGAAATTAAACATATAGTTGCAAGAAGAATGAACTTGACAACAAATCATACAGGTCTGTATGTATAAAAATGTACCGTGGTTGCAGTTCAGTTTTGTGTGCTAATGTCTGTAACTGGTGTGGGGAGAAAAATCATTGATTTGATTATGTTAGCATTAGGTAGAAGTTTCTACTTTAAAAAAAAAAGAAGGGTTGGTAACTAATCTGAAGCCCTCCCTTTAAATTGGATTCTGTGATTGGGTAGTAATTGAGCAAATAAGGAGCTAAATAAAAGGGGACACACTGAACTGCAGTGGTGTCCTAGTGGCAAAGCTGTTCATATTGCTGATCAAGATTCTTACAGTGCTTATCCCTCTCTTGCTGCCAACTACAGACCACTGAACAAGCTATTTTTACCAGCTTTTACTATGCCAATAAAGTGATAAATAGAGGGCTATGCCTGACCTGGAAGGCAGGTGCACCTCCTCAGATGTTCCACAGTACTGGTCCCCCTCCTTCCAGGAGGAGGGGCTTTTTGGGGGGCTGGGCACCGAGGTCCCTGTATGGGTGTGCAGTCTCATGGCAGCAGGCAGGTCACATACAGCTGGGTGCCTGCCTGAGCCCAGGAGCTGGGAAGCCCCATGAGGACGTGCTGGCTAGATACAGCTTGAATTCAACTTGGAAGCAGTTAGTTAGTAATGAGAAGAAAAATGTGAATGGTTGTAAGTGATGCCAATGAAAACTTTTATTTTTTGGGGGGGGAGGGAGGGCATGTCTCTGCCCCCTTTTTCTTGGTGTGGTTTTTTTTTTTTTTGGTGTTTTTTTTGTTTGTTTGTGTTTTGGTTTTTTCTGTTTGTTTGTTTGAGAGACACTAACATGCAATTAAGTTTAGTGACCCAGCTTCTTCCCATTCTTTAACTGAACTTCTTAGTTACTTTGCCTTCCAGAGTGTTGTACGTCTCCATCTGTCTGCACATCTGCTTCCATACAATAGATTGTATGGAATAGTTTTATTCTGTCTCCTAAAATAAGTGATGTAGATTTTGCAGGATCTGCCTTCCTCCCATGTGTTCAGTTTGGAAAAGTTAGTGGAAGAGCTACTTCCCTGGGGAGAGAAGGGAAACTGGAAGAGGCATGTCTGTGCTGGAGGCATTTCACAGTAAACCTCAACGTCAGCAAGATTCTGGGTGCCACTGAAAACCACCATCTAAAAATCCTTATTTGCATTGCAGGCAGGTAATCAGATTAAAATAGGGAATTAGCGAGGACTGTTACAGGGAAAGAAGGAACAAGGCGCATTTCTTCTTTGTATGGCCAGATTTGTTCCTTATCCTGTTCTTCCCTGCCAACTTTTTATCTGTTTATCCAATGTTAGTTCAGTGGGATTGTTCAGATGTGCACATACAAATGGCTGAGTGTTGGCAGGATTGTGGCTTTACAAGCTCTAGAATAGAGCCACGTTGTCAGCCACCAGTAGCCCCACATTCTGTAGGCAAAGAGTTATTACCTAAAACATAATAGCAAGTAGAGGAGAGATCAAGTTTCCCTTCCCTCTGCTCTTCATTCTTATTGGAGCCAGCTGAGTATCAGAAAGTATTAAAGCTGTCAATTCACAGGATGTAAAGCAGAAATTTCTTAAAATCGTTGAATAATTTTCCTTTTGTTTTTACTTGCCCTTCTACTTCCCATTCCAGCCAAATTTTATTGTACAACAAAAATGAAAAAGTTTATGTGCAGCAAAACTCCAGTGTATTTAATGGCAAAACAGAGTGGAAGGAGTTGTGGGTCTCTCTCATACACAAATGTCATATATATGTATGTATGTATAGTTGTTTGAGGTTTTTTTTTAAACTCTTTTCTGTAGGGTCAAGAATCTCTCGAGTCCTAATTTTCAGTGGGAATATCTTTTGGAAGTTGAAAAACTTAAATTATTTCCCATTCAGTAAGCCACTGACTTTGTTGATCTGAGATGAGTGAATAAAGCTGATGATGTTTTTTTGTGAGACTTGTATGTAACTTTGAAGGGTGGTAAATTTTAGGAATTATTTTATATGCATTTTTTAGGAAAAGTAACTTTCCATCCAAGTCAATAAACCTTCTGTTGCATTCATCTTTATTTTAAACTAGTAAATAAAAAAAACCCCAAACCCTACTTTTCTCTTACCTACTACAGGCTTGGATATGGTTGTCCTTTTGGCCGTAGGACTCTATAACCTGAGAACTTCTGTTTGAGCCTTGAGAACCACCATTTGGGGGAAAGAATTTAAGTTTATTAAGTAATTAAGAAAGTTACTGATCAGAATCTGTGTTTCTTTTAATTAAAAAAATTGCTTGCTGACTATGTAAAAAAAAAACCCAGATGGTTTTTTTTACTGCTGCTTTTAAAATATCTGCTTATTATGTTGTAAGATCCTGCAAGTGTTTAGGCTTAGGGAAATGTGGACTAAGCTCCCAGGATGTTCACCCTTGGAGTTGTGCAGCATCACCTGGGTGGGAGGGAGTTGTACTGGGAAATTCCCAGTTTAATATAGTGTAATATGGATGACATATAATCACTTTTGAGGAACAGTTCTGATTGAATAACCTTGTGTGTGGTAATCTGTCAGCTGAGCAAAACAGTTGGGGAAAAAAAAAAAGCTTCCCTGCTGGCTTTTTATTTTATGTGTATCTGTGGGTTTGTTGTTTCTTTAAGATGATATGAAAGTGTTAAACCTACCGAGAAAACTCCCCATGCATCTTACAAACATGCACTACTATCTACCTCACCTTCGAGAATATGAAGATGGAATTTTCCCAAATGTCATTTTTGGGCAACAGAGAACTGGAGGTAGGAAATAAAGTTTGGCTTATATTTTCTATATGTCTGTGATTTTTGTTAAATTCTAGCAGTGAAGCATTCTCAGAAGTTTGGAGTGGGTTTTCTCCCTTAACTTTATAATGTCACCAAGCTGAATTAATTTTAATGGAGATGGCAAAAGTACTTTTACCATGCTCATCCCTATTTAAAGTTGTAACCTCAGAATATTCTGAAAACATTTTCAAATATCAACAAAAAATAGTCATAACTGAAAAACAAGATTATTTTTTGGTGTAATCATATATTCATATGGCTAAGATGTATTTAGCTGGCATTTTTTCCCCCACAAAATTAGTATGAATGAGGAAGCCAAGGAAAATTTATAATCCACTCAATTTGCCAATGTGAGAAGAAAATGGAAAGGTGATGTTATAATCTAAAGGATATTAATATATCTTCAATGTAAGTTTTTCACTCACATGAGAAATCAGCTGACACCTGCAGAAACCATAATGAATTCCATTGAACTACAATACAAGTTATAAAGTTACATCTTCTCCTGTCATGTGGCAGATAAATGATCACTCAAAAGTAGTAAGCAAAGAAGGAACTAGTCAACCATTTTGCTGAGTTTTGTATTTTGTTGAAATTTTGTCTTTTCTCTAGGATGATTTTATATATAGGAACACGGCAGCACTTTTGATTTAACTAAAAAACCCCAAACCCCTGGCTGTGCTCATGACAGTGGATAACTTTCTACAGACTTCTCATTTGTTTTGTAGTTGTATCAATGTGATCTAGTGCTGTAGTTCTCCCTGGAGTGTCCACAGATCAGTGTCCCTAATAAAAGAACGCTCCATGTTTCACGTTTTTTTACTTGTACATGAAAATCACTGTAGTAAGACTGTAGTTTAATAAGGACAGGTTGACCTTCAGTGTGTAAAACCAAACTAAACCTCAGTGGTTTAGCAGGATATGTGCTGGGAAGGGACACTGGAGCTTTGGCATTTTTGAGCTGACACTGGCATGGATGGAGCAAGTCACTAATTGCACCCAGTCTTTTCTTTCAAAATCTGCTGCTTCCATACCAGCCTCCTCAGAGTTTGATGAATAGAAATCATCTACAAAGACTAAGATTCCACAGGTTTACTGAGCTATGTTTGACCATTGTTGTAGGTCATGCCCAAACTAGCGACAAAAGACATGTCCTGCTTACAGTCTAACGATGTAGTACAGCATAGGTTTGCTACTGGTGGAGCCTTTGCCAGAGAAAATTTCAGCTCTTTGGTATTTAATAACAATAATATCTGAGTTCCTTTTTTCTTATTATTGATTCTGTGAAAGCCACTGATGCGTATCAATGAAACTGCTCAGAACGTTGTTTCAATTTGATTCCTTCTGAGATACACAGCAATCACTTCATGCAAGAGCCTGCTCAGTACAACAGTTGTGGTTTAACCCTCATCACTTAGATCTCAAAATCCAAAGCAAGAGTTACCCCTTATTTTGCAATGCTCACTTTTGAGACTCAATGGCAGACAGCTATGTGTTTGCCAGAGATGGAAGTATCTCCAAGTTCTAAAATGTTGATAGTCTGCACAATGTAGACCTGGTGCTTATAACACACACATGGGGTGTCTAACCTAAACTTAGCTGGAAGTATCTCTCCTTCCAGGATGCTGGCACAGTGCCAAGGCAATACTAACTGTCACCAAGTTTTATGGTCACCTCAAATCAAAATGTCATTTCCCTTTCCTTTTACTTGACTTTAAATTACGTGGTTTGAGGCCTCCTCTCTTTGCAGTCTCACTGGTGATGGGTATTCCTACTGTGGAAAGGAAAAAGCAAAATTACCTGATTAGTACCCTGCATTCCCTACTGTATGAACTTTCTGAAGAGCAAAAGAAGGACTGCATAATAATAATCTTTGTAGCAGAGGTAAGTTTGCATGCAAAGGTGCAGTATACATATATATAGAGTATATATATAGAAAGACAATATGGAGATTTATGTCGTAGTGTAATAATGTAGGAGAGGCTCCAGAATACTCTTAAATAGGCCCTTGGGAGGGATTTCTTCAGGTCTGGAGGAGATGGTGAGCAGCTGGTGCCTTAGTGTTCATATGTGATAAAATCCTGTAGCTCAGATGATTGGAGGGTAAAAAGTCATATTACATTTACAAAAGCAGTTGTTGAGTCAGATTTTCCAATAAAACTATATGAACTTATTATTTATGTCTGAAAGTAAGGTATTCTGCTTTCAGAATGAAATGTGAATCCTCCACAGGAAAGTTCCATAGGACCTGAAAAAAGTTAACCTATTCAGTCTAACAAAACATTCAGTTTATTTATATGCTGGTTTGATACCATATGTCTTGCAAAGTACATGTTGGAGCTTTCTGCATGTGACATTTTGAATCCTAATGTGACACTTCAAACAAACAGTAGCTCTGGATGTAGTAATATAGTCCATATCAGCCAATTTAGGATTGAACTGCCATTGTAAGAATTAGTCTCCCCTTTCTCCCATCCCCAAAGTCATGTTCTTGCAGCTTCCATTTTTCAGCCATGCAGTGAATTGGAGCAGATTGATCATGCTGATGTGAGAGGTGATAAGAACATTTTATTATGAAAGGAAGGCAGGTGAATCTACATCTTCCTTTTTCCCAAAAAGTCTCAAAAGCTCAAGTTAAACGTTCCCATCCTGAGTTAGGTCAGAGTAACTTGCTGACTGCAAGTGAGTTGTAAGTTCTGGCTATTTTTTTCATATCACAGTTCTTTACTTACCACTTCATATCATTTTTACTTATTGCAAATTTTTGCAAATTACAAATTTACTTTATTACAAATTTAACACATAAGTCTTGGTTATATATCAACAATTACTGGTAACAATTATTTGTGTACTTAAAAAAGATTCTGAACTGCTGAAACAGATATTGTCTTGCTTGGAAAATCACATCCACAAAACTTTCCGATCTTTAATGTAGTTAACAGATGTGCTTTGCACACTGAAACTGTTACTTTAATGAATAAATACATCCTCAAAATTTTCAGACAAAGACCATAAGTTTTTTATATTAAGAAGAAACTAAATAAAAATTTTAAGTATAGCTAGCTTTAGAATATTTCGCTTAGATGATTTTTCTCAACAGTGTCAGACCTCTTTTGTGATTTTTGGATGATTAACCTGAAGCAGCTCTTTTTACTGACATTTATATGACTGCACTCTTCTGGTGTAACTGAAAGCTGTAGAACAGAGTTTTATGCAGAAAATGGCCTGGCCTCCTGCAAAAGCAGTGAAAACCAAAATGCAGGAACCACAGCTGGAGATAGTTCAGTTTTGTGTTCAACTACACTGAAAGTTCAGTTGGCTTGAAAAGCCCATACTGTCCTTTAGTAGAAATGCTACTGTGACATACAACGTTTGTTTGGAAGGAAAAGAATTAGAGAATAAAAATGGAAGTGTTTACATATAAATATTCCTACAAAATGTTTTTTAATACAAAAATGGGTGACTTGAAATGAAAGCCACCCTTCTTTTCTTTAGGTGAATGCTGAGTACATTAACAGCGTTGCAGAAAGTGTTAAAACCAGGTAAGTCCTGTAGAGTGTAACACCCAACAGCCAGTGAACACATTTTGAGCTTTTATTGAAAGAACTGGAGCATTTCAGCTGAAATGGAACTGCAAAGTAATGAGGCAAAGGTGTACTCTTTGTATGTGTGCCATAACACCCTGTGAGAGACAGAAGCTCCAGAACAGAAGGATGTATATCAGTTTATTTCCCATTTCTTATTTCATAAATACGCTTGCAGTAACCAGTCAAGGTTTCAGCTTAAACCTCTGATAAATATTTACTTGAGCTGAAGTCTTTTCCCCATGAAATTAATGATGCAATTCATGCACCTGAGAGTACATCTTAGCTCCTCACTGACTACACATCCCAGCAATGTATTCTGATGTCTGTCATAGAATTATTTAAGTTGGAAAAGATCTGTAAGATAATTGAGTTCAGCCATTAGCCCAGCACTGCCACTGCTAAACTATGTCCACAAGTGCCACACCTACATGGATTCAAGGTGTCTTTGTTTCCTTGTTTCCTTACTTTCCTTTGGACAGCAAATGGATCACGTTTATAATGTTAAATACTATTATGTGATGGGCAGCATGCGATGGGTATTCTTTGCCATGCCAAATTAACATCAGAGCTATTAATGGAAGGTTGGATCCCACTGCAGTTCTGCTTGCTTTTATCTTTCTTCCCCATAAATGTTCACAGTATCATGTTGCATGTTAAAAACCGTAGAGCACCTTGAGAGGAACTACTAAATTAAAATGTTTGGCCAAAAAAAAATACACTCACTGGTAGATATTTGTCTTAAAAATGCTGCTTTCTAAGAAATATAGTGTAGCTAATGGGCACAGAACAGATGAGGCTAAAGGCCCTGAAGTGCAGCAGACTGAAAGAAGCAAGGGTTGAAATCTCTACATGCTGCAGTGCTGGTGCTGCTGGTTTCTTTGATGCACAAGCTCATTGGTGAATTGGTTACTCTGACAGAACTCTGCTTTGGCCACTGTTTGACCTGAAACAGCCTTTCCCCTCTCTCCTTTGAAATGACTGTAAGAGAGCTCTCAGTCTTTGTATTAATGTTTGGTTAGAATTACAGAATTGTTTAGGTTGGGAAAGAGTTTTTAAATCATTGACTCCAGCCATTAACCTAGGACGGCCAAATCCACCACTAAACCATATCCCCAAGTGCCACATCTACAAGTCTTTAAAATGCCTCCAGGGATGATGACTCAACCACTTCCCTGGGCACCCTGTGCCAATGCTTGATAACCCTTTAGGTGAAGAAATTTTCCCAAAAACCCAATCTAAACCTCCCCTGGTGCAACTTGAGGCCATTTCTTCTTGTCCTGTCACTTGTGAAAAGAGATGGACACCCACCCAAGCCAATTAAAAAAAAATAAATTTAAGGAGATCCCTGGAGGAGTTGCTCTTTCCCCTTCACTTTTGAGGCTTTTCTGGACATCCTGCTCCACTCCAGTGTTCCCCAGACTGTATTTAGGGTGTAGATTTCCCCCAGAAGGCTCCTAGCTGGCTAATAGCCCTTGCTTCCTGCCTCCAGAGGGTGTACCTCAGGTGGGAATACTGCAGAGAGGACAAGGGCAAGAGGCACTCCTCCTTGGCACTGTTGAGGCCTGCCAAGGTGCAAAACCTACAGCCATTTAAGCACTTAGGTAGTTTTTATTATTTCTTCATGGCTTTTCAAAAAATTCCTGCAGAGTAGATGCTTTGTCAGTGTTACACAGTAAGATTAAGCTTTTATTTTTTTTTTTATATAATGCTTGTACTCTGATGTACTCAATTTTTAGTGTTGTATTTTTTTCATTAATCATAGGAAATATGAAAGTTCTGAAAGCTCTTTATTTCAGTGATCCTGTATTTTGTTGGGTTGGTGTTTGTT
This sequence comes from Acropternis orthonyx, assembly GCA_035583155.1. Lineage (NCBI taxonomy): Eukaryota > Metazoa > Chordata > Aves > Passeriformes > Rhinocryptidae > Acropternis > Acropternis orthonyx. Next base: position 11,062,015 of record JAWWEU010000125.1, on the reverse strand, counting down.
TGGGGTTTTTTTTTGTTTGTTTGTTTTTTGGGGTTTTTTTTTGGGGGGGGTTGGTTTTGGGTTTTTTTCTTCCTGGAGGAGGGGAAGGATCTGATTTCCAGGTTTGGCTCCCATTTTTTCACACATTTTCACACATCTTTTCAATGATTTTTTAAAGGGAAAATTTTCTGCTTGGAGCAGAGACTAGACCCAGACTCCGCATTCCAAACTGCTGCTCCAGGATGGTATAATTTTGGCTAGAATGTGGAATTAGAGTTGGAGCAAGGGTAAGAAAACTAGGAGCTCTCATGTAAGGGGGAACAGTTGTGTGTTGTTCTAGAAAGTGGATTTGGTTGTGAATTAATGCTGCATTTTGGCAACCATCTCAGTATTGTTAGTAAGCATCTATAGATGCAGGAGAGGCAGGATTTTTGAGACATGCCTCTCTCCAGTGTTTTCGGAGACTTTGATGGATTGCTGACCTGTTCTGTTGGTTGTCAAAGATCCCTTCTTGGTTCCAAATTTGCAGTCTGTGTGACTTAGTTTCTTGGCTAGACTTGTGAATTCCACTTGTGGGGGAGCTGCTGTCTGTGGTTGCCCTCAAAAGTCTTTTTGAGGAATAGGCTCTCACTAAGATTCTTCTCACAGCTTCCCCAGAGAAACCCAGTCTGGAGTCCTAGAGGTTATTTCTCCTCCTGCTTCTTATTATCCAGATCTTTCCAACCTGAAAAAAACACTTGGGGATTCTGAGGACAGAGTCAGGTAAGGTGGCTGTATAAAACCCAAGATCTTTTGGTAAGAGTGAAAAATGGAAAATTCTGCACAAGTCAACACTGTTTGGGCTGATAACGGGTTTGTGTTTCAGAGTTAATGGATTTCAATTGTACTTTTTAAAAAAAAAATTATTACACAAGGGCATCTTGAGAAAAGCTCTGCTGCACATGAGCTCCAGGTTGAGAGCCAAGGCTTCTCCTTTGGGTCTTCACTGTAGGCATCCCACAGGTTTTAAGCCAAATACATAATGCCAAAAGGGAGTAGGCTGGTCATAAAGGATCTGGTCATAAAGGGGAAAAAAATAGGAAAATCTTTCCTGTGGCAGATAAGGGAGAGGCTCTGTGAACACACAAAGGAAACCCCATGTGGCTCCTTAACTAACTACTGATAGTTATGTGAGTTTAATTAATGGCCTAACTTTTGGTGATCATTGACACTTTATCTACTGTTAGTGGATACTGATTGGTGATTTCATCCACTCACAGCCCCAAATTCACAGAGACAGAGATTATAACCTTAAAAAAAATAGATTTATTGGAGGAAAGTAATTTTCTTTCAGTCAACAGTTAACTGATTTTTTGGAAGCCACCACAACAAGGCAGTAAGAGACATGCAGTACTGAGAGTTTAGGCTGGAGGAAATCAGCAAATGTATGTATGCTTGTGTATTGGCTTTAGATAAAAACCTTATGTGTTTCAGAGTATAAACAAATTTACATACTTAAGTTTCAGATATGAGTGTATTTGAATCATAAACTTTTATGTTAAGTACTGATAAATTACTCTCTAGTCTTTCAGCATTGATTATCAAACATCAACTTCACCTCCCAGTAAAATGAGAGTCTGTCCAAACTCTCTGTTTATATTTAAACCTGAAAATTAAGTTTATCAATCTGCTTTTGTGCTGCTCATAGCAAAAGCACTTGTTTGTTTCATCTTTAAATAATCCATGTGTGTTTATCTCTGCTGTTCATAATATAAGGAGTAGAATCTTTTAAGTCAATTGACATGAATAAACTCATTGGACATTTTGTTTCAGGCTCCATTGATAGAGATCAAAATTTTTTGCTTAGTTAATGTTAACTTTTATGGGAAAGTCAAATTATTTACGAATGTTTACACTGATTGCAGAGGAATGTTTTTGCACTTAACTGTGGGTTAGAATACTAACCCTTACAATTTCACTTCAGAGAAAAAACTTGCAGAACATTAGAAATGCTTTTATTATAGAAATAACTCTTGCAACCCCCCCAAAAATCTTATCAGAATTTGCTGCTTATGTCTAGGTGGAGAACTAAACAGAATTTGGATTATAGCTTTTTAATGCTATATGCCCAACCTAAGGGAACATTGTATTTACAGGTATGTCTATATTACCAATAAGTAGCTGCAATACAACTGTACTGATTAGTAGCTTTGGCAATTTTAATTTGTTTCAAAGGCCTCAGTAAAACCAGAAGTCTTCTGTAATTTTCTGAGTATTTTGCCTGTGCTCTTTACAAGCATCTGTGTATTTCTGTGTTTATATTTGTCTTGCAGCAAGTACTATTTGATGAAAGCCATCTGTACCTTCCTGTCGTTTGTGAGGTTGAATAGCAAGGTAACTGAAGCATGAAGCCCTTACTTGATTAGGTTAAGAAAGTCAGAGTTTAATGTCTCTCTACTTGGTTCAGCAAGGCAAAATTTTGGTGATAGGTCCAGGTTATAGCCCAGATCCCAATGAACTGAATTCTTTCAGACAGGGAAACACACCAGTAGATACTTGAGTCAAGGTTAAACTTGGTTAAAATTGGTACACACCCTAGTACCTCCAGAAGATTTAGTATTAGACTGTAAGCATTTATTCATTCAGGCTTAGCTTTAGCCACCATTCTAAATTGTGCTAGTTTGCATTCCATAAAGATCACAATTGCCACCAGAGATTCCAAAATTTATCAGAGCTGTTCAGTAATGGAACACATCCACAAAATTGTCACGTAGCTCATTAATGTCAACAGTTTTTAAGAAAGCTCGGAAGAGCATTTTTCTGGGTTCTTAAGTTTTCCTGGGTCATCTTCTTCAAACTCTGTATCCATCACAGGATTCCTGGAAGCAGAAGAGGAGATGGCAGGAGCAGGCACCTTGTACAGTTCTTGTCAGGATTTAAAACAAACACACAGCATCTGTGCTCTGTTCTCAAATGTGGCATAGGTGCTCAGAAGACAGGTGGACAAAGCAAAATGTTGTCTTTTGAACAGTTAAGGTTTAATGGAATATGAAGTATTTTCCTGTGACTTTTTTATACTTTTAAGAGCGTTATCCAAGTTTACTAAGTGTACTAGAGCATTAAGTTACAGGGAACACAGTGAATTGAGATGTTAAGATGCTGCCAGACAAATAATGTCCTTTCCTGTTACAAAGCTCTCCAAGCATTCATGTTTGCATGGTAATGACTTATTTATGTATTTGTATTTTTAAAGAAATTTGAGAATATATGTTTTCTTATCTGAGTATTATATAAGGACTGAACTGTGTTATTCGGAGCAAAGCCTGGATTGTCATGGTCTGGTGGGAGTTATGCCTGCATTCTGAATTTTCTTAAAAGGAAACTATACTTCCCTCATACTGCTCCTACTATATCCACTTCTTCATTTGTATGTCCAGCCTGCAGCTGCTTCTATAGCAGAGATGCTGGTCTGCCCAAAAATTGCTTTGTAGAATACAGCTGAGAAGAAAGAACACTTGGCTGCCATAAATATGGTTAAATATGGTTAGTTATTATCTTCCTCTCTTTGGAAGTTTTGTATTAAAGTAACTTAAAAATACTTTTCCTTAGCCTGCTACAAAGATTTGCTTCAGTAATCTTAAGCAAAACTTGAAGTAGCTTAGATTCTATTTACTCTTTTGTCAGGATTAGTATCTTCTGGGTGACTCCCAAATTTTGAAAGAAGGTGAGCATATATACTTAGTCTTGAGGTCTACAGAACAAGTTGTTGCCATGAGTCAGGCAAGATCTTTGCTGAATAAACACTCCTAGGGTACTGCTGAACCAGGATTTAAGCAAGCAGCTTTGCGAAGTGCATTGAAGCTAACAGGGTTATGCTATGGATGAACCTTACCTACTGATCAAACACAGTATTTGAAAAAAGAGAGTAAATCTCATCTCTTTTACTTGAAGCATCTCTTTTACTTTTGCTTTTTTTTTCTTTTTTTTTTTTTTTTTTTTACCT
>JAWWEU010000125.1:11027035-11057728 GCA_035583155.1 Acropternis orthonyx | reverse complement strand
TATATATATATATATATATATATATATATATATATGTACACACACTAGTAATATAGCCAGCAGCACTTATCTATATACCATTTCCACAATGCTCGAGTGTGTTTCTCTGATGGATTTAAGAACTGAGAAATAATTCAGTGACTTCATTAGGAGTCTTTGTATGGATTTTTTTCCCCCCCTCACTAGACTCTAAGTCAAACCTGTTAGTTGGCAGAGCTCCTAAAAGGAGCCTAACAATCTCCATGTATTTGTTATCAGTGTTTCAAACTATAAAAATACCCTAATATAATTTAGAAAGGAAGACACTTTCCTGTCGGATGCCCAAACTTCTGCTGTATGCTTCCACTTTTTTGTTACTGCTTCAGTTTTACTTCTCTTAGACAGCATGAGAAAAACAAATGAAAACCCATTTATTGTCTATCCTGTTGGAAACTTTCATAGCCTTGCTATATAGTGCATGTATCTCTTTTCATCCAAAAGTACTGATGAGTGAAGGGAAATTAGCTGCGATCCTGTGTTTCGCCGGCCTCATGGCAATGGGGCAAATAGACTACACAGTTCATATCCTAAACTTCCTGATCCAGCTGTGTACAGCCACTGCATAACCTCCTTTGGCAGGTAAGAGCATATGAAAGACAAGTGGCTGTAAGCTGAAGGCAGGAAAATTCACATTAGAATTTGGGTACAAAGTATGCTACATTCAGGATAATTGCATGTATAACATACTGAAAAAGAACTGATACTGAAATATCTAAGCAATGGCAGATGTCTCCAAGAAGATGTGCTTTAGTTGAACACACATCACGGTGCTCAGTACAGGGTTAAATAAATAACTTTTAATGGCCTGTGCTACATAAGATACCAAACTGCATTCACTGTCAGCTTCAGGGAAGACCATTTCAGACTTACCACTGTGCAAAACTACTTTCAGTTCATAATTACATTGACACCCACTTTGCATCACAACCTCTGTGTTTTTAATCTTTACAGCTTTTGTACACTTTCTCACAGTGTTTCTTGCTGTGGTGGTCTCCCTAGGTTTTTGAGATACTCCTCTCTGTTTTTCATGCTTTTTTGGTACTCTCAGTTCCTATTCAAGGGTTCTCTAAAGCCTTCTTTGATTCCTTACTCTTTCTCCCTTTGCATCTAGCTCCTGGTTAATCCTCAAAGCTCATTTGATTTTAAGCAAGATTTCTTTTAAGTTGATATTTTGGGGTGGGGTTTTTTTGTTGTTCTCTTCTGCATAGTTGTCAACTCAATCCCTGCATCTCAGAATCTGTTCAGAAGCATTGAAGCATTGATCTTGATCAGTTTGTCTCAGTCTGTATATTTTTAGGTATCTTAACATCAGCAAAAGCTGAGGGTCAAGTCTTGTCTCTCTAACTTCATTGTTCTTCCTCCTGGGTTCATTGTTGACAACGCATTTCTCCCCAGCCATCCCCACACTTGTAGTCATGGCTAAATTCAACTAGAAACTGTGGGTCTGCTCTCTCAAGCTCTTGATGACTCTGTGCTGAGTCAGTTGAAGACGCAAAACCAGCAGGAAATTGTGCCCTTTCTTTTATTTTTATTTTTTTTAGCGCTCACAGCATTCATTTTCTATTTAGCTTTCTGAGGCAGATTCTAGCACCATCAGGCATGCATCAGGGCCAATGAAGTACAGCAGTTAGATCAAATTACTATATGATTACACTACACCCCAACAATATTTTCCTGAAGACTCAGCCTCCTCTTCCTGTGTTTTCACACCCCTACCAAATTCAAACTGTAAATTACTTGCTCCTTAATTATTTCTGGAATACATTTATTTCCTTTGTGTCATTGCCTCCAACCTCCTTGTTTGGATTCATTATCCTCAGCTTCAGTTTCAGGAACAGCCTCTGCTTTTTCAGATGTCCGGTTCTTCTCTGAAAGCCAGGCAGAAATTCAGCCAAGGTCTTTCCCGTTTCCTTGATGGATGTCGGTCTCCTTTTCCAAGTACCCTTGAGCTGGGTCTGCTGCTGTGTTCTGTGTCAGCCTTCACAACATCTGGAAAGCTCTGTGTATTCCTGTCCTTCAGTGTGATTCACATAGCACATCCCTTCATTTATTGCCAGTACTCCCTGGAACAACTTGCTTTCTAGTGGCATTTCAGCAATCATCCACAATTCTTCTCAGTCACCTTTTATGAATGGCAAAGTCTGCCCAGGCTACCAGAGTGCTTAACCATCTGCTTTAGACACCTCTCTTTTCAAAGACTTTGCTCCTGTTGCTTATCAATACTTATACAACTTAAGTACATTCTTATCTCTTTGGTTAGTATTTTCTTTTAAGTGAGTTCTCTTTAAGGTAGGGAGTCCTCCTTTCTCAGAAAAGGGAGAAACACCCATGGTGTTATGGTCATTCCTATAGATAAATATTTAATGAATGATACTTAAACAGAGATATATGTAGAAGTTTAATAGCAATCCGCTGTAGTCTGAGAAAGTTTCAGTACACACAGTACAGCAGTTAACACTTGCATGTGGCAACATCACCACCCCTCTGTAAGCAATAAAATCACCACTTGCCTTCTCTTTTTCTCTTGGTTTTGTTTTGGTTTGGTTTTTTCCTCAGCTGGAAGATGATATTATAGCCAAACCAGATTATATTGCAAGTATAAAAAGCTTTGTTGCTCAACAGTCCCAAGACTGGATGGTTCTCGAGTTCTCACAGCTTGGATTTATTGGTAAGTGTTAAGATCCTCAGCAGGGTCAACTGGATTTGGAGCTATGTAGGTCAAATAGGTCTCAATCAGAACTGCATTTCAAAACATGGAAGGACTCATGTATCAAAACTTGCTTGGTTCTTCAAGTAAGGTCTCACTGAAAGTCTTCTACTTTTTGTGCTCTTTAAAACTGTCTTTTTAATACAATCTCCTCAGCATGGGATCTAGAGCTGGGTCCCTGTAAGAAGGAAATTGCTCCATGTTAGGGCAGTATGTGCCTCTGTGATGTGTAGTCTTTGAGAATCAAGCAATGTTTTTCATATCTACATCTTAATTTGAAGATATTCAGTATCATATTGTAATTGAAATTGTCTGTCTAGTATTTTTAAGAATGATTCAGACTCTTTCATCTGACACACTGCTACAGGTGACTGGCAGGTTTGTGTTTGGAAATAGGATATAATTACACACATTACTAGTCAACTGGTTGACTGTGTAAGGATCTTTCCAGGTATGGGATGGACATCTTTGCAAAATCCCAAAGAGGTGGAGGATCAGCAACTCTCCAAAGCTGGGGTCTATGTGAAATTTTCACTAAATATCAGAATTGCATTCATGTGTTTAAGGCTGGTGATACTTAAATACGTATTTAAATAAATTGTATTTAAACGTAAAGCTGGTGATTTTTGCATAGCAATAGAAATATCTGAACATGGAACTTTCTGTCTTGTTTTCAGGAAAATTGTTTAAATCAGAAGACTTGCCACTCATAGTGGAATTTTTTCTCATGTTCTATAAAGATAAGCCCATAGACTGGCTTATAGATCACCTGCTCTGGGTTAAAGTGTGCAATCCAGAAAAAGATGCAGTAAGTACATCTATGAATTCATGGACATAACATTCAAACAGTCTCAGTGACAAAGTAATTTATTTTCAGAAAGCAGAATATAAATCTCTCAAATCTGACTTTGGAATTTGTGTGGGGAAAGGTGTGCTGTGGATCTGCACGCAATAGCTCAGTGTTTGAGCCCACTGGGGCATATAGAGAGGCCTGACTCCCAGAAATTCACATTTCCACACCAGAATTGTTTTGCTGCCTCTACCAGCTCAGAACACAGACAGCACAACTTCACTTCTGCCTGCAACTGGTCACGTAGGCAACCCTGCAGCATGAAAGAAAAACACTAATATGTAAACCTGTGGGGACTATCACTTCTCATAACCTTCTGCTGACCTTCTCATATGAAAGTCACTAAAACATATAATGTTACCGTCACAGTTGTTCTGAAATTTGCTGGGAAATTCCTTTCTTTCAGGAAGCAGAACTTAGGTGTTCTTTAAATCTTTTACTACCTGGAAAAAAATTGACTGTTTTTCTGGGGGAAAAAAAAAAGGCAGGTAAACATGTAGATTGAATGAACTAAATGATGCCTTTTACTGAAAATTAAAGAAATAGTTGTGTTGACTTGCAAAAGGTGTTATTTCTGGCACTACCACTGACCCCTGTTAAGTATTTCTTTCTGTCATTTTGCATTCTTTCTCTCACCAGTCTTTGGGACTAGTCAGTACTCATGGTTTTGTGTAACATTCTGTGCCATGGAGGACTGACCAGAGTTTCTGCTCCTTCTTGGTTTTTAAGGTTCAGAAGTTTTAATTAGTGTAGCCAGTCCCTACTCCAGGCATTCACACGTGTTACTTTTGTGTTGATAAAGAAACAAGAAGAGACAGATGGAGTTGTGCAGAGCAGGAGATTAAGGGGAGTGGAACAAACAAGCTTGAAGTTACACTGTGTAGCACAGGTGACTCCTGCGGGTAGCACAAGGTCCCTGGTTTTGCACTTGGTAATGCCCCTGAGGGGTCTCCATGCCCACTTCATACAGACAGGAGTAAGCCCTGAAATCCTACTCCATGGCTTAGGCCAGCTCATAGGAGTTAGAGTGAGCCTTGAGTAACTGATTAAAATTCTTGCCTGACTGTGATAACAAATTAAAAACCAGATGCTATTATGTTAACGTCACCCATTGAAAATTTAAGGTATGCCAGTTTCCATCTGATAGATGGAATCTATTGGGTATCAGCTGCTGTTCCTCCTCTGTCAGGTTAAAACAGTGGACTTTCCTACAGGCACCAGAGAAGGCAAGCTGAGAGAAATCCTCACACTTTCGCCTTTCCAAGAAACTTAAGTGTGTCACTAAGTGATCACACAGAATGCAGACAGGAGGGACTGCGGGGCACCTGTTTGTGGCTTTTCTGTGCCATTCTGTGGTGATGGGTGTTTGGCACATGTTTTCATAGAATCATAGAATGGTTTGGGTTAGAAGGGACATTAAAGACCATGTAGTTCCAACCACCCTGCTGTAGCCAGGGACACTTCTCATTAGACCAGGTTGCTCAAAGTCCCATCCAGCTTGGCCTTGAACATCTCCAGGGATGAGGTGTCCACAGCTTCTCTGGGACGTGTTTTAGTGCCTCACCACCCTCACAGCAAAGAACCTCCTCCTAATATCTAATCCTACTCTCTTTCAGCTGGAATCCATTGCCCCTTCTCTTGTCACTCTGTGCTCTTGTAAAAAATCCCTCTCCATCTTTCTTGTTGGCTCCCTTCAGCTACTGGAAGACAGCAATTGGGTCACCCCAAAGCCCTCTCTTTTCCCAGGCTGAACAAACCCAGTTTTTTCCCAGCCTTTCCTTGTAGGAGAGGTGCTCCATCTCACTAAGCGTCGTCATGTCCCTCTTCTGGACTCGCTCCAACAGGTCCATGTCCTTCCTGTGCTGGGGACTCCAGAGCTGGATGCAGCACTGCAGGTGGGGTCTCACTAGAGCAGAGTCGAGGGGCAGAGTCTTTGACCTGCTGGCCTCATTTCTTTTGCTGAAGCCCAGAGTACACTTGGCTTTCTGGGCTGCAAGTGCACATTGTCAGCCCATGTCCAGCCTCTCATCCACCAGCACCCCCAGGTCCTTCTCCTTGGGGCTGCTCTTGATCTGTTCATCCCCCAGCCTGTATCGATATTGGGATTGCCCTGACCCATGTGCAGCACCTTGCCCTTGGTCTTATTAAACCCCATGAGATTCTTAGTGGCCCACTTGTCCAGCTTGACCAGGTTTTCAGCCTGAACTGACTATTAACAAATCAAGGTTCAGCTACATCTGCTCATCAAATTGGAAAATACAGTTTGTGATGATCAGAGCCATCAGATCTCTGCATGGTTCAGAAATTTCATGATGTTTATCTCCTGTGAATCATCATCCACCTCCAGGGTCCCCAGTACAAAAAAAGCCATGGACCTGTTAGAACTGGTGCAGAGGAGGCCACAAAAATGATCAGAGGGCTGGAGTACCTCTCCTATGAAGACAGGCTGAGAGACTCAGGGTTGTTCCATCTGGGGAAGAGAAGGCTCCAGGGGAGACCTTTAACAGCACCTTCCAGTACCTAAAGGGGGCTTCTAAGACACAGGGAGGAAGTCTTTTTACCAGAGCCTGTTTTTACAGGACAAGGGACAAAGTCTTAAACTGAAAGATTGGATGTTTAGACTGGATATAAAGAAAACATTTTTAATGGTGAAGGTGGTTGAGTCACTGGCACAGGTTGCCCAGAGAAGCAGTGGATGTCAGATCCAGTGTCCTGGCCAGGCTGGATGGGGCTCTGAGCAATCTGGTCTACTGGAAAGGGTGGTCAGAAGTAGATGAATTTTAATGGTCCCTTTGTACCGAAACCATTCCGTGGTTCTATGATCATATGCAGTGACGTGTGTCTATCATGTGCAGTGGGCACTAGCAGGCTGCAAGGGTGGAAGGCCTGACTCAAGCAGGAGCCTTATCTCAGCTTCTGCAGAAATGACCACACCAGCTCTGTGCTACTGATTAGCCTCAGCTGTTGCTCTTTTGGAAGTGCTGCCATAGCATAAGAGGAGACATGCTGAAGACTACATTGTTCTAAGGGATGAACCGCAAACCCTGTCAGTAGAAAGATCACATTTTTATTTTCTTAAAATGATTCTTTAGCAAAAGCATAGCATGCTTTTCAAAGAAACAGCTGCCAGTAAACCAAATTGCATGTGTTCTGTTTTTACATTGTTTTGCCGAACATCTGGCTGTGGACACACATAGAAATACTTAGTTCTTGCTTTCCAGGTGGTTTTGAACTTTTCATTAGTACTTCTGTGGAAATCATAAATCCCTCATGAGTTGTGATGTTTAAGCCAGCTGAGCGAAGACTCTATCACTTCTAGCTTTAGAAGGCATTGATATAGTTTATGCAATGTTTTTCCCTTATAGAACTGAAAGCATTCTCAAATTTTAAGATATGAGACCTGGAATACAGAGATGTTAAATGGTCTTCCAAGTTCATACAATAATTCTGTGGTAGAACTGAGAGTAGAACCCAGGGAGTCTCATTTTAGCTCTTTGCTCTGTTCCATGCTGTTATGCTTCATGGTCTCATTAATTATCGTGGCATGTGTACTTCTTTGTATCAAACCGTGATGCTCTGTAGATACTGAGAAAAAAATTACATTTAAAGAAGTAGTTTGCTATCATTCAAAAATCAAGAAACTCAGAAATTAGTACCAATTACAGTTATTTAATTGCCTGGTATGTGTCATGTCACAAGTGTAGTAACGTGGACAATTGTGGTTGAAAAACAGTATTTAAGGGCTTTATGTAATTATACAATAAAAGATCCATAACTTATAGTACATTATAAGCCTCTCAAACCTAGCAGAAAGAGCCAGGATATATCTCAAGGTCAGTTTTGGTCAAAATAGTTTAATTAGAATGATACAGCAAGGCTAAGAGTTGAAATAAAATTTCCCAGAAACAGTTAAAAAAATCAATCACTTTCAGGCTTGAGGTCTGTTTTTGTCACTCTGAGATGTGATTCATGGTATACAGTGCAGAAATTCCTGGTGGTTGTGCCTTCAAATCTGCTTAACACCACAAGCAGAATTATGAGTTTTGGTCTAGAAACAGCATATTTTATATAAGATGACTATTAATATAAGGATTACTCATTTAAATATGGATAAAAACCCTGGACCTGCACCCTCAACTACATAGTGAAATTGCCTTTGTCTCTCCTTGGTTTAAATAATGCTTCCCTCCTTTTTGCTTTCTTTGTAGACACACTGTGAACAGGAAAAGTCAAGGTTACGGATCCGTGCTAAACCATCTCTCTTTCAGCATATGGGAACTTATTCATCATTGGCTGGGAAGATACAGAATTTGAAAGTAAGAGTAAGAAATTAATGCCGCATTTCTAAATTATAGGTTCATCTCCTGACTTGTTTCTCAAACCAGTTTCAAGGATCACATCTTTGGCATTGGGTGGCATTTCCATATCCATATTGAGATTTGGTGGAGAATATTGGTCTGGCATCTAAGCTGCAGCTGGGGCACACTGCTTCTGCACAAAACATTTTTGAATCTCTAATCTAACAATTGCACCACTCACAGCAGCATTTCATGGCATGTAGGAACCCTCTTCCCAGCACGAGGTTTCACGTGCTCTGCCCCTTACAGACAAAAACAGCTGTGATGGTTTGTTTTGGCTGAGCAGTTCACATTCCCAATAAGAGGGACTATTAAGAAGGTGTACTGGTGGGACGAGGGTGTGCCCAACACGAAGGCCATAGATTTTTAGGGAGAGTTTGGAGGGCAAACCACATATCTGATAAGGACAAAAGCAATGATACACCAGACTTCTGGGATCTCCTGATGGTGCTGTTTAGACTAGTCACAAGGTCATTGGAATTGCTGTATTGGATTAGACCACAGGTTTACATCATGTTTACCAGAGACCAGTATCACATGTTCTGGCAGTGGACAGCTATGAAATAGGCTACTGTGGAGAAGTTTATTTTTAAATCTTGGCAACTAAGAAATAATCAGTACAGTTCTCTCTACAAATTGTAACACTGAGTCCCAGGGATTGCACTGAAATGAATATTCTATAGATCTATTAAAAATATATTGAATATTTTTTTGACACTGAGGTAATTATTTTCTGGAATAGCTTCTGTAGTAATTCTGTGTATCAGTACACTTTTTTTCATTGTATGAATGAAATTACATTTCCTTATATCCAACAGGATAAAGATTTTGGAAAAAAAATGCTGCATAAAGCACATAACAATCCACCTGCAAAAGTGGATACAAGCCTAAAGATATACCAGCAATATACCTTGGAAAAAGTTTATAAAGGAGAAGACTGTTTTTGGGCTTCAGCTCCAGTGGCAGGTGACTACATCAGGTTCACCTTTTTAAATCCACTACAAGTTGAAAAGTAAGTGTTATGTGATATGGAATATGAAAACCTACATATATCCAGTTTGGAAATGATTCAGCCTGTTCAAAAACATCAGTGCTCAGCTGTTTGCATAAACCTCGTTACTGACAAAAATCCATATTTGCTACTTACCTGCTCTTCTTGAACTCCCCTCCTGACATACATTTCTTCCTTGGTAATTCCTCTTAATCCTTTTTATTTCTTCAGGTAAATATTTTACACTCTCTCATGATAATTCTCAAAGGAATTTGCTTTAAACTAATGAATTTCATCAACAGTTAGTGAAAGCTTTATTTCTGTAGTTGCCAACAGAAAGGCTGTTTGCATGGTGTCAAGTCTGTATTTCATGTAGTGAGCTGCACTAAGTGACAGTTGTTATAATAAACACCAGTGTGCTGTGATCAGTGGTTAGTTAACTGATTAATGCTTTAGGAAACGTGGGTAGCCTGTGTTTTTGCATTTTCCTGTTACTGGGAAACTGTACTGGATGAAGCTAACTTACATATGGTCCTCTCTAATGGCTGATCCCAGCCCCATCACAATGCTAACCTGTGAAAATGAGTTATTAATCCTATATTTGGTGGTCTTAGGCCTTGAATGTTTGGTACTAGAGGAGAGAGGTTGTTTTAAATTTGGAACTTGAGCACTGAAAAGGGGGAACATTTGTATTCATAGTTCCATAGAAAGATGGCTTAAATGTTTGTTCTGTTTAAAATAAGAAAACCTCTATTATAGTTTGGTCACACATTGTAAAGTTTCAGTGCTTATTTCTATTCTCTATAGCCACAACTCTTTAAAGAAAAGGTATCTGAAATGTTCCTTCAAAACTGGAAAGAATTACTTCCCTAGAGCTTTTCTAAAGTATAAAATACCTGGAAATAATATACCTTTATCATCAGGTACTTCTTCAGAAGTGGAAACATGGAGCACCCTGGTGATAAACTGTTCAACACTACTGTGGAAGTGTTGCCAGCTGATGTAAGTCTCTCATTTCTAGCTGTATTTCATTTTAAGAACGATGTTCAGAATAAAATGTCATACCTTAGAAAATATTTCTGAAAAATTTATTGGGGATTTTTTGGTTTTTTTTACAGGAAATTCAAAGAAGAGAACTGGTTGATAATGGAAATAAATTAAACTACCCAGCAACCAAAGACGGATATTTAATAATAGGTTAATCTTTTTATTGTCACTTCAAAACCAGAAATTCTGGTCTTACATATAAAATGTTTCTACTTGTGAACATTTCATTAATTCTTTAATGAACACAACAATCCAAGGTGAATTAGCATGGAAAAGAAACCCCTTGCACTGCTGTATAATACAGTGTATGATGTTTGACTAATGACTGTCCTATTTTGGTGTAAATAATAAGAGCCCTACCAGCAGCAGCAAAAGCCAAGACATCTAATTAGAAGAAGAAACTAACTACAGTCCCTGGAACGTCTTGATAGGATGGACTGGGTTTGTGTGGCAAGGTTTGGGTAGCGGGAGGGCTACAGAGGGGGCTTGTGTGAGAAGCTCCCCCTGTGTCCGACGGAGCCGGCTCCAGGATGGACCCACTGCTGGCCAAGGCCAAGCCCACCAGCGATGGGGGCAGCGCCTCGGGGGTGACGTATTTAGGAAGGGGGAAAACCCCCCTGTGTGACAGCAATTGGAGCTGGGGAGAGACATTTATTTAAAATGATTATTTAAATTGATTTTTCTTCCCAACTATTTTATTCAATAACGTCTGGATTTAATTTATAGCTTGTAATTTAGAGCTTTTGCATAGGTTTGCTTGGAAGTGTTTTTTGTTCTGATAGATGTTCATATGGATCTTGTTTTATTTTTTATTTAGGGGCTTTTGAAAATGGAATTGCAGAAGGCAGTATCAGTCAGTCAATAGGAATAATACAGGCTATTCGTTTATCCATCAGTTCTGATTCCCCTGTCTGGGCAATACTTAGTGAGGTAAGCATGCTAATAAAGGCATTTTTATTTTTCATTATTAAATTAGTTTTGGTTCTTCCAATCATACAGTATTGATAATCATGAATTTTATTTAATTTTGAATGTCATGTGTGGAAAAACTCACAGAAGTGCAGAATTATATTAATTATTCAGGGGAGAACTTAAATTTATGTCATAGAAAGTGCTGGAAATGCTCCAATCAGATGATTCTTCAGCATAGTCACTAGGATTTGGATCTTGATTAAAAGAGCTTTTATCACTGTCACCAGCTTGTATATTAATTATGTCAACATTTTGAGATGAACATGTGATTTTTTAATTCTCCAAGTTTTTCCAAGTGTTTGAATATCAGTGAGCCCATAGAAAATACTCAGCTGAGGTCACTGAAGAGAATGACTACAGCCTTAAACTCTACCCATGGCCTGGAGTAAGGGAAAAGCTAATATCTTAGGCAATGCTTCTGTATTTTAGAAAATAATAAGATTTTTTTTTTCCAGGTACTTATCAAGACATCTGAAAATTGAAAAAAAACCCCATGTTTTTGATGCGTTGCTTGTTACAGATTGTTTGAAAACAAGGCTGACAGCAACAAAAAAAGAACTGGGTAAAAAGACCAGTTCCAAACCCATGTAATTCTTAATACTGTGTATTATGAAAGAGTTGAGATAACTCTTAGATCTTTATAGAAAAAGGTATAAAGAACCCAATTATGTTTGTAATTGCTATTAAATGTTCTTGAGTTAGGTGACATACATAAAAATCTCAGCTTGGCAACATTCAATATATATTTTATTATAAACAATTGATAAGGCATTACAGGCTGTCTCAGGGACTAAAGCATAAATGTATAACAAATTTCATCCGAAGTAAAAATACAGACATTGTTGAAAAATATTAAGAGTGCAGAGTTCAACTCCACTAAAAATACTGGCCAATTTTGTAGGGAAAGTGAAACTGAAGGAAAAGTTGTCAACATTCATTGCAAGTATTTAAAGAAGTCCATAGGAACTGCTTATTATTATGAAAACTTAAGTGTGTTTCAGCCTTATTGTAGCATAAGTTATGTTTAATATTTTTTAAATGGAAAGTGCCTACAAGTTGCCATTTGAATAACTTGAAACTTAAACAGGTATCGTTTGGAAGATTGTAAAACTTTTCAGTGAAGTGTGTATTGAACTAGTAGTTCAATACAGGAAATAATAAGGGTATTATGTGTAACTATATTTTTGTAGAAAGAAAATCTATTTAAATAAAATTTTGGATCCTATAATTTGATAATCAGCGTGTACTCATATGTGAATCCTGGTCACAAGTCAAAAATCAGCACAAATTTGAAAACAAAAAGTAAACCATAGTAACCTGATTTGAAATATTTCTGGGAAATGACAATCCATCTTGGGCAGAATATTCCTTAGGACTTGAAGCAAGACAGCGCCCTCATTCCCCGGCGCAGGCATTGCATCCTACGAGCAGGAAATCAATTCCAGTGGGACGCTGCGTGTCGGTTTGTGTCGAATGGGTCACATTAATGTAGAATTGTATTCTTAATGCAAGAGTGCTTTTCATTTAGAATGAGCTGAAATTAATTGACTTACACTGAAAGAGTTCAGAAGAGTGTTTTTTTTAAGGACCACCTCTAATAATATCTCGATAACGTTACTTATGGGTTTATTATTTATTTATTTTACATTATTTATTTAGACTAATATTTACAGGATTGTTTATATCCTGTGGTGCTATAGAAATGTGTATACTTATACACATACCTATGTGTACATGTATTTTTTGGACCAAACATTGCAGCCTTAAGAGTTTAATGTCAGTTAAGAATCAGTTCAGTAATCCAGCATGCATAAGAAATACACCTTTATCCACCAGCACTTACAGTGAAAACATAAAATCTCGTTTTGCCATTGCTTTGACTGCAACAGACTCACAAGCTGGGAGTAGTGTCTGCTTTCAGGGTGCCTTGTCACAGGGCAGTGTCACTGTAAGGAGATTTTACAGCCATTATTAAATCAGTGAAAACACAACAAATACTAAGGGAATAGATTTTGCTACCAAACTCTCTCGTTTTCACAGCAAAACGAGACTTCACTCGAAGTGATGAACTGTAATTTCAAAAAGCTCATCAGAACACCTGAAATTCTATTACGAAGTGACTTTTCTTTAAAAAAACAAATAAATTTTTAAACGTAGTTTTTCATCCTGTGCTGCCGGCTTCGTTCATTGTTTCTGGTTTTACATCTTTTACACAACCATTGCAATCACAACATGCAGTTCTCGTCACCCCGGTTATAAACGAGGTTTTAAAAAGCAGCTCTGAAAGAAGTTTCGGATTCCTTACCTCATCACGCGGGCTCCTTCGGTAGGAAATTTTAATTCCATACTTCCGGCTTGTTTAAAACAGTCTCAAAAATATTGGCCACCTCAGGCTCACCGTACGTGGCCCTCATGAGGTTAAATCCTTCTGTGGAAAGAAAGCACATTTCCCAAGCTTGTTCAGTATTAACAGCGATTTATTCAACCCATTTTGATTTTCCCTGGAGCCGAGTTATTTAATGTCTCTGGGTGGCATGCCTCCAGATTCCTGCCTTAAATTTTCTGAGGGACATCCGAAAGGGGGGCATGCCAAGGATTATCCCCTCTGCAAAGGGGAGCTGGGAACCGGCCTTCACTCATTTATTTATCGTATTTATCGTATATCGGGGTCGTCAAACATATATTGGACCGCCGAACGGAGTCCCCGGCAGTAACAAGGAGCGGTGTTACCGTGAGGTTACCGAGGGCGGCAAAGCCCTCCCCGCTCCCGCCCCGCGGCCATCTCAGGGCCGCCCCTCGCCGAGGGGGCGGGGCCGGGCCGGGGCCGCAGCCCATTGGCTGGGGGGCGGTGGGAGGGGCGGGGCGGTGGCCGCGGACCGCGCTGCCATTGGCCGGCGCCTCGCGGCGGGGCGACCCTGATTGGCTCTCCCCGCTGCCCGTCTCCCGCGCCCCCGCACGCGCTCCGCGGCGCGGCGCGAGCGGCGGCACCTGCTCCCGCTGGCGCTGCCGCATCCCCATCCCCGGGAGCGGCGGCGCCGGGAGGAGCGGCCTTCCCACGGTCCCGGCTCCCCATCGCGGCTCCCCATCCCGCCGCCCGATCCCGCCCGCCGCGGGCCGGCCAGCGCCGGTGACCGCTCTCGGCGGCGTCGCGGCGTCACGGTGCCTGGTAACGGGGGCGCGGGCGGCGGGCGGCGCGTGTGGGCCCCGTGAGGCGTGTGGGCCCCTCGCCCCGGGGGGCGGCGGCGGGTCCCGGGGGTGGCGGTGCGGGCCGGGCCCCGGCGCCAGCGCGGCCTCGCAGCGGCGGCGCCCGCGGGCCCTGGCGCTCTCCCGAGCAAGCGGGTTCGCGTCGGGCGCTGTCCGAGCACCGAGAGGCCGCTTGACCCAAGCTTGCATTCAAATACCGTCTCGCTGGAGGTTTTAGCCTGCAGCAACAGAATGCCTCGAGCAGGCACCTCCTGGAGCGCAGCACTGCGGGTGGAGTGGCTGCTGAGTTGCACGTTTGGCGTCCAGTGCAGTCCCGTGTGTTTTAACTCCTCAGCAAAGGGGAGGGAAGTATGGCTTTCGCGCCAAATAAAGGAAAAATAAAAAATGGTGTAAGAATTCTTGAGTGCTTTTCGCGGAGAAGTTTTCAGCTGGATGTTTGTCTTTGGTTAGGTTGATGCCCATGCAGCAGTTTGGGGGAGGAATAAGGCAGCACATGGTTATGGGTGGAAGAAGGGGTGGGGAAAAAAAACCCCCTCCACTTTTTGTAGCCATGGATGGAATTATTTGGTCCTAGGAAAAGCCCATGTGTTGATATTGCATGCAGAAGCTTTAGACCTCTGAGTGAGAGAAAGACTCTTAATTGCTGGCTTATTCCCTTTCTGCTTGAGAATGCAGAACACTGAGAGATCCATGAAAAAGGCATGAACAAACCCTCTTCAAAGTCCAAAGAAAAGTTAGTAATAATCTAAAAGGTCCTGGTCTCTATTTAGTTCTACATCAATTAGAATAATGGTGCCCACTACCTTAATGGCATGTGTAGAATATGCAGCAGATCACAGAAGAGAGGTCTGAAGATTGACATGCTTGCACCACCTAACCATCTGTAGAAATCAAATCATTCAGGTGGAAAGGGACCCCAGGAGGACTCTACTGCGTCAGGGGCAGGCTTGAGGCCAGGTCAGCTTGCTCAGGGCTTTATCTGGTCTGTGTGGAAGACCCCAAGGACAGAGCCTAGGCAGGCTGTACCACTGCTTGCCTGTCCTCACGGGGGAAAAAAATTCCGATAGCTGGTCAGTATATGCTTTCAGTTTATGTCTGTTGTCTTTCCTAAATATTAGAGTGTGTCTCAGAAACACCAGCTCGTTACTTCAAGTGCAGTGTTCTGCTGATGTTGCAGCACTGTTGCTGGTCCCAAGAGCGTGTTTTGCAATAGTACTGCTGGTTCAAATGTCCGTTTTGATGTGCAGCAGTGCTGTCATTACCCATGGTAAAAAGTGACCAAGCTACGCAAAAATTTAGTTTAAAATTACAGGTATGAACTTTAACAAGCTGACAATTCTGCCAATATATATATGTAGAGACAGCTGAATATTAGCTGCCCATCCCAAAAGGAGAGATTGGGAATCCTGGTTTGGGGCTGCAGTTATTATGGGATAAATTCCTGTGTCTCAGTTTCTACGAATACAGATTTTCAAAATAAGGACGGGCTATCCAGTTCTCTCATGGGCCATACAGAGCTATTGGCGTTCCTTAATGAAACTAACCCTGAGATCAGTTCAGCTGGTTGGAGCATGGTGCTGATAGTGCCAAGGGTGTGGTTTGATCCCTGTAGAGGCCATTCACTTAAGAGTTGGACTCGATGATCCTTGTGGGTCCCTTCCAACTCAGAGTATTCTGTGATTCTGTAAAATGCTGCCAGGATGTATGGTTTTGCAATTACCTATTTGCTGGAGCTGCCTAAAGGACAGTTTGGAAGTCACTGGTCTTTGGTGTTTAGGCAAAAGTGCCAGTAAACGTTTGGGGTTTGTGTGAGAGCCATGGGCTGAGACAACTTGCTTTGCTCTGCTGAGCAGCTTCTAACAGTGAGGATCCTTCTGGCTTGGTTTTGTCATCACCTTGAAGAAGGAGTAAGAAAAGCTTTTCATAGGTCTTCATGTGTTATCTAGGAAAGTTCAATAGGTTTTAAAGACAATTAAATGTGTAGTGTGAAGTTCTGTTTTGAGACCAGAAAGTCTTGATTTATTTTACATTCTGAGACTGTAGTGCTGGCAGAGTTCACAAAAGTAAAGTGATGGACTTGTTTAAATCCATCTTTGGCAATTGAGTGATGACTGCACTTGGTTTTGATAATGTCTTTTGTTGTTTCTGAGTTTATTCTAAAAGTATTAAAAGATCAAAGGTTAAAATGGGCCTTCTCTTCTAAGTAAGAGATCTAACTGAAGACTGAATGGAATTAGGATAAAGGCCTAGACTAGGACCAGGAAATAGTGATAGGACCCAGTGTGAATGAAGTAGAAGCATCAGAAGTTTTGGAAGGGAACTGTGTAGAAAGGTGAGCACTGGTCTGATTTCTTGGATGCCCTTATTAGTTTGTGTATGGAACAAAAGTGGTTTAATTACAGTAAAATTACAGTTATGTAAGTGGGGAAGCATTTTGGATCATACACCAAATACACCTGAAATGTATTGACAAAAAAAAGATTTATTTCTTCATCTGCTTTAGGAGAAGAGGAGGAGACCACCTGCATGACAAACTAGCTAAAAAAAGGTAGGCAAGCTTTATACTAAAAATGCAAGTCTGTTACCTGGTTAGTATATGACACTTAGCTGGGAGCTAAGGAGTCCCGGAAGGTATTGATATGAAAGTCTGTGACTGTTTTTCCTAATACAATGATTAAGAAACAAGAAAGTGGGAGTGGTAAAACTTAACTGTGATACCCTTCAGGCAGTGGTGTTCAAAAATATACAATGAAATTGAATCTTCACCATGATAAAATGAATGACTTTAAATCATCAGGGCAATGTTATTACAAGTTCTAGAATTGGCCACGAAGGTCTTTGAATTAACAATATCTGTAGTTTTTAACTAAAATTCTGAAAAGTCAAATACAAAAAACACAGTAAAATTTGCAGGTAACTGTTGAAATGTATCACTGTGTTAATAACAGAGAAAAGAAGCAACCACAGACCTGCCATCCTCAAGCAAGGTTGAAAAGTCACCACAAAGAATGGCAGGGATTGTGGACAGTAGCGTGGGACAAAAAAAAAAAGTGGTAATATGTTTAATGCAGTTTTGTGGAAAATAGGTGTTAGACCCAAAAAGAGATGCTTTTGGTTATTTCCTAATATTGACATAGTGCTAGTGTGTGAAACATTTCTTTATGATACACCCTGATTTTGGCTCTAAATATAATCAGTGTAGTCAATATTAATTTAATAGATCTTAATATAATTTTTTCCTTATTCCTTTCTTCTTTGTGGATATTTGTAGCATAATCATGCTGGGGTTGAGGGGTTTTCTAGCCCTGATACTGTTTGGTCTTTATATGTGTTGCTTGATAGATTTTTCAGGTGTTAAGAAATGAATGATGAATAACTATTGGTGCAATTCTAATGTTTGAATTGCTTTGCAAATCTGATAAATCCAGGAAAAAAGAGAGAAAGAGACTCGAACTTCCAGTGTAAGATAGTATCTAGAATTACTGGGATATTTAGAGTTGTAGGGGTAAACAACGTAATCTCTAGAGTGATGATTTAACTGAGAAGGTGACTGTAGAAAGCACCTCAGCAGCAGAGTATTTAGTATGACTAGTAGTGGCGAAAAGTACGATTTGGAAATGTTGTGCAATAGCAAAATAAAAATCAGCATTTGTCTTTATTTTTAAGCTTACCGTGAATAGACATTAATAAGACCTAAAGGATAAACACATGTGCAGAGTTACCTAGAATCTGTCTTCCTTCTGTTTCCAAATTCAGACAGGAACAATTTCAGAATGAAATGTTGACGCTGCACTGCTCCAAAGCACTGGATACTGCAACATAAAACTGAATTTGTATGTCATACAGATGTGAAGCAAAAAATACCGGGCAGCAATCTTTTTAACAGCAGATTATACTGAGAGGCTGGGGCAGTCATCTGCTATTGACAATTCATACTTACACAGGTTACAGATTTTCAGGTTTCCCTGAAATTGGAAATGTATTGGTATTTAAGCTTGAACTTTTGCTTTAGCTAACTTAAATTTTAAAATAATTGGAAAATTTTGAAACAGGAAATGTTTTCTGGAAGGATCTTATACTTTTGACACAACTAGAGTTGATCTAAGCTCTGCACTCATCTAAACATAGTCATTGTAAGAAGAGGCAAATACGAATGCATAATTCTGACAGTGGATAATAGTAAATCCTAAATCTATCAATTTTATTTTCCCTAATGAAAGGGATGTTTCTGCTACATAATGGAGACTGATTCAATTTGATTGTTTGTTCAAATTGTTAAAGAATGAGAAAAATAAAAGCAGTCCTACCTAGTTCTTAAAAAAGCATATATACTGCAGTCAAATTCTTGCTAAATTTGGCAAGGTAAGGGAACAGGCTGCAAGCACTTTGGTAAGGACATCAGGAAGGAAAAAACTGAATCAGGGCTCTGTAGTAAAAAAAAATTTCAAATTAAGATACAGCACTTTACTAAAATATTATGGAGCCAACATTTTCTGATAGTTGTTTCTGGCTATTTTAATGTGTTTTTTTCTCTTGTAGATAAAGTCTGGGGTAAAATTGAAGTGGCATTGATAATATCCTTGCAACAATATTTAAAATTTAAAACTTTCGGTTCTTCAGATAACCAAGATGCATTTCCAGTGGGACTGGCTGTGCTTGGGTGTTCTGATAATTAGCTCAGTGACTGCAGAAATTGAAGAAAATCTGGATGCAGATGTTGAAGGGGAGGATTTTGACATGCAGTCCCACGAAGCTGAGGTTGAAAAAGATAAACCTTCCATAGAGGTAAGATTACAGAAGTCTTTAGTTAAGCCTGGTTAAATATAAGATGCATAGTTATGAGAAATTGAAGGACAAATGCATTTTAAGAAGAGTAAGTTAACATGCAGCTGACAACTGAGTGGGTGTCAAACCCAGTGGTCTGAGTTTTTCACTTGCTGTGTGTGACATATAGGGCAAACTTAAAGAATGATTCTCTTATGCCAAAGTGTAAAATCTCCTGCCTGCAGTAGATCACCACAGAAAAGGTTTTACTTCAATCTAGATACAGAACCTTTTGTTGAAAGTCTTAACGTGCTTTTTCTAGAGAAGAAAGCATCTTGGTCTTACTGAGATTTTTTACTTTAGACTAATTTCTTGATTCCACCAGTCACAACTGCCTTTTGACACTGTCTTTACTCTGAGAAAATCTTCCTTCTTTTGTTATGCTGTACTTCAAAATACAGATGCAAATAGATGTAGGCAATATGAATAAATCTGCTGTGTAGCCCAATTGTAATGTGCTGAGCAGATAGGAAAACAGAAGAATGGAAAACATGTATGGAAAGAAATAGGGAGGAAGCAGAGAATTGGTGCAAATTCAGTAAATTTTCTGGGGTTTTGTTATACATAAGATGTAACAAAGGTTTGGTTATGAGCTTTGAACGACTTACGAAATTCACAGATGTGAAATTGGGGTGGGGAGGAAGGGGTTTTATGCTGCTAGATATTTCTAATGAACAAAATCTGTTGGTCTGCCTGGGTGGATTACTTCTGGAGGTATGATAGTGTATTTCAAATGAAAACTTTAATTTATATATCTATATGTGTCCCTTTAGATTGTGTACCAGACTCCAAAGCCAACCGGGGAGGTATATTTTACAGAAACCTTTGATGGAGGATTGTCTGGGTAAGCTTATGCCTTAAAATGATAAACTTGTACATTCACCAGTTTGACTTACAGTGACAGGGCTTACTTTGTATTAATTTTTCTGCTAGTATCCTTATAAAAATTAATTTTTACAGGGCTTAGAATTGAGAAAGCTGTTAATGCTTGCTCCAGATACATCATAATGTTAAGCTGGACATGTAACAAACATTGCAGATATGTTGCTTTTTTTTTGTGTGTGTTTTAAGGAAGCTTTTAACAAACTTTGGGTTTATGGGCATTAAGGAAAATAATATAAAGATTTTAGCCAGTTGAGTTTAACTAGCTGAAAGGTGAAGTGCATAGCCATTATACTTCAGTAGCAAACCCTTTCTTCCTTTTCACATGATGTATGTGTGAGAAGACAGCGCCTTCACCATTATAGATAAAATTTTGATTGGTTAAGACTTTTTTAGCAGATTTTTTAAAATTTATTTTATTGCTTCCTATACTCAAGAGGAGTTAGATATTTATGAGGCTACTGAAGTGTGTCTAGGTAGTCCTTACTGTACTGAAATTTTAGAAAAATCTTTCAGGTTTATCTCAAAAATTCTTAAGCCAGAAATTTTTGTCTTGTCTGTATCTTGGAAGTGTTCTTACAATAGTGTGGCCATGTCAGGTGTAACTGATGTGATGTTGTGATGTTCAGTGAAATTCTGTGTATTGTGAGCTGCAGTCAGTTGCCACCGATGCACTGTCAGTAAGAAAGAATGTAATTATTCCTTTCTATTTCTGGAATAGACTTAGTACTTTTAGTTGGAAAACAACTTGGCATTCAGTCCTCTTTCTAGCTAGGTGTAAAGGGTGTAGAATCTCAAGGACAAACCAAATGCATACCATGTAAATGTGGTATGATCACGGAGTTCTCTTTTTTTGAAACGAAAAAAGAATCAAGCCAGGTTAGCATGCTGTCACTGGCTCAAGATAAGTGAGTGTGCATCCAGGTAGAATCTGAATATGGTAAAATCTCTTTGGTAAGAGCTGGTGTGATGTTAGAGTGCTTTCTTCCTATGAGAACAGCTTTTAAAATGTGAATGCAAGTCTCTGTTTTTAATGAAAAATCAGGTGGTTTTCTTGGTGTTTTTTCCCTGTACACTTTGGTGCTGTTGAACAAAAGAGCTATCTCTTGATTCATGAAAGAAGTGTTTTCATATGTTATTAAAATTGATGGAACAAAACCCAACTCCTGAGAAGAGCTGCACAGAGAGGTGAAAGCAGATGTGATGTGATACCTTCATCTAGTAGAACTTACAGCTGCCTACTTTTTACTTCCTGTGGGAAAACAGATACAACTGAGATACAACAGGAGTGAGGTTATACCCTCATAAGACATGTGTCTGTTGAGGGTGCACAATTTGAACTGTAGACAAAATAACATGGCAGCAGACAGAGTAACTTTTGTAGGATTGAATCTTACTCCCTTTTTCCAATTGTTTCTAAACCATTCTCTACTGGAGAGTTACACGCCACTGAACATCAGTCTGTTACTACTCACATTGTGCTCTTTTCTATTTTCTTATTTTATTGAATATTTAGACCAAATATAGAAGGAAAATACGTTAGTTGAGCTCCAGTCTTCAGTGTATTACTTGTCTTAATGATGTGGTCACTTCTAAATGTTAAATGCAAAAGCAGTACCCAAGATGACAGGAGAAATTATTAAATAGAAGAGGTGATAATGGTTGTTAAAAAAACCAAACCACTGAAAACCTTGATTAGCAGATGCAGAGACTTAACTGAGATACTTGAATGATACTTGAGATACATTCATCCCAATTTCTAGCTTTTTGAGATCTGTTCAAAAATTAGTTTGTTCTTCCCACTAAATCTAATATTCAAAGCTTTAGCTACATTGCTTGGGATTTTTTGGTCTAGCTGTACATACTTTATATATAAGTAATGAGTATGAAAGAAAGATTTATGAGCAAGTAAGCAGCATATTGCCTTTCTCCCCTAAAACTGTGGAAAAGAGCACATAAAAATTGACTAGGTAAATCAGCAGAAGAGGAGCTTTTTTGAGAATGCACCTTGCATGTCTTTTGTGTGACTTGCAGAGATTTTTATTCCCTCCTTGGTCTCTGTCCTGGTAGTCCAAGAAGCTAGTTTGCTATCTATACTGTGAAGCTTGGCCAGCATCTCTATTAACATTGAACAAATGTGACTCAAATTCAAGCAGAAGAGGTACAGTATTTATCCCTGAAATACTGCTTGCAGAGGATAGTTCAGAATTAATGAAGTTAGCTCTTTACAGAATTAATGATGAGAATGTATTATTGTAGTTGGTACAATGGAGAGTTCAGCAACACTGTTGGCTTAATATATTCCTGTGCTTGGCTCAGGATAGAACCACTGTATGTTCAGATGAGAGTGGACTGCCCCTTTCCTTTTTTTTTCCTCTCCAAACAAGCACTTTGTGTGTAGACTGTGCATATCTTTTTGGTAGCCTCAATTTGACAAGCTGAGTTTGCCTTGCTTTTATTATTGAGGAGATCAGGAGTGTGTTTGCCCTGTTGGATCCTCTTGTGTGCAGAACACTTGGAAGCTGTTCAGTGTATAATTGCATTGTCATTTGGACATTTACCATTCCCTCTTGTCCTCTGCTATGCACATGTACTGTCACTGTCAGATAAAGTTAAGGTTCCTTTGGGTGGTTTTTTTTCTTTCTTTATGATATTGAAGGTTTTATGTGTGAAACTTGCAATTTTCCATGTATTTTGTACATTATATGCTTACATAATGTTCTTACATTCTGCCAAACTTGGCTTGTATATAAAACTGAAGTTTATTGAGAATTAAATCATTCAGTAATTGAGTAACTTTAGAGTTATAATTGTATATTCATTTGCATTTTTAGGAAATATTTTCAAATACCATATTAGACTAATCTACTTCAATTTTTCGTGTTCTTTTAACTACACACCGTTTCATGATGCTGACTGTCACAATCATCATTACAGGCTCACAGGTTCATTACAGCCTAGAAACAAAAGCTGGTTTTTCTGTGCTTGTTAAATAATACAGCTTTGCATAGATAGTTCACTGACCGCTACACTTTTTCTTTTAGGTGGGTGCTGTCTAAAACCAAGAAAGAAGAAATGGATGATAACATTGCTAAATATGATGGTGAGCAGTTTTATTGTTTACTTCCACTATATAGTTTGTGATGTTCTGTTGCTCTTTGAGAAATAACTACCCCGTACACAGAACTTACGAAAATGTAAATGACATAGGTCAAAAATGTTAGTTTGTATAGCGACTGTTACCTGAAACTGAGATGCAAAATGTTGCTCTTTGGGTTACTTAGTGTGAAGATAACATTTTTAGTCATCCCAGCAATCTATTGCAATGGATAATACTAGAATAGTCTCTGACATCTGAATATTCAGTATTGATTGTTTATGAATATTGCTTCTTGAGAACCATTTTCTTTGAAATCTTATCAAGAGAGATTTTGCACTTCTATTTCAGTTGTTAAACAGGTTTCTAAAGCAGCATCTTCCATCTTGCTCTATCTGCCATACTGATTCATGGGTTGGTCTCTTGGTATAGCCTTTGAAACAGGAAGGTTAAACTGAATGATGTTTTTATTTAAAATACTTCTTCAGATTGCCTGTGCTTGAATGTAGGGCTCTCCAGTGGTTCTTGTACAGTTTAGTCTTACAGTAGTCTAAAACAAATTTGGAAGGCAATAATGAAAAAGTTGTTTTAATGGTTCAATCATTGGAGTTTGCACTTGACTTGTGAATTCCTAGTATAGAATTGGCTGCTTAAATGGAACTTGAAATTGTTTGACAGATGTGGGATCTCTGGCAGTAATTTTGGAACCTGAATTTACCGCATTCAGGGGGGAGTGGGGAGAAAAGAAAAAGTTTCTGCTGCAAAAGAAAAATATTTGCTACTGCTCTTATGTCAAATGAAATCAATTAATGTTAATAGAATGTGGTATGCAAACGTAACTTGCAGGACTTTGGTGTGCAGAACAGACTTGAACAGATGTTTTTAGGTTTAGCAGTTACCAGAAATAACTGGTAAAATTAAGAGTTTGCAGATGAGATATCCATAGAGATGAGATGCTTATAAGAACTGATGTCTCTCGGACTATTTGGCCTCATATTAGATAGAAATTGTCTTTAATGTCAGAATGGTTGTATTTAGTTGAAGTCACTCAGAAAATTCAACATTTAATAAAGTCAGTGGAAAAGGCACATTTTGAACTCTTTTCCCATCATTTCTTTTTTTCAGTCTGATTGTTTTGTTTAGTATTATTGCTTGGCCTTAGTTTCCAGGAAGGCACACTATTGAAGAGGAGGGACTTTTCCTCTGTCCTGTTTAGCAGACTAGAAGAAACTAAGAATTTGGTTTTGACATACGTACCTGCCCTTCCTTAACAACATATTGCACTTCAATTTAATAAAAGTAAATAGCTGTTTCATTGGCATTTCACAATTCATGAATCTTCTCTAAAATACATGCTGGAGAACTCATGACTTCTTTTTTCCTTTTGACATTGGCACAGGCATTTTTCAAGATGACAGTGAATTGCAAAAGTAGGGTTTTTGTGCTGTGTTCATTCCTGGAAAAAAATCCACTGAACCTTGTGCTGTTTATTTCTGAGGAAATGTAACTGCCCTTTTAGAAATCTTGTTCTTTAAATATTGGCCACATGTGTATTCCACTGTATTTGTCCCAAACTTGAAGAATATATAAATATATAATGTATTTTTAAAGCTGTAGGCTTGTTTGTTTGTCTTTAAGATCAAATCTGATAATTCTTGGAAAGACCCTTGGGGGAAGAGGGGGGAACTTCATCTAACCTGTGACTGGATTTGACCTAAAAGATTCTAATTCTGTGTAAGCAGAAGAGAAAGAGTGATGCAGGTCTCTGGCTTACACAGTGCCTTCTCACTAATGCTTTTTATGTGATGATAGTAGGAGTAAATCTAAAATCTGGAGAAATATTTTATGTTCTTCTAGCCATTGTAGGGTATGACAGTCTAAAGATAGAGATCTACATTATCAAAGATTTCTTGCAGATTTCTGTGAATTTGAGAAGAGCAAGAAATAATATCTTTGACATCAGATGTCAAGATTTTTGCCCTACTTGGGTAACTAGTCTTTGTTGTTAACTCTTTGCTTCCAACAAAGCTGTGATTTCTTCAGCCTGCATTTTTTTTCAAAGACTCTGTGTGTCTGTATTTTAGGAAGATGGGAAGTAGAAGAGCTGAAAGAAAACACAGTGCCTGGAGACAGAGGATTAGTGTTAAAATCGGTAGCAAAGCATCATGCAATATCAGCAATGCTAACAAAACCATTTGTTTTTGATAATCAACCTTTGATTGTTCAGTAAGTACTCTCTCTGACATTTTACTTAATGTTTATTATTAAAATATTTAAGTCAAGAAAATAATGTGAACCCCTCTAAAAAAAAATACTGACTTCCATATGGCATTGACCTATCATATCCAGAGCTATCAGAATTGTAACTATGAGTGATTGAGTAATCAATTAAGATTGTACTACAAGTGTTTAAAAGTGATACTTAAACTATTTTGAAATATTTTTGGACAGAAATCTAGTATTTTACAAGGTTGCTGAAAAAGCTAACTGATTTTCAGTCTTGCTCTTAAAGATGTAAATCATGCGTGGTTTGAGTACGGTGTTTTTCCACAGAGTACTTCTGTGTAGCTCTGTAAAAACAACTTGAGTCCTGAACACCTTGAAGCAATATTAGTGATGATGAGCACCGTGGCAATAGGACTACTTCTTTCTCATATTCAGACTTGCCTTCTTGTACTTACAGACATATCCAGATAACTCCTCTGGCTAAATTCAGTGTGTCATATGGCTGGTTTCAAGATGGCAAAAACTTTGTAGAACTCTTGTCCATTTCCACTTCATTTTGACGTTTGCATGTTGGTTGATACTACCTTGAAACTTTTCTCACTGGGTATACCAACCGTATCAATTGCTGGTGTTCTTTGACAAACATCACTGCTGTATTAGCTTGTGTGGCAGTTGAAAGCTTGTTCTTATATAGAAGTGTTTGGACAGTAGTGATTAATACATAGTCTTAATGTATTCATAATTAGAACTGCAGAGTACACGTTAGTTCATGTTTTTCTCATACTTGGAATGTTTTTTTCCCTACTTTCTCTTTGCCCAGATATGAAGTGAATTTTCAGAAAGGCATTGACTGTGGTGGTGCATATATCAAACTTCTCTCCAGTAGTGATGACTTGAGTCTGGTATGTCCTGTTGCTTAATATTGGCTGTCAGTTGTTCATTTGAGGAACAACTTGGTTCTCCATGAGTGATGTCTTATATCCAGGACAAAGGATTCCTGTATCTGTTTAGTCTGACTCTTTGTATTAGTAGAAGCCATAGGATCTTAACTCAGAATTCATGAAACACTTTTTTTACTGCACAGCACATGCAGATTATTCCATATACGGAAAACATATAAATAGTTGGAAGGTCCTGACATGATTGAACAGCTTAATGCAGCATACTCTGAAGGAGAATAACTATATCTGATATTTTCAGGGTTGTTTGTTGCTGTTGCTTAATGTGGAGAGAAAAAAGTACTAATAGAATGCTGGATATTAAAATCCTAGCTTTTATCTTTATTGGAAAATAAAATCATTACGGAGAACAGTAACTAGTTCCCTTCTATCTTTTAGTGTAATGTTTGTAGAGGGATATAGATACTTGGATGTTTTGATTTGTGACAGGCATTTCTACTTAATGTAAGGATAAAATCCAAATAAATTCATCATCCTTGAAGAGACTGAAAGAGTTAGTCCATTCCCTGAGAACAGAGACTTTAAAAGAGTTAGTTCATTTCCTGAGAACAGAGAGCACCCAGCAACTCAAGAGGACTGTTCAGTTCCGTTCATGATATTCCTTGCCACTTTTCATTTACCTTTTAGGAAATGGTAACTGTGCTGTGTGCCAAGGAAAAGAACTATTGAAAATTTCTTCATGAAATGGCCAGTATAACACACGCTCAGCTTTCTTGCTTCTACAGGAATACTTTTTTGACAAAACACCTTACACTATTATGTTTGGACCAGATAAATGTGGAGAAGATTACAAACTACACTTTATCTTCAGACATAAGAATCCTAAAACTGGAGAATATGATGAAAAACATGCTGAACGTCCTGATGTAGACCTAAAAAAGTTCTATTTGGACAAGAAGACACATCTGTATACACTTGGTATTGTTTAATTCTTAAAAGTTTAAATTGGAAAGGATAAATTAAAAATGTGTTTCTGTCTGCTGAAGCTTTGTAATTGAGTCTGCTTTTTTGTTTGTAATAGTCTCTTCATTCTAAAGGGTGGTTGCTTAATGACTTGGCCTTAAATGATTGAATAACTGGGCTTAATGTGGTTTAATGACTGAGCTTAACTGCAGGATATAAAAGTGGCTTTCAAATGCTGCTTTTTAATATTCAGTTATTGTAAAAAAACATACCAGCCCTGGCCAGCACCCTTAGCATAAAGAATTGATTAGTGCCTTTGGTGTTTATTATGGTAAAAGTATTTTTACTGAGAAAGATATTAAGACAAACAACTGTCCGGTATTCTAGGAAGGTGTCAGGAGTTCACAGGAATTCTGTTAAATCTGCAGCATGTCACACAGCACTGTCCTCCACAGTTTTCACAGACACCTGCATGTGCAGCAGTGGGCATGAACAGATAGGTCAGCCTGTTCTCTGAAGGTGGATGAATGTGGGCTGATTTTCATTCATGTGACAACTCTTCCAGCACCAGTGAAGAGTATAGCAGAGCTGAAAGTTCATTTCCCCCCTTTGTTTATTCTTCCTCAGAAGGTAGAAAATCAGACAAGAACGGGCTAATCTGTGGCATGCTGCAAATCCAGCCAAATTAATTGTACTTTCGAACTGTCATTGAATAATAATAATAGAAGGCGGGTTCAAATGCTGTGCCGTGGGAGAACGTAGTGGATTTTAAAATAGATTGCTGTAGTGTGCCATAGCAAACTTTCAATTTTAGGTAATAGGAACCTCATAATAAAGGAATGCATGAATTCATGTGTTTGGGCTGTTTGTTAGAAATTCAAGATACTTAAATTTGGATTGCATTTACTCTGTTATAATTATTCAAACAGACTCCAAGAGATTTGTAATTCTAATGTGACTGATAACAGAAGTTTAAAAATTAGTTATTTGTATTTTATCTAGAGGTGATATGGAGGTTCACTTTTGCATTTATGGATATTTTAATACTTCATTAGATATTATCCGACTGTTACAAGACCGTTACTCTGGTTTTCATCACCCATCTTTAGAAAACTCATAAAAGTGGAATAGTATTTACTACAATTAGTAAATTATAATAATATATATAATATATATTATAGATATAATTACTATTAATAGTATTTGCTATAATCTTTGTTGTGTGGAATGGACAGTTGAATATACTAATTAACCAGTGTGTACATTTGTAAGTGCTTATTAGAAGTGGATCTGGATGCATCTGTTACTGAGTCTGACACTACTCAGTTCTGTGACCTTGGCTTCTCAGTTACTCACACTTGCTAACATACTTAAATATTTGAAGAGAATTTTCTGTGTTTGCAGTCTGGCATTTGAAGGAAATGGCTGTTAGAGGTTTGAATCTGAGAGAAAATACTTCTTTGATCCTTCGGCTATGTTACTGGCACAATTCTTGTGTTTCCATGCTGTCAAGTAATTTAGTAGCAGATGCCTTTTGGGGCAGAGACTTGTCTTTCATTGTCTGTACTTTTAAAAGAAAAAAGCACAGTTTTGGCCAAGTGATAGGTTTTTGAAGATCTCTTAGAATCTGTTTGTGTTTCAGCAATTGAATAGAAGTTTCCCTTTTGGGGGACCTGATGCTGGTCATACATCCTCACTGGCATCTCCCAATACCTGAGTGAGGGGGCTGTCTCCTGCTCTGCTAGCAAGGATTTTGTTTACTGTTATTTGCCTAAGTCTGTGCTTATTATATAGCTTTGGTTAATGACATTTATAAAATGAATGGCTCCCTTATTTCTTTAATACAAATTTCTTCAATTTAGTGCTAAAACCAGATGATACATTTGAAATGCTGATTGACCAAACAGTTGTCAGTAAAGGAAGTCTTCTTGAGAATATGGTTCCTCCAGTAAACCCTTCCAAAGAAATAGAGGATCCAAGTGATAAGAAGCCTGATGATTGGGATGAGAGACCAAAAATACCTGATCCAAATGCTGTCAAACCAGATGACTGGTAAGGAGAATATTTTTATCTTTACGATGTCTTTTACATACAGGTTATTTATTTGAAAGATTTGAATGGAATATGTTTCACTAAAAGCACTGAAGTTTGAAAATGTAATTGAGGTGGGTACAAGGATCTGGTCATCTTCTAAGGAGACAAATAAAAATTGATTTTTGCTGATTTTGTACCCTCTGTGGTTGCAATTAATAACTAAGATTGCTACACCTGAATAAGAAGTGGATGTTTTTTCCACCATACAGTGTTAATTTACTTTCAGTAATTTCTGCTTCCTTATGTATGAACTACTGTTCATGCAGCAGCTTAGGAAGAGTAGGGAAAAACTCAGTGGAAAGACTTGGCTGACACCTGCCAGTTGATGTCAGCAATTTGTGGACTAAATAGTACTGTGAAACAATGTAAATGTAATTCAGATATTTATAAACAGGTAATTGGATGGCTAGTGTTTATGATCAGTGAGTCTAGTTTTGTTGTGTCTTTGAAAATCATCCCTTTCATGCCAGTTACAGCCCTCTAAAGAGAATTCAAAGTCAGGCTGCTGTATTTTCTAACGTAAGTCTGTAATTGAAGGGATGAAGATGAACCTTCCAAAATAGAAGATCCTGATGCTGTTAAGCCTGAAGGGTGGCTTGATGATGAACCACAATATATTCCAGATCCTAATGCAAAAAAACCAAAGGACTGGTAAGTGCAGGTTGTTACTGTACCTAGTAGATAAGACCTGTTCTTTGTGGCAAATTAATGGTTGTGGAGGTCAATCCAAATCTCATCGTCTTTTGAGGCAGGAAGTTGGAATGTGTAAGGTATGGCCAACTGTTTGTTGGTTTGTGGGACTGCTTCTATAGAAACATGAACATGTCCATTGCTTTTTGTTTTCTGAAGATATGTAATCAAAAACAGAACATGAAGGACCCCTTTGAAAGAATTTGCTACAGTTTGAGTTGATGTATTGAAGTCATAATATAGTAGTCTCAAAGGCATCTGTAAGCATCCTAGGGAGAAGTGTGTCGAGCTGTCTGCAGATGCAGGAGTGTAATTTGAGGTCAGTCATGCTGTGGTTGTTATGAATATGTGACCTTTAAAGAAAAAAAGGTGTAGCACTCCTAAAAAAAGTGTTTATGGCTTGTGGGTAAAGTTCTGTGGGCTGGTCAGAGTTGTGAGGTTGTTACAGCAAAATGTGTACGGACCCTAACTTCAGACTGCCAATGTTTCAGACATGTTCCATCTTAAATGAGTTGTTTGTAATTAATTTTTTTTGCTCTCTAGGGATGAAGAAATGGATGGGGAGTGGGAAGCCCCTCAGATCCCTAATCCAAAGTGTGAGACTGCACCTGGTTGTGGACAATGGGTGCGTCCCATGAAGAATAACCCAAAGTATAAAGGAAAATGGAGAGCACCTATGATAGATAATCCTAACTATCAGGTAATGGCCAAATTGTAGGTCATTGTTAAGAGGTACAGAGTTCAACAGGGCAAGCAAGTGAAAGTAGTGTATTTATTGTGCTGGTTTAAAGGTAAACCAGCAGGAGGAATGAGTCTAACTCACAAACAGATTACAAGTCAGAATTATAGT
>JAWWEU010000125.1:11010449-11026935 GCA_035583155.1 Acropternis orthonyx | reverse complement strand
GGTGCAGGGTTGGTAGATGAAAGAAAAATTCCATGATTTTAAACCCATAACAATTTATTTAGGCTTTTTAACAGTATATTTATATTTTAGAATGAGTCAACACCCTCACTAAACATTTTGAGATTTTTTTGCATTTTAATTTGCTTTTCTATTTTTTCTCTAAGTATACTCGAAAATAGTAATGCTTCATGTATTCGAACAATTTATTTGTTTAAAGTTGCTTTTTGTATGATTTGCACAGGTACCATTTATTTAATATGCTCTGTAGAATTGTAATCTGAGTTACACTGAGGCTTTAACTATGGATCTTTTGAATAACCTATCTTTTTATATTAAAAAATTAAGCCTTTCAGTAAGCAGACTGACTTACTAGTTCAATTTTAGAGGATGTATCAATTTTGGATAATTAAATTCCCTTCCTCCCCTTCAGATCTAAGAGGTAATCAGTTGCATATTAAAGAGAGTTACTTTGTATTAGTTATGGCTGGGGAATACTTGAATCTGATTTCGTTGAGCTTAAGATCCTAATCAGGTTTGCAAACAAAATCTGGCTCTAATTTGCACAGGTGTCATAAGGCTGAATTTTCCTTTCCTAAAGTTTTCCCTAACACTTCTGGTAACAGTCAGTTATTACTGCAACCATAATGTAACCTATATGGACAAAAAAATAGGTCTGCCCTACGTCATGAAATTGAGACCCATCTGCCAAAATCCCACAGGCTATTTTCAGTTCTGTTTTTATGCAGGCTAAACTTTACTGCTTGTCTTTTTAAATCATGCATTTAACATAGTTGTGAAGTTCTAATTATTTTAAAATTTCTTTCACAGCTTGTTTTTTTTTTGCTGAGCTATAGGTAATGTGATTACATTTTTTCCCATTAACTAACAGGGAATCTGGAGCCCTCGGAAAATACCAAACCCAGACTACTTTGAAGATCTTCACCCATTCAAGATGACCACTGTCAGTGCTATTGGTTTAGAACTATGGTCTATGACATCTGATATCTACTTTGATAACTTCATTATCTGTTCAGAAAAAGAAGTAGCAGATCACTGGGCAGCAGATGGCTGGGGCTTGAAGAAATTAGTAGCAAGTGCTAATGAGGTATGAACTTTACTATGTGCTTGATAGCAGAAAGTAATGAGAAAGCTGTGCTGTTGGAAGAATTTTCTGTCAATTAATGCTGACAGAATAATAATTTGTCTGCAATTAATAGCCTTGCTGTGCAACTCTGATAGTTTGGCTTTTTCCTTTTCCCAGATCAATATCTTCTTGAAATTATAATCTTGAAATTAATTTTTACTTAAACAACTAGTGAGAAATTGTCTTCATATTAAGTCTTCTGCTGTTCATAGTGATACTAGAAATTCAGTACCTGACTGCAAATGAAAGCTGAGTTACTCACACTCCAAGACCTTTTTTTTTTCCTTCCCCCTCTAGCCACCATTTTAGCTTGTGGCTATATCCATCATGTATATTCTTCAGATGCTTCCCTCCCTTGAGGAATGGATAAATAGTCTAATGTTGGTTTCTATTTAGTAATTTTAGGACTTTGGCTGCTTAGATGTGTATTATGCAGCTCTGAAAATACTTCATGTGTGTTTATGGAGCTGCATCTGTTCTTCTGTTTGTATGGCATCCATACTTTGTTCTTGTGCATCCACATTTTGTTTGTGTGCTGCACTGAGCCAGCCACACTACGGTTTTTCCTAGATCTCTTCCCTATGCTGTGGGAAGGACCTGCCCTGCCACATGGGATTATGAGCCCCTCTAGCGGCTGCCTGCACTCCTGTTTCTGCCTAACAGTCCTTTGTTCTCTTTAAATGGCAAGAGCGGGCTGCAATTTTGGGAGTGAAATAATGGGTTGGTGGCAAATGTGACCAATTCCTTACAGCTGCTATTTGTCACAGCATGAGCAAGTAGCAACAACATACCTGCCCATGGAGTCAGGAAAGCCATCTCTTCCCACAACCTTTTCCATTTCCAAAATGTTTGGGTTGATGTTTGAACCTTCATCTATACCTGTACACACAATGGCAGAAAACTTCCTTAGGGTCCCCTCACTCCACTGTGTGTCTCGAAATTCTTTAGTTGCTGATGTACCTTTTCCAGAGGTCTTTATTGCACCAGGTACTTCCCAACTATCTCTACTGTCTAAGTGAGAACGGGGCTGGAAGGATAAGTTACTCCCTGAACAATTGGCTTTCAAGGGAGAGAATATGGTAGTACAGCTCCTCGGGAGGCTGCCTGCTGCCCTGAGGCTTTTGATGCTTTGGGAGCTTTCAGCTGAGTTAGCACAGCATGCAGGAAAAATAGAGTAGCTGTGAGGGCTGTAAAGTGTGAGTTTGCCAAGACTCTAAATGTCACTTTACAAAGCTGAGTTCTGGCCAGTCTAGTATGTTTGCAGTACAACATCTATCCTTCTTACTTAGCACGGGCTATTTATTTGCAATCTCTAGAGCTGTTACTTTACTAGCATTGAAATGCAATATTGTGTTAGTCATTAAAAAGTAAAGGTAAAGAAAACTTTTCTTTGGACAATATAAATGCATAGAGTGCACTTCATCCACTTTTTTTTTGTTTTCTTTTTTTTGTAATGCAGCCTGGTATGTTTAGTCAACTGGTCACTGCTGCAGAAGACCACCCATGGCTCTGGGTTCTTTACATCTTGACTTTAGCTCTCCCTGTTGGCCTAGGTGTGTTGTTCTGCTGGCCAGCAAAGGTTAGAGAAATTTATTGTATTTTTATTTGGTTTTATTCTTAATACTTTATTTGAGAACTCTGAGCATCAGTGCAATAATATGTACTTTGAATGTGCCATTGGTGTTAGACCTAACTTACAGTGGCTGTTCTGTGTAATTCTTAATTTGAGTTGAAATGTAAATCGATTTTTGTTGTAGAAAACAGATGAATATGACTTCAAAAAAACTGATGTATCTAAGCAAATTAGAAAAGGAGAATTAAAACAAGAGAGAGAGGAGTTTGAAGATGATGAAATAGAAGAAGAAGAAAAAGAAAATGAAGATACTGCTGAAGATGGTAAGATGAGCGTGTCCGTTTGTGGTTTGGTTAAATACCAAGACATGAATAGAACTAATTCATGGATTGTATTGAGAATAATTACAGCCAGTTATCTTAGAATATATGAAATCTGCCGTGCTCTGAGTCTTTTTTTACCTCTTTAACAACCTCCAGCAAGTGGAATCCCGTGGCTAATAGCACTTTGATAAATACAAGCAGAAAGTAAGGCTCTACTCAGTACCTTTTCACTTTCAAGAAGTGAATGTGCTTCCAGCAGTCTTCTTTATGTTTTTAGACAGTGATGCATATTTTATCCCTTCTAAATATTTCATATATTGAACACATTTTAGTGGTTCAGATATATGTACCTGAAGTGATTAAAGTCACATGGTTATCTTTAAAATACATCTGGAATAGCTTTAAGTCTTTAACCTAATTCCTGTTTACTTCTCTGTGGGATAGTTGTACCTTGAACTATTCTGTTGATCACTAATTTTACGCAGTCTTTTTAAAGCCTGAAAATACTTGAAATACTGAAGTTTGCTGCTTCTTTTGTGTTGCTTTTTAGCAACACACTGCATGCCTGCCAAGGCCTGTCCTGCTGCCCAAGTGAGAACTTAATGATTCAGTAGGTTGAGCTGTACTTTGGCATCCAAGGATAAAATCATCTTGTGTTACTCTATTAAAGGTTACTGGTACTATTCAGCTACAGCTTTGACGTCCTGTTAGCATTTCTCTCCGTCTATATAATGAATAAAAAACAAATCACCTAACTTACAGTGCATTTATCTTGACTTTCATGAGAAAAGTTTTAGCTTCAGAACTCTGCAAGATTCTACCTCTTGCTTCTCTCTTCCTTGATAAGAACAAAAAAAGTGACAAGTGGCTGGCATGGATAATTAGAAACCAACAGAAATTCTTGGTTTGTGGTTTGTTTTTTTCCTTGATACTGACATCACTTTGTATTAATGAGTGAAACTTGGTGAGGTTTTTCTGTCTCTGCACTGAGTTCCATGAGTGTTGATGGCTTCTGTCTGTCTGACTTAAAAGTTTACTTAGCATCAGCTATTCCCATGCCAGCACTGACAGAATTAATTACGCTGTTGTCATAATCCTTGCCACACCAAAGTTAGTCCCTCCTATCTGCCTTACTATTGGAGAGCCTCACCCAGGCCTTTAATTTTTTTTATGCTGTTCTTTACATTAGTATAAACTGTAGGTACATAATTTCATCATTGTATCTTCCTACATTTTCCTTTTGATCTTACTCTGCTCTACCTGTTCTTTGCTCCTGAATTACAGACTCTGTTTTATTCTACCCAGTCTTGATGCCAGATCATAGATACAGTTTGTACCTAATATGCTGCTATTGCAAGGCTGAGGCGCCTCAATTCCACTATTCTTCTTTAAGACAGTCACTCAATTAATTGCAGCATATCACCTAAAAATTGCTATGTTAGAGTGTTTCAATGTTAGAAATAAGGTCCAGGCAATTGCAGAGGAACACTGTTTAGCTCCCACAACTTTTTTAAATTCTACTTGGAACAGCTGTTCATGGTGTTGCAAAGGTAGGTTCTATTTTAGACTCTTAGTTACTTAACTGAACACAGAGTAGAACTAACCTAGGTAGCTTTTGTATGACTATTCCAAGGTTTTTGAGTAAATTCTGTGCTTCAGAGGGAAGGATTACACTTTGCTGTCATACAACTTCACAGTTTCTTTCTCAGAAGAATTGCTTAGCTCCCCTTAGCTTCCTGCACCATTTACATTTGCAGGTTGAAAGCTTCCCTTTTTTTCTGTCTTTTGCCTCTTCTTAATCTGAAAGCATTAGAGAATTTGTCTTCTGCTTCCTTTTCCTGATTCTTTTTGCTACAGAGAGAAGAGAAATGCTGGAGACAAAAAGAGAGCTTATAAAGGATACAAAGAAGATGGGAAGGGAGGCTTCTCTTTCAGGTACTGGGAAAGGGGAGTAATTTGGGCCAGGACCTGCAAATGATCTTTCCTGTCTGGTTTCTTCCCTCTACTTCCTTGTTGATGGTAGAACTTCAAGCTGGTGGATGCCAGCTTTCATCAGATGTGGATGCGAGTTTCCTCTGAGATTTTTCCCTGTGGTTCTGCAGTCATAAATATTTTCTACTAGTCTCTTTGGCTCCTTCTAATTTTTACAGTTCCTTTACAGTCATTACCTCCTCTGGTTTTTTTGGAGTTGAAGGTAATGGGGTTTGAGTTGTGGAATACTGAGTGACTCGAGATCCACATTTTATCTTGGGGCCATTAAAAAAAAGAAAGAAAAAGAAAGTGTGACACAATAGCAAAGTTCAGAAACACTTGGAGGTTTCTTTGACTCCAGTGAGAATGAGTTGCTGGCAGAGTACATCTTGAAGGGCACTGTCCATGGGATTTACTGTTTTATTTTGTTCTTTGTTAATTGCTGTGACATTGCTAAAGGATATTGTGTTTTTGACTGGTCTGCTTGTCTCTTTGTCTCCTTGAATTCCTTGCCCTCTAGAAAAGTATTCCAGGCAGTATAAGAATGTTGCCACAAAATGGAATTTCAGAGGCACAGTTTGAATGTTATTGGTCAAGTTATAAATTTATTTATATGAAATACTGTTTAAATTACTATTATAATTAATAATTTTACATAGTATAGTTGTCCAATACTGGGTTTTACAGCTTCTGATGTCTAAAGCTTTTTTGTTTGGTTTGGTTTTTTCTCCCCTTTATTGAAATCAGTACTTACGGGAAGAGCTGGATTTGCATAATTTACCATTTCTAATCTCTTCATTAGAATATGAGCAAAGGCTTTGTGAATTTCTGCCAAGCTCTCTGTTAAGAGCATATTTTTAGAACAGAAATCTTTGTCTACATCTTTCTTAAACCTGATCTCCGTTTTTTTGGTCATATTTCTCCTTTTGATAACAAAAGTAGGGAGATACTATTGTAGACATGTACCAGGTATATTGACAGATGGGAAAATGAATTTTAGTTCATAACAATTAGGGAAGCTCTATTTGGTTCAATTTTTAGCTATAGTGCAGGTGGAGTTTTTTGGTACTTCTACAGAAGTCTCAAATATTATAATAAATTAGGCATTTCTAGGTCTTCATCACCAAGAATCAGGAGAGTCACATCTTGTATGTGACTACCTTCTGAATTTACATGGATACTTCTGTTTCAGTTTTACTGAGATGCAACAGTTAAGAATTGGGTGATGGAGGTTGGTTTTTTTGTTTTATTTTTAATTTATTTTTTTTCACACTGAAGTAGTGCTTATGAGATGTAGGCATGACCTGAAAAGGATAGAATTGAGCACTGCTTCATTACTGTTTTTAGCTGAGCCACTGGCAGACTGTCAAGCTGTAGAATGCCATTGTGTATCCTTTCTGGCAGATTTAGGTAAGATTTCTTGTTTACTCATAATAGTTAAGTATTGCAAAGGGTACTAGTACACTAGCAGTGCAAGCTGGACATATCTTGAGAGAGCTAAGGGGAGAACAGTGCTTTTTGGACTAGTTCCTGCATTGCAATAATGCATAAGAAGAGGGGAAGTACTGGGCTACTTATCCCTCAACCAAAACAGTATGCCAGAAGAATTCCCTGCTGGAAACAGGAGTTCCCTTAAGATGTAGGTGTCCCCCCCCTTGCTGGATGACTGATAGCTGCAATATTGTACTTTCCGATCTAAGTCAGAATTTAGTCAGATTTGGGATGCCTGAGTTGCCCTGTTTTGGACTTTGCTCTCAAAACCGTTCAATACAATACTTGGATTTAAAG
This sequence comes from Acropternis orthonyx, assembly GCA_035583155.1. NCBI lineage: Eukaryota > Metazoa > Chordata > Aves > Passeriformes > Rhinocryptidae > Acropternis > Acropternis orthonyx. Next base: position 11,020,136 of record JAWWEU010000125.1, on the reverse strand, counting down.
TGAACTAAATGAAGTCCTTTTCGTCAGTAACAAGTCTGAAGAGAGTAGGGGCTGTAGTGAAAAGAGGTGAAATTGGAGCTGTTAAAATTGGTTATTAAATCTGAAAATGATCACTTTATTAATTTATGAGACTTCTACTCGTTGTATCACAGAGATGTTTTTGTGGGTTATTTTAAGAAACTTGCTTATTTTCCTTACTAGTGTGTCTGGACATAGTGCATTTTTAATATTGTTCTGCTTACAAAGTAAAATTAACTTCTACTGCAGAAGATGAGGGTGAAGGTGGTGAAGATATTGATGATGATGAAGAGGAAAATGAAGTTGCAGATGCAAGTCAAGAAGAAGGTGGTATGTCAAATAAGTCTGATTCAGATGATGAGGTAAGTTTGTGGCTTTCTCCCCTCTTTTCTCCTTCGCCCTTATCTGACATACTTTTAACTAAGTCTAGTTACCTGCAACCAGTATTTTTCTTCTCCTGAGTCATAAAACAAATCCTGAGGTGGAAATGTGTTTTCATTTGAGTTTGGCATCTCAAATGCTCTGTATAAATACAGGTACTGTATAGAAGTGATCATGCATGTCTCCATACGTGAAATGTTTTTACAGGAGTATAGTTTTTAACAGGTTATTAAATGAATTGCAAGTCTTGAAAATTTGGATGCTACAATAGATGTCAGTCTTTGTTGTGCTACTTAATTGATGGAACCTGTTCTTTTAATGGAATAGCCTTTTTGTGAGACTCAGAAAAATCTTAAACTTCGAGTTATATCTTGGGTTTTTTGATTCCAAAATAAGGTTTTAAGGAAAATGACCATACTGTTTTTTAATTCAGCACCTGCAGTTTAACTTTTCTTCTGCAGATTAATCCAGTCACCCAGATTATCTACAAAATGTTTTTTATAAACTAACATTGTAGAATGGAATTTGTGTGCACTTTCTTGCTCATCAACTACTCATTATTCTTTATTTAGAAACTGATGTGTCTGAAACGCCTTGGATCCACCTGTGGGTCCTCTTGTGCTTGTCATTCCCTAAATGAGTCTCTTCCCAGATTAGTAGAGTTTTTTAATGTTAATTCCTTTTCATGTAAAACTACTTTAGGAAACTGGATCTTGCATGAGGTTGCATTGTTTCAGTACTAAAATTCTTTATTAATTACCTTTTATTTAGTACTACTTCCTGTTCCTATAGAGAGGGTGTTTTTGTCCTTACACCTTTATCTAAGAATACAGTATCTAAGGAACCCTATTAGGGTTCATGGGACTCTTTGTGAAAGTACTAGCAAGATCTGAATGTGTCTTTGCCATTACACAGTATCACAGTGAGGCCACAGCTTGCTTTTCTCCCAGTCTTGTCAGCATATTTCTGTCATGACTTAGCTGGTGATCTAGTTGGGAGATGTCATGTACACCATGTCCTTGCTCAGGTTGGGCCACATTCTGTGAGCTGGTCCGTATGAATGAGGTGCTTGCCATTAGGTGATGCAGGGAAGTGAGGAAGCAATGCATTGTCTGAGAATGGAGTTCATATTGGAGAGGCTTTTTATGTGCCTCTCAGCTTACTGCTTTTAAACTGGGAACACCACGTGCAATTTAGGAATGGTTAGAATGTTTTAAATGCTTCTTGCTTCAGAAGTGGAAATTAAAATTAGCATAACATGTACTTGAAGTTGCTAAATTAATTTAAAAGTCACTGCTTACATGGGCAACCCCAAATTTCTGACATCAGTTTAGATGTACTGTTCTCTTCTTTCTCAATACAGAAGGAAAATGTCTTCCACCCACTTTATTTATCATTAGGTTAGTGGTGTTGAAAAAAATGTCCTATCGCTTCAGTGTTGCATTTAGTGATAACATGACTAGGGGGTTCAGGTGGAGGAATAAAGTAGCATGCCAGCTTCAATAATTAAATTAAAATAGGTTCATAATTCTAATGCTGAATTTTATTTTTGTTTTTGTTCAGAAGAAAGAAGCTGATGAAGGTCCAGGAGACCATCCACTGAAATCAGTGCGCAAGAGAAGAGTACGAAAGGACTGAGTTACTTCCATCTGGTATTTGTAGCTCTAGATTGTAACCTTTGGTGTGCCACTTCAGGGGGCCTGGCAGCATGCAAATTCCTGAGCTTTGAAGGAAAAAGGGGGACTTATTGCTATTTAACCTCCTAGTTTTAATTCTCTGACCTCTTTAACCATCCTGAACTTCCTTGATTCCCTTTTTTTTAAGGAGAAATACTATCTGTGAGGAGTTGGCTGGTGTTTCCAGTTGAAAACAAAGATTCTTAAGATTTGAAGTTTCTTAGAAATTAGTATTAGTTGGAGATAAACTTACTCTAAATATTTTTTTAAATGAATAAATTATAATACTTTTGCAGCTCTAGCACAAAATTAGCTGTTTACAGTTTTCAGCTAAAAGAGGATGATAGTATAGATGTAGCATCTATACCAGTTCACATTGCTATGAGAAAAGGTATTTTTTCTGTGCAGAGCTAAATGCAATAATTGTTTTTGTATGATGATTTTGTGCTAGCAACAATTTTTATTGTAAATTATTTATTTTAGTTGATCTTGTTACATGGGTGGTCACCTGTTCACTTTAGGCATTAGTTACAGTAATTTATTTTTAAGAGATATTTTAAAATAGAATACTCATAGAACAAGCAGTAATTGATGTGACTTGTTTTACTTTTGAATGCAGGTATCAAATCTGCAGAAGTGATTTTTGCAAACTTTTATAGTTCTCATGTTCCAAGCCAGAGTGGTATAACCTCTGTTTATAGAATATTTGCTAAGTGTATATTGCCACTAAAAATATTTAATAATTCTTCCTTAATATGAAATTTATTAATATAGATAAGAATTTTTGACGGATTAAGTTTTTTAAAGATGTGAGTAAGTTGGGCATTCTCATAATGTAGTTAAAATAAACTGCATATTGTAAAAGAAACTTTGTTTTGTTAAAGTTCAGCTGTATATTAAAACAAACAATAAAATTTCACTCACTGGAAACCTCTTGATGCTCAACAGATGCCTGTAGTAGTAGTAGTAGAATGTAAGGTGCTAGCAAAAGCAGTCATACATCAGAAACAAACAGAAATACATTAATTCATAAAGATTCTAACATACTTTCTTGTGCCTGGCAAGAAAGTAGTTCACATGAAAAGGCAGTATTTTCACAGCAGACTTTCCATGGAAGTCCCTAAGAAATGAATGCTTAGTTAACCCTAATGAAGAAGGCAGTGTCCTCAAGTGCTTGTTTTGAAGTGTTCAGAAGTTAATTATATTTGATTCTTATGTGGTGTGAACTAGATGGAAAGGTTGCAGGTTTTTTTTGTTTCATTTGGAGCTTTTTGTGTCGTTAAGTGCAAGCTCCCACCTCTTTATTTAGGGTCTACGTGCAAAAGGTAAGAAGTGAAGACTCCAGATTACTCCTCAGAAATAGATAGAAGTTGTTACCAGTGTTAAAGTCCTGCTAGTGACAGCTGCTGTGAACTGTCAGGAAGCATTTTTGCTCTCATTTTGAATGGGTTATGGCTGAGTCTGATACAAGTCCTTTGGCATTGTTGCAGCATTTGGTTGTGGTTCTGGGGTTGGGGTTGGTTTGTTTGTTTTGGGGTTTTGGAGGGTTTTTTTGTTTTGATATGATATAGTTACTATAGTTAGTAGTTCCTGTAGTTCCTTTGATGTGATTTAGTTACTCCAGGGACTGGTCACCCCACAGGGGATGCTAGTCTTCCCTTAGGGTTTTGAACTTAAGGTTCCCATAAAGTATTGATTAAAGCCTCATCAACATCTTTGCTTGTACCTCACTTCAGTAAATAAGGAGCCATTTATTATGGGTAAAATGGTTACCCACAGCTCAGTGGATACCCATTGCCCAAGGGTGTTGTTTGCACTAATACTAACTTACTGACACTGATCACCTGGAACCTGGAGATAAAAGACATCCGTCTGCACATCAGCTTACTTGCATCTAGTCTTCTGCTTGATAGGGGAGAAATATCAGAGCTTTGGGGATTTGAGGTGCTAGATGTAGAAAACGAGGCACTAGGGGAACCCCTGCCCACTGATACTTGTAATATTGAGATTTCACCCACAGTTCCTATGCATCCTCCCTTTCTATCTGAACAGGTGTTTCAGGAAAAATATTTGATCTTGCTATCATGGCTGCTTGAAAGAGCTTTAAAACTAACAACATAATGATTTTCAGTTCCAGGATGCCTTGCTATTAAAACTGTCAGACATCTTTGGAAGTCCGTGAGTGTCAGACCTCCACAGCCTGCACTCCCACCAGGTACATTGTAGCTTCATAAAAGAGGTCTTACTGGGGATGCCAGGTAACCAGGCTGAAGGTATTCTGTATGCAGGGAAGGCCAAGTAGGACTGAGGCCCTTTTATTTACTTACAGCTGGAGCTACTCAGTTGACACCCACATTTATGAAGGCAATTTATGAAGTAATAATTCTGATTTATGTCTAATGTATCGCTCACTAACTGTGTAGGAAAAGGTAACATTTCCTGTGCTCTAACTTGGCTTGAAGGTCTTCCACATGGAGACTTTCAAGTTTTAGCTTTTTGACAGCAATGGATGCAGTTTACCAATCCTTTATCTTTAGCCAGAACAGAAAATTATACAGAAATGTAAGATTCATGGCTGAAAATAGCAAATGAGTCAGGAACTGAAACTAGATTTGTTAACCCAGGTTTAATCTTAATACTTGATGATTTCATCTAGTCTTTCCAGACAGTTCAGCTATGTAGAAACCATTCAGATAATGGCAAACCCTACTACTTTTCCACCTTTTGACTACAGATAGCTGTGAGAAGTTTTAGGGTTTACAAACGTTAAACCAAACTAATCAAGACAAATAAAAAGTTTTTATTTAGTGTAAAGTCAGAAATACAACATCTTTAAAATGTTCATAAGTTAAATGAAGGCCACAGTAGTGGGATGTAAAATCGCATAGAGATGAAATAACTACTATATACACACTGATGGATAAAATATCACTATCCAGTCTACAATACAAACCCGTGATTTTAAGATTACTTTATACTGGGAAGTTGCTGAAGTCTAACAAGCGCATGCTCTGTTACCAGGTGAGCTCCTACAGTGCAGATGGAGATGGGCAGTGACGTGGCTTTAAAGCTACAATGGCCGTAATGCAATGCAACCTTTACAAGTCAAGTGCTTGGTGTGATTGTTCTTTGTTTAGTGCTCAAACTCTGGACTAACCATGTGATCTAGTCTACCTGCTAGCATTAATTTAGAGTTCCAGTAATGTGAGAGAGTAGTCCATAGAAGATTAAAAACAATTTTAGATGTTTACAAGGACCCCATGACACAAACAGTATCACCCATTCATGTCTTGGTGGGTAAAAAATTTTTCATCATTTGGTTTCTTGACCCACACTTGTAAACAGCCCCAGAGACTAAACTATTAGTGCTTTTTTTTGCAGTCTTTTGACTGTGCTGACACTCCAGTGAGCGCTGTAGAGCCATTTAAAAATGGGGAGAAATGGGAAACCTCACAATGTCAGCTTACACTTGAGACACAGCAGTGCTCAGCTGTCAAGAAACTTGGGGTTTGAGAGGGATTTACTCTACTGTTCCATTGACTCATTCACAGCTAGGCTGAAAGAGATCACTGACCTTGTGGTTTCCTTTTAAAAGGTCAAGTAAGTGGCTTCATTGCTGAAGAGATACTCAGTTCTAGCTAACATCCATAAATAAATCTGCACTACTGCTGTATGGCAAGATGAAACAGATGCAACTAAGTACTGATAAAACTCACATCGTTGTTTGTATTTCAGCTTCTGCTCTCCCTTAACACTGATTATACTGGACGTGCTGCCTCTGTGGGAAGTGTTCAGGCCCACAATCTGGGCTGAGCTCCCTTACAAAACCAACACAGCCAAGCCAGTAAAACAGCACCTTGACCCGGGCATTGCTCAGAGCAGCACAGTTTGGAGAGGCAAAAGCCACCTTTGTTCCACTGCAGCCTCTGCATTATGTGTTTTTGTGCAGTGCCTCAAGAGGCACTTCACAAGCTCAGGCTCTGAGGCAGGAAAACAGCTGCTCTGAGGCCTGAAGCAAAGACAAGTTTGGCACTTCAGGAGGAAAGTAAAAGGTGGGAAGGAAAGAAGACTTCTCGGTTCCTCACTGCAGCTTGTTCACAATGAGCATGAGAAACATTGCTGACCTTCTGTTTCTGAGAAGTTTATCACTCAGGTTTTTGCATAACTCATCACACAACTGAAAAACTTCAGGAAGATCATACATTATGATGCTGTGCCTGATAGTTCTTCGAGGAAATGGGAAAGTGAAAATGGTTTCAAGTGTACATAATACAACACTCTGATACTGCATCAGTTTGGTATTTCCCTGATTAAGTTGCTAACCCCTAGTTCCTCTTCCCCATACCCTTCCCAAAAAATCTTCAGTGTTTTTCTGTATGCAAGCCCTGCAAACAGTGTCATACTGTAACTACTTCACAGAAATGCTTAACTGGTTCACAGGTTCTTGTTTCAAAGCTATGAACAGTACTATATAGTAATTAAATATATTTCAGGTGAAAAAAGTGATGCAATTACTCTGCATAGTTTTTATCAAATAGGGCTTCAACAGAATATTGTAACTATTTGGCTAGTCAAGAACTCTACCCTAAGACCTCAGAGTGCCAACAGACTTTTGTTTAACCTGACAAACTGAATCCAATTTTTAACAAGATATGCTCATTTTTAAAACAAATATCAGAATTTAGTAATTATCTACACTACATTTGCACATTGCTTACTCTTAATACACAAACTTATGTCTCCTGTCCATGATAATGCTCTTAATTCTATTTATCACCAAAGTTTATAATCTTTAAGTACCCAGTAAGCCACAAACTAAGGTATTTTAGCTCATGTAGCCTATGCCAGTTAAAACAAAAAAAGCAGCAATACAACAGCATCATCTGTGAGTCAACCCTTACTTCCTTTTGCTTTTTGTGTCAGTTGTTTGGAAAACACTAGACGCTGACATCAGGTTTTCTATATACTGTCCAAGAACTTGGTTTTCTGATTTCAGTTTCAAGTTTTCTTCCTTAACAGCATCTACTCGTGCTGAGAGATCTGTGAAGGTGATAGTATAAGAAAAATATTAGACACTATTGCATGCAATAATGACTTTGTTCTATGGGCCTATATCAGACTATTCACACCTTTAATGAAGGAAACATTACCATAAGGTATTATGTTAACATAATAATATATTAAAATTCTGCTACTAAAGTTTTACCTAAAGCTCGTTTTCCCTGTATTATTTTGTAGTACAGAATTTTGATAAACTTGTTAAACTTACTCCTAGTCTGTACCATTTATTATTTTCTTGAATTTTGAATTAAGCTGTTGCAAACTAAACTACTTGGAAACAGACAAAGATGCGTATCAGCTAATAAGCAACAAATTAACTGTATCACTCCTCCTCCTGGATGCGTATAGAGTCGAGCAAACACAATCTTGCATAAAGAGGAACAAAAAAACTAGTTCCAAGACCTCGCCTATGTACCTTCAACTGCTTTAAGTGACATACTTCTGGACACTGTGCCTAAGGTAGGGCAGAGCAGTAAGCTTCTCTTCTTTTGCTTATTACTGTGTGCTTGTAAAAAATCTGATGTGTCGAGCTGCTAACCTTCAAGTGTGTGCTGCAGTTCCAAAACTTGATTAATAAGCCGTGTTTTCTCTTCTAATTCCACCTGATTCTCAGCCTCAACAGCTGCAATAAATCGAGAGTTTTAGTGCAACCTCTGTTAACAGAAATTATACTAATAGAAAGAGTAACAATGAAGAACAAGAACGTTAAGAACTTATACCATCCATGTCAGCATTCATCATTGTAGAATGGGCTCTTTCCGCTTTTGAAGAGCGTTTTCTTGAGAGATGCTCTGCTTAAAGAAAAAAAAAAAAAAAGGACATGGAGACAACTGTTAGTGGGAATGCCTTTATATTTGGATTTTAGATACGATTTTGTAATTAGCATTGAAAGGCCTGCACTTAAGCCTAAGGCTGAGGAACATTCTTTACCATTCTTTAATTATTTTTCCTAGGGCATTATGTGGTACATAACTGGTTCTTCGAGTAACTATGCTTCTGTTTACAAAAATAACCGATCCGGATGACTCTATCGCGTAAAACATCGCCGTCTTAGTGATGTAATTGCCGGCTTCTCCGCACCGATCGTTCTGGAATTGGCTATTCCCGAGCGCAGGAGCGGGAGGGCCCTGCTTTGTCCGCCCCCCTTCGCTGGTGCCCGGGCCCGCGGGACGGGCGCGCTGGCCCCGCGCATCCCCCTCTGCCGGCCGCATCCCCCTTTTCCGGCCGCATCCCACCGGCGCCCGGCGCCGCGGGAGCCGCCACCTCGGGGCCCGGGGTGGGGGGCAGAGGGGCTGCTCCGCAGCGCCGCGGCCCTGCCCGCTCTGACACGCACTCACCCACCCAGCCCTCCATCCATCCCTCCATTCCATGCACCCACCCGGCCTCCCGCCGCTCCCGACCTGTCGCCGCCTCCCCGCGGGCTGCGCCCCGACCCCGCTCCGCGCTCGCACCGCGCCTGCGCCGCTCGGGGGCGGGGACGGGGCGGGATGCGCGGAGGGACCGCCTTCCCGCGGGAGGGATGCGCGGAGGGGCCGCCTTCCCGCGGGAAGGATGCGCGGAGGGAGTACCTTTCCGCGGGAGTGATGCGGGAGCGAGCGCCTTCCCGCGGGAGGGATGCGCGGAGGGGCCGCCTTCCCGCCTGTGCCTCCTGCACGGGGTGCCCGAGTCCTACCCGGCTCTTTCCCGTTAGACCCCGCCGAGCTGCCGATAAGATAATGGACTGGATGGTCTTTAAGATCTCTTTCCGACCCGACCCGGTCTGTGATTCTAAATTAATGTCACTGTTTTCTGATTAATCCGTCCTGCGCTCACACACTGTTCAGAGCAGTGCTCCTCAGAGCCCAGTGGCTCTGCCTAGTGCTCAGAAGAAATTAAGGAAAGGCAGCTGTTCCCTCGTGTATAACGCCCTCTGATCCAGCTGGGTTGGCAAAGCCTGAGGAAGGTCAGAGAAAACCCAGGATTGTGTGTGACTGCTAACCCCCACTATGTGCAGCTCTGGGAGAGAGGAGCATCCCAGAGGGAGTCCAGCAGGATTTTTACCTGTGCCAGCTCAATGCCGTGTACACCTGGCCTAGCTGCTCCCAGTCTGGCACATCAGCAAGCCTTTTTCACAGCAGTGTCCAAATTAATTGTGATTTAGCTCCTTGCTTCTCTCACAGCACTACAGATCACATCACACAGGAACCTAAGTAACCTCACAGAGTTACTCTCATGTAACAGCTCAGTAGCTCCAAAACAACACTGCTGTGTTTCTGTTCTTTCCCTGGAGGGAATAACATGCTGCACAGAGTCCTCACTTTGACCTCATAGCACAGTCTGTGAGCTACAGTAAAGGAATGAAAAACATTCAGGACCCGAGCTAATTTTTCTGGCTTCACTGAAGCAACTGTGCTGCATAACCTGTAGTATCTTTATAGGTACTATGTATTTAGACCCAAATGTTGCAGTGAAATAGATCCATATTGTATCTGTAAATTGCAGGAGTATATCTAGTTATAAATAAATAATTGTGTGCTGTGCAGCTACACGGGAAGATAAAGGCATTTGGGAA
>JAWWEU010000125.1:10990705-11010349 GCA_035583155.1 Acropternis orthonyx | reverse complement strand
GAACCTAAGTAACCTCACAGAGTTACTCTCATGTAACAGCTCAGTAGCTCCAAAACAACACTCCTGTGTTTCTGTTCTTTCCCTGGTTCCCTGGAGGGAATAACATGCTGCACAGAGTCCTCACTTTGACCTCATAGCACAGTCTGTGAGCCACAGTAAAGGAATGAAAAACATTCAGGACCCGAGCTGATTTTTCTGGCTTCACTGAAGCAACTGTGCTGCATAACCTGTAATATCTTTATAGGTACTATGTATTTAGACCCAAATGTTGCAGTGAATTAGGTCCATATTGTATCTGTACATTGCAGGAGTATATCTAGTTATAAATAAATAATTGTGTGCTGTGCAGCTACACGGGAAGATAAAGGCATTTGGGAAAGTGAGCCCTCTACTGTATTTTTAAGTGCACTTCAGAAAGTGTATTTCTAATATCCACATCTGGCTGCCTCCACAGTATTACTATCATTGTGTTAATAACCTTTTTTAACCTTACAATCAGATAAATTCAGATTAGACTGAATGCTCTTCAGGTTATGAAAATGTATTGTAATTAGTGTCCTGCTGTCTGTCTGTACTGAAAAATGAGTGTTTTCGATTCCATTAGCTAGTATACTTAAAAGTATATCACCTTCTTTATAAAGGGAGTTTTCAGCACAGCAATCCTCCTTATTCCTTGCAAGCAGTCTTCTCTGGTGGTGGCTGGGCTTTAGGAGCTTGTTAGTAGCTCTCCTTAATTGCTGTTTTTAGAATGCCAGGTGTTTCTCACACCGTTTCATCCTGCTTGCTGCACTGCCTGTGTGGCAAAGCCTGACAATCAACAGGTTCTCATAATTCTTTCTAACGAGACGGTCTCCAGCACTTTGATTAATAGGGGGGGGAAAAAAAGATGGCCAGAGTCTGCAGCTGTATACAGATGGATGGAGGACTTGCTTACCTGGTGAGGAACTTGCTGTATTTTATACTGTAAGAGTGGTGAAAAAAATTTATTGTGGGCTTATCTTGGGGAAATGCACCTCTCTACTGTAGAAACTCCACTTTTCTTGCTGTGCTACATTTGGAGATTATTGTCTCAACTGTCCTAAAATGAGCAAAGTGGGAAGATCCTTGATACTAAATTATGGGACTGAATGGGCTCCTGTGCTGTTGTGGCCAAAACAGAAGTAATTTCAAAAGTTGCTGGTTTACCTGCTGTTTCCTTTTGGTACATGTACCGTTGAGGGTTCATTCTGCTTTGTGTGGTTGTGGTTTCTGACTGTAGTATTTTCTTTTGATTCTTAACTCCGATTTTTGAGCATGAGCACCAGGATGAAACTTCTTTTCAGAAGTTAACCTATGTGAGGGGTTTTTTGATTTTCTTTTAGAGAAAATTGTCTTTTTCTGAGCCTGCACTCTTAGCATTGCAGAGGGCTATCAGCAGAGAGCAAATGGTGTTTTTAGTCTAAAAAGTGCTATGTGTTACCACATAGGTTAGTGTTGAACAGTTACACAGAAGCTTCCTTAGGTTTGTCCTGCAGTACATTCAGATATATTGAATCTCACACAATGCATCTTCCTACTGTGAGTGCTTAGCATGAATCCCTTTTCCCTGCTATCTAAGATTGTGCAGCTGGCACAAGCTCCTTGGCCCCAACATTTAGAAACTGTTTTCTTTGTGACCTACTGGTGTCCCAAGTCCTTATTGTGGAAAGATTAACATGCACTGCTCTTTTTCTTTCCCAGTCCTTCATCCCCTGGTTTCTAAGGGAAGTATATGTAAGTGCTGGGGCAGCAAGGAGCAACCCTATTGTGCACAGGCCTGGTCTGCGTAGTCCAGGGACTGAAACTGATACTGCTGGATGCAAATTCCACAGAGAGAATGCTGAGATCATCCTGTGTTCCCTTAAAAAGATTTGCATTCCTAACCCTCCCTCTGTTTTCTGGTGCAAAGAAATCAGCTCCAGGATTCTAAATATCCAATGGATTGCCAAGTTTAAACAAACACCAAACACACACACGCACACAAACTTCAAAACACAAACCTAGAAATACCCTAACCTAATACACCACAGAGAAAAAGCCCACAGCCCAAAGTATTATTTAATGAAAAATCAACCCAAACAACAGAAGCTTAATGTATCCCATGACTTACCTACTGACTTTTCAAATTCCTTGCCTCACCTTTCTTGCATTGCATAATATATTATCAGTTAGATTTGTTGTGCTCTTTAAATTACAAGCTTTAGGCATTTAGAATGTATCCAAAACAATCAGGTTCCTTTTATAATGCATGATGTGTCCCAGGAAAGGCATAGCTATGCATATTATGACACCAGGTTGGGTGGGAGTGTTGATCTGTTGGAAAAGGCTCTGCAGAGGGACCTGGACAGCCTGGATAGATGGGCTGTGACCAACAGTATGAAGTTCAAAAAGGCCAAGCGCTAACTCCTACACTTCAGCCACAACAACAACCCCATGCAGTGCTACAGGCTCGGAGAAGAGTGGCTCAACAGTGACCCAGTGGAAAAGGACCTGGGGGTGTTGGTTGACAGCTGGCTGAACACAAGCCAGCATGTGCCCCAGTGGCCAAGAAGACCAATGGCATTCTGGCCTGTATCAGAAACAGTGTGGCCACCAGGACCAAGGAAGTGATTCTTCCCCTCTACTCAGCACTGGTGAAGCCACACCTCAAGTGCTGTATTTGGTTCTGGGCACCTCACTACAAGAAATACACTGAAGTGCTGGACTGTGTACAGAGAAGGGCAGTGGAGCTGGTGAAGGGTTTGGAGCGTGTGTCCTATGAGAAGTGGTTGAAGGAGCTGGGGTTGTTTAGCCTGGAGAAAAGGAGGCTCAAGGGTGACCTTATCACTCTCTACAACTGCCTGAAAGGAAGTTGTAACCAGGTGGGGGTCGGCCTCTTCTCCCAGGCAGTTAGGGACAGGGTGAGAGGACATAGGCTCAAGCTGTACCAGGGAAGGTTCGGGTTGGACATCAGGAGGAATTCCTTCACAGAAAGGATGATTATATATGGGAATGGCCTGCCTGGGGTGGTGGTGGTTTCATCATCCCTGGGGGCATTCAAGAAACAACTGGACATGGCACTCAGTGCTATGGTCTAGTTGATGAGGTGGTGATCAGTCAAAGGTTGGACTTGGTGATCTCAGAGGTGTTTTCCAACCTGACTGATTCTGTGATATCTGTAGAGTAACCAAACAGTACCTTGCATTTTTGGGATGTGCTTGGTGTCCCCTCTGGCCAGTTCAAGCCCTCATATAACAGTCCTTGCTTTTACCAGCCTGTAGTGTTTTGTTCACTCTTGTGTCAGAAAGCGTCATGTCTTTGTTCTGTAAGTTGTTAGTATGGCAAGTCTTGTCTGGGAACCATTCCCAGAAGAACCTGATACAATCCTTCTAAAGAATGGCATCTGTTTGGCAGGGATCTGGCAGCAGTTGCTTCACAATGGTCTCCCTACTGAGTGGGAGGGGCAAAATTAATGAGGTAAATACTAATTATATGTAACTGTGAGCAAACTGGCCGTCTTTGCTGTGTGGTTTTTTACTTTGAGTCTTTAGAATATGCAGCACAAGGCTGAGAGGGGAGGCACAACCTGTTTTGTTTGCCAACTTACTGCTCTCTACTTTAGAGAACATATACCTTATTAAGAAAATTAAATAATATTCACAAATGCTGGAAATTGTTTTCTTCTGTGGAGCAGCATAACAACAGCCCAGTAGCCACTGTGTAGTTTAAAAGAAGAAATAAAAGTATTTTCTTTGTTACTGGAAATATTTGAACTCTGCCCTAAGTTCTATTCCACTGTTTGGTTTATTAAACTGTTTTTACATGTCACACTAGATTACTCACTTCAGGTGAGTGGATTTTCTCACTGAAGAATTATAAAGAGATCTTGTAGTTTGTAGTGCAATGTCAGAGCACCTGACATAAAAACTGACTTGGGAGTTAACGAAAAACAGGTGCTAATCCCTCTTTTTGTTACTAATTTATTTTATATTCTCTAAGACATTTGGTTAAAGCAGAGGAGGCATTCATAAAGTTGTCATTATATTAAATTCATAGAAAAAAGTTTCACCTCACAAATGCAATTATCTATACTTACTTGTACCCTGAGTTCCAGTTAGATTTTCTAAACCTAGCTGATGTCACTGGCAAAAGGAATTATTATATTCAGTTTCCCTGAAAGAGCATTTTTTGCTTAAAATGCAATACTCCCTAGGATATAAAGTGTCATTAACAGTTTACCTGAGTGCATGTATGGGTACAGTTACAAACAGTGAGGAGAGGATTTTATTGCCCTGGACTCAGGCTCTAAGTCACTGATGTTAATGACAAATATTTTCCAACTTTTTATTTCTAAAACTCTGGTGTACATTTTGTTTTTTTCCATGGCACACAGTGCAAACCAGCAAGCCTTTGACTTCCTTTTTGGCAATGTTGCAGGCACCAGAGGTGCCTGCATGAGCTGACTGATTACAGAGATTTCACTGTTCCCCACTACAACAGAAATGTATTCTCCTTTTCTCTAACAGAGGAAAGCCTTGTACATTTTTCTGAGATGAGTTTGCTATTTGAACTGTACTGTTCACTCCTCTGACTAGTTATTGCCACAAAGAAAAAGACAAAAAGGAACACAAATGGCTTAATTCTTTTTCCCCTGCAATGCTAACTTGCAGGACCCTTTGCATCAAATCTTTATCATTTTGTTTCTCTGTACAAATAGTAGACTCTGAGATTATTTTATTTTTTTTCTTGTAATGTTGCTTTACACCAAAATTATCTGCAATTCTTGTTACTCTTTCAGAGTAACCTCAAAAGGCTTTTGTAGCCTTGTGCACATCCTTGTGTAAATTTACAGTTAGGGACTTCTGTCAGATGCAGAATTTGAGTGTTTCTTCACTTGTGCTTTTCCCAACCAAATCAAATGACACAAAATAAGCAACGACTTTGGCTTTCATTGTTCCAACTCTTGTCTGTGTCCTCAGTTATTGTGTGTTTTGGTTTTGCCTTTGGTCCTGAGTGAGAATAGGATCTCATCAGATGACATAACCTATGAGCACACAGTTGGGATTGAAAAAAAATGCAGTCTCTTTAGAAAGGCTACAAAAAGCAAGCCTCAAAAAGTTATATTTTTAATTTATCCCTGGAGAGGCCTGCCTTCATATAGCTACATATAGCTGTGTAGTGTACATATAGCTCCATCCTATCCTTTGCAAGACTGAGCATGAGTGCAAATGTTCTCATTTCTACTCTGACTCCACAAAAATTCATTTTTCAATAGACTGAAGAACTGAACTCTTTGCAGCTTTAAAGCTGTGAATACCAACATACATGACATAACACTGTCATGTTAACAATTTGATCCTCCTTGTTAGCATCAGCTATAGGTTTGCCACCAGGTTTTGTGGAAGGATATTTAGCAAGGTTCCATAAAGGCCTTACTGGTAACTTAATGAGATGAAAAACTATTTTGTCCTTCTGTAAGTTAGGCCCAAACATTTTGGGGTTTGTATCAGCTTTTAAAAGGATGGGTTTACACAAGAAATATGGTCATTAGTGTTGGTTTTCTGTAAAGCATATTTTAAACAAGAGTGAGACAATTTCTAGGTACTTTGCAATGAAGAAAGAGTGCATTGATCCACTTATTCAGCATTGATCAGAAGTACAATAAAGAAATTTTTGCAGCTCTTGAATATCATCTCACTGTTTTGTTTTACTTTTTGTTTAATTTCCTTTCTACTTTTGTTTGGGTAGGTCATTTTTTGAGGGAACTTTATCTAGTGCCACAAGTTTCTAAATTAAAAGGTATTTTTTTTCATTAAAGGTGAAAGTATTTTCACAAATGCTGTTAGCAAATGTTTTTCTTGATTTCATGGACTGTTGATACTGATATTTAATACTTATTGAGAAGTTTCTGTCTTGCTACCATTTTGTCTTTGTCCTGATTTACATGGAAACGTTTTAATACCTACATATTTAACAAATAGAGAAACATTGCTGTTTTGAAAGAACAATAGCTACTCAATATTCATGCATTGCACTCGGATAATCAGGCTCAGTAACCCCTGTTGCTTTGGCACAATGGCTTTTCACTGTACTAAAGAAACTTTGATATGAAGACTCTGTGCTTCAGGTTGTACATATGTAGCATGTTGTTCTGCCTCTCTGTCTAGTGTGTTTTCTGAGGTATTTTAAGCAATGAAGGGAAAACCTCATGCAATAACAAATGTGCTCAAGTTCATTAAAACCAATGTGTCTTTGTGAGCCTTTTAAATATTTACTTATGGAACTCTTGCATGTAAAACATTGTCCTTCTCAGACAAAGTCCACTAATTATCTACATATGGCAAGCCTCATTTCTTTATTCCTTGCTTGAACATGCTGTTGTCCATCCTAAGGAATCTTTTTCATCTCTCTCACTGTTTAGACTTTTAGCTTCCTTGCCCTTCTGGAACTGATGTTCTTCTCCAGCCTTACAGTTACAGCTAGAAGGCCCACTCTGCTTGTTAGATTCAATGCCCTAGAGTTACTGTAATTGGTCTTAACTTCAGCTGGGAGAGATAAGGAAGACTCTTTCCTACAAAGTTTATCGTAGTCTCTTCCTGTTATAGGTTAGGAATTTTCTTATACCTTTCTAACCTCAAGGTGTTGGCATCTGGCAGAAGAAATGAACGGAGTTATCATGTCCACTATGAAACTTATTATATTTACCCTCTGTGCCTTCAACCTGTAAGCTTGCCTGAAAATGTCACTTATTTTCAGTTATTCTGATTTTACTTCTACTTTCTGGGTGATTGCCCTCACCACTTCTGCAGGAAAAGCTGTGATATTGGTAGCAGATCTTTAACAAAGAAGCCTTGGTTATTGTCCTCTGTGTTGTAAACATGAGCTTTCTCTGAGCTTGGGTAGGTTACTGCAGTCAAGGGTCTGGTAAATGTGAAGTGCTCAGTTGCTGAGGTGCAGTGGAGTCCTATTTGCCCTGTTGCTGAGCAGCCGTGTTTTATGGCAGTGACTTCTTTCAGGGGCTGACTTAGGTCCCCACTGTCAGCTGGTGCTTGAATGAGAAAGTTTGTAACCTTGTGCCTCTGTTTTCTCAGGGGCATTAACACTCTCCAAGCTGCAAGGGTGCTGAGGTTAGAGCAGTAAAGGAGGCTAGTGGGTGTTTACTTTCTAAAGGAAGCCACTTGACTTCTGAAAGACTAAGCAACCCCTATGGCAGAAACACCCTTCTGTGAGACAGGGCAGATTCAAACCCCTCCAGTATTATGGAATTATCCCTAACTCATCTACTTCTGGACTCTTTGCAAGGACAAGACAATCTTGCCACTGAACGCTGCCCTTCATCTGTTACCAGCTGTGCAACAAGTCACGGAACAGTGTCTCATAGGGTACCTTTTCCTTGCTTTTCTATACCCTGCTACAGGGAAAGAGTGAGATTCCGTGTCAGGAGAACCCTTCATTATTGCACAGCTTGGACCAAGGTCTGCAAATTGCCTCCTTGTGAATAGGCCGGGTCAAACCACATCTTGATGTTGTTAGGCTGGATGTTGTATAAATGAAGTGCATTCAAACATCCAGCTCGGCACCATTACACTAATATTGAATTGCTAGAAAATTGTGTTCTAAAAATAAGATCAATTCAATACTTTTGAGGGGTTTTTTTTATATATAGGAGGTAAATATAGCATGCACAATAACATTCTTTATGCTAAAAAAAAAAGGGAGTGGGAAGGGAATAGGGCTTGTATTATTCATAAATAAGCCCCCCTAGGTAGTGTAAATTAGCACAGCTCTATGTCAGCCATGCTGAAATGATCAAGTTGATACTCTGGCCACACCTTTCTAAATAATTTATTATCAATTCATATTAACTTACTTCATTTTTCCAGTATGTAGAACTATCCTACCTCCCCTTCCAAGTATTTTTTATTCCGTAAGTTGAGGAGGAGAGTGAGGGAGGGGAAGACAGTCTTTGCTTTTGTAGTTTCTTTTAAAACAATTAAATGCTTAATAGTGGGAATTTAAATTATCAGCTTATTTCCGTTACCAGTTAATTTGCATTGCTTATTGTGAGCTCTCACTAGAGCATGTCAAAGAGATTATTGTTCTGTACTCAGGAGGATATGCCAGCATTATCTATATTTTATTTGATAGTAGTAGCTACTGAATAAACTTTTCTGTGCTGCTGTCCCTCTAAACAGTGAAAGGCTCCATGTCCTCAGATGATGAATGGATATTACTATATGCTAATATGTGAAGACTGTGGAACCCTCCATACCTCCAAAGTCTCAATCTTAACTAATCACAAGGCTTATTCAATCACACAACTAAAAAACTTTGCTTGAGGGCACTTGCTAAAAATACACTGAACCTGGTAATTAGGATCTACAAATTTGTCTGCTCACACAGTGCTGTTATTAAACCCATGGATTTTGCATCGTATCAGTAGAGTACTGCAGTTTCTTACCTGAATCATCTGCCAAGGAAATGCTGGTGAAAGTGCCATCCTCCTCATCCAAAGGTAACTCCATTTTGCTGCCTTTTTCCAAAGTTTTTGAGCTGTGTGTTAAGCATGGCAGTTGTCGGCCATTTCTGAGTGCACACGTGACTTCTCTGGTTCAATCTTTAATGAGTCCAACACACAGGTGTCACCGTGGGCTGTTGGCAGCTGCACGCGCCTTACTCCGTGTGGCGTCTCCTCTGAACCTTGAGCTCTTTTCCGGAAATTGTTGAGCTGGAAGGTTTCTAACTGCTTCGTCAGACATGTGCTGAGCAAACACTGTTATTGCAGGTTCCTTCTGTAAAAGAACTGTGTGTCCAGCCTGGCTGGCTTTTTGTTGTTGTTGTTCTTTATTTTCTCTCTGGCTGCAGATACGGAGTCGTCTTGGAGGGGTTTTTGATAGAGAAAAGGGGGAAGTTAAGTTAGTGTTCAAAAAGTGTTGCTTAGAGTGCAAGAAAATACAACGGGCAGATTTGGGAGCAACAAATTTAAAATATAATCTTCAAATACTTAGGAATGTGAAAGATTTTATTTACTTGAACAATTGCATCAAAACCCATGAGGTAACGTGAACGAGTGAAGTTATATGTGAGTATCTGATGCTCTGTCATAACAGACAGGAGCAAGGAAGAAAAATCAAATTCAAAGAAAACTCCACTTTAGTCATCTTGGTTTGCTTCTGAAAGAATGTTGGACATAGTTTAAACACATAAACTACAAGTTTTCTGAATTTACAGTTTGCCTTTCACGCTTTTGGACATAATCTTGATTTGGACTCCTGAGAGAGTTTCTAGGTATAAAGAAAATACATGAAACTTTGCAGGACAAAGGGCATAAGATACAGAATCACAGAATAATTTAACTTGGAAAAGACCTCTGAGATCATCGAGTCCAACCTTTGACCAACCAACACCTTGTCAAGTAGACCATGACGCTAAGTCCAGTCTTTCCTTGAACAGCTCCAAGGATGGTGATTCTACCACTTCCCTGGGCAGTCCATTTCAATGTATAACAATCCTTTCTGTGAAGAAGTTCCTCCTGATTCTATATCATCCATAACATGCTCAGATTTACAACTCTTAACTATATACATATATATGCATGTATATGCCCATGTAACTACACAAACAAAAATGTTATTTCAGTAGTTACCGACCATCCCCCTAAGATGCTTGTTGAGTTCTTTTAGTCCATGACTGGTGTAACTGAGGTGGTCCATATTCATTTCTCCATGGTGTGTACAGTACACAATGGCAGTGTCATTTAGCAGCCAGTATTATATATGCAATTCCACATTACAGACTGTTCTCACCCAAAATCATATCCCCTTGAGGTACATGTTGCGTTTCCCCATCTTTCTGCATTACCCACCAAGTGCTCCTAGATGCTTGAACAAAAACAATCCCAGAGATGGGCTTGTCTTTTCTTGAGGTAGGACTAATGCAGACTGTCTTCCCAAACATATTTCTCATATGCATCACAGGGACTTTTTCTCCCTCAAGTTTTGATTTGGCAGGGCCAACTCCATTGGTAGAGCCTTATGTGTTAACTAACCAGGTGGCCTTCACTAAATGCAGATCTCAATGTTTGAAGGTCCCACTGCCCATTGCCTTTGCGGTGGTTTTTAGCAGTGCCTTGTACTATTCAATTTTCCTAGAGGTTGGTGCATGACAGGGAATATAATATACCCACTCAGTATTGTGCTTTTTTGAAATGAGTCTTGTTGTCTGACTCGGTTCTCTCTGGAATGCCATTGGCCACAGGACTTGCTTTTCAAGGCCGGGGATGGCTTTCAGCTCTGCCATCTGCCTTGGTCCACCTTGTCCCTCAGTGTGACTCACCATGTGGGACTCCATAGGACAGCGTTCCATTTTCAATTTGTCCCTACAATAGGGTAGGAACCATCAGTGGAGAGACCGTGTTGCCTTTCATTTTCTGGTAGCTGATTTTATGGTGAGGCTTCCTCAGCATGTGTCATCTGCTCCTCTTCCTCGTTGGATGACAGTCCAAAATTTTCACCTTCCAGCCAGTTCATGATGATCTCCAAGAGGCTGCAGGAAGGATCATTCTCCCTGACTGTGGCATAGAGCATGTTTTTTATGTCCCGTCCTGACTGGCTCAAGGGCTACTGCTTGAGCAATCTCTTGTTTGATCAGTTCAAAAGCTTGTTGTTGTTCAGGGCCCCACTTGAAATCATTATTCTTCCAGGTCACGTGACAAAGAGGGCTTACATTTGCAATCTGACTGTACTTTGGGATATGCATCCTACAAAAGCCCACAGTGCCTAGAAAAGCCTGCATTTCTTTCTTGCTGGTTAGTGGAGATGGAGTTGCTATTTTGTTGACCACATCCATTGGCGTCTGGCAGCATCCATCTTGCCACTTTGCTTCTAGGAACTGAATTTCCCGGGCAAGTCCCTTGACCTTACTTTGTTTAACCCCCAGGTCCTTTCCTGCTGGACAGCTTTCCAGCTGTGCTTCCCCCCAGCCTGCAGCACTGCATGGCGTTGTTGTGGCCAAAGTCTAAGATCCAGCACTTGACCTTGTCGAAACTCATACAGTTGCCCTCAGCCCACCTATCCACCCTGCCCAGATCTCCCTGCAAAGCCTTCCTACCCCCCACTCAACTTGGTGTCATCCACAAACTTGCTGAGAGTACATGCAATCCCCTCATCCAGATCATCAACAAATATATTAAACAGGACTGGGCCCAATACTGAGCCCTGGGGAGCACCACAAGTGAATGGCCACCAGCTGGATGTGGCACGATTCACCACCACTCTCATGACACTACGCATTGGAATTGGTGCACCTTACAGGAATTATAAATGTAATGCTGCTATTTAGGGTTTGGTGGTTTTTTTTGTCTGATGTTTTAACGGCATAGTTATATTTTAGTTTTTCTGCTGGTGTCAGTGACGTTACTGACTGCTGCCCTCAGAGATAACAGAAAGACATGCACATCTTGCATTTTCAGAACTGTGTTAAATTTCTCATTTTTGCTTTGTATTGATCAGAAACAGTTCAAAATTTACCATATTGGTTTTGAGGTGCCCTGTGCAGGGCCAGGAGTTGAGCTTGATGATCCTGATGACTCCCTTTCAACTCAGGATGTTCTATGATTCTTGAGTACTCTTTGTAAAGAGAACTACTGGATTAATTCCAGATCCCTGAGTATCACAAAGGGGTTCTGGATCAGTTAGAGACTTTTTTTTTTTTTTTTTCCCCCAGAGATGCAGCAGCATGCTTCAAAGCTCTCATGAGAATGCTGATGCTAGGAAACATCTTTTGCCTCTATTATGTCTTTTATTGTTCTCAGACATGTTATGTACAGTGGAAGCATTTCAGCAACTCAGGTTGGGAGGGCAGATTCTAAAAACATATGCAATTATATAATCTGTTACCTCTAAATTTTGTAAAATCAAAGGCTTGTGGAACCTAAGGGTTATATCTTGTCTGAACTGTGTAGCCCTCATCTAAAAGGTTTAATTAATTTCTTAAGCCTGTGAAAATATTGCTCTACTGTATTGGCTGGATGGGTCCCCTCTGGTAGATACAATTTCCATGTGAATTATTAGCTGGTTTTAGACAGCCTGTCAGAGTAGCCTAGTGAATATGGATGTTGTGCAGTTGTTATTTGCGTCTAGATGAAAAGCATCAGCAAAAGTGTTGCAGAGAGTAAAAGCTGTATTGTAATAAGAGCCAGTAAGAAAGACTCTTCAGGGTGAAGGAGAAGATGATTCAGGGAGGAGTTTGGCTGCCTTCTCTGAGATATACCAATCCCTGCAAGCTATGGAGTCAGGCTCTTGGTTTTGTGCCAAGTCCATTCCACTCCATGTGGCACCAAAGGGTTACCTGAGGAGTTATTTGTCCTGCCTTACAGAGTCAAGACTCCAGAGCTCATTAAAGCTCCCTTTGAAAGACGGGCCTTTGGACAGATTGCTTCATTTCCTCAGTCAACGCTCTGCCTCTGAAGAAGGAGAGAGGAGAGGGTATAGATACATGTGTTTGGGTGCATGTATCTAGCTGTGTGCACATGTATGCAAACAAAGACCCGTGTGGAACTCAGGAGCTGCACTGTTTTACAGAAGCTCTTTGCTTTCCAGGACTACCAGGGAATCAGGTGGGAGACCTGCACAGCTTGCTCATTGAAGTGGAGACTCATTTACCAGCAGAGGGAGGGCCATGGGGTTTAAAAGGAGTCTACAGATGTGATCTTACTTCTTTCTTGTCCCCCAAACTCTTCATGTTTAAACATATACCTGTATTCTATAATTTTAAATAGACTGCAGAATTGTATCCTGTGGTTTGCTTGTTTTTTAGGAGTGCTATGGTGAGACACATTTTCTTTAGTGGTGGCCTGATATTTCATTAGTGAAATAATGTCTTTGGACAGAAGATGCCATGTTAATGTAAAGTAGAAGTAACCATTTCTTGCTGTCACCATGTTTGTTTTATATGGGAGAATGTAAAGGAGCAGTAGCAGAAGAACCCTGACCAGCTTAAAAGAAAGCTGTGCAATGGAATTAACTGTCAGAGCACAAGGAGTTTACTTATTTCCATGTGTGAATTATTTTCACTGGAGTGACAGGCATTAATGTAAAAGTTAATTTGGTTGTAAAGTATCAGTTCATCTTTCTGAGGGCTTCATTACCAAGTTGAAGCGAGGTTGTGAAGTGTTGAGCAGCTCTCTGGCTGCCTTTTAAAATAGGGGTAGTACGGGGACAGCATCTTCTACAGCTACTCTTGAGCCTTTTGTTTGACTTTACAGTAATAGCATCAGTTGATGTAGCCATGTGCTGGCCCAGTTGTGATGAGTGCTGATAACAAGCACATCAGCAGATCACTCTGGATATGATGGTCATGAAAGTATGAGATAAATGCCCAAGAAAGTATTCAGGCTTGGTACTCAGGATTTTGTAGCTGGTCTGTGTCAAGGACACAAGTGCAGGAGTGTTTAGATCCCTAGATTTAAAACACCATGGCTAAACCTGCCTGGTAGTAGGTTCACATTTTTATTACTTGTGAGTACCATGTAACTGTTTTCTAATTAAAGTGCTTTAATAATGACCTGAAAAGGAAGTTGGCTCAGATTTAAGTATGGATTTATGGAGTATTTTAGCTAAACCACAGCATGTGCTATGACTCCTATATATACCAACAGTGTAACAGTGCTTATAACATGGTTGAGGCAGAGACTTCAATACCACTCTTTTTTCCAGAATTCAGCCTTGCACTTACAAAATGAGCTGCAACATCAAAACATTCAACAGCCATGTTCACCTGCTTCCCTTGTTTCCTATTACAGTGCTAATTTGTTATTGCTGGAAGTCCACAGCTGTGCAGTACCTTTTGGAAACACTTTCCAGTGGCTCTATTTCAAATATTTTTCTAACTTGGAAGTGCAAGAGGGAAGAGTGGGAGTTTAGTCAGTTCAGAGACATTTTTGTTGTCTGCACCACTCAGCAAAACCTCACTGACTCCCCATTCCAAAGATGTAATTGTGTAGAGGTGCCTGCTCTTGCTCTGATACGTCCTGAGTATCAATAAGAGAAAAGTTGTGGAGGTTTTTTAAAGTGAAAAAAACACTCAGGTGAAAGAAGGTTACTGTTGCTTTCAGGGAATGCTGGGACAGAGTCAGAATACTCTGAAGTAGGTTAGAGCCTTGTTGCAGCGCAGGTGTAGCGTCTGATCTTCCATCAGGTTGCACTGTGCAATCTTAATGTGTTCTTCTGCTCTTGTTATACAGTGGTTTGATCAAGAGTCTAACTTGAAGACAAGCTTTGCAAATGTGGATGTGTATGATGTAAGCAAGGCATTAAGCAAACCACTAAAAGATTCTGAACTGAGAAAACTGTGTTTTGCATTCATAGGAGATGTTGTACCCTTCTGCTTTTAGTCAATATATTTAAAAACAAATGCAAAAATATTCCTTTCAATTCTTTTTTTTTTTTTTTTTTCAAATAAGACAATAAGCTCTCAGTAAAGAGTAGCATTTGGAATTATTTTTCTCACACAAAACATTCTGAAGATGCATCCAATGTATCAGTTTCCCACTGTATATAGACCACAGCATTTTAAAACTCTGTGCCTTGTTAGGAAATGACAGCTGCCAGTGCACTTCTGTTTTAATGAACTTTGATAGAAAACAACTGTGGAATATGTTTAGTGCTAATAAAGCAGTAATTGTGCTAGTGAATTCACTGTTCAATGATGAGCTCACCCTGTAGGACGGTAACCTACTTGCAGAATAACAGTTTACTAAGATGGTGATAGAAGCATATTAAATGTGTTATTCACAGATTTAACCTGCAAACTGAGGTATATTTATACTTGCCAGAGTCTTCTAGGTGTGTATTTTCATTCCCTGCTTTCCTCTTCACTCACCTGTTTAAAGTACTTACAAGCCATGTTGTGCCTGAGAGAGTCTTCCAAATTTTGAGATTGACTTCAAGAAAAATGAGCATCATTATTTGCAAATGCTGCTTCTGAAGCTGCATCCAAAGTCAGCCACCTGGAAACCATGAACAACTGCCCACCTGTACTCATAATCCACTGATTTACTACATTTAATTTTCATGTTCTTTTCTACATGAGTAATTTGTTTTTTAAAGTTTGGATCTGCTCTCTCAAAATGAGTGACTTGCTCATAACATCTGATAGGTATGGCTTAAAATAATCCCACTTTCCTTCACACTTGTTCTTTCTACTCTCAGATTTCCTGTCATGTCCAAACTTGGAGAACATTTACCTGCTAAATAAAAAAAAGAAAAAGAATTCTACTGATTCAAATACTCCTTAAAGTTTAATTCTATTATGATTCCTGCAAAACCAGACAGTGACTAGGCAAAGGGTGAGCCTATCCGTATTTTACTAGTGTGTGCTTTTCCATTTCCTGTTACTTTCTCTTTCATCTGATACATCATAATTCTTAACTAGGTGCCTCAGCATGTGCAGCCTCCAGCAGAACAGGACTCTTCACGAGACTTTGGAATGATCAATCTGCTTTTCTCTTTGAATGAAAGCCTGTTCTGCTCCAGTCCATTGATCTATAATTCTAGACATGACAGTAATTCAGGAAGAGCATCGGCTCAAATAATTTCTACATCTCTAATAATATTTCACAGTGTTCGTTAAAGATACTAGGAAATGACTGGATGGCTCACAGGGGAGTACCAGTGTAGAAACTGGTGAGACACTGTTTTTTCTTTCATCTCTCTCTATAGTCATACTAAATATTTCCTCCACATCTTTGTAATACAGTGATGCAGAAAGTTCAGCAGTGCACACCCTGTCCCAGGGTACGTGTTTCTTCTGCTTCTGACACTGTTCTCTCATGTCTGGCCACTAACATCCTTCTAAGTGAGTGTGACCAGTCAGGACATAGGAACTTTGCCTTCTTGAGCCTTCCTAGAGCCCTCCGGTTCTGTTACCAGCTGACCTGATTTTTTTCTTCCGTTCAACAGTGCAGATAAATGCAAAACATTTCAGATTTTAAAAGTGTTGTCATTAAAATTGTCATTGTTACGTGGATGGGGAGGGTTTAATCCAAAGGACGTTTGTTGATTAAACAACAATTAAATGCGCGTAATACTGATAGATTTTACTTTGTAAGAGGACTACAAGACTGGGAGGATCTCAATGCAGCCACAGAAACTTCCTCTGTGACAATTCAGGTGCTGAGATTGCTGACTGGAGTACTTGAGCAGTGTAGTTTAAGTACAGACTTCAGGGCTTGCTTCAGAAGCAGAGTAAGTTGCCCTTCATGAGCCCTGTGCTGCTGCAGCAAGGCAGGTACTGGTACACCGTTCAACAGTGTGTCAGCCCACCAGCCCTTCTGAATCTCCTCCCTGAACCTTACTATTTGACAGGGGATAAAAAAATAGGGATGACATTTTAAAGTATTTTGCATTACAAACCTTTTTTTGCAAAATCAAATGTGATCTTTTTGTAGCTTGAATCCTGCCTAGCTTGGGCTTGATCACCTTCCCTGCAGGTACTCTGACTGGGCTGCCAGCTGGTGGTACAGCTTTGAAAGAGAGGGTCATGAGGAACTGCACATGCTGGTCTTGCACACTTTGTGTGTGTGTGCCACCGGAGGTTTTCTCTACAGGGTGTTTTGGCTTGTTCATAGCTCTGAAATGTTCAGCTGCTGAAGAGAACTGGGTCTGGAATGCCAGGCAGAACTCCAAAACCATGATGATTTATTAGCTAAGATAAAAGTGGCATTTGTCACCTTCTCTGCTGCTGCCTTAGGGTCTGTCACACACCTGAAACAGTGACCAAAGCACATAAGCAGGCTGCTGCCCCTCACCTGCTGAGCACTCTGAGAGTCAGAAGTGTGTCAGCCAGCAGTCAGATGCTAAAAGGCTGACAGTGAGAAGAAAAAACTCTCTGCATGCATATATACTTTTTTCAAAGTCCATACTTTAATAAATACTGTTATCATTTGCATGCAGATGCCCCATTTGAAGATGTCGAGTTTCCCATTGTCACATACCTGGTTTCTAGAGGAATCCCCAGTGGAATGTACTCATGTGACACATTTGCTCAGTCATTTGTTTCTTGCTTATTCTTGGATAGTGTCTGTTTGAGCTGCAGGTTTTCTTTAGTACAAGTCTCCTGGAAGGTTATTGTTGATGGCATCTATGGCCAAAGCTAGTCTGGAGAGATGAATTATTTAAGGTGACTAATGCTTTTAATGGGCTTGATGATCAATAGTGCTTATAACAATACAATAGCAGGGAATTCTCAGTTGAGAGAGAGGTCATGTATTAAAAAAACTCATTTCAGGAGAAGGAAGGGATCTTCGGACACATTTTGACCTCATGAAATGAGCTATTTCCCAGTGACTTTAATACAATTGTGCATAGATCTCAGTTTTATTATGAGTGTATGATAGTTGGTGTTTCCTTAAAAATATAGTCTGAAGTTGTGTGAGAATCTTCATATTTTTATCTTTGTATTTTTTATTTTTAAAATGCAAGGCTTATGATAAGGAGGAATGAAAGTTTAAAAGAACTATACCTGTGAACTCTGGCAGAAGCTGAACACAAATGTGAAGTATCTGAATGTATTCAGGAAAAATTCTCTTACTTTAAATCTAATTCAATGAGTCACAGCACTAAAATGGCAGAGCACTTACTTTGTTCCCATGTTTCACTTTAAAAACTGTTTTTATTTAGAAGTTTGAATTTTATTTTATTTTTTTAATTTTTTTTGAGACTGTGGAAGTTGTTACAAGGTTTTATCTCTTATGTTTGTGTTTGAGTGGCTTCCTTGCCAACTTTCCTGGGTGGGAATTGCATCATACTGAGGAAAAGGTTTTCAGTTTTGATTTGAGAAAGCTGAAAGTAGAAGGGGAAAAGAGAAAACAGCAAGAGTGTAGTGAACAAAGCCCCTTTCCAAGCCAAGAAAACTATTTAAGAAGACAAAAATGAAGCTATGACAGTAATGCCAAACTCAAAGATTCAAAAATGCTACTCTGTAAATGGTTCAACCTCAAAAAATAATAAATATTGGGATTGTTTGATTAACCTTTGTGTTCTTTAGCCTTGAGCATTTATTCCTCAATATCCCAACTTCACACTTCCTCCTCAGCCCTGGTCCTGCTCCATCCTTGTTTCTGTGTACCTTTAGCTTTTCTTCCCTGGTCAACCTTCTCTACTTGACCCTGTTTCTGTCATTAGTCACTTGGTACAAGTCCTGACTCCTGCTGTGTTCTGGCAGGCCCAGTGTAGTATCTTGTGTCCTACAGGGGCAAATTATTGTTATTTGATGGGCAGCATCTCACCTCTGTGCTGTTGTTCACAGCTTATTAGTCTTTGATCATAAATGTAAGGCAAGAGTCTCATTCCTGATTTGGGGAGAGGGATGGGTGGGAAATCTGGCCTTGTTTTTAGGAAAATTATGCTGAATAACTGAACATGATATGTTACCTTCATAGTGGAAAATTAAGAATATCTTTATAATTATATTATGAGGTTTGTCCTTTGGGAATGAAATATAGTAACTTTATAGGTGTTCCAGTGGAGCAGTTTCAGCCAGAAAGTGAAAAATGAGTCTGTATGTACAACAAATGAATGGATAAAGAGCTTTCCTAAACTCCATGGATTCTCAATGTGTATGTACAAGAAATGAATGGATAAAGAGATTTCCTAGACTCCATGGATTCTGTGTTTTTTTTAAAAAAAAAAAAAGAGACTTATTAATTCTCTCCATCTATAGCTAGTGTATGAAGGGCCAGATCCTAAGATACCTACTCAGGTCGGTTCCTTTGGCAAACTCTGAGGAAGAATTGTGATTAGGAAAACAAACAAACAAACAAAGCCTCTCAGGATGTTACTCTTTACAGTACTTTTCTCCTTAGTCAGATCAAACTGTCAGATGGTGTATCTGCCTTACAAAGGGAAAGGAAACATTGTTTTTCTAACAGTCTTTTTCACAGAAGGTCCCTTTCATCTTTGACTTCCCTAACAGACCTCAGTCCCTTTCCTTGTATAACTTCCCAGTGGAGCAGTAGTTCCACACTCCAGCAGTGTTGTGAAACTACAGCCAGGCTTCAGTGATGAGTCTGACATTCATTAATGCTAATTATTCATGCTCTGTGTGTTATGTGTTTTGCATGTGTATGGACCCCAGCTCTCTCCAGCTATTTTGTTTGATTATGTGAGAGTGCTACCTACATGTTTTCTAAAATCCATTGCTTTTTATGCATATTATCCTCTCTAGTGAAAGGAGGGAAGACAAGGCCAAGCCATTTTGAAATGTCCCTAAATAAGTGTCTGGAAGTGTGCTCCCTGTCATTCAGATTGGGGCTGGTGCATAAAGTGTAAATTTATTAAATTTAATAAATATTCCCATCTCCAGATCCATGGCAAACATGGCATGAGATATGTGGGGTTTCAGGGTGGTATCTTTTAGATATGAGTTTAAATTGTGATTCTTTTGGCTATGTTCCGAGATGGATCTTACATGGAATCAGCTAAAGGATGCAATAACAGACTTGACTTCTCCAGAACAGATTTTCGAGGTGTATTCTAAATTGAAGAGCATTGATGTCTGATCCAATGGAGGGCAGCATTTTCATCTTTTTTTTTTTTTTTTTTTTTAATGGAAGATTTTCAGTTTTTTTTAAAATGAATTGTTATTGAG
>JAWWEU010000125.1:10920343-10986822 GCA_035583155.1 Acropternis orthonyx | reverse complement strand
AAATAAACACATTTGAGAGCCTTAATAAAGTTCTGAAGTCACAACAAACTTCACATATATTTCACTAGGACATTGCCCTCTTTTTTTTTTTTTTTTTTTTTAAAGGAAGAGTTTCAGTTTGTTTGAAAAAGAAGTCTGATTGAGAGATTTTTCAACCTTTTTTTTTTTAATTGAAGTTGCTGTGACAGTTGTTGCTTGGGTCAGCAGAGAGCATGGTCAGCTTCCAATTACCAGGAGCTAATGGAGAAATGCATTTTACTAAATCATTGCCTTGATACAGTGTCACTGATTTTAAATTATAGATGAAGCAGTGAGTATTCTCATGTGCTCACAGGGCAGTTCACAAAGGTGAGTTAAGCTAACACATGGTAGTTGTGGCATACCAGAAATGCATCTGTCAAGACTAGCTTGGAAAGTCCAAGGGTAGTTCAGCTGCATTTCATTCAGCTAAATATACCTAATACTTATGTAAAGTTTTGGTAAGTTTGTTGGGGGGTGTTTCGGTGTTTGAAGTTTTTTTTCAGAACTTATTTCTGAGTAGGCTGGAAAGTGGAGTTAAGCAAATCCATAAAGACTATTCCTGTTCTGGTGGGAATGTTTACTTGATTCTAGGAGCACCTGAGTAATAAAACTCAACAACTAATTCTTACCCACGCAGACCAAGGAAGTCAAACCTCAGCCTTTCTAGTTTTGCTCTTTGTTGTTGTTCACCCCTAATTTCAGCATCTTTTTGCTGTGAATCTAATACCCACAGCACACATCCCTAATGTAAATCAGTTTTGTGTGATGAGGCTCCAGTAAGCAATGCAGTTGTCCGCTGTGCACAGAGATTTGAAAAGTTAGGCCTCGAGACAGATGAATAAATATTAGGAATTCAAGGTCTTCTGGTGTCTAGTCAAGTAAGAAGTCATTACTCTAGTGCTGGTAGGACACAAAAAGCTGAATTTCTGTGTAAAGCCATCATCATCTACTTGCTGTAGTGCACTGCTGTTGCTGAGTCACAAGGAGCATGGATTACTCGCAACAGGTAATTTGGTAGAGATGCACACACTTGCTTTCTCCCACTTTCTGTCTCTGTGTGTATAATGAGGTAAAACGTTCAACATCCAACAGCTCATTGTCTCTATATCCACAGTCATCATAAGATTGTCACAGCTGCACCTGGGTCATCTCTGATCACATCAGATCACTATGTACAGGACTGCACTGTGGTGCATCTTCATCTCTGCACATGGACAAGGGAGATGCTACTGCCTCAAATAATTGATCGCATACTGAAACTCACCTCTGGATTTAATCTAGAGTGCAGCAAATTGTGAGGTTTTTGCTTAAAACTGTGACAACAGCCCTGCAAAAAATGCCTATTCTTAATTTTTTAACTCTGAAACAATTTTGATTTCTGACAAAATAGGTTTTTAAATAACATTTTGCCAGAAATGCTACATAGAAATATTAAAATTTCCTGTAGAAATGAAGAAGTGTGCCATATAATTTACATAAGTGTCGTCCTCCTTAACAAATACGACTCAAGCTTATTGGCAGCTCCTCAGGCCCTGCCCTATGGTATTTTCTCAAAGAAACTGGGAAACCTCTTTAGTTTCACTATTGTTTATGTTGCGCAACTTATTGCTAGCTGCACATGGACATTTCACTGTGTTTGACACTGTACAAATACGGAACAAAAGGATCACTGTTCCAAAGAGGCTGCAATTAAGAGAAACTAAAAAGAGGTGGAAATGTGAGGAAACAGTGGGATAATGACCATGTGCCAGGCAGTATTTCCAGCACACTGACCATCCAACTGTTGTCAAAGTTTTCTTTAGACCATCAAGGAGGAACTGTGGAGAAAGAAAATTGGGCAGTATTGCTGATATGTTTCATCTTTAGGTTATCACCAAATCACCATGGGAAACATGGCAGAAAGCTCGGGAATGTAATGATTAGGCACTCAAGCTTGCATGGAAGTGTGATCAGAATGGAGCATCTCAGTAAGGCACAAGAAGGTGAGGGAAGAAGAGAACTGGGAAACCTGAGCAATCAAAGTGAGTGAGTTGAGTTTGTAGTAGAGAGACATCTACTATTTGAAAACTGCAAGGAGAGAGATGGCCCACACAAAATAAAATGAGCCAAGAGAAATCATCTTTGCAGTAGTATTTTGAATGAAATAAGATAGACAAGATTGCATCTGTCAAGGCCAAGGAGAAGGATGCTGTGGCAATCAAGATGAGAATCAGATTTTCAGCTGTGTGGATGAGTAAGAAAAGTCATGGCTTAGATATGTTATACAGCAAGAATGTACAAGACACACAGGTAGTCTGCTTGTGCTGAACAGATTCACTTCTAATGGAAAGTACAGGTCATTTGTCTCAAGCAGGTGTTTACTGAAACAGTGGTCAAACTGTTCATTTGAGAGGCAGTGGGAGGAAGGGTGAAAAGACAGATGAAAGAGGTAAAGAATAAACTGTAAGAAGGCTTTTCAAAGCACTGCTTTCATATGGCAGCACACTGCACCAGGGGCTGGTGGCATATAGCTGATTATAAACTCAAAGGTGGTCTCTTTATTCAGTGCCTCAGTGCTTCTCAAAGCAGCAGCCTTGGTACTGTAACCTGGCATGAGTACTGTGCATCCACCCATACAGGTGATTATTCTCATAAGCTAAACTGAAACATAAGGGCCTGCAGGACTCAGCAAATACACCTCTGCCTCAAACTCCAGCTGTCTGGGGTTAAATTATTAACCAAGTACTATTTACTGATTTATGAGTTTTCACCAGCCCTGTGTTGTGCTCACCGTAACCTCTTTCCTAGTCAAGTTTGACTTGATAACAGTTAAAAGACCCAAACGTTATTTACTGGAAAATGCCATTAGCTGGAGTAAAAAGTTCTTTGTGTTCTCCCAGTTCGTGTACAGTTTGTTAGAGTAAGACTGCAGACAGAGTCTGACAAACTAGTCTTGGCAGAATCTGCTGTTCTCTGCAATATTTAATTGGACCTTTTCTTCTTCTGACATTGAATCTCTGGAATAAGCCTTTAATGTAAATTAATGTATATGGTTATAAAGATGCATAACCCTTGTTTGGTATTATACTTCACAGATAAAAAAAAACATTAA
The DNA here is from genome assembly GCA_035583155.1 of Acropternis orthonyx. Lineage (NCBI taxonomy): Eukaryota > Metazoa > Chordata > Aves > Passeriformes > Rhinocryptidae > Acropternis > Acropternis orthonyx. The sequence continues at coordinate 10,983,710 of JAWWEU010000125.1, read as the reverse complement.
ATCCCAGTTGAGTTATGATTATGTTCTGTTACCAGGGATCTTTCTTGTATGTGACCCAAACAAGCTTTCCTGTGCAATAAATGTGAGTTCATGTGAAAGCTAGCTTGTAGCTTGGAGAACTTCCTTGGAATATATCTCCATGAAATCTCATTGAGACATAATGTGAGGGAAGGATGCTGGCTGCTCCAAACAAGATAATGTTTTTGTAGTTACTCCTTTTACTTAGTTGGGTGCTGAAAATAAACCCTGAATTCGCAAAAGCTGCAGTTGTGAGGTTTTAGAAATACAGGAGAACAATGTTGAGATCTGGAAACCTTTTGGATAAGGTGACTTAGCTACTTAGGGAAAAAAAAAAAAAGGGCATCATATTTATTACACAGGGAAGCAAGACTTGTACATTTGTGAATAAATGTGTGGCTCCTTCTGTTCCTGAAGAGCAGCAGATGATGTAAGAAGAGGAAGGAATACAAAGAGAGCTGTATGGTGAGGTACGGGGGCATTTGTGGTGGAAAACAGTGATGTCAGTTGTGCTCTGCTCTGGATTATTTCTGTCTGTGTCTTTCAGCACAGTCATTCAGCTGCAGCGTTTTCCTAACAATGAAATACCTGCTGTTGCTTCTAACTTCTGTGGCACTCTGGCATCCCACAGTCTGTTTTTCCAGGAAACACTGTGGCAAACTGGACCTCTCACTGAGATCAGGAGACCTGTGTCCTTCCTTTGAAAACTTCCACTTTTGCCAGAACACAGCTCCCCAAAAGCAGATGGATAATTTTCAGAGGACATAGATGGGAGTCATCTAGAGTGACTAAATGGTGTAAAATAATGGTGTTTGGTTCCCTTCTTCCCACAGTTGTAGGGTCGAACAGCCTTTTGCAGTGTGTTAGTTTTTCTGCTGTTCATGGCAACCAGGGAAAGCCATAACCTCTATGATTTCCTGTGAGGAAAGACTTCTTACTGTCTGCAGAATGTTTCTTGGCACTCAAAATTCATGTGTGCTGCAATAATATGGTGTCCTAGTTAAAGGTTTATAACTTTTTCTTTTTTCAGGATGCTCAAAAATCATGTAACTTGCCAAGCAAAGCTGTAAATGACGTGGTGCCTCTTTTCTGTTAACACTGTCTTGTTAGGATTTCACAATCCAAGGAGTCAGACAAGGTCTTCTGTAATCATTAGAGAAATTAAAATTCTTTTCCTGTCAAATGTGTTACAGCAGAGGAATGTGCAGTTCTGAATTATCTTCAAGAATCTCAGGATCCTATAGTTTGCTTAGGTAGCTTATGGAAGAAAAATATTAAACATTCATTAGGTGAAATAATGTTTGTTTGGTTAATATAATCCATTGCTTCTTGAGTTGCACCTTAATTTCACCCATAGCTACAATGCTACTTGAGAGACTTGAGTAACATTTGACTCGTATGTTATCTTGGGGTCATTTTATACCTGGGTCTCCTATTTCAATAAAAATTTCAATAGGAATAGCAATTAAAAATATACTTGAATTACAGCTTTGCTTTTGTGAAATTACTGCAACAGGCATCTACATCAGGGACAAGAATTTGCCATTTGCTGTTCATTATTTGAGAGTTGTTTCTCTTTTACTGGAAGTTCAAAACTTTCCCAACCATGTATTGTAAATATGTGTTGGCTCATTGCCGGTTAAAATTGGTGTATATTGATACAGTCCAATTATGTGTCTGCAGAAATATAGCACAAAACTGTGATTGTTCTTACTGACTGTATAGTAAGGTCCGTGTGTCAAAACATAGGTTGGACTGATGTTGAGGTGCTTTTGAAAAACAGGATTGAATGGTGATGAGGTTCTTTCTTGTGTCTGTAGCATTTGGGTTTTTTTGCCAGGAAGTGTCAAAGCAGGTTCAGGAGTCTCTCTTTCACTGCCTGGTCTATGCTCTAAAAATACAGTTTGATTACAAAATAACTTCTTTCCCCTCTCTGTCATAACAGGCCAGCTCAAAGTCTGTTTCCAGACTTTTTTACACTGAATCACATTTAACTCATTGAAAAATTACTTTTTTTAATGGTCAATATTGACCTGTGATTTAAAAAAGAAAGAAAAAAGTATTTAAAGAGGTGCATCAGCTGTTGTTCTGTTTTGTTTTTTCCAGTACTGACCATAGGACAGACTAACACTGATATTCACCAAGCAATGTTTGGGTGCAGCTTTTCAGTAGATACACACCACATGGATGTCTGCATTTGTTACACCCATCTTCTTTTGGTGTCATGGCTGGAAACATGAAACATCTTACCGGTACTGCAAAGTGCATGTTCCAGTTCTTAAGAACCAGTACATATAACCCCCCCCAAAATCAGTATGCTTATTTGTTGAAATGTTCCCTAAGTTTTTAAGTGGTCCTGCATTTAGGGAAACATCGTCACAGCTGATAACCTTCTACAAATATCAGTATGCCAGGTGAATTATTTTGTATATGTCTTGCTCTGATTGGTGTAACAGCAATAAGGCCAATTAGGTAACAACACAATGATTTGCTCTAAGACTTGTTTCAGGCGGGGGGAACACTTAGGACATGCTATGATTCCCCTTAGAAGTCTGTGTATTTAAGTCTGCCTTGAAGTCTCTTAGTTCCAACTAGTTCTGCTGGTTTCAGAAGGACTTGGTGAGCTCACCTAGTCTCTCCCATCTTCTGCAGCAAAGAAGTTTTGGGAGAGGAGCAGAACCATTTCTCCTCTCAGGTATTTGTTAGCAGTAGTTCTGGTTCATGTAGTGCTACATGGACTTGTTTCTTCCTCTTCAGTCTTCATGCTTTAATTTATGTAGGCAACAGAATAAAAGGGGCTTGAAGACTGTGCTGTTGATTGGAGATGAATGAATGGAGAAGGATCTTCCTGAGGGATCAGTTCTTCTCTCCTTTCCTTTCAGTTGTATCCCACTTGACATAGGGGGAGCAGGACTTGTGCCAGAAAACAGGGTAGAGCCTGAAGCCTCAGCAGTATTTCCACTGCTGTCAAGCTGTTCAAAGCAAGAGCACCAGTTCTTTAGTCTGATTGTGTTTCAGCATCAAATGAGATGAGTAGTTTCTACTTCTTTCTTCCCACCTCCATCCTGGCAGATAAGGAATAGCCCAGGATTTTTACCCCTCGGTTCATGGTCTGCCACCCCCTTGGGTGCTCTTTTAAGCCCACTCCAAATTGTGATCTTGTTCAGACTATTTCTCCTTCTCTGGAGAGCTGTTATTTTATTTTGAACAATGCCAATATTAGTTGGGGTTAATTTATCCCATTGCTTATCTCTGTTCTCATTTAATGTTCAGTTGCTTTTCCTGTTTTAGTACTTATCAAATAATTGCGGAGTGAGAGAGAAGATCTAAATTTTGTTTATCATATATTAGCAAAGTTTTAGTACAATTTTCTTCAGCACCAACTTTTCTTGACAACAGAAAACAGTCTTTGTTTCAGGAAGAGAGGTGTCTACTATAATTTTGAGGGCTCTAGCACTATACTGTAAATCCGACTTTACCTGAAAAGGATCTAGTATTGTTTTATGTCTTCGAGGTTTTTAGATTTTCAAGAAATGTAGAAAAGTCCACCTACTTCTCCATATTTTCCATTTCTTTAGATTATGATCTTTCTTGGTGCTTTAAAATTAAATTGAACTGTGTGGTTATTCTTCTTGGGAATAGATTGCAAATTTTCAGCCCCCTGATATTTTGATTTAATATTTCAATGTACAGAATATAAACCCATATAGCTGCTTTTCCAAACACACAGGCCAGCTGCCTGCATCCTGAATCTAATGTTGCCTATGACTTTCCTAATTATCTTCTGCATTCCCTACTGAGTAAGACATAATGCTTATCAGCATGTTTTCATCAATTTTTGCTCTTCCTCATTGTGTTGCAGAGTCTTTTTTTTCTTTCTCAGTATGATCTCTTTTGGAACGGATGTTTCTCTGTTTTACAAGGCCCTAATCTTGCAATCACATAACCCATCTAGGTGCATTGTTCAAGATATATTCAAGACTCTAACTTGATTTTAACTTACCTCCAGAGACTAGTTTGGAAGACAATTAATAGTATCTCAGTTTCTTCTCACTAACCATATTCTAAGCAGAATTATTTAGGAATTTAGCTGAAGGTGAAGTTACACAAAACTGGAAAGGTTACAGATCAACATAAGTGGATGGTTGTATGCACTGATCTAACAGAATAGTTAAAGTAATTATATCAAAGCTGATCTTATTATGGCTTGGTATTACAAAGAACAGGAGTAGTATGTGTCTCTTGTCAGCTGATGGCTTTAGGAGGTTATGGTGACTTCTGTTTTCTGTTGAACTACATAAATTAGGTCTTCATCACTGGGGAGCATCCAGAAAGTTCTGAAGTATAATTGTTGACCTTTAAAAAAAAACAAAATCTTTGTGCTTGTAGATGAGCAAGGAGTACAGAGGTTTCTGCTGAAGTGTCTGTTTGAGTGCCTGCAGAGGAGAAAAGCTGTTTAAACTACAGGATTTTAATGCAGAAGAAACAGGTGAAGATTGAGAACTGAGAAGTTATCATTAGTTTGAGCAGAGTATCTTGGTTTGACAGCATTTTTGTGCTCACTTGCCTGAAGAGAAACCTGCTTTAGAGCATACAAGGCAGAGGCAAAGCATCTGGGTTAAAAATACTTGCTTTATAGAAAATTTGTCTTAGGTCCTGTGGCTCTTTTCCTCCCTCTTCTTCTTCCAGAAACAAAAGCATGTGCCTTTTGCTCTAGATTAGTTTGCTTGCCAGTTATTAATGCTTAATTCCACAGCCTTTTTACTGACTGTTGATCAGGGCACCTTTGGCCTGAAAGTGAAAGGCATCCATTCTGATCACTCTGTGCTGGGATGCTGAAACACTTTGGCTTATTTTCTCTGAATAATCTTCTTCCTCTTTCCTTGGAAATAGCAACAGGTAGGGTACATAATTTGCTACCCACTCTCTGCTTAAACAAATAATTTTCTTTTTCAAACAAATGATGCCTACAAGAATGGTTTACAATGTACAGAATATGCATTACTTTAATTTATTTTTAGCCTTAACATTTACTCAAAAATGTTCTGATCAGACTGAATTTATTTACGCTTATCTAAGTAACAAAAGAATATTTGCACATTTCCAAATGAAGTGTGAGCAGTTGGTAACTGCAATTTGCTTTTGTTATTTTATTTGCCTGCCTGTGACTTTCACATGAACAGCATGCTTCTAAAATGCTTATTTGCAGATGTCATTTTAAATATTATTTTTCAAGAGTTTATTTTTCTTAGAAAACAGATGTCTGTAATTATCCTCTTTGACCTTGAGACTTATCAAAGTCAAATAGGTAATCAACCAATCAGACAGGCTATCATTATCAGAAGAAAAGTAATTATAATCTGAATATGTTTGAACATGATTATTACAAGGCTTAAACAGTCACACTTCTGATTGGGACAGAACTAAAGACATTATCACTTCATAATTCACATGATGTAACTTCACTTATCCTTGTAATTTAGGAATATGAAGAGCTACATTTATTGAACAGTGTAGTTCTTAAAACTTGGGGGGGAAAAGTATATAATACCCTCTCTAAAACCAGAAGGAGCCTTCTCGAAATCTTTATATTGAAATTAAGGAATTTAAAAACATGAGAAGTGAAACATAATAACAGAGCAAGCTCTTAAAGGGCTGAAGAGTACAGCATGTATTTATTTGTGTATGAAAATGCACTTGGAATGGAATGTTTTACTACTCTGGATCCAATCTAACAAAGCACTGAGAGTCTCCTTGGCTCTTAGCATTTAGATGATCAGCGCTGTCTCCTGGGGTCAAACCTTGTGTGTCTCCTTCAGAGCATTCCTTTGCACACTTAGGGGTGTGGGAGGTGAAGAATCCTTTGCTGAGCATGTCTTGAAAGGCACAGTACTGGGGCTGTCCTTGGCTGAGGTCAGGAACGAGATGGCCATGCCACTCCTCTGGGGCCGCTGCCCTGGGAGATGGAATTACACTGTTTGGGCCCCTGTAAGTACAGTTGCAGGGAAAGATGGAAGCAGATTTTAACCTCATCCATGGCAGTTCTGAAGATCGGCTTGCAGATAGGGAAATTTGGTTTTTAAAATGGGAAATTGTGGGAATGTGAAAAAATGAAGAAAAAACTGTTGATAATTGGAGGATGGCGAACAGAAGGGGGGAAGGAGAATTCTTTAATGCACAGGGTTGCCCATGGTAGATATTTTGAGCGCTAGGGTGGGTTGCTTTTACCTTATCTGACAGGTAAAACTTGAGCTCAAAGCTCAGAAGTTACTTTAAATCAGAAAGATTTATTTTAAAAGAAAATTCCTGTGGATCTGAAGAACAATGCAATCATGTTCAGCTGCTGAATATCCCTGCCCTGCAAGAAATAACCATGATGGTTGATTTCCCAAAGTGTGAGCTAGCAGAGCCAGTACCAGCTGACAGAAAAATGCTCATCAGGGGATAGTCAGGACTCTGTTTAGAGTATTTCAGTGCTATGCTCTATGTTCAAATGAGGTGAAACAGGGTGGTCTGAGATCTTCTGCTTCAGAAATTGAATGTTTTTCCCCAACATAGCAAAGGCACGAGTTCTATTATTTTGATCCTGTGCAAAATGAGTGTGCAGAGTAGGGGCTGGCTAATTAAGAAGTTTCAAAGAGGGCAGAAGCTTTCCAGATCCCTGGGGAAATCTCTCAGAATAATGTAACTGCACTCTTGGCCATTTCTTGGGTCTTGCACATACTCGGGAAAAAAATTATCAGCATTAAATTCTCTGTGGACCATTTGAAAATCAAATAATTTTAAAACATGAGGAAATAGATTCTTTCACAGCAGGATATGGCCTGTGGCAATATGAATGGGTTTGGAATTTTTTGCTTGGGACGTACTTCAGAGCTTCAGAGATTTGTAAGGAGTCTTTTCACACCTAGAAGATGTCTTGGTGCTTACCACACCTCTGAAGAGGAATCAATACCCTCACACATAATTTAGAATAACCTGAAGGCTACCAATCTTAATTAAAGCAAAAGAAATTGAAGTTGTTCTGTAAAGAGAGAAAATACCTTAGCCATAATCAATGAGACAATTTGCTTGGAGAAAGAGGGAGTAGGGAGGCTGGAAATTCTGCAGAAGTATTTAGCTCCCCCCAAAACTCACTGGTCTGCAGACTTTTAAAGGTCTCCATTCCCGTTACAGAAGGCTTATGTGTACACTGACCCATATTTCAAAAGCACTGCATCGGATGGATGAAAAAGGGTAACCATTCCAGGAGTCAACTGCATGATTTAACATTTTTCAGCACTGAAAAGGGAGCTTGTGGCTCTTTCAGCTCAGCTATATTTCAGAGTCTTTCTGATGCTGGACACCACTATTAGAACTTACTGTCTGACATAGACACAGTGATGTTACTGGCTTGGTACAAGAGATATCTAAGCTCTCCATGGAGAAATTACTTGCACTATCTGAAATTTACAGCAGTGATTAAACTTACAGGAGCTGTAGGCAAGAAAGTTTAAAGGCAGGAGATGAAGTCCATCACTGTGATGAGGACTTTGGATTCAGGGGTTCTCAGAAAATGCTGTCACATGAATGGAATAAATTAGTATTATGATGTTGCTGCTGTGTTTAAGTCCAGACATGAACAAAATCATGCTACTGGTGCCTGTAGACAGTGTTGCAAGTGGTTTCTTGTCTTTCCATGCTGGAAAGCAGGGAAGTGGCTGTTCAGTGAAAAATGTGTCTGCCGACAAAGAAAGCATGGTTGTCATTTTTCCTCCTTGCTTGTCAGAGGTGGAAATATCCTAGTGCCTTGGCAGGAGGAAAACAGAGACCAGAATTACCCTGTATTGCAGTTAAAGGCTTCCATGCTACTAGAATAACATATGACTTGCAATTTTAGTTTCTACTAATGAACTAGAATTAAATGTTCATATTCTAGACCTGCAGCTCCATATCAGGGATGAACTAGAAACACCCTTTTCTGATTTGCTAAAAGACATTTGGGAGAGAAGGAATAAAAGCTCTAGAGTGACATGGACAAGATGGAAATCAATTTGGGGTTTTGTCATGAAAATGCTCTGATAAAAAACTAGGTCAATCATTCCATAAGTCAGCTGTTGAGTTGCTTAATTCTTGTTGGACTCTCAGAAGTGACATTTGGGACCCAGACGAGGAGTGTGTCTGATATCCCAGACAGTCATAGATGGAATGATTAGGTTTTCCTTGGGCTTTCTGGAATTATTTCCTTTTATCAGTAAGAAAAGTGAAACACTAGAAGCTATTACCTGTGGGAGCATGGAGAAGAGATGTGCAAAAGCCAGCTGAGGAGATGAGAGATTTCCCTGCCGCTGTTGGCTAATGTAGGGTCTAAGGCATTGAACTAGAGATATGAAGGACTGTATTTCAGAAGCAGAAAGTGAGAAGAACCAATGAAGTGTAGGTTATTTGAGAGGCAAGAGAGACAGCTCATTATAGCACAGGACTGATTAAAAGGCAGGCTGAGGTTTCTGAGCGACTGCTCTTTGTTCCTTGTACATTTAGCAAATCACAATTTTATATATATTTCTAGCAGAGAAATCTTATCTTGCCAAAGAAATATTCAAGGAATATCACGTTGTTCTTGCAGTGGCCTTTAGAACACGCTGTGGTTTGGCCAAAGGTAAAGGGGCAACAGGGTGTTTTGAATGTATGATACTAAAGGCAGATGTTGAAATTCCTTGTATTGTCCATTCTCTAAACTACTTACAGGTGTAATGGTTTAAGCTCAGATGGAAATGGAGCACCAAAGAGCTGCTCATTCAGCCTCCCTCTTGGTCCCCCCTCACCCTGGTGGAATGGGGAGGAGAATCAAAGGAAAACTTGTATGTTGAGATAAGAGCAGCTTAATAATTGAAAATAAAGTAAAATAAAATAATTATGGTAATTAATGGTAACTTGTCCCAGCTATGCTCCCTCTCCCTGGTAAGTCATGAGACAAGGGGAAGAAATCCTTGACTTAGGATAAACACAACTTAGCAAAAACCAAAATATCAGTGTGCTATCAACACCATTCTCATTCGGAATCCAAAACACCATATAGCTATTGTGAAGAAATTAACTCTACTCTAGCTGAAACCAGGACAACAGGTTATGCAAGTGAAATAAAAAATTTTATTTACATTGGATGCTTTTAGCTCCTCGGTAGTGAGAAAGCTGATTCAACAAATATTTTCTAATCTGCTTTCTATCCAAAGTTATTGACCTGTCTGTCATTTGTGGAAATTAATCATAATTTACTACGTCTGGGTGGATTTTTCTGAGAGAGAGAAAAAAAAAACAAACTGCTTTTCCATCTTTCCTGTTAATTCTTGCAATGAGTTGACACTGTGCATGTCTACTTCTACTATTGAAGAATTCTTTACTCTGTCTTAAACAACCCCAGTATCTTTCCTCAGGAATCTGAGCTCAATTAGGCAGCTTATCTACTCCTCCTTCGAAAATTCATCTGTTCTGCATCACAGCTAATCCTGAAACTTGGCATGAAATTATGCACCATTTATTTTCCATTACCATGCTGTATTCTTCAGAAGGTATGACAGGAAGGTTAATGTTCACTTAAAAGTGGACATATTTTCAAAGCACAAAATATTTAGAACTATTGAGCCTCTACCTTTGGCTCAAGGAAGTCCCTGAGCTACAAACACTTTATGAACATGGCCAGTATATAGTTATACTCTTCCTATCAGTATTCTACTGGTTACTGTTGGAAATACTGGGCTGGATGAACTGTTTGGTAGCTTCTCTGTAGTTGTTCCAATGTATTTCATACAAAAAACCACAAAGTGTATCCAAATTTGAACAGAAGCAGCTATTTAACTTCATTGGATCTGAATGTTTGTAGCATGACAAGCACAGAGAGCATTTCTATGTGAGGATTTCACTTGAATCAGGATGGATACATGTGTATCTTGGATGCAAACCCCAGTCTCACTTAAATTGTGGGCCCTGCTTTTTAAGTGTGCTTGTGTCGTTACATCCTTGTGCTTCCAGACATCTTTATCTCTCACTAACTGGACAGAATATCTTCTCTTGTGACCAAATTTGGGACAACAGGATTTGAACCTCTGTTTCGTATTCTAATATCAATAGCCCTGTGTTTTGTGTGATATTTACTGGCAGTTCTTCAGCCTAATGCAGATTAAAAACCTGTTTCAAGGAGGTTCTTGTTACCCTAGTATGTGTAGCTGAAAAATAAAACAATCTATTGCTTAGGAATAATTTTCAGCCTTGAGAATGATGAATATTTAGTACATAGTTAGTTGACTCTATCCCCAAACAAGATCCTTTTTCAAAACTACAGTGGCTCTTGCCTTATGGCCAACCTCTTTGTAGCTGTTTCAAGAAACTGTGTTACCTAACTGAGAACTGACTCTCACAAATTCTCCCCCTGGAAGGTTCTGAAGAAGGTTGAAACATTTACCAGGGTACAGAAGAGAGATGGCAGTGACACTGCTTCCACTTGAAATCCTATACAGTTGCAGAAAACAAATGTTGAAAATAATGCGTAGTACTAACTACTGAGCAGCCCCACCAGTAACATATTTGATCATATCTCTCTTTTCAATTTCCACTTATTATTGTGATTTTAATTTTTTTAATAGCAAAACTACATATGATATATCTTGCAGAGGCAGCTTTTGATAAGCTCAAGTGAGTCTAAATGTCTGGCTTTCTTTGGCTTCCTCTGTGGTATAAGCATTTGATCAGTGATCACATCTTTGCCAAACTTTTCCCTCTGTTTTTAAATATCCCAGTATAAAACAAAGTAACACAACTCCTATGCAGAACTATAGTTAATAATATACTTTAAATATGCTTTTTAATGTACTTTGCTATGCTTGTGTTCATAGAATCATAGTATCATTTTGGTTGGAAAAGAGCTGTAGGATCAAGTCCAACTGTTAACCCAGCACTGCCAAGTCCACTACTAAATTGTATCCCTCAGGGCCACATCTAGAGTTTTACTAAATGAGAAGTAATCAGCTTAAAAGCAGTGCACTAAAAAAAAAAGAAAAAAAAGAGCAGTGGAATTTAGTAGCAGTTTTGATACAATGTCTTTGTAATAATAATTTTGTTAGGGTGAGTTGATTGCAACGAGTTTTGACTTAAGCTAGAAGGGAATTAGGTATTTTGCACTCTACAAATAATACCAAATATAAGAGGTCTCCAGAGAGCTGGAGAACTTACAAAGTGTTAGTGACTTAATCATCTCAGCAGCTGGAATGCTAAAAGGAAATTATTTTTCAAATTACTTTTCCAGGATTGTGTTCTTAAACATTTAAATGTAGATCCACAGATGAAGAACAAGGTATGTGTTAGTAATCCCAGTCACTTTAGTAACTGATACATTTATATGTGTGCTCAGGGAAAATGTGTGTCAGAACTGAACATGAGAATGCTGGGTTATGGTGCAAAAAGCAGGAGTAAGGACTAAGTGTCTGCTGAGGATCAAGGAGAGCTTCCCAACATTGTTTGACGGGCCTTGCACTGAGGTGTACCACAGGCATATTTCCATCTCCAGCCCTGTCCTCCTTGCTTTTCCCATGCAGAGTGTCTGACCTGGGCGCTGCCACAACACTGTCATAGCCACGGTGCTGGTACCGCAGAGAAACTGGGCTCTGGGAGCCTGTGTTGTTACTGAGATCGATGGCTGCCAAGCTGACAGGAGAGCATGTGTGGCAAGAAGAAACAGGGCTTAGTTTGGATATTGTTGCAGAAAACCTGCAAAAAGGAAGTGTTTGTAATAAGACGATTAGAAAGAACTGTGTGAACGATTTTAATTTGGGATGGCTTTTAATGAATCTGAACTGCAGTTATCTCTCGGGACCATACAGTATGCCACATTCACCTGAATCGTTTTTCTTTAAATATAAACCTTATTAACAACAAAGAATATTTTAAAGTTCTTGTGAATCTACTCCCGTTGTTGCACTTTGGAAGGGAAGTAATAATGAGATACTTCAGCTCTTCCTTAGTTGGACAGGTCTTCCAAATATTCACTGTTAGTGTTGTCTGTGCCTGTTCACTAATTGTTTTGGGGAGGTAGATTTCTTTTCAGTACATGTTTCAACGCGCCTAAGTGAGCAGAAAGGATCACCGTTTGAGTTGGAAATTTCTTTTGGTGAAATTTACACAATAAAAGAAAGCTGTAGTAGTATGAAATGTAATGGTTAGGGTTTGCAGGGTTTTAATCTAGAGCTATTTCTCAACTTCAGCGTTCTATTAAACTACATGAGTTCAGGAAAAAGCATACTTCAGTATTTGTAGGGATCACAGTGTACTTTGCCTAAAAACTCTTTGAGAGAAAAGGAAAACAAATTGCAGTATTTAAAACAGTGCAAGTATGGAAAAGAAACTCACATTCTGGCGATATTTTACATTTGTATATCACCTCCTTTCCCAACATCCACAAAGTTGCAATAATGCATTACAGACTTGCAGTATCCTCCTAAATTGTGTATTAGTCTCTGTTTCATTGATAGGGAGCTGAGATACAGGAATACTTGTGATTTCTCAATTCATTCAATAAGCTAGTTAAAATAATGGAATATTATCCCTTTTTTTTTTTGAATCATAATTGTGTTTGAAGCAAAAAAAATATTTTTCTCTCATAAAATAACAGAAAAAAAAAAAGGAAGGGGTCTCTTGCAGTTGTAAACTTCATCCCCATTAAGAGTTCTGCTCTGTTTATATCAGTTGTGAAATATGTCTGTTTAACTTGTTCTCTAGTGACAAATACACCACAGCCTCTCCAGGCGATATGTTTCAATGTCTCCCTGTGCTTATCACTAAAAAAGTTTGCTGCAATTTAAATCTCTTACTTCTTGTTCACAGTGGGCATAGAGAACAAATTACTCCTTTCCTTTGAAAACTGTGACCATACTCCCCCTCAGCCTTCCTGTCTGGAGATAAAACAATTGCACTTCTTTTGATCTTCCATTGTAGGTCATGTTTTCTAACCTTCTAATGATATGGCTGATGCCTCCATAATACTAAATAAAGCAGAAGGATTGCTTCACCTGTCTCACAGAGCAATTTTGTGTGGCAAACCAAATACAGTGTTTGCTTTTTCCCTCCCCAGAGTGCCACTGCTGATTCACACTGCTTGTCCTGTGTTGGAGGTCTGTTCTTCTGCAGACAGCCCACCCTACCACTCAAGCCCCAGCCTGGCCTCTGTGTGCCCACCTTGCAGTTGTCAGCTATGGGGAGGGGCTCTCCCCATCTTATCTTTGCATTGTGCCTCTTCATCAGTGGGGAGGAACTCACGAGGCATCTGGTTTGCTGCTTTAGGATCTGGCCGTCTCCTCCTTTCTAGGCTGGATATATAGAGGTAATGGGAACATAAACCAGAGACCATCCAAGCCATTATTACTGCAAACATTGCCACAAAGTAACTGCTTCTATAAATTCTTCAAATATAAGTTTTCTCTTGCCTACACCGTGTTGACTGGAAGATCATTCCAGCATGTTGGCTCAGCATCCGAGGGTGGTGAAATATTTGACCTAGTTTAACTGTATTCACTTGCTCTCAAAGCAGAATGTTCTCTGTGGTGTTGATACCTGTGCAAAGCACAGTCTTGTCCTTTCTTTCTTGCGTAAGTCCCTGTAAGCCAAGGAGTTTCAATCGCCTTCCATGTGACAAGTGCTATCAGCGACAGGGTTGCCTTTGGCGGCATTCCATGTTTGCCTCCAGTTTTCCTGGGTCCCGGTGGCTGCAAAGAAGAAAAAGAGAAAAAGACAATCTGCAGCATCTGGTGGGCAAAAATCAGATGACATATTGTAGTTTATTTATCTATTTTATCTTCATCGTTTGCATTTCTACTCAAAATGTTTTGATGAAGTTTTACTCAAACAAGAGCCAGCCCTCTTATTAATATGCGGTGTCCCGCCTTGCCGCACCAGTGTCAGTGAGGCCTCTGCAGCCGCACCTGCCGGACCTGGGCTTTTTCCCTGCTCCTAGGTCCAGCTCGCATCCCTCCAGCGCTGCCCCTCCGCCGGCCCCTGGGTGGCGCCTCTGCAGCTCCACGGCCTTGGGAAGCGGCCTTGGGAAGCGGCGGGAGCGGCTCTGGGATGCGGGAGCAGCTCTGGGATGCCGCGGGGCTGGCTCTCCCCCGGGAGCTCCGCGGGACCGGGAGCTGCCCCGTCCCGGCGCTCGGTGCCCGGTGCCGATGGAGCCTCCCCGTTCCGGCAGGATCCAGCCCGCAGATTCTCTGCGGCTGCCGGCGGGTGTTCCCCTTGCTGCGTTTCCCTGGATGCCAGGGTTGGCAGCTGTGCCGGATCGTTAAAGGGCATTCCGGGCTGGGCGGCCGCGGGGGTGGCTCTGTCAGCGGCGGGGCGCCGTGCCCGCTGCGGGCACCCGGCCTGGCTGGGGCAGCCTTTCCAGTGGGAGCCTTTCCAGCGGGAGCACCGCAGCTGGAAGCGCAGGGCTCGTCCCACTCCGAGCGCAGCCAGTCGCGGAGCCGCGCTGTGGGAGCAGCGGGGTGGGAAGGCTGGAGCGCTCCTGCTCCCTTCATGGAATGATGGAATGGCGTGTTGGGGGCACACCCGCCCCCCAGGATTTACCCTGCGCTTGGTGCAAGCGCTGAAATAACCAAACGGACCAGACTTAGGGAGGGGATCGGAAATAAGAAGCCACCGATGAGCCGGACTTCCAGTGTCCGCGGTGTTGCTTCAGGTTCTCTGTTAGTTACCGAACTTGTTAGGCAGACCATCAGTTTTGGGACGGGGGCTGTCACAGGGGTTGTGGTTACATCTGCATTAGAAGGAGTGGCATACAGTGGGAGTGGATCTGTGCAGTGAGTCTCGCTGATGCCAATGACCGTGTTTCTTGGGATGCTTTACTTTGTGCTAGCTCTGGTCTGGAGCAGTCCAGTAGTGGCTGGAATACATCTTCCAGTTCAGCTTCAGTTCACAGAATCTCAGATCTATCACTCTTCCTCATGCTGAGCAACAATATAACAGTACCTACAGAATCCACCTCAATTAATCAGTATCTGTATAATTTCCATTCAAAATTTGGAAATTTCAGTGCTAGTGCCCAGGTTGAACACATCTGATCCCTGCTGTAAGTACAAACACAATGACTGTTCACATTTTTGATGTGTTTTCTTCTCATCGTAATGTAGACATATTCAAGTAAAAGTCACTTAAAACCTGGGATCTGTTTTGATTTGTGAAGAGCATTTGCATTATGTGCTGGGGTGAAGAGCTAAGTTCTACAACGTTTGCTTTCAACAGGGGATGCTTACAGTTGGATGTTGGATTTTTGTATTTGAAACCAGAACTGGCCAGTGGAATTACCACTGAATCACAGAAAGCAGAGATGGAAAAGCCCAGTTACGTCATCTGGCCTTTCTCCTTCCTGTTGAAGGATTGTTGTGTACCAAATACTTTAGTGCTTTTTCCAGCATAGTTTTAAAAGTCTCCAGGGATGTGCCATGTGCCTCTTCCTTCAGGCAAATATTCCGTAACTTTCTGTACTTTACTGTTAGAAATCTTTTCCTGAGATTTGACCTAAATTTCTCCTTTTTAAAGTACATTCCATTTGCTGAAGATTTACTACCTTGAACCATTCTAAGTAATTCCAGTCACTCTTTGGTATTGACATTTCTAACATGCTTGTTATTTCCTAATGCTTTGTCCCTTAATCAGAACAGCTATCCATACCTGTCTTTACAGTCTTATACCACTTCTACTTCAGGCTGTAGGCTCATAAGGATTTTTGCAGTATTTGTTGCACTTCCACCCAAAGTTCATTTTCTTGAGAGTGACTTTTAGGAGAGTGAGTTTTTGATGGTTAACATGCCTGAAATTGCATCTTTTCTCTGGAGGAAAATTGTACAAATGCTGTCATTATGGTTATTATTTTTCAAAAATGTACTGGTAGAAACAAAAGATTGTCTCTAATTCCCAGGCACTGGCACAGGTTGGAATCTCCGTCCTTGGAGACAGTGAAAACTCAAAGCACCTGTGAGCCACTGGCTTGGAGTAGGGGGCTCAGAGTAGGTAATCTCCAGACATGTCTCCTAACCTCAGCTATTCTGTGATTCAATAGGAAAAGGATGGATCTGGGACTAACAGAGGTAATTACACGATAATGCCATCTGAGTTTGCACACCCAATTCTTAGTGTTTTATAACGTTAGATGTATTGAGCATAAACATTTTTATTGATCTATTATGTTTGTTGGTAGTTAGAAGCCTACGAAATTTCCTTTAGCAAATCCTGTAGCTAAGTCACTGGGAGCTGCAAATTGCCTAAAATCAGAATATCAGCTGAGCTTGCTCTTGTTCAGCATTTACAAGTAACAGTAAAGGTTAGAATTTTGAGGTGTATGTCCATCCTTGAAGGTGGACAAATAGAAATTTGCATTATTCTTAAGGAATACTACTAAGCAAATTAGTTTCAGAAGGTTATCAGAAGTTGAAAAGGCAGAACAAAGAACTACCCACTCCAGCTTCATGTAATGTGTCCCTATATGGCTTATATGGCCTCTTCTGCTACTTCACCACTTCTCTTTTGTCCCTGAGTCTCACACACCTCGGGACACCGTTTAGGTTTACCATGAACTTTGATGACTGGCAGCAAGTCTTTTGCACTGTAAGAGATAAGAGCCCTGCAGTGCTGCTGAAGCCCACGGGAGCCAGCACATCCCACTCAAAGAGAGTCTTAATCTCCGTTTGCTGTCCCCGTGGGACAAACAGCTCCACTGCGGGGTGTGCAGTGCGGGCTGTCAGTCATGCGGAGAGCAGGATTCCACTGTAGTGGGTCACTCGGAGCAGCAGCAGGGGCCAGGGAAGGAGGCTTTCTGCCCTTTCAACAGGTGGATTTAAGTGAAGAACCAGAGAGGGAGGAGAGAAGCTGAACTATCCAAATCTTTTAGTATCTCTGAGGGCGAAGCGGAGTGTCCCTCTCTCTTAACTTTTACTGCCAGAGTGCAGGAACCTCCTCGTGGGTGTCCACATTGCAGACCCTGGGGGCTCCCAAAGCGTGGGGTTAGTGTCTGGGCAGGAAGGTGCCGCTTTGCCCTGTTCTCAGCAGCCCTTTGCAGCTGGTTGTAATTACACACTGCAGCTTCAGAGGAAGTTGCTGGCTGTGGGGAGTGTGCAATGCGCGGCTGCAGGGCTGCTGCTTTTAAGGGTACAATGGAGATGGGAGAGAGTGGAAAAACAGTGGCACGGGGTGAAGGGGAGGGTGAAAGCCTAATTATCCCCCACTTGAACTAGCTGCCTTGTTAAACCATTACATATTTCTGAAAGTCTCTTGATAGATGTAGATCCTAAATGAAGTCAGATGAGGGAAAGATCATATTCAGATGCCAGGAACTCTTGCCACAAAGGACTAAAACTTTAGAAACAAAAAACTCTCTAAAACTATCTGCAAAGCTATTTGTTAATTATTTTACGACTCTCTAAAAAAAAAAAAAAAATTAGGCTGATTTATATATTTTGGGGGAAAAAATTACATTGAGATGACATATTGCAATGACTATTTTTGGTCTTACCATTTAAAATTATAGAGTTATAATTAGAGCAGTGCAAAATGCAGCTATTTTGATTCTCACTGGGATTCACACAAACATTTTCTTTGGTTTCAATCATTGGATTCAACCCTCCACTCAATGCTGATTCTGCTTTGAATGCAGAGGATTTCTTATTTTTTGATTTTTAAACAGCTAAACCAATTTGTACTTGAGAGGTTTTGCTGGCTCTTGACCTTAAGCTATTTATTTTTTTAACATCACCTAGTAATTGCCTCAAGATTGCCAAAAGAATCGCAAACATTTCTCTGAAGGGGGCTTATTCGTACCAGTTTTGCAATGAAATCCAAAATGAGGCAAATTTTGTCTGGCACTGACATTGTAACAAAAGCTCTGGTTGTAAATCCCAGGAAGAGAACATTTGTAATGGAAGTGACCAGTGAATCCTAAATAGCAACGGAACATTTTGCTAAGAAATGTGTACACCTAGAGGGGGAAAAAATTGTTCCACTCTTGATAGAAAATCAGCAGCTTACTCAGAGCTATTCTTAGATATCAGAGTCAGTCATCAGCTCCCTAGTTTGTGGTTGCATCCTTCTAAATTTTGGGCCCTTCAAGCAACTATTTTTAACAGATACAGCAGGCAAGGTGCATAGAGAAAAGGTGGGCAAGGTTATTTGCTGTGCCAGATTATATTTGGGGGGTACGGTAGAGCAGTGACTGGGGTAGGGTTTTGAGGGTTTTTTTAATTCCTTTTACTCTGTTTCTTAGCTGTAGGCACTTCTTGGGGCCATCCAGATGAGTTATCTTACATCACAAAGTGCCTGATTAATTAGGAGCTGCCTAATGACATAAGCAGTTCTCTCAAACAGTGTCTGTGCTGTATGTGAATCCTGCATGTAGCTGGGCAGATACAGCTGGCAGACAACTCAAGGTTACTCTGGCTGCTTTACCACCAGAGGATGTTAGAACTGGGGAGCTTTGGACAGGCTTCTCAGATACACTTTCCTTTTGAAAGCCTTACAGGTCTCTTGTTGAGAAAGAGTCGTAAGTTGAGCATTTAGAAGTCTGTGATGGGGAGGTGGATTTAACCAAACTAGTGCCTAACTATTATGCTATTGCTTCTTTCTTTCTCTCACCCATACAATAGATATGAAAGAAGGAGTATTATGTACTGCTGATGGACCAAAATCTACTCGGTTTAAATATATGTATTTTTATATATATTAAAAAAGTAAGTAAGAATAACTTCACAGCTTTCAATAGAATTACTCCAGATAATCCTAACTTCAAAGCCAGTTGTGTCTCCAGGTGTCTCTTAACGTTCTCTTAGACCCTGTCTCCTACCCAGACCAAAAACTTGCTGCTATTCCCACCTTGTCATACATTAGGTTTCTGTGGAAATCAGACTGTAGAGAGAGAAGGCTGATATCAATGTTAAGACAAGATTTGATCAAGACCTAGGAAAACTCTTGCAGTTTATATATTGTCAGGTTACCTGCACAAATGGGGGGAATAGAGCTCTGTAGCTCATAAATCTGTGTTTACTTAGGTGAATAAATAGCCTTGTTGTTGGAGACAGAGAACTGCAAATTCACATCAGAGCAACACAGCTTATTTTATGGCAGGAGCATAAGTGTGACTTCGGTATTTATCTCAGGCAAACAGTATTATAGACAATTTGACGCAGAGACATCACCTGTGGTGGGGCTTTTGCCATGAAAAAGTTATTAGATATAATAACATTTTCCAGACAGTCCAAAATGCAAAGGTACGTTTATTAGCTGATACATTGCTCAGAAAAATACCTGACACTACAAAATATTTTTGGCACCCAAGAGCTTAAAAAGCAGATAGATTTTTTTTCCCAACTTATAAATAAAATGGCCATGGGCTGAAACTTCTAATAGAATACATGCTTAAGACCAGCTTTTAAACCTGTAAAAATAGGGAGTTACTGTAAATGGAAGCAGTGACAGTTTCTTTAATACAGGAATAGTATAGATCCTGACAGAGGTTTATAGTGTCTGCAGATGAGTTATTGTGTCTTTGCATTAGGCATTAATGTAATAATTTGAAGATACAGGAGAAATTCTACTCTTAATGACGGGAGTAAGTGACACTGAGGAAATGGCCTGAATTTATTTTATGTGATACTTCTTTTAATACCAATGTCTGTTAAAGACATCTGTTGAAAGTCTGTTATGCTGATTTAGTAGGGAGAAAAGCTAGCAAAGTTCTTTAGCAATTCTGTCTTCAGTTTAATATTATGGACTGTTAAAAGAGGGTTTATGTGTGCTACATTATTAACTGGAATTCTGCTCAAGTTGAAATCAGGCCCAGAAAACTTGCCTTTCTTCAGCTCATGCTCAGTTTTTAGAACAAGTCTTTAAAATTATACAAGACAACGAATATATTTTTACCTTCTTTAGGATTTTTGAAGGCAATCAGGGCAGGCAGAGCAATATTTCTAAACACCTATTCTCTCGCTTACAGTATACAATCTCTTTAGCAATGTTAAAGTGCAACAAAAAATTACCAGCTTCCTACACTAAGTCATTACTACAGAAAGAAAATCCACCTCCAAAGTGACTGAATTATAGTTGGTAATAAAACAGCCAATACTTTGCACTGGCTTTGTCAGGGCTGAAAGATATGTCTTTAGTTATGAGAGAGACTGGGGGCAGATGGAGGTGGGAATGGAATCCCAAAGATCATGGTCTGGAAGAAAGCTTCCTTAACAGAATTAAATACTGAGTTTAAAGTAATCCCATTGTTGCCTAACTATGGTTGACATTGTGGTTTTGCTTTGGTTTTTTTTCCCAAAATGTAAATTATAAAGATTAAAGCAAAATAATAAAGCATGTTATATTTTTATCACTTAAATTTGGAGAGGCCTCATGTTTTCCATGCCTGTAGCCTTGATGATTCTTTAGGCAGTTCTGCCAGTGATAAAAGGAATAACTCACCACTGTCAGGGAATTTGGCTCTTTCATGACTGACATGAGAGGCCAGCATAACTCCATGGTGATTGCTGTCTAAATAACTTATGTAGTTTCTTCATATACTTTTTGATTGAAGAGTGATAACTCAGGCAACGAGTTATTTGGCATCAGCCTCTGAGACAATCTGTTTCTTTTTATAAATCCCACGGCACCTTTCAGCCACCCATTTTTAAATAAGACTATGCTGGATTAAGTTGTAATGTGCCTGGTGGATTTAGCCAAAGGATGGTTAAATTGTATTTTGCTGCCATTATTTTTCTTTTTTTGTTTGTTTGTTGTTTGTTTGTTTCTGGAAAATTGTACTTCTTGAAGTGATATTGACAAAATGAGGGGTGGGCTAACAGACTGTCTTAATTTTACATCACAGGGAAATAGACACTAACACCAGCCTAACTCTAAGCTCTTGGACACACCAAAGAGGAAGGAAAACAGTAGTTAAAAACTTTCTACAACATGTCATAGCTTTATTAAGATTTCAACATAGACAAGGAGGAAGGTTGTTGTACAGTAAACGTGGTATACAGCAGGTAGGATTATGCTGTGCAACTGAGAGGATTTCCTGCAAGGTTTTGGATGGAAACAGAAGTGGTTTCCTCGCTAAGTAACAAAGATTGTTAGATTGGCTAGAGTTTATTTGGAGGATTCCCCACACAACAGGATAACTGAGGAGTGTTAAACATAATCTTAAGAGTGGCAGAAGTGATGGGTGCTTTGGACATCCCCTTTCTTAATGTCAGTTATTCTTTTTATTAAAGAAAACCAGTTAAATCTCACAAAAAGGGTTGCGTCTTATGTTAAACCAGTTAATCTCGTGTTTCTCTCTTTCTTTCACCTTGGCTCTTTATTTTTAGACAGAGCAGTGAGTGAAGGGTGTAGGTGAGTTTTACAGCACTTACACCTCAGTAATGCACAGGGCTCCAGTCAGAATCCATATCCTTTTGAGACAGATGTTTTTTAAACAAATGTAGGGCTGTGGTTCCCTCCTGAAAGTGTGTATAAGAACCATCTGTGTCAGGCATGTGTCTTGATTTGTGTCACAAGATGAAAGATAGTCTCTTTAGTGAGCTCCATTTAAACCTTGAAATGACAGTGCATCACTGTATGGTTGCTTTCAATGAATTCTAGCTATGCAAAGTTTAGTATTTGTCACAGAAAAAAAAATTATACATAAGGAGAAAAAGCTAATCACAGAGCAGTTGTATGTATAGCCTAAGTCAAAAGACTGTCCACTGTCCCTATGAGGTGGTTCAGTGATTGTCACCTGGGTTCATTTGTATGGGAGGCTCACGCTAATCACCCAAAGCAACTGAGAACAGGGTTATGACAGATGAAGGGTTGCCATTCTTCGTTCCTCTCTTACTTTTATCCTTTCTTAATTTTTTCTCTTTCTTATGTATTTTTAGGTTTTCATTTCTATTTCTTTATTGTTCAGGATGTGTTGCCTTGTGAAAGAGGGCTCACAGCCTTCCTCACTGTCACAGAAACAGACTGTTAACTTTTTGATTCTAAGCAGCACCGTGGAATTGCTGGCGACAGGTGAGGCTGGGCTGCTGGCCCTTGCAAAATACAGGGTGTGTTTGAGACACAGAACTGCCTGCTGTACTCCAGTGGGCAGTACTGAGAGCTCAGCTGGTGTGGAAGAAGACTCTGTGTTTTTTGATGGTGCGCAACCATCCTCCTCACAGAACCATTTCCGTGACTGCTCCATTGATGCCGTGATGAATGCTACCTTGTGCTTACCGTAGATCCTGCCTTCTATTCCATTTTTCATTCTGCCCATGCAAGGGTTGCACAAAGGCCCAACCTTTCAGATCTGAATTTGCCTTTTGTGATTCTGACATTCAGATTTATTGATGTTTGATTTTTCAACCTGATGAAACCTCACTTTTGTTTTTTAATTCATATTCACTCTCTCTACAGCAAAATCTGTCAATCAGGGGAAATTACATGAATGATTCTGTGGAGGCTAAACCAAGATTGCTGAACTCATTTTCATGCATGGCTAACTGCAGAATTGAACCTCATGCTCCAGAAGTGAAAGGTTAGTGATTTCAGATAATTTTAAAACGATCATATAGGAGTTGATACAGCTACTGTCAGTCTACCCTAATCCTGTTCTTTGTTGACTCTGCCCCTGCGAAGGCACTGCTTTCTGTCAGTGATTAAGGGGAGAGATTGGTTTCAGCCATGCTGATTCAGCACAGCAAAGGATCTGTGCATTATCAAGGACTGTGAGAGAATATTAAATATTGGTAGAATACCACACTTCTATTGTTACTGTATCTTGGAGGTGAAATTCTAGTGTAGTTACTGGACACAGACAAATGGGGAAACTGTGTATCCAGTTTTTGACTTCTTGGTGTTACTGCTATAAAATTATGATGTGCAAATAAATAGATCTCTATAGCTAGTATAGATACTACTGGACTCTTCGTTTAGTAACAAAATGACATGGACAACTGAATAATGATTAACTCTGCCAAGTCAGTCTCTTTGCCCTTTATGGAATGATACTCTATAATCTTCTTGATTTTTCCTATCTACACAGTTAGGTGGTTTCATAAACATAATATGCAGCTTGATTAATTTTGGTGGATCATAAGAGGCCCTTATGCACATGAAGGTACCAAATCTGTACAGCAGCTGAATGGTGTGACACTGACACACAAACTGAAGAACTAGTATACTATTAAACACCAAGGAAACCCCATCAAAAAAGCTGCTTTTTTTTTGTCTTTCACCTGGCAATGTGCATAGCTGCACTTCCTATGCAAAACTGGACAAAACTGGCAAAATGGGGTTAAAGGGAGTAATTACAGGGTATTCCATCTTGAGATGATACGCAACAGAAGACTTGCTTTGGTATCAAAATATTGCTAAATAAAACTACTTCTGGTGTGTGAGAATACTGGAAGGGATGATAAATATTATCAACTGGGTAGTGTACAATTCTGCCTTGTCTTCTTTACAGAACTAAAGTCTGTGACTCTGCTTTTACTCATAATTAACAATGGCTGATAGCAGTCGATTCAGGGGAAAAAAGGCATCAAGGTTCTGGTGCCATTCCAGCTGAGGCAGCATGTGTTTCCTTTTCCAGAAAGGAAATGTAGATTTTTAAAGACTCCACCAAACCTGTAATCAAAAGTTACTACCTTCCTATAATCTATCATTTGCTGGCCTTGGCAAGACAAATTGGTTGGCTTGTGAAGGAAGTAACTCTACCCCCAAAGTTAAACTGTGATCAGTGCACTGACCTAAAACTTAAAATATAAATATGCAAGTTAGGGTGAAAAAAACAGTGGAGATCCTAGGTTAGTATAGACCAATATGCACAATTATTATGCTGACAGGTTATCTCACTCTGAGTGAGCTCTGTAAAACTAAGATGCTTTTTTATTGAGTTCTGGATGAGTAACCTAGATTAGGAGAAATGGGAGTCAGACAGGTGAAGTGGAAAAGGAATAACTGTACATCTCACAGGAAAAGAATTTGGCAAAACCCAAATCTGTACATATAGGTGTCGATACTATACCATAGAAAAGTTTAAAATGCTGCTATTTATTTCCTGTTTTATGGGGTATTGTTTATAGAATAAGTACTTCTGCAAAGATGGTGCTTTAGCCTTCTTGGTCTGTAGTGCTGGATTTCTCTAGAATATGTCCCACATGAACCATGGCTCAAAGCCCCAACAATATGGGCATTGTCTGCATCACCTCATCCAATCAGAATGCCTTGTTGAGCTATCAAATATAACACATGCTCAAGAGACTAGCCAGTTACCTTAAAATATCTGTTGCGTGAAAATCACGCTATGTGATATTGATACAACATAAATATTTCTTATATGCAGACAAAGGAGGGACTGAAAATAAGGATGCAAACACCTTATCTGGGCATGTTCGCCACATAAAATCAACTATAATTACAACAGCAGTTTGAAGGAAGCAATTTGAAATACCCCCAGTTGTTTACAAAGTTAGTGGATCCTAGTAAATAAAGGAGATACCAATATAGGTAGAAGAGTGAAATGAAGAATCACAGGTACTCTCTTTTGTCATTTCCCTGTTCTGTGGCTTATAATTGCTCTGCAAAGGGGAATAATGATGCTCAGAAAGGTTTGAGAGCCACAAGCAAGAAATGCTAATTATTATCAGCGTATATTTCAGGCAAACTCAGAAATGAGAGCAGATACAAATGAACCCTCAATTATCTCTGGCTATATTCAGGAAAACCAGAAGTCCTTTCACAACTGTGTGTCTCTTTACCAGCCATATCTGCCCTACATTGCAATTTGCACAATTATATATAATGAATATATATATACATATATGCATATTTAACTTGCTGAATGTTAAGACTGCTCTTTAAGAATGACGTAACACCCTTGTATTCCTTACCTTTGGGGAGCAATAGAGGTCAAAGTGCCCACCACTGTTGTGTTCATTTCTTCATGGGCAACTATGTAAAAATGAGAAAGTCTACGAAGAACAGGCAAAGAATGGCACCCAGGACAATTACATCCATAAAGGCAGTATGGAAACTACAGAAGGACACGAAAAGGAAGTTGAGAGTGCCAATGCACACGACTTACCAAAGGTGCCTGGGAAAGTAAAACTAAGCCATCATCACCAGACAGCAAAGAGAATTAAAGAAGATGTTTTTCCAAAAGCCAAAGACCTATCCAAATGAAAGAAAAAAAAATCTAAAGTGTCATAAACACTGACAGTTAGACTATTGCAATTATTATGAGTCTGAGACCTAACTAGAGAGAATCAAAAATTATTCAATATTCTTCTTCCAACTTAATAGGAGAGAAAAAAAAATTGTCACTAAGTCTGAATATGACAGGGGTCTAAAATGAACTCTCAGGGAGGATGAAATCACTGGAGAGAAGCTGAACCATTGCATACTTTGTTCACTGTGGAAGATGGGGTTCCATGACCCTGGCTGAGCACTAGGTGCCCATCGAGGCCACTCTATTACATCCCTCCTCATCTGGACAGGGGAGAGAAAATATAATGAAAGGCTCATGACTTGGGATAAGGACAGGGAGAGATCACAAACTGATTACCATCATGAGCAAAACAGACTTGACTTGGGGAAAAATTAATTTAAGTTATTGCTGATGAAATCAGAGTAAGGTAATGAGAAATAAAAACTAAATCTTATGAACACCTTCTCCCCACCCCTCCCTTCTTCCTGGGCTTAATTTAGCTTGTGAATTCTCCACCTCCTGCCCCCTCTGGCAGCACAGGGAAATGGGGGATAGGGTTTGTGGTCAGTTTGTCACACGTTGTCTCTGCTGCCGCTTCCTTCTCGGGGGAAGGACTCCTCACACACAGTCTTCCCCTGCTCCATCATGGAGTCCCTCCTGTGGAAGACAACTCTCCATTAACTTCTCCATTAGTCCTTCAGTTGCAGTTCTTCAAGAACTGCTCCAGAGTGGGTCCCTTTACACAGGGTGCAGTCCTTCAGGAACAGGCTGCTCCAGCATGGTTCCCCCACGGAGGGGTCACAAGTCCTGCTAGCAAACCTGCTCCGGTGTGGGCTCCTCTCTCCATGGGACCACAGGTCCTGCCAGTTGCCTGCTCCAGCATGGACTTCTCATGGAGTCACAGCATTGGCCAGTGGTGGGTCCATCCTGGAGTTGACTGGCACTGGCTCCATGGGACATAAGGGAAGCTTCTGGCAACTTCTCCCAGAAGCCACCCCTGTAGCCCTCCTCTTCTACCAAAACCTTGCCACACAAAGTCCAACACAGAAGAAATCAGGGAAATTGTCCTTCCACAGCCCTGTTTAGGTATTCAAGGAACTTGGCAGAGAATGTCTCTGAAATTGAAATATCTGGAAGGGGTAATGGTACAAAAGGCAGATGAATGCAGATGAGTCTCCAGGACCTGAAGGATTTACCCATGAATTCTAGGAGAATTCAGAAATGAACTAGCAACACGTAAACCTGTCTCTTCACTATTCCTTGGCACATGATGATCAGAAGATGTCAAATGTGATGTCAGTCATTAACAAAGTTTCAAGGATATCCAGCAACTTAAAATTGACATCTGTTCTAGGTGAATGATGAGCTATTGTAAGAATTAGTATCACCTACCTCAATAAATATTATCTAATCAGGGAGAGTTAATAAAGCTCTCAGAGTGCTTCGAAGGGGTCAGTGATATATAAATGAGAATCATCTGACTGATATAGTCAAGTTGGATCTTCAAAAGACTCCTGACAGAACTTTTAATCAGTGTTTCAGGAAAACCAAGCAACACAAGCACATCACTGGCATAAGAAGGAAGGCTCTGAAATGGATGAGAATATGATTTAAGAAACAGGAACATAAGGTAGACCATCACTGGACGGAAGAGAATGGTCTATTCTTGCACAGGAGGGAAAACACAAGCAAAATTCTATATGGAATTTGGACCTATACTATTCATTGTGTTCTTAAATGACCTGGAGAAGGGAAGTGAGGTGAGGTGACAAAGCTTTGCTAGGTTACGCAAAGTAGTAAGGATGAGGGAGACTGCATAGCTTGCAGAAAGATTGACTGTATGAAAAAACAACTGGTGCAGTTCAGTGTAGATAATTGTAGAGGGGTACATTTAGGGGAAAGTAATCCTATCATCACACATTGGATCATTTCTAAACTGGCCCAAAGGTCTTCAGGAACAAGACCTTTGGGTTATGGTAGACAGTTCCATGAAAATATCACTTAGTTCGAGAAAAAAAGAAAGGCTAGGAATTATTAAGGAGCAAATAGAGGGGAAAGAAAGAAAAAAGGATCATTACACTTACTGTTCAAGGCCATATTCTACTGTAAAAGTAGAGTTCTGGTCCATTTATCTAGGATAGGATATCCCAGAAAAGAAATCATTCAGAGAAGACAATGATGATCAGAGGTATACTGTGATTTCCATTACAACATGCAAGGTGCTCTGTCCTTTGAATAGCCAAAATCTTATTTGGAGAAAAACACAACATCGTGGGAAGGTGAGAAATGGTCTGCAGAACTGAGAAGTCTGGGGGAAAGTGGAGTGGCATTGACTTTTCCCTGTCTCTTCTAATACAAACATAAAGGAGATAGGAAGAAGACCTTCGTTCAGAACAAACCAGAGGAACCAGTTCTTCAGACATCCTACCTGTGGTGGTACTCAAAGGACTTTCTGGATCAAGAAGTTTATAAAGCAGCAAGGAGAGACTGGAAAAGACCTTGGAAGAGATGCTGTAGTGTCCACTAACTAGATAAATCACATAACCTGACCTGAAAATGCTTGAAGGCTGGGAGGCAGTATGTGCTTACCCTGTGCCGATGTTTCCTGAGTCTCCACTCCCATGGCTCATGTGGGAGATGGACCTGTGGTCTGAACCAAGGCATGAGTTCATATGTCACCTTGTCATTGCACACCAAAGTCAGAACTAAATAAATGAAGCTATTAACAGCATAGATATATTTATAGCTTTCAAGCTCCCTAAATAAGTGTAATGTTACGAAAGTTTAGGACCAGAAGGAAATTTAAGAAGTCACCTAATCCATCGCTTTGTTCCATGACAAAATCAATTACATTCCTTAGAGACAAATTTCTCTAACCTGTTCCTAAAGCTTGCAGTGATGGAGATTCAAGGGCCACCATAAGTAATCTATTTAAAGTCTCACTATTCATACTATGAGAAGGATTTTTTCCCCTGTCTAATTGGAATCTAATCAGCTGTTGCTTGCTCTAAACCATTAGTTGGCTGCAAGCTAAGATGGGAGGTGTCCTAAATTTCTGATGAATGTTGTCCAGTAACTTTATTGACTCTAGAAATACCCTGAACAAAGGCTTGGTTATTAATATAGCTAGTAGTTGCTGGGGTTTGTATTTTGGTTAATATGCCCAAGCATGGTCAGGGATCTTTTCTGTATCCTTTCAGGGTTTTCAGTACTGTTTTGATGTCTTAGCTCTTTAGTATTTTCTGGCTTCAAGTAAACTTTCCTTGAGCAGTACTTCTAAACCCAGCATGTTTTGACTTTGCTGCAGCAAAGACTCTTTGAAAGCTGTGTCTACAGAAAAAGTGAGACAAAAAGATTTCTTTTAAAATATTACTGAAAACCAGCATTCAATGTTTTCTTTCTCTCCTGTAAGATCTCATTTCTGGTTTTGCCTGTAATTCACTGAACCGTATGTGTTTGAGATTAAATGTTTGAGCTGTCTTAAGTGATGCTACTCAGTTTGTGCAAACTGCTTCTTGAGGATTGTCATTAATTGCATTCCCCAATTTTCAGGTACTTGATTTGAGAAGAGGGATATGCCTAGCAGAAACACTGAGTACCTACAGATTCAACTGAATTTTATGTGGGTTGCTCCTATCAAGCAGTGTGCTCTAAGTTGTGTAAGTCTTTCAGAAAAATCAGCAAAAATTAGGTATTTTAGCAAAACTTTTAAGCTTAATTCCTTTGTTCTCAGTTTCAACAGTCTTATGTAAGAGCACTGTCTTCTCACTTGCAATGAATGATGAAAATCAGTTTATTGGTACCTGTGAAACACTCTGGAGAGGTGGTGGTGATCATTCTGAGGGAATGAATGTCTGTGAACAGGGGTTGAATTAGTAAATAGATATGAGGTGATATGTGGATCTATAAGGAAAAAATGTTTTAGACATCTGCTCACTGGTGAGCACTGACAACTCTGTGCACAGAATGATGCAAACATCCTGTGGAAAAAGAGTGTGTAAGGGTGTGTTTGAAGACTTCATACTGTGGATTGCGCAAGGAAGCCAACTAAAGATTGCACAAGTGCTTTGATTTTGATGGTTTTAAAGTCATTGCAAGACTGCAGCCTCAGTGATGTACTTTTATTAAAGCTTTGTAAATGTATGTAATATACATGTATATTTGTAGGTTGTAAACTCTAGTAGTTTAAATGAAACAATCTGTTGTCAGTCAGCACAGTGGCACAGTGAGGAAAATACCGTATTTCCTTCTCTCTTGAAGGCTGAATTTATATGGTCTTACAAAAAATCACCACTGTGGAAAATTACCCTTTCTTTCTGTTGCCCAGTAATTTCAGAATTTTAAAAAAATATTCCCATTTGAATATTGAACTTAGTTTGTTATGCCAAGAATCACAGAATAATCATCAGTTTCCCACATGGAGAAAGATGAACAAAAAGTGATCATGTTTACTCTTAAATTCTTATAAATGGCTGACACCTAAACAGGAATTGTCTTGGGGGAAAAAATTTTAAAAAATCCCCTGCCTGCTTCCTCATCAGCAAAGCTTGACATTTGATTTCTTGTTAGCTCTGTGAATTCAGGCTAAATTGAAACAGAGCAGTCAGTACTGAGAAGTATTGGGCTACTCACTGTAAGAATGGCTAAAGAAATTTAAGTTCCTTCATATGTATTTCCAGTGAAAGCTGCAAGGAACCTCCCGAATCATCACACTGGGATTTTTCCTTGTGCCTTTCTTCTCGTTCTGTCCTCTCCACTCCCCTACCTCCTCCATTACAACCCAGTTATTCTCTTGAGATCAGTGTGACAGATCAAAGGCTGAGATGGGGCCTGTGCCTGAGTGATGATTTTCCTTTCCCCCTTCAAGCTCTCTGCTAGATCTCTCCATGGATGTCTCCTACAGCTGTTAAGTTCAGAACTAGATGTTCAAATTAACAGAAAGACATACTGTGGCATGTCAGGATTAATTATCTGAATTCTTCCTAAACTAGGATGTATTTCAATAACACTAAAATGACAGGATAGCACGTGGGTAACAATGCTCATTTATGGCACTCACTTTATTTTAGGTTCACATTGTGACCTATCTGTAATCAAAACGGGAGAGAACAAGTACACATTTTGCATTCATTCCCCATATTTTTCCAGCCCTGATTCACCAAAGTACTTAGGGGGGTGCGTGTATCTCAGTCCATGTGCCTGTCCTGCTATAATACCTGCTGAACTGGAGCTTTCAGTGTTGTTCACAACTGGGAAGATTTTGTAAAAATTCTGATTTGGATTCCCCATGTTCTACAGCTTGAAATGTACAAGCTGAAAAGTGTGTTTTGAGGATGTTTTGGTTTTGTTTGTATTTACGTGTAGTGATCGCTCCTCTTCCTGCAGTGCATTAAATCTCCACATTTTGCAATTTGAACTTGCTTTCTCGTTTTCTTTGTTGCTTCCCCTTTCTCCCTTTATTGTTTTTTCTTATGTTCCTCTGCAGCCTTTATGACTTTTGCCTTAACTGTTTAGAGCAGTTTCTTTTGCCCCCGACTCAGATCATCCCTTGAAGAATTCCTACAGCTCTGGATGTTCTGACAGCCGTAGTTTGTGGCCACCGCAGCTGTCATGAGAATTTTTGCCATGTTGCAGTTGGATTTCACAGATACATTCATTCCTGGAACTTGTGGGGTGTTTTGTTTTCAATCAACCCTCAACCGTAGGGCTTTGCTTTAACTACTCTCCAAATGACATTGTTGTTCTTTTTTTTTTTTTTTTTTTTTGACTACGGATGTATTAGGCAACATGCACTTAAATAGTTTGTAGTAGTAACTGAGGCACGTCTGACTTGCTCAGTCCAAGAGAACCTTCCAAAACCCTTTCCAATATGTAAGAAAGCTGCTTCTTGCAGACCCAAAAAATGTATTAGCTGAGTTTCATAGTTATTCGGTGAACACCTTGCATGGTTGCCTCTAGGTTCACCTTCCAACAGATGCCTGCAACACCATGTCATCCATAGATTTAGACATAAAACATTTAATTAGACTAGGACCTTTCAGTAAGGTTTCTACCCAGGTGGCCACTCTGAAGGTTAATCTGTTGCCCAGGATGATTTGAAACTTGCTGCCACAATGATTGCAGTTTCCAACCTGACTGGCAGTGCCAGGACCTAAAGTGTGGTTTCTAATAGGCTGAGATTCCTATTTGTCCTCATGGTGATAATTTTCATGTTGCCCATCTACTGGATAACGCCCTAGCTCAGCTGACCAAAGGAAAGTGCTATGTTGCTCTGCAAAGGCATATTTTCTGTAGTATCTATAGTGAGCTCCTCCCACTAATATGACTAGCTAGATTATCTGTAAGGCTCTACTTGTTCTGAAACCACTATTGATTAAATGCTGAGATGAAAATTTTTTTTAGAAGCTGTCATTGGAACATGCTTAGGCTGCACTTGCTGTCAGTTTAACAGTCATGTTTCTGTGTCTTCCTCTAAATTCCTCTCCCAGCTGGGCTCTTTCATATCTTAGCATTAAAATAGTTTCTTCCTAATTAGACAGATCTCTGTCATGATAATCATCTTGAGAACGTATGCTGTATTTTCATACTGCGTATCTTTTCACAGATCAGGCCTGTGCTTTATAATTTTTTCAAAATCATAACTCACTGAATAGATCCTTTGCCAAGCAATCATCTCCAGTAACTAGTAATTAGTGTCCTGTCAGCTGATATCGGTAGGCATTAGTGTTCAACTGCTGGCATCAGCAAGTTCATCTTACATCATCTAGAATTCTGATATATTTGATTCTTTTCAAATTCCAGTTGTGGAGATAGTTTTTTAAAGCTGATGTGCAGACGGGGGTGGGGGGAAATAAGGGTATAGAGCAAACATACACATTTGTGCATGCAAAGTAAATTGCTACAGAAGAGGTGAGTGTTTTTAAGTCTATGGTCATAAATGTAAGTACACACATCGATCATGAGTGAGTCTGTGCTTCTGACTACAGAACAGAGTTGGTTGGTCAAGGCTGTGAAGAACATCATCTTTAATGACAATAATCAGTAGTTAGAATGAAACTGAGATCTCTCTATTTCTCCCACTGCCCAGGCTATAATCTGAGGGATTTTTTCCTGTTTTCATTTGTTCAGACTCAGAGGCTTAGCAGAAGTGTTGTCCTTCACAGAAATTGAATTTAAATAGTTCTCTAAATAGCTCATTTTACTTTAGGTTTTCAGAAGCTGGTAATTGTTTATGTAAGTGTCCTTAAAATAAATGATGCAAAAATGAACTGTGAAATCTTATCTCTATTATCCTGTTTTACAATTGCCACTCAATACTTTAAAAAAAATAAAACTCCTGTCAGAAAAGTTGTACTGCAGAATAATGGAAGAATTACCACAATGCTGCTGAAATGAGTGGGAAAATAGATAAATATCTGCTGAGCTTTGTTTAAACCTCAGCCAATGAAAAAATATCTTTTAATCAGAATCAAAGGTTTTTTGAATGTATTCAGATGGAGGGGGTTTTGTGGTCTGTCTTTTCCTTTTCTTTCTTTTCTTTCTTTTCTTTCTTTCCTTCCTTCTCTCTCTCTCTCTCTCTCTTTTTCTCTCTTTCCTGGTTGGTTGGTCTTTTTTTCCCACAAAGTTGGTGACTGATCTGTCTACAAAAGTTCTAACATTAAGCACCAGTTACTCCAAAACTTTTCTGCTCAAATCCTCAGCCCTGGGGGGTGCAGCCTGGCAGAACCAAGGTATGTAGCTGAGAGATGAAAAATTCCTAATTTTTTAATAGGCTGGAATTAAATTCTATAGCAACACAGCACACACTTAAAAACTACCACAGTGACAGCTGCCAAAGTGGTATACTGAAAGCTAAGGTGTGTTTGTGTGAGTCTATATAGACTGAAAAATTTATAGTAGTCATAGAAAAAAGAAGACAAGTTCTGTAAAATGCGCTGGAGAGCAGTCTATAAGAAACCCACCGCTTTTAGGTGTATTTCTCACTCTGGGGGTATAAGAAACATTTCTCTTTTTTTGGATTTAAGTGCTGTGCGGGGTCTGCCCATGCTTTGGACTCAGGCTGCAGCACACAAGCTGGCGGGCTGCAGGGGGCACTGCGGAGGAATCTAAAAAGTACTTGTTCGAACTTAAACTTAGTTCACAACCGTGTCCCTCTCTGGCCTGATGACACTTTCCGTTTCAATTAAAAATCAATCAATAGATAATAATAATTAAAAACCTCAACCCCCTCCCCTCTTTTTCTCCCCCCCTCTCGATTTTTGCGTTCAATCTTAACTATTCAATTCAGTAGTTATTGGAGAGCTTACAACACATCCCTCGGCTCCAAAAAAAAAAAAAAAAAAAAAAAGGGGGCACGAATCTGTGCAATTGACGCAGGATTTGCGGTTTCCCCGCGCTCTTACCCCGCTTCTGAGTAGAGCTGCAATTTTTCCTTGGTGTTTTCGGGTTTTGATTTTTTTTTTTTTTGATTTTTTAGTGATGAAGTAGTTATTCATGATGATGAAGACTGTGGTTCTCAAACTGCTACTAGAGAAAAGTTTTTTTTCTGGGGGGATGCTTGTTAGTCCAAATCCAGGGAAGGTACTAATTGCTAATTTTGTTTGTCCACTATTATGTTCCATCTCAACACAGTCAGGAATTGTGGCAATAGGCATGAAATCAACCCCAAATTTCATACTGCTGAGCACTCAAAGAAGACAAAGACAGCTTTTTACCACTGTGAGTAGCTTAGAAATAGTATCCTATGCTAATCTGCAATGGCAGAAATGAAGATGGTTTAAATCAGATCTCATGACTAATGCATGAGTTCCCAATTTTCTTTATTTCCAGCTGCATGTTAGAGAACAAGGGTGTCTCTCTGAGCTAATTCTGTTCTATATAGGTGTATTTAAAAAAAATAAAAAATGGAAGTGCATCTCTCATAGAAAATAACGATCAATGACAACTGTGCGTGCAATAGCTTTGTCTGCAAAACGGTTTAAAACTAGGTTTCCGGGATGTTATTCTTGATCCATTAATCACCCGCCGCTCTATATGGAGGCAGCCACTGCTCGCTTGGAAAAATGTTCCTGCCCCAACGTGTCATGTTTCTTCTGTTGTCTAAAATAGAAAGTTCAGCGCCGTGCCGGGGAGGCGCAGGGCTCCGCTCTCCGCTCCCATTCATTATGCAACAGTTGACACAGAAGGCAAACGCGGCACACGCCGCTGCGGGCGCGGGGGTTCAGCCCTGCCCGCCCGCCGGGCCCCCCGCGCTGCAGCCCGGCCCCCGCCGCCGAGCGCCGGAGCTGCCGGGGGCAGGGTTACCGGGGCAGGGCTGCGGGGCAGGGTAGCCGGGGGGGTGCGGGCGGCCGCCCCCGCGGAGCGGGGATGCTGCGGGGCGCCCCGGGGCCGGCAGGTGCTGCCGCCGCTCCCGCCCCGCGCTGCCGCCGCCGCCGCCGCCGCCGCCGCCGGCCGTGAGCGCTGCGGGGGAAGCGCCATGTCCGCTCCTGCTGGGCGACGTCCGTGCCGGGTTTTGCACCTTGTCCCCGGGTCTGCCTCACGGCCCGGAGGAGCTGCCGCCGCCGCCGCCGCCGCTGCGGTGTTTACTGAGCGCTCCTGTCCTGGTATCACTCCGCTCGCATGGAGGAGGAGGAGGTGGAGGAGGAGAGCATTTGATCATTGTGATGGTGGCAGGAGGAGCAGCAGCCAGCACGGCAGAGCAAAGCGCTAGGCTGTATCAGCTCGGCGTTTGGCAAAGACTTCAGAGCTCTACTTTTTTTTCCTTTTTTTCTTTTTTCTTTTTTATTTTTTCTTCCTCTCCAGCTCGGCCCGGATTGTTCATGTGCTTACTTCCCCCAGCCCGAGGATTTGCTATTTAGGTTCCTGTTGAAATGCAACTGAGCAGCAAAAGTACTTTGCGAACACGGTGCGGCATAAACACCAAAACTTTTTTCTAGAAGGAAAATACAATAAGCAAGCGGCTGTGCCTGTCTTTTGATGCCGGGGAGTGCGAGTGAGTGTGCCGTGTGTGTCCAGCGTGTGCCTCTGCTTGGATGTGTATGTGCGAACGTGCGTGTGAACGTATGTGTATGTGTGTGCATGTGGAGGGGCGCGTGTGTTTCTCCTTATCCATGGGGAGAGAAGGCTTTTGGCAAAATCTCCGGAAATCTCATGGAATCTGTTTTGAAATAATGGATTATAAAAAAGAAAGAGGAGGAAAGGAACTGGTGTGATATCTCCTGGAGTTTGCTAACCCGAATTGCTGCTGCTTAGTTTGTTGTGCTTTTTATTTGTGTGTGTGTGTGTTTGTTGGTTGTGTTGTCGGTGATAACCTTTTAGCACCTTCTCTCTTTATTTCCCTCCCCCCTTCCCTCTCTCTTTTTAATGTTTTGGAGCCTCTCGAGAGGGATTGGCTGAGGGGAAAGAGAAACATTTGCTTGGGATCGCTGTTTCCCTGATACATGATGGTGCCCCCTTCCCCCCCCTCCCCGGTTCTCTAAAAAGTATCCCATCAGGACCCCAGAGGAGACTGTGTGTGTGTGAAGCGTAGGGTAAAAAGTTCTTCCAAAATAGTGTGCACGGGGAAGAGGATGGGGGATTTTGCAGCCCCCGCTGCCGCCGCGAATGGCAGCAGTATCTGCATCAACAATAACCTGAACAGCAGCCTCAGCGGGGCCGGCGGGGCCGGTATCGGGGTTAACAGCACTCCCCACGGCCCTCCTGCCGCCGCTCCCGGTAACAATAACGCTAACAGCGGCGGCATTCCCAAGCACAGCACGGTGGTGGAGCGGCTGAGGCAGCGCATCGAGGGCTGCCGGCGGCACCATGTCAACTGCGAGAGCAGGTACCAGCAAGCCCAGGCGGAGCAGCTGGAGCTGGAGCGCAGGGACACGGTGAGCCTCTACCAGCGGACCCTGGAGCAGAGAGCCAAGAAGACGGGCACCGGCGGCGGCAGCAAGCAGCAGCACCAGAGCAAACAGCAGCAAGATGCCGAGTCCGCCACGGCGGAGCAGAGGAACCACACGCTGATCATGGTAAGGGGATGCGGGCCGCGGGGCGGAGGGGTGGCTGTCCGCTCTGCGTCGCTCGCCGGGTTAAGCTGGAGGTCGCCTCCGTGGCTTTTCAGAGGGGAACGGGGCTCGGCTCAACTTTGGCGGCGGCAGGGTCGCCGATGGGACGGGCAAGCGGGGGGGCTGCCGGAGCGCTTCGCAACTTCTCACGGGCTGGGGCGGGGAAAGCGGACAAACTTTTTCTTCCCCCGTCCCTTTCGGAACGGTGGAGCTGCCCTGGAGTAAGGGGGGAGGAGCGGTGGCGGGCGTGCGCCGCGGGCTGCCCAGAACCGGGGGAGGGTTCTGTGTATGTGTGCGTGCTTGTTTCGCCACGGCTTTTCCGCGCGTGGGGGTGGTCGCCTTTTAAACCCCGCCGCGGAGGAAGGCGGAAGGTGGCTCCGCAGGCTAGGCTGGCGGCAGCAGGAAAAGTTGGGCAGGTTGCTCGCCTGGACTGCCCCGGCGTGCAGCAACCCGGCTCCCCACGCGAGCTGAATCGCTTCCCAAAGTTTCCTCGGGTTTTAAGGAGCTTAGCGAGGAGAGGAGGGCGGGGGGGAGGTGGAGGGGAAGGGGGCGGGGGCTGAGCCGGTAGGAGCGTAGCGGCAAGTAGGAAGCGGAGTTTCCCACTCCCAGGCTGCGTTAATGATGAATAATAAGAGGAGGTGCAGGGGGAGCCGGGCCCCGCGCTCCGGCACAGCCTTATTTATAGCAGGTCGCGGCCGCCTGTCGTTCTGGTTGGGGTGGGTGGAGGGGAGGGCTGGTGGTGCTCGTCCCGGCCGGCGGGGGCAGGCAGGCGGGTGGCTCTGCCGCGGGGGACACGCGTGTGTGTCCTGACGTGTCCCCGCGCCGGGGCGGGGGTGCCCGGCGCTCGGGGGCGGGCACGGGGCAGCCGGGTCCTCGCCGTCTGCCGGGCGCACAATGGGTGGCGGAGAGGAAGGGAGGGAGGAAGGAGGGGAGGTGCGATAGCAGCGTGTGGTTTACAAGCCTCGCACGTCCCTCCCTCTCGCCTTCCCCCGCTGCGCGGGGAGGCGCGGCCGTGCGGGAGGGTCCGGCAGGGCGGCAGCTGCTGCCGGCCTCAGCCGGAGGGGGGTCTCTGTGACAAAGCGGCGGGGAGGCGGCCGTCCCGGCGGCGGCCCTTCCTCTCGGCACCCCCGCCCGTACGGGAGAGGAGGGAGCGCTGTGTTTCCCTGGGGCCGCGCCGAGCCCGCCCAGCCCCGGTCGCAGTGCCGGGCACCTCCTCCCCTGCGGGACGCCGCGCAGCCCCGGTGGGCAGCTCCCTTCCCGCTGTCCTGCTGGGCGCCTTGCCTGCTTCCTCACGGAGGCGGGGGGGACAGGAGGTGGGGATCTCTTCGCCAGCGGCAAACAAAAGCTCATCGCTGCCCCCGCCTCCTGGCCTCCTCGGGAGCGCAGCCCGGCGCATCTCCCGGCGAGGCCAGGCGGGAGGCGGGAAGCGGGACGGGGAGGGAGCGGGAGCGGGGCCGGGGCGC
Organism: Acropternis orthonyx; assembly: GCA_035583155.1. NCBI lineage: Eukaryota > Metazoa > Chordata > Aves > Passeriformes > Rhinocryptidae > Acropternis > Acropternis orthonyx. The sequence continues at coordinate 10,945,965 of JAWWEU010000125.1, read as the reverse complement.
GGGCAGGAGCCGCACCAAGCGGCGGGGGTGGCGGAATGTGTGTGTGTGTGTGCGCTTCGCAAACAGGAAGCAGAACAACCTCCCTGACATCTTGTTGCTTTCCTGATGTTAGCCAGCGAGGCACAACATGTTTCTCTTCCTTCTGGCGCTTTTCCACAGGACCGAGGGGTTAAAAGACACACCGAACGCGGTGCTGCCGCACCACGGTGCTTTACCTTGGCGTGCACCTACTCCCAGGGCAGTAACAGAGTAACTCACCAAACCCCATGAACTGGGACTATCTTTTCATCAGCCAAACTGTCCTCAAATGCCTTTTCACGTCCCATCTCATTTCCACAAGATACAGGAAAAGGGCTGGCGGCTCAGGAGGCATTCTCAGAATGACTTCTCTCCCGGGCAGCGTTGTGCTGCGCTGTGTCCCCATCCAGCTCCAGAGCGGCTTCTGGGCCCTGGCTAGCGGTGGGCTGGCCTTTCCCCAAAGCCCTGCATTGAAGAACTAGAGCCAGGATTTTTAGTTAAGCATCTCATTTGCTGTCCTTCCCTTGAAGATGTGGGACAGAAGCACGAAGGCAAGCTACAATGTGAAAGTTGTGGAAACAAAGTAACAAAAAGAGGAAATGCAGCTTCAGCTCTCACTGTTTGTTACTAGATTGTTTGAGGTTGGGACACTTGAAGAGCTAAGGGTAGCCTGATTAACGGGCAGATTGCCATGAAATTCATGGAAACTGAATTTCTTCATGTTGCTTAAATGTACTCGGTGTGCACTATGCTTTTGTTCTAAAGATAAATCCTGTTACCTTATTAAACAAAAACATCCATATCCAATTTTTTAAAGAAAGTACACAGATGTTGCAAAAAAATTAGAAACGTTATCTGCTTTGTTTCACTTTTAAAATGTTAATTATGATTTTTGACTAATGTCTAAGAACATTAGGGAACATCCATGGGCAAGTGAAAGTAATACTTTAAACCTGAGAAATTGCTCCTTTTAAAGCAGTTGAAAAATAGTTTCTTTGAGATGTTTCTGCTTTATATAGTAAAACCAAAAGAAAACCTTGAAACTTTTTATTTTCTAGCTATCATAACAGTGTGTTTTCACTTATGATGTCCATCATAATTTTTATTTAGCAAAACAGTTCAATTTTATTTAACTTCCCCACCCTAAGCCTCCGCCCCCTTCACTTCAGAAAACAGTAAACTACACTTCAGGGTTTTCTCCCTTTATTCTCTAGTAAATTCCAGTTGAGAGGTTTACAGTGATACTTGTAAATTGGAACAGTCATATGCTTTACTCTTCACACAAAGTTGTTATTAAATTCTTCCCTCAGATTATTAAACTACACTATTTGGAAATGAAGCTGTCAGGATTAAATGACAATAAATGCAATGAGGACAGCAAGGAATACCTTTTCTAATTTGAGGGGTTTTTTTAATCAAGGCAGGTTGAAGGAAGGTATTATCTGTGTGTGTGTCCTTTCCTCTCCAAACTGAGAGATGCTGAGAAGGGAGGGGAAATGTGTGCTGGATCCAGGCAGCCAGTCACTCAAAAAACTCTCCCAGAAGCTGGTGCTGACACACGTGCTGAGTGCCCTTCAGCAAGCTGGGTGAAAAAAACATCTTTAGAAGATCATTATTTAAAGGCACGCACTCTGATCTTCTTCATTGGATGGAGTACAAGCGATCCGGTTTGTACAATGCTCCTTGTCACCACCCCCTAGTTTGCACCCTCAGTCCCTGAGTTCATGAAAGGGATTATGCAGTTTCCACTGTTTAGGACTCTATGTCAACTAACAAGCAGTTATCAATGGAAGTCTTTTTTCAAAATGGGGTGTAGAAGCAGAGGCTTGGCTCTATTTCATGAATTGCTGATCTACTCTGAATTTGTGTCGTGTTATAGACCAAGTTTTCACTTGCTGAATTTTTAAAAATCTGGATTTATAACTGTTTCAGCCTCTTCTACTTGAGGAGAACAGTGAGTTGGAGAACAAGGTTGCTCCCATACAACCTGGCAAAAAACCAAAGTTGTTTTCTATGCTTTTGAGTTGGGTTATTAAAATGCTGTACCAGCCTGGTTTTCAAAGGATGTATTGGGAAAATTTGCAGTCCATCCAAAATTCTGCAGCTCCTCTTCAGACTGGTTCCAGGAAATATCAACACATTATTTCAGTTCTTTGGTTCTTTGTGAGATAATCTGCTTTCTTGTTTCCTTCTTTCAGTGCAAGGTTTCTGACTCTGCATCCATGTTACTGTGTGGAGTTCGGAGATTGTGTGTTTATACACATACATTAAATATAGAATAATTAATAAATAATGTATATTTAGTAATAATAGCCAAATATATAATAAATACTGCAAGTTATATCACCTCTGTTTCTTATCCCTGTGACTGTTGTCTTTACTGTGCATTTTTTGTTCAATGAAACACTACATGTGTAATTATCACATTGACCTTCTAATGCACATGTGTTTGCATCTGAGCTTTCTTGTGAAGCATAAAGGAGCTGGAGCTACTGTTTCCTATTTTAAGGCCCTTCAAGACTTCTTTTATTTAGCAGCATTATGAGTTTGATAGCTACTGTCATACTGACTATTTCTAACCCTAAATCCCGTCTTTAGGAGATTGAGTTTTAAACACCACAAACATAAAATGTTATTTAGATCTGAGAAATTAGTGACAGAAGTCAAATGACCTATTAGGTAATCTTTTCTGTTTCACTGCCAAGGCATGCTATGCCAATTCAGAATTAGTTTAAAGTTACAGAAAACATGGCTGGAAAATATGGTATTTTCCAGTACTGCTGTTTACCTATCCTGGGCTAATGCCCTGCCTCCTGGAAGTTAATGATCACATTGCCCCTCTACCTGAGGGAAGGGAGATGGGTAGGCCACTCCTTTCAGCTTTCTCTGTGTGGGGACAGAATGACACATCCGGAATTATAGAAATCTGGTTATATGTCTTCCTTGTTGGCAGATATTCTGCCACAGAAAAGTAGTTCCTCCTTCTCCCTCAGTCTCTTCTTTTTATCCTTTTTGTCAAAAAAGGTATCCAGAGTGAAAAGTGTAACATCCTCATTTGTCTTAGTGTTTCATGCATAATGTCAGTAATGAAATTGAGTGCTGAAGAATGTTGTCAGACTTGTGAGTAGTTTTTTAAAGTTTACACCTGCTGTATTTAATATGTACTTGTGTATTTAATATGTTCATAAACCCGTGCACATTTCTTGTGTTCTTTCTCGTGTAATGTTGCTTTACAGGTGCTTAGGTGTTCATCAGTTATGCTATAGGAGAAGTCTCTTTCTCTGGCACTGCAAAGACGAAAAATAAAGATGATTTTTAAGATGTTTTATTTTCCACAAGATGTCAAATACTGTAGCCCTTACTCATGCCTGATGACTAAGTAGGATTAAGCATCTCTTTAGTTAATAAGCTATGTCTGATCTTGCTCACACTGGGGTAGTCAGTAGTAAATGCAAAACTGGGATGATACCAGAATTAAATCCCAGGCCAGCAATGCTCCTTCTCTTTCACAAGCATCATAGAAGGAGTCATTGTGTAACCCTTTTTATTTTCCTCTTCCTATAAGGGTGGATCTCTATGTCTTTCTTACTCCACAGCCTCTCCCATTTTTCTTCTCCTTTTCATACCAACTCATGCTTGATGCTCCTGTGTGACTACTGTCCTTTAGGACAAGGAGTTTTTGTGCTGACCTCCTTTTGCAGCTAGTCAGCACAATAGGATTCAGTTTAGCAAACTGAAAGGAATGAAGAGAGTCTTCACTTCAAGCACTGCTAGCCTCTGATGACCTTTACGTGCTCTGATGGAAAGTGTGTCCCTTTAAAAGATAGTGGGTTGGGTTGTTATGAACTGTAGCTGGAGCAGGGCAAGTTGTATTTTGACATAGGGTAGCTACTCATAGTGAATTCTAGGCTTCAGATTGACCAAATAGCATGTACTGAAAGTCCTGCAGTGAAGTTCTAGGCAGTGTCTAGTTCAGGAAGAACAACTTTGGCTGGCACACATCCAAAAATCATTCTGCTAATGCAGGGCCAAAAATATTAACATATGATTGCGTTAGGACAATTGGTTGCGTTTGGATTAACCTCAATTTACAGTAACTTGACCTAAAGCTTAAGGCTTCACGAGTGGCTCCAGCTGGTGTAAACCTGAGCTGCACCACTGAGGAGGTCTCATCTTTCATGCTCTTGTCGGGGGCCAGGTTTGCTTCCTGCCTTTGCTAAGGGTGGCCCCTGTTCACGTACCCGCCCTGTCAGCTCGTTCTCCAAGCAGGTAGGAAGGGCAGACACACTTCTTCCTTTTCTTCTGGGTTAGTTTTTCACTGGATCAGATCCATCATTTGTTTGACTGTCCCTCCCATGGGCAGCACAGTCTTACAACATCTTAATCCTCTTGTGAAACTTCACCCTTAGCCCAGGATAAATATCTGGGACCTATTAGTTCAAACATGCTCACCTGGTAGCCTACATTGAACCTCAGCTAAGTTACACCTGGTGTACATGATTCTGTTCCTGAGCACAGACACTGAAACAGGGAAGGCTGTATGTAGTGAAGGATTCAGAGTTCATTTTTACTTAAACACTTGCATATATATGACATTTGGTTGCATATGTATAATTCATGTGAGATGTGCTTGGATTAGCAGAGGTTTAAGGACAGGTCTGACAGCTAGTAACTGCTGACTGGAATCCTTCAAGTGTGCTGTTTTGTGAATAGAAATGTGAGGTACAATGTCTGACTGAAGTTATGAACCTGTAATCAGTTTTCCAGTCTGGGATCTCACAGGCTGTTCAGATAAGCAACATACTTGTACATTCAGTGGGAATTTGGGAGCCTTAACAGTTTGAAATATTTATTTTCCTAATTTGTCTGAGCTGGTGAATCACAAAATCATATAACTTTGATTACTCTTTTGCTTCCCCCTCACACGCTTTAGTTTCACAATGTTTGTCGCTCAAAAGTCACCACAAAATGCTCCTGTTTGCTTTTTGAATACTTGAAACCCAGTTTCATAGGGATTAAAAGAAAATGTCTTTTTAAACTTGCAGTAGTTAATATGATTGCAGCTGCTGAAATTCTGTGCTTACAGGAAGGAGTTGAATTGCCTTCTTTCAAGACTTCCCTCTTTCATATTGATTTTGTTTGCCACCACATACCGTTAAAATGGGTGAGGAGATAAGAACACTTTAGTCTTTTAGTTGACCTGAGAGAAGAGAGAAGTGTGTCCACCCGTAGGAACTTTGCATTTTCCATAGGTTTGTGAAGCTGCTAAAGCTACTGCTGCAGTGCTCTTGGTAGCACAGATGATCTATTGCTGTTTGCTTGCTGTCAGTTCTGCACAACCACAGCGTACACGGAGTAGGAAGGAGGTTTGAATTTATGGCTTTCAGAATAGCTAAACTAATAAGCAGAAAGATCACAAGCTCAAGGATTTTCTTTTTTTTCTTTTCTTGTTCTCTATCACTTTCGGTGGGGTTTCCATATAGGGCTCTATAGTGTTCTATGAGTTCCCAGCTCTCATCAACCGAAGCTTGGTGGAGTTGTGTTTTCACTGATGGAAGGTGTGGGGCTGCTGGGCTGTGCCTCTTCCCCTCCTCCCTTGTTCACACTTCAGTCTCCTCCCCACATTACTTTCACTACGTGCCATACAGGAGCATTTCAGGTTTAATAAAACAATTCGACTTCATTTTTCTCTTGTCTTCAGGTTTAGAGGAACAGCTCTTGAGTGCTGCAGTGAAGATGTACCTGTTCTGCATCATCTTCATGATGCTTGTGAAAATTTCAGGCTAAGTCACAAAGTCCTTGGATATTGTGTACCTAGGAAAAGAGCAGAGAATTGGTCCTCAACCTTACTCTGACCTTGGACAGTGTCATAATAAGAAGCCAATATGCCTGTGTAGGTGTGTTTGTATAAACCAGTACATGTACTTATACATGGGTTTTTAAACTGCACTCCAAGACAAAGTGAAAGAATTTATGGTCAGTTTTGATGGTGAAAGGGGATGTAATAATCTAATAAGTTTCAGAATCACTGATATGCACCCATTTTCTACATTTTCCTCCTCTTTCTCTTTCCTTTAGCTCATATCTAATTTTCTGTGATGTTTTGTCACTTCTGCATTGTGTTTATTCTAAAGGAGGAAGGGAGGTCGCCATGGCAAATGGGATCCTAGAAGAGTTCTGGAAAGTATGGGAATTTGTTAATAATTTAAGATTATTCCTTACATTAAGGAGAATAGACCAGCACTTTGCCAAAACAGAAATCCTTGCATTTTTTACCGCTTCTGCTTGTGTAGAATATTATATTTCAGACTCTCTAGTGTTTGCAAATATTACTTTAAATACGACTGCCTTAGCTGGCACTAGTTGCCTTTAGACTGCTAAAGAGGCTGTTACATTTCAGCAGTGATCTTTGCTGCTGTTCCTGTTTGTCTCTGAAGCTGGTGGCTGTTGTTCAGATTTCTCTGGATTGCATTCCAGTGCGTAACTGAGGCTACATGGGGAAAACTGCTACTGCCATTAAATAACCAATTTTTAATGATGTTTTTGGTAAGCAGTATTGCTGTTCATTATACATATTTTTAGTTGTCACTGAAGCAGGTAATGTAGCTTTGAAGGCTTTAGTGGACTCGTGCAGAAGCTTCTGTAACTGAATGGTGGCCACATTGTTGGAGCTCCAAATTGGCGGAGGTGTTCTGGCATGTAATCCAGGGCTGGATATGAAGTAAGGGTTCAAAATAATCTGTAGGTCCTCCTATTACTGCACATTTCTGGGCTGAGCTTGCAGTCTGCATTCCAGAAAAGCAGAGACACCATGCTGAGGTTGCAGTGCTACCTTTTTTTCTTTTTCTTTTTTTCTAATTTGTGCTAGGTAGTTTGGAGACTGAAAGGTTCAAAGGCTGGACTGCTGTAGTTTTGAAAATTCACCTGAGAGAATTTGGCTTTACATTTTTGTCACCCCATGGAATTTGGCTGGGGCTTATTTTTTCTAACCCCTTTTAATATGAATCCTACATCATGAAAAACTATGAAAAACTCATTTATTTTCTCTCCTTCATTTACAACTAAAGAACCAAAAAGCTTTATGGTCACACTAAGGTTTTTTTGCCCTTCTCAGTAACACTTTTGTTGTGGAAAATGCTGGCAGTAGGAGTAGGAATAATGGAGAAAAACCAAAATAGACTTTGACTAGTGGCATTGAAAGCTTCAACTCTCCCTCACCTATCACTGTGGTAAAGCACGTGGCAGTCTAGTTACAGCCAGAGAGGGATTCTAGGAAGTTGGCATAGATTGTGTTTCTTTATAGATTCTAGACATATTTGAATACAAGAAACACGGTATTTTGTGGTTTTAATTTTCAGTCAAAATAGAAAGTATTTTGAAAAGTGACACCTCAGAAATTGCAAATTTGTCTCTTATTCTCTTTTTATTAGTTTCATGCTACATAAAGCCATTGGTAAGAGCATGTTATGTTTACCTGTCTTTAAAGTTTATCCAACCAAAATATCTGCCTTTTCATGGCACACTGCATACAATACACAAACTTTATCGTGCAGGTTCTGAAAACACTGCTGTCTCTGTAAAACCTACCTAGTTAACACCTTTTTATGGTCTCTTCATGTGTTCCCCCTCAGGGTTAATTAGATGAGACAGCTGAGGCAAGTTAAGGGTTTGCTGCCATTAAAGGTGTGGTTTCTGCTGCAATCCTGTACCTGCACTGGTGTTGGTGAGTCTGTCCACGGTACTGAGGTAGGAGGAAAATTAACTGTCTCGGAGAAAAACAGAGTTTATTTCTTGGTGTAAGGTATGTCTTTCATGATAAAAGAAGAAAAAATATGGTTTTGCTTGATCTTTACAGTATGGCAATTGCCTTTTTTTTTTTTTTCCAGGCTACTCAGTGTGTTTATGCTCATTTTAATTCCATGTAGAACAATAAGCTAGGTTAAATAATTATGAAAGGTCCCTGTAAGTAGTCATCAACGTTCATGGTTTGTGATGCCTTGACTTGCACATGGGACTTGAGGTACCACTCAAACGAGGGGCTTTGTCCAAGACAGACATTCACATGTAGTTTTCTTTTCCTTCTATCTGAATTCATGTCTGGGCAATGTGATGATAATTGTTATTCAAATAGTCTAGAGGAAAAAAAATCATGGATAGAGCAGCTTCTGCTAACTTTGCCTTGTAATATGAGAATTAGTAAAGATGACATAATTTATAATTTCCTGAATTGATTTTTCATTAAATTCTACTTTGAATGCTGATTAGCATAGGTGATTTAATTAGTTTTAAAATATGTCAGTGATGCGGAGGTTCAGTGGGTTGTTTTGCTTGGGAGTTTTTTTGAGGGGGGGGGGGAGCTTTTTTTGGTGTGTTTTTTCTTCTTTCTTAGGTGTTTTATTTCAGAAGTAGCTCACTTGTTAGACTGCAACCTGTTAGCAAAACAAGTAGATAACAGTATTAGCAATATCGGTATTTCCAATGCAGTGAATTATTTATGTTAAATTTCGTTAGTGGAGATGTTTCTGGTTTAAAAAATATTTACTTCCCAAACTTGGGACTTATTTCTTGAAGATAGTGAGCATGTGTCATAAAGTCACATAAAGAGTTTATCAGAACAGGTTTGGACTGTTTAAGCTTGTCCAAAAATGTACAGGAGCAAATTGTACTTGTTGTCTCAAATAATAATAGAATATGTAACGTATTCTAACCAAAGTACTTCAATTCATACTTTCCCCCCACTTTTACAATATGGTTTTGGGCTTTTTTAAGTAGGGTAAGAGAAGGTTTTCTGAGGTCTTAATCTATAAACTTGGACACTTGCAAATATAGGGAGGTAACTGAAGCCAATAAGTGAAAAATAATGATTGAGTCCTATACATAGGGCTCTGTAAGAAGCATAGCATAAACAGATTCATAAAATATTCCATATAATTCGGAGAAGCTTTTTGTTTACGCATATATGGTTCTTACTAAGATTTAGTATTTGGCCTGAGGATCAAAGGTTGTGAAGGGAGGAAACCAAATGCCTACAGCTGTATAAAACTTCTGTTGATGTGATAACAAATTTTTTTTTTTTTAACAAGATCCATACTTTGTAATACACATTGACAGAATTTTTTTTGCAAGAATTCACTTTGGGTAGGATATTTTTCTTGCCTTTTGCCCTTGGTTTGATTGGCTGGGGGGGCTGTGGGATGAGTAGTGTTTTTCTGTTCTTGGAGGTTTTTTGGTTGGCTGGTTTTGTGGTTTAGAAGGAGAAACAAGACAGTGCTACATCAGAAATGCAGAGACCTGAGGAAGCAGATGGGAGGACAGGAAGAAACTGTGGGTCAGGAGGTGGATGGAACCCAGACTGGGGTAGACAGGGTGGAGCAAAGGAGATATTGGCTGTGATGGAAGGACAGAAAGAAGGGTGTTGGATTTGTTGGATCAGGCTGGAGAGTAGAACTTTGCCTCTAGCTGTGTACTCAGGCTTCATGAAGCGCTGTCCAGAGCTGGTCAGTGAGAGCACAGGTACCTGTAATGAACTCAGCTTTTGCTACCCTGGGGTGTTTAACAGAGCCATGCTCATGGTTAGCTCTCAAATATCAGGCAAATGAGTTAGTTTAGAGTTTTGGTTTCCAGATCTTTTGTCCATCCAAGCAGTACAGTGTGTTATGCTAGCTGATATTCTGCACTGTTGTTAAGCTAGGTGGTGACCTTTGTTTTATTCAGATTTGAGGAATTCTAAACACTTGCTAGTGACACAGATAATGAATATATATATATAGCAATCATTCAGTAAATGTGAACCTCTGGATAGCAGACTTGTTTTTCTTATTCACCTGTTGATTATTTCTTGGAAGTCACCAACAGGCTGCAGCAGTTCATGTGAAACCCCTTGCTCATTATCCACACCAGTGATGGACACGTGTGTGTATTTTAAGTTCTTTATGTCCAAATTCTATTTACACATTCCTAAAGTTGGTTCAGTAAGTGGTGTGGGGTTTTTTTCTCCTGATGGATTACTTTGTTTTGCTAAAACAAGTTACATTTCAATACTGTTTTCCCCCTGTATGTGTATGTTCATCGCTAATACAAATCAGTTTACAAAAAGTGATGGCTGTGGCAGGTAGAAGGCAATACGTATTTCTCAAACCAGTGAAATGAGTAGAAAGTATTTTAGATGGTTTAGTGGCTGGCTGTGATCCTGTTTTCTGATGGCTATAGAGAGAAATGCTGAGGAGTGCACTGCAGGCCTTGTATTACTAAACAGCTCTGAGAGATTTCCTTTCCCTTGGGTGGTGGTGTCGCATAGTTTTGGAAGGGAGAGAATAAGCATCTCTCCTTGAGGTCAAATTGCCAGTGTTTTTGGAAGATTTACAGGTTTGATAGTGCAAAAAGCCATAGTTATGTCCTCTTAGCTGAGCAATCCTACCTGTACCTTAGTGTGTGAAGAGGGTAGTTGGCACTTTAGATTGTTGGAGTGATTTACGTAATCTTGAACAGGTGAACTTGAATTAATGGAGAGTCTCATCAGACCTACTGGGGCAAAAAGAAAAACTTGTTTTTTCCATAAAAATGTCTTAACTCTTCAGAGTGCTTTGTGATAGGGTGTGTATGATCCAAAAATCTGCCTTTTGCAGGCTTAAATGGTTTGTGGAGTTGACAGAACTAAGTTTTACCTGCAATATTTTGTGTTTCAGTCATACTGAGATGACAGCGCTCCTCAGTTAGTAATCATTCGCAATACTGAAATTTCACTAAGGGTCTTTGTCACAGAGTTGCCCCCTTTGATTTGAAGGGGGTGGCAGAAGGACATATGCAGCTGACTGTACATTTTCAACACAATGTTTTACCTGTCCAAGAAGTATCTGTGCTCAGGTAATTTGACTTGCCTTCATCACAAGAAGTCTGGCCTTGAGGTAAAGACAAAGACTGCTATGGACAATTAGTGTTGCCAGAGCACAGGTAAATCCAAGCCGTTTCATGCCTGGTATGGAGGCTGCACCCTGAGAGAGACCCTTGGCTTTCTCCCAGAACTGTAGAACTGAACGGAAGCTCTCATGTATTTTGGTAATATTAAGTAATAGTGTGCTTATTTTCCTCTTTTGTTATTCACAGCTGTGTTTTTGTATTGCTTCTGTTACTTTTGTTGTTCTGTAAATATCAATATACATTAATCTCTTATTCTTTGTTATGCTGTGAAGAGATTGTATAATGAGGTAGTAGAGGCTCATTTAACTTCATGGAGTTCATCTTTGAGGCAGAACATGTAAGGAAAGAAACAAGGTGAAAGATATCTGTGGAGCCAGAAACTGAACCTTACTGGTAATATTAAGAGCAAATTTGGGAGTATGTCTTGGAAAGTTACTACTGACAGGCAGAACCTAATTCTTGCATAAAGAACTATGTTAATTCTTGTAATAAATCGAGTTTTGGCAAACTGCATGGGAAGAAAAGGAAGCTACAGAAATCCCCAATTTATTGCTTACATTTGAGCCATTTATATAGATGATTTTATCCATAACTCTTTTTCTGTCAGCACTTCCTGGCCCTATTTTCCAATACTCTCTATATATAGGTTTTATTTCTAAACCCTTGAATTTAGAAATCCAGAGCTGTCAATTCTCACCGTTGAGAAAAACAGTTTATGTAGGGGAACTTTCTGGAATTTCCCTCCATCTCTGCTGAAAACCCCCCACTGCGACCACACCCCTTCATCCTTGAAAGTGAAGGATCCACGAGCTGTTGTAAGCTGTTAAAAACTAGTACAGACAGACCTTAAGAGCCACATGTCAAATACAGTACATTTTTACAAGTTTAAGAGATGCTAGATTCAAATGATGGTTGGTGTGTGTTGGTTGGTCTCTGACCGAAAGGAAGAAGATAAAGAGTTTGAGTGCAAAACAGACTATTTTTATTATTATTATGTTTTTACAGCAGGACGGGCCTGTGTCAGCCCTTCAAGGGGAAGAGACAGAAATCTTCTTAATTCTCAGTGTTTGTGACTGTTATTTGTCTGAATAATTGACATAAAAGTACATAAATATTGTATTTATAATTTCTCACAGTAAACCTGTGCTACATTTCACGGATGTGTGTATATTTAAGTGCAGTTGCTGTATGATTGGTTTTGCTTGGCATAGATGATGTCCACTGATGGTTTTATTAAGAAAATGTACTTTCACAAGTTCTCTATAATAACAGATGTGTCACATTGCTCTAAGACTTTAATTCTTTGTAGCAGAGGATGTTGCATTAGTTTTTTAAATATCGGGGAAGAGCCATAGAGCCACCCTTTGCAGTTCAGTAGCCTTGTGCCGAAATCGCTCATAAGACAGTATAATTCATACAGAGAGAACCTTGCAGTGAGTAATGGATTTATTTATGGTGAATGTGTGTTTTGACAACTGGGACCATACTTTTAATTTCCGTTTGTAAGGTGGAAGTTTGAAGAATTGGAGGGCTCTGACACTTGAAGAAAATTATGTGATTGGAAAAAGTCTTCATTTCCTCCAAAATCATTTTTCTGCAAAGGCCTTTCATCCCGGCACTGCTAAGTTAGTTTAATTCCTCCAAGGGAAGCGTGTGTGGGTAAAAACCCACAGCAAAACTCTCTCTGTTTCTGCAGCAGAAAGTTTTACTGGCTGCTTCAATTCCTTGCCCTCTGTTACTGGCATATGGATTTATCTCAATAATGGCTCAGTCACATACAAGATAGGAAGTTTCAGACCTAGGCCATATTTAAAATTAGTTTAGCATTGGTTTTATTCTTTCCAGGTGAAACTTCTGTGAAATGTAGACCATTGCTTTTGTGAAAATTGGACTGTAATCTAGACGTCTCATTGAGCAGAATGTGTGGGAAGGGAGAAGTGCCAATATCTTTCCCAGAGGTGGTATAAGAAGCTGTTTTCATTTGGTGTGGCATCAGGAGAAATATATTTTGGCCCACACAGTAATGAAGGCTGCAGGTTTTCTTCAGGATAACCCAAAAAATATGCATCTTGAATTTTAGTAGCAAACAGCCAATGACTTGGAAGGGCTAATTCCACACAGCCTGGAGACCCTGATGGGCAAAAGTAGCAGGTGTTTTCATTTCAGTGCCTGTTCTCAAGGTGATGCTAGCTCTGTGTTTCTGGAGTAGTAACACCTCTCTGTGTTGGTCTAGTAAATGAGGAAACACTGGGAAAAGGGCATTCCTTGTCCTATTCATGCCACCAGCAGCACGAGGTAAAAAGGAATAAGGCTGTACTGCTGGTTTGTGGTTCCCTGTTGTCCTGTTGGATCTGTCTGAGCACCCTGGTTTGCTGGTCAAGCTGGAGAAAGATGTTGTGGAGAGGCAGAATCCCCCTGGTCCCTGATCACTGTGTGCTGAGCTCTGGGTTGATCCATTCACTTTTGTGATTTCAGGGTTTGGGTTTTTTCTGGAGGACAGACAAGGGCATCAAAAAGCTTGTTTCTTCCATATTTAATATTAAAAGCACTTACTGGTTTAATACATTCACATGAGCAAGTGCACTAGGTACCTTAAAGAATTCAGCAAGATAATTATAAATGCTGAAATAAAGTGTATTCTTAACATGTAAGTTAAAAGAAGTATATAAATTTATTTAGCATCTTACACTTTGTGGGAGATTTATAAGTTGTGCGATATCTGGAGCCCATTTGCACAGTCCAAAAAGAAAAGAAATCCTTGGCATTGTTCCCGTGTGCAGGGGGAAACCCTTGGTAATGAGCTCTGAGCTCACACGCCATCCTGGACACAAAAATAGCCAGCTGTGCCGGGGCTACGAGGAGGCTTAAGAAGGGAGGAGGTGTGTACACTCTCTTACTCCCCAAGTGATGTGCTGGCCAGCAGCACAAGAGGTGGGGCTTATCTTAAGGCAAATAATTTGAATTTGAAGGAAGGTTTTATATTGCTCCTTTTTTTCCCTGTAGTTAGGGCATTTCTTTAGTCTACTCACTGCTGGAAATTGAGTTGGACGAGATAAAGCATACAAACTTCCCTTAAACGAATAGCCAAGTCGTTCTGGCGGGGAGTCCCATGGAGCTGCAGGAGTGTTCACAGCCATGGAGCGCCTGTTCTGGTGGCCACTGGGTGGATTTGCTTGGTTTTTAGCCTGGACTTCTTCCCTTCATGCCCAGTCAATGCCACTGATGGAGCTGCGTGAGGGGAACCATGGCAAGGGGAGTCCAGCTGCTGCCCAGTGTGGAGAACAGAGCCTCTGTCCCACAGGAGGTGTGTGGAGTGGAGCTCTAAGTGGTCTCACAAAGCCTGCAGGCACTCAGCCCTAGGCATCTTCCCACTTTACCTTTGTGCTAAGAGTGTGATGGTTTTAATTTGAATTGCCTTGCTTTTGTGTGTATCTGCAGAGCCTTTCTAAGATGATTGGTAATACGTAACTCTTTTGACTCAGGGTTAGTTGTTGAAACACCTCCTTTTTTTAAATTAGCATTTTGCAAAATTGCATGTGCTGTTGGTGACCATCCAACTGAGATCTGTTCCAGGTGTTAAAATGTAATTTATTAAATCAAAGCAATGGCCAAGGTACTAGTGTTTCCTTCTGGGGCTAAAATTCAGCTGTTGGGTGAAAACTCAGTGGTTGGGTGAATGGTTTTGTGGTAGAGAAGCAAATGCTTTAAAAAAAGATACTGTACAAAACACGTGTCCTTTTCATACTCCACTTCAGATATTCCAGTTTTTATTTTATTTTTTCATTTAATAGTTTTCTGTAGACATTTCTTCCAATGGGCTTTGTGCAGCCTCTCTCACTTTGTGCAGCAGGAGAAAGATTTGATGATAACTTTGAAACAAACATAGCCTTAGTTTTTCCTCTTTTGGCATGGTGTGTGGAAAAAGTCTCTCAGATTTACTACAGCCTTTGAGCACTTTTATGTGGGTGTATTACTGACCATCCCATACTATGCCCTGATCACTCAGCTTCTGCCCCGGAAAGCTGACAGAGGCAGCGAGTGAAGAATTCAATAAGACAGAGGGAAGAAACCCAAGGTGGGTTATGCTGATAATAGTATCAATTATGTGGTGTCTTTCTCTGTAGAACTGCTACCATACTTATTAAAATAGATTAGACTAGGTAAAGGAAAAATCTGCCAGCTTTATTTCCTGCAAACCTGAGTGATGCTGTTCTTTGCAAACTGAAGAAGGATACAGGGAGCCTAAAATTAAGCCATATCTGTTGATCACAACAGAGCAGCCTGAGAGGTTTCTTTCCCATTTCCCATAGCATAGTCCCTGTCATAGTGAAGAGACACCAATAGCAGCATCACTACCCCTCTTGTGCAATTTCTGTCTGGATTTTCATGTAAATCTCCTAGTTAGAAGGAATTAGAATAGTAAGACAGGAAATTGTGAAACAAGATCTAGAGATTTAGAATATTTTATCCTAATGCTCCTTTTCCTCAGGCCCATAAAGCACTCTTCCTCTCCCAATTCTTGTGGTGGCTATAGAATGGTTTGGAAGGCACCTTAAAGACCATCTAATTCCAGCCCCTCTGCCACAGACAGGGAAACCTTCCACTAGACCAAGTTGCTCAAAGCAAACCTTATGCTCTTGTTCCTTTAGTTATTTGCAGTCTGTGTTCAAAAAAGATAATTCAAAATTGACCAGATTAAACTGATGGATGAGTATGAATTTGTTTTTCTTTTTTTCATGTGTCGCTGCAGTTATTCTTTCATGAGTCATTTGTCAGAGATGTTCATTTCCATTTCTCTGCCCAGGCCCTTGTTCGGAGTGTGATTTGATTTTTTTTTTTTTTTAAAATTATTTTTTTAACATGTACACACATACTCCCCACCAAATGTGAGTGGGTAAAAAACACTCACCTGAAACACAGAATTTTACCCTTTATGAGCTTTATTAGTAAACTTGAAATTAATTTTCAAAACACAAATCAGATGTGAAGATAGAATAGCTTATGCCTAAATTTGCTGTCACATGTTAAAATAACCCAACCATTAAAAAAAGGAGAGCAACTGAGCACCATATTTATATTTAAAGGAAATTGAACCAGAAAGGTTGAGATTTAGGAAGTTTTCTGGAACAAGGAGGTCCTAAAATTCTAAACAGACAATAGAAGTCTTCTGTACTGACACTGACTGGTTTACTTGATTCAATTAGTTCATCTGAGTTGAAAACTGAGTGTGAAGACAGCCAGAGGAGACTTCTGCTTCCTGTAGGGTGAAAGCCAAAGTATCTACTAATCTTCAAATATTTTAAATACAGACAAAACCCAATTTGGTAAACTTTTATTCTTACATCACAGGTACACCAAAGGTATTTTTAAAAGTAATTAAAACCCAGTATTTTGCTGTGTTAATGCAGAGTAGTGTGTGTATTCATGCAAAGGGCACATGGAGTTGCCAAGTAACACATTTTAATAGGTGCCACCCAATAAGAATTGACCCTTCCTCAGAAAAACCAAACATGCTCCCACTCTGATTTCTTCATGTCAGGGTTTCCTGCCTGATAATTTAAATCCTGTTTAAATTCAGGAATTTACATCACTTTTAATTATATCAATCATTCTGCCTTCAGATGAAGAGGGAACAGGCTGGGACTTGAGGCCATTTAGCACTACACTTATTCCCTCCTCCTGTTTTAAGTCACTTACACAGTTTGGCTGATATCTATCTGCACTTCCTTTGCTGTGCTCATCAGCTCAAACATCTTCCTTTGTGTGTGCTTTTTAACACTTATCTTGTATTGGAATAAGGAAGGGGTTCTCTTATCAGAATAAGAAAGGGGTTGAGTAGTTTAACAGTGTCATTTAGATGATAATGCAGCACAAATACGTAACTTCCACTGATGTTCGTGACCAGTAAATATTTTGTATAATCATGAAACTTGTTTATATACACTTAGTTTCTTTTATGTTTTTACCGTTTTCAGTTTTGTTTGTTTTTTACTGGGCTAAAATTCAGTGAGACTTTTTTTTCTTTCTTAGCTCAGGACATCAAACTCCAGCCCTTCCTCTCCCTTTGCTTTGAAATCGTAGGAGAAAATGGTGCTTTTTCCACTGCAGTATCCAGATCAAATGGGCTTTGTCTGTGCTCAGCTGCCAGGTGGTGACGGTGTGTGTTGTGGTCTTCAGAGCAAGCAGACCCCGTAAATGTGCTGCTCTGCTCACTGGGGTAAATTGATTACTTTTGTTAATTGTGGTTTATGATACATAATAACGGGAAGGTTTTTTTTTTTTTACTTGCCACCTGGCATTTCAGAATCATTTGTCATTTTGGGTGTCAAAAACAATGAAGAAGGACAAAATGTTTAAGTAAAACACATAAGTTTTGGAGAAATTTACTTGTAAACGGAGGGTCTGTTATTTTAGTAGGTGTCAAAAGTGCAAAGTTGCTTTGGTGGAGGATTTTGAAAAGCATACCATCACCCTCTCTCCTTGTTAAATACTGAGCAGATAGTGTGACAAAAGAAATATTTGTTTTTAAATTCAAGAGTAATGCATCGATTTCATACCACAATATTTATAGTTAATTAGTAGGTGGGCTTGAGAGTTGTGAAATGCTGATATCATCTCCAGTGTCTTGGCTTCAGTGCCTGGACTGTTAAATAGCTTGTTTTCCTGTTCTTCAAGGGCAAAGAATCAAATGTAATCAAGAAATTTTGAAGTACTAGTAGAGGTGAGTTCAAGTGTCTGGGCTATGTTGCTCAGCTGCTGTTAAGCATCAGTTAGCCTGGCTTGTTGGAATGCAGCCTTTTATCTATTCTCCTTCTCAGCATTATTTAGTGTCTAGATTGCAATAAAATCAGTGCAAACTGGGACATGTTTCCATCACCAGTGAGTTTTAAGTCTGTGTTGGATTTGCCAGAGACCTGATTCTGATAGCTCTTTATCTTTAGAAGAACATGGGTGGCAAATATGGGGATGCTTGATAGTAAAATTCCTTGAGGAAATGGGTTTACGTGGAGATTAAAACAAAGAACTTCGATTGTATGGATATCTTGCTGTGGTAGAAAGCAAAGGGGAAATTACGAGGTTTTCACCTTACCTGATAATTCCTGGAATAAGGAAGCGGTGACTACATTTGGGAAGTACTTGCATACCTGGGATGCAACATTCAGAGTGAATAGTTGGTTTGCTGTGGTTTTGGTTGGTAAGATTCCTTCATGACAGTGCATGGAGATGACCAAAGCCAAGAAACAAATTTTGAGATTGTCTTTATTATAAGTGACTGAAATAAACAGCTCATTTAAAGATTGTACAACAATATATAAATATAATATGCAGTTTTGCCAAAAATGCTAATGTAAGGAAGTCTATGTTTACCTAATTAAAACATAATGGATACTGTTGCCAATTCAGAAATCCATAAAAATCTTCCAGCAAGGTTGCTTTCTGTAGAAAAGGACAACTTTTCCTCTTGGCAATAATTTAAGGGTAGTTTGTCAACTGTAACTCAGTATTGGAAGTTGCTTGGCTGGAGATTGCTTGAATATAATGGTGTTTTTTCTATTTGTAGATACACACATAAGAGAGAACTCTCATCTCTTTTGCTCTTTGGAGTTAGGTATTGAGTGCAGAGTAATAAAATGTATTTGCATACTTTTCTTCCCCCACAGATTCTGTGATTAGGAAAACATTAGCAAATCTTGTCTGTGACCCAACTTTCCTTTCTGACCATGGAAAAAAGATCAAATTCTGGTAGACTGAAAATAGAATTTCAAAAATCCGAAAAAATGGGAAAACTATGACATGGAACAGGTTAATGTAGAAACATTTGTGTCTTGGTCTTGTTTTCCCAGTTATATTTCTGTTAGAAAGTAGACAGATACATCTAGGCCATTTTTTGCAGACCCCCTTGCACTCAAAATCTGTATATAATGAAGTCTTGAAAAAGGAGTCATCATTGGGTTTTTTGTAGGAATAAAAAAATGGATACTAATGAAGTAGCACAAGAGTAGAAATGATCTGCCATGCATCACAGTTGTTAATCAATAAATACCTGCAGAGTTTATTTCTGTATTTAGTGATATCTGGAATGATCAGCCCAAATGTGATTGTTGTTCACAATTGGTTCAAAGATTTTAGGTTTCTGTGAAGTTCAGACCAGGTTCCCCCAGTTATGCTGGAGCAAATAATCTATACTCTAATATTATTTTTTCTTAGTTGCTGTAACTGAGAAATATAATGAAGCCACCACCCTCCCCACCGATATTCCCCTTGGTGAGATATCATTGTAATATTTGCTAGAAAACACCTTTCCTGAAGTTGGAAACCTCAGTTAAATGTAACTTTTTACTTTCTAGATACTGATAGGTTGAGTAACTCCCATATAATCTGGTGTGAGGACTGCAAGGGCCTGGAACAAACTACATGGATAGCTACAATGCATTCCAGACAGGGAGTAGATTCAGTGCTCGCACCTGTAGGCAGGCGTAGGGTTTAATATAATAAATGTTAATGAGAAATATGAAAACTCACTAAGAGGGCAATCTATTATGAGAAGAGAAGACAGTGGTAATGGCTCTGATGTCAATAGTGTCTAACTGTTCATTAAGTATGGTCTTAGTTTTACAAATTGTGGCTCACTAAGTAAGAATAAAAATACAGTGCGTATTTCAGGATGAGTTTGGAGCATCACTGAGTTAGGGAGATGGTTCTGTCGGTTTCTCCATAGTTAGTTGCTTGTTGCATAAGCCTCCACCATCCCTAAAAGCTGGGCTCTTTCTGGGGAAGTGCCTGTGGCAGCCTGTAATTTAATACCTCTTATTACTCATTAGCAAAGGCATCCAGGTTCATGTAGGTGTTTCTCTTTAGTCAGGCTTCACTCAGGAGACACAGCTGACTGTGATTGGTGGCTTTCTTTACAACTAATACTAGTTTACTTGTTGACATAGGGGAAAGGTCACTGCTGGGAATTTTTGGTCATGGCATATTTTCTGTTTTCACCTGGAAAATCTATTAATTGTTGTATCTTAGAAAAGTAAATGTTTTTATTAATCCTTCTCTGCTGCACATATGCTTTAGGATCTGCTGCAGGGAGATAGGGAAATAATGTGAGGGAGGGAATGCTGTGGCTTGTTTGTGGCAGAGTTTGTCTTTCAGGAAGAGAAAGGGGATTTCTTGTGTTTATTCCTGCGGAAAGACTGAACACTGACTCAAAGTTACATGGGTTGGATGCTTACCAGACTTAGTACAAGTAGTTTAATGAATATATGCTTCCCCCCCCACTCTTGCTATTAGCAAAACCATCCTTCTTACACATTTTAGATGTAGTGGAAGGCAATTTCAGTCCTGAGAATCCCTATCTACTAGTCAACTACAAAAGAAGACTTGTTACAGCAGTTCTCATTGAAGCAACTGAGCTTCTTGGTTCCAGCCAGAGGTCAGCACTGCAAAAAGCACTTGCTTGTTGTGAAATCAACTAGGAAAGTATTGGTAGGATTAGTTACCTTCTTCATGTTGCATCCAGTTGGCAAGCCTGCACCATCCTTGGTCTTCAGGTGACATTTTGAAAGCCAAAGAACCTCCAGGATAAGACTTTAAACACAGGATATTTTTTCTTTTTTTCCTTTCTGCCCCCTCTCCCCCACCCCGCCCTGATGCAATACATCCTAGGCATGTCTTTGGGTTGTTGTAAAGCCTAGTACACAAGTGTTATGAGCTCAGGATCCTGTGTCTGCTGCATCTGTATGAAAATTAAGTCTGAATAAATTAAACCTGAGAGGATAAATAAATACCAGAACAAAAATGCAGTTAGATACTAACACCTGTAGTGTCAATGAAGCTGGAGATGTCTGACATGCCCAGCTGAACATGAATGTCCAGTTGAACATATGACTTGCCATTTGTAAATGTGGTGACTCATCAGTGCAGAAGCAGTCACTGTGTGCAAGCACTAAATGTTCAGATACCTTCCATATGTGGTCTGTCTGTCCAAAAACACCTCAGTTGGCAGTTATACCTCTCCTCTTCAGCATGCTGCCAGCTGCTGAAGACATCTGTATTTGAGGAGGAGATGCATGTTGGATGTGGAAGCATGTGATGCAGAGATACACAGGTCTCTCTGGTCACTGTTTTTGGTGTTTGGTGCTTCCCCTCATTTTCAGGTTGATTCACGTTTCTGATTGTGGTTTCATTTTTTGTTTGTTTTTTTCTTCTTGCTATCTGCTGTTCTCATCACATTTTGTCTTCAAATATTCTTTAATCGTACATAAATAGCTATAAATAAGTATAATAAATAAATTCAAATAGATGAGACTATCTAAGATTTTCTGACCCATGTCACTTTCAGTGGTAGGATTTTGCCCTTTTGAATGCTGAAGACTCATTGGGTCATAGTGGTTTCCATGGAAGTTCAAAGCCTTTGATGGCTCTTAGCCACAGGAACTAGAGTATTAACAGACCAAATGCCTCAGAACAGCAGAGTTCTGATGTTGGACACTTGGTATTTTTCCCTTCATGTTCCTGCACTGGAGTTCTGCTCTCAGGCTACCAGGCTTGCTTCTCCATCTGGCCCTTTCCAGTTGGCTCACTGCCAGTAAGCCACAGTGTAAATTCTTCAGTGATCCTGTGCATGCACAAGGTCCCAGCAAAAGCAGTGTGTCCTTCTGTCCTGTGCCACAGCTGATAAGAAGGGAGGTCCTTGCAGCAACCGTAGATGTGAGTGAGGCTTGGGGAGCAAAAGATGCATCACTACATGGAAGGCACAGAAACTGGTGAAGGAGCTTCCCAGCTGCTATTCCTCTGGTAGCTGAACTGCACCAGAAATGGATGGATCAGTGCAAAGGTAGACTTGTGAGATTTCTCTGGCCTGTTTCCTGTAGGATTTTTCGCTCCAGACTAGTTGTACACAGTGCTGATGCAGATCCTGCGTGGTGGTGGTTTGTGACTGTCCCCTGCAACTGCTTCCCAGCCGGTCCCCAGGCACAGGCCTCTGGGCATGGAGATGCACTGACTGGCATACTGGCAGTGCATTTCAACTCATGGTATTTTTATTATTTTTTTTGGTAGACAAGATGCTTTCCGACCACAACAAGCTTCAGTGAAGCATCCTGTTGTGGCCTCTGGCTCACTGGTGTCGTTCCTGAGGGCACCCCGAGCAGGGAGAACACTCTGGTAGTTATGAATAGAACAGTTATTAATTCTGATATTTCCTGTTTCCTGACTATGTAGAGTCTTAACACTGTGACCAGAGCTTGCTTTTCATTGCAAATTTGTAATAATTAGAAAGATTCTTGCATAATAAAACCCAGAGCATGACGAAAAGAGTAGAACCTAATCCTCATATTTAGCTAAACTGTTATTCTGGTTTACAGGATTAGGCTTTTAGTTCTTGCAGGAGCTATGGATACCTATTCATTTACTGACTGTTTCATCAACAGTGGCAGGTGTATTCTGTCAGACTAAGTCAGCTTCTTTGTCTTCCTTCTGGACAGTGTGTGTGTCATGTATTCTGCACAGGGACATTTATCTCAGATTAGCACTGACAAATAGAGCAAGCACACTTCCATGAAAGTGAGAATTGGTTTTTAGACTCTACCTATTGGTTATGCATCTCCTGTATGAATTAATAGTGGTTTAGTAAGATTAAAAACAGGAAGGGGCACCTCACTTCTAATACCTTTCCAGAGGTTGGATGTCGCACACAGAGGAACTCCAAAAGATGTGACTCATACAGGATTGAAAATATGTTATTTGAATTGATCTTTCTCATGGAAAGGGGAGAAAAAGGAATTAAGGACATAAGTGTGAGGGGCAGGGACGAAATCTTATTTGAAGAAGTTCTACAGTAAAGCATGTTTCACACTCTAAGATAACTCCTGTTTTATTTTTAAGATAGTGCAGTGGTTTTGATAGCACTGACATGCAGGTATAATAGAAGAGGAAATGCTCACACTGCAACAGTAAGACACCATGGAAATAAAGGCAAGGGATCTATTTTGAGAGACACTACCTCTGCATTCCTAAAATAAAAAACCAGTTTGAGGACGTTGTCTACCTCTGTCATGGAAGAATCGCCAAGCTTCCATTTAAGGTGGCTGGCCCTGATTAATTCTTCACTGGGAGACGTCCAAGGCAAGCCATGGTGCTGGAGGAAGCGCTGTGTGCAGTGCTGTAGGTGGCACCCTTCCCTTTGCGATGGTGCTGAACCAGTGCCAGAAGGAAGGAAGGAAGGGGTTGGGGGCACTCAGCGCAGGGGAGCCCTGGACCGAGATGCTCGGCTGGTGTAAATCCACACGGATCTGCTGAGGTGCCTGACGTGCTCCAGCTGAAAAATCTGTCCTCTGTCTTAAAAACGCCAGGTGAAAGCAGGGCTTTGCCTACTTGCCATCAGTAGAGATTTCACGACTCATGCTCTATGGGATCTGCTGTGTGGGCAGAGCCCATGCCAGGCCATCCTGCTGCCCCTCTGAAGGAACCCCTTGGGCAGCCTTGACTGTCACTGGTGCTCAGCCACAGCAGCATCTGTGTTTCTGTGGTGGGCAGCATCATGCATGCAGGCACTACGTTTGTACCGGGCTTTGGGAGGGAGATGCAGCTCTACACAAAGTTAAAAATGTTTTTACCTTCATTGGTTATAGCATTTTTATTTGGCTAACATGTTAAAAGATGCTCATTAAATCACAGCATCGCTTCTCTTTAAAGCAATTCTGCCAATGAATGCTTGAAGGTATTTCAAATGCATGCTTGAGCTACATCGAGACTGCAGGTCCTCAGACCTGTTTGTGTTCCTATAAGTACAGACCAAAAAAAGACTGGCTTTTTATTTACCTTGTGGT
The DNA here is from genome assembly GCA_035583155.1 of Acropternis orthonyx. Taxonomy (NCBI): domain Eukaryota; kingdom Metazoa; phylum Chordata; class Aves; order Passeriformes; family Rhinocryptidae; genus Acropternis; species Acropternis orthonyx. Next base: position 10,922,206 of record JAWWEU010000125.1, on the reverse strand, counting down.
TTGGGAGTTGAGAGTCAGGACTCTGGGGCCTGAGCGTACAGTTGGGTTACTGTGTGTCAGCTGACCCACCGTAACTGGGGATGGCAAATGCAAGTGATGTGCTGTGAATGAGGCATTCAGTTCCTCGTGCCAACACTATGGCCTAAAGCATCCAACTAAAAATATGTCTCTAAAATGGGCAGTCATCTGACGTTTTTATTTACTAGTGTGGTTTGGACATGGGTAGATGAAACATTCTAATAAATTACTGTCTTTTTGTCTGTCTGTTCCTAATTTATCACATTTTACTAATTCAAGATGAATTTATTACATGTCTAATAAACTGGAGTGTGCTGACTGATTTGCATCGAGGTGCTCGGAGGAGAAAAGGGTTGGGACAGGGAGTATCAAGCAGCAAGCAAACCTTCTCTCATTGATTATGGCTGTGACCTGATCCTCCAGCACTTAATTCTGTGCCAGAAGGTGTAGCATTTGTATCTACTGCAGTATGATGGTCCAGGGCACTCTCTGTCCAGCGTTTGCCATAGTTCCAAATAGGTGTTGCTCGCTGGTCTTTGTCATTGTTGTACTTTGCTCTGCAGCGTGGCTTTATCCTCTCAGCGCACTGTAAGGCAGGTAAGTCATGTCCCAGCCTTACAGATGCAAACTGAGTCTCATTTACCCCGATCTCCTGTGCTGGGCCGAAGTACTCAGTCCATTCTAATTATGGCTGCGGCCACAGACAAAGGAGTAACGTTTTGGCATTTTTCTGCCAGGCATGGAGGGAATGCAGTGATCCTTTAGGAGTGATGATCAGAAAGGATACAGTTCTGAAGCTGTTCCATGCCTCTTTTGTTTTAAGTGAAAACTGAAGGGATAGTCTATTAAAGAAGGCTGAAATGAAGAGGAGGAGCTGCTGATGTGCCGTCTCAGGGTTCCCTCTCTCTTTAGAGTGACTCGAACATCTGAAGAGCCATGCTGCTCGGTGAGGCTGCTGCTGCCGCACAATGCAGTATGGTGCTTGTTCATTTTGATAGGAAGTTTTCCAGGAAGGGGAGGGGAAAAGAGAGCAGCTAATATCCTCTCTTCACCTTCAGTGAGAAGCGAAAAGGATCTTAAGTGATGCTCTACGAATAGAAGAGAAATTTTCATTTATCCCTCTTAGTGGTTGGTACATTCCCCTGCTTCTGATTAGTCCTTTAACTCTGCAAGAGCCAGTTTGCTCACGCTGCTGCATTTTTGTGTCAGGCACAGCCTTGCTTTTCATTCTTCCTCTCTCTCCCAAACACACTTAAGGTTTCTTTTGGGTTTTGTTTTTCTTTTCTTTCTTTTTATTTTTTTTTCTTTTTCCCAAAGCAGCCATGTGAGAGGAATAAAATAATTTTGAAGAGCATTATATGGTGAGAATTTTGACAATGAGTAGAAGATTGTAATTACTCTCTTCCATTAGACTCAGTGGCTTTGGACAGATAAGCTGTATTGAAACGTGTGACCAGGGCATGGGATCATGGATTGTCTTTCACTGTTGTCATGGCGACAGTGATGCAGGTGGCCTATAACTGCCTGGCTGTCAGATCTTATACATCAAACTGGTGCTAAGTGAAAATATGTTAGAGGCATGGGGGAAAAATTGCCAGCAGTGTTTATAGGATCAGGTGGAAGAGAGCTAGACAGCTTTAAAAGCAGCTTTCTGTGAAAGCTGTGTATGGCTTGGGTATGGTTCTTTAAAGTGTTTATGCCTTCATATGAGCAAAATCACTTTTAAAGGGTTAAAATATATACAAATATACATCTTTATTATGTCTTTGCCATTTTCTCAAAGTCAAAATGATGATGGTGTTAGGCTGAGATGGGGGGGGGGGGGGGGCGGGGGGGGAAGGAAGA
>JAWWEU010000125.1:10893790-10920333 GCA_035583155.1 Acropternis orthonyx | reverse complement strand
CCCCCCCCCCCCCCCCCCCCCCCCCCAAGGAAGACAGGCAAATACTTCTAGCTGACAGCTGGAACAGACCCTACGACCTCAATAATAACTGAGGAAAAGAAGATGATTCACTACTGTATCTCAGGGTTGCTAATAGAAAGTTAACCAGATGTAGAGATGTTAAAAAGAAACTTTAAACTGTGAAATAGCATCTTATAGTTGAGATGTCTTATAGAAAATGTTCATCAGACTTGCTGAAAATAATTTCTTTCCCAGAGCAGTTATCTCTCGTGGGTTTGAGGTCTATATCCCATGAAGTTCCAAATAGATTCTGACTATCATCCCCTCCCCTTTCCAGCTGATGGCACCTTTCGAACTGCTGAGATTTACAGTAGTTCCTGACACTAAAATTAATCTGTGTCGTTTTGCCAAGTCTCACTGCCTTGTGGCAGCTATTGAACCACCTTTCCTCTCTAATGGAGAAAAAATCTTTGCAAAGAGAAAAATGTATTTTTTGGTGAAAAAATTAACTTTTATTCTTGTCAAGTTTGAAGTATTTGTTTCATGTGGTACTTTGTCCATGGGAATTCAGTTAGCCTTGGTAGTTTACTCTGATCTGAAGTGGAAATACTTTGTTTAGTTCTGGGAGGCCCTATGGGAGGTTTACTTACCACTTTCCATTGTTAGTTGCACCTTTTGCAAGATCACAAACAGAAAGATGCTAAAAACAAAGTGTAATTAAGAGCAGGCTTTTATTTTTTAGCATAAGCCTAGTGAGCAGCAATGAACCTGCAATTGTTAATTGCATGGAATTGTGAATCGTAAAACATCAGCCAAGCTATGGAAATGTGTTTTCAGTTGAAAAGTGTGATCAATCTGATGTGCCTATAATTTTCAAATAGAAAAAATTAAATATATAAAACTATTTGTTAACTTCCTGGCTTAGTGCTTTCTGACCTAATATCCAGCTTCTCTGTGCTCCAGAACCCAGACCAAATTACATATTTTGGTCTGATGTATCTCTGTTTTTAGATTATACAAATGTTTTTATTGATAGGAGGAGGAGCTTTTATTTTTCACCAAAGGATTTAGATAGAGTCAAATACTGACTTATGACTCTATCAAGGATATTATCGATGTAGGGAGTTATTTATAATGAATTAGCAAAATTAAACCCAAGATCTGGTAGAGACACATTGTATAAAAGGAAGTTTTGATCTGGGTGGGAGTGGAAGAATTTCTGAATTTTTTTTTTTTTTTTTTTTTTTTTGGGTCTGGGCGTTTTTTTGCCATGTTTTGCCCCAGTTCTAAACATTTCATTGTTGTAGACAAAAATGAAGCATGGGGGCAAAGGGAGGTCCTGCAGTTTAACATTTGGCCCTGGCTGAGCAATCTGTTCTTCTTTCTCTTTAATGGCCAGTATGTTTGCAAGAATTTTGGGGAGTTTGCCCACTTTTTCACTCAATTGATGAAAGACATTAGATAGACTAAACATTATGAACTAACACAAGATCAGAGTAAAAATGTTTGATATAGTATTGAGGGAGTAGTGTTAGATGGCTAGAGCACGTGAAAAGAAATGGAATGCTAAGGTTTCTGTTTCAAGATTTACTCTTGGTGAACACTGCAACATGGAGAAGGGAATCAGCCTTAAACTGGAGTGGAAACAAAACTCTAAAGATGAATTAGTGTTACTAAAACTTTGAGGTCCTTATCTCAGAAGTGTTGTGAAAGTGCATCCTTTCCACTGACTGCTTAAGTACATCAAGGACCAAAAGTGTGTGCGGTGATGTTCCCTACCAAGTACTGGATGTCAGGTAATGGTACTTGAGTAACTCAATAGGCATCCCAGTAATCCATGAGAATTGCCTCTAGTGGGGGTTTACTGACAGAAATTAATCTAACTGAGCTTTTGGCTTCAAAAGTACTTTCTCTTCAAAAGTACTGTGGTGTCTTTAGCTTTCATTCAGACCCAAAGTGCATTAGATTAGCTTGCATAAAGACTTGCATCTTTAATATAGCTTTGAGATCATTGAAAGCAAAAAAATAAGGGCCCAGATGTGTGTATATGTAAGGGTTTTCTAACTTAAGATGAAAAGAGCATGTTTAAGATGATGCCTTAATTCATGTGCTTGAGGTGCTTCATTGTTTTTTTAATCATAGGTTGTTGGTACCAAATTAGCATTTTGTAATAGTTTAAGCATTAGTATTCAGGAAAAGTCTGGGTAGGAGGGGGTTATTTTTTACATTTTTTTTCAGTGTTTTTTGTTGTTGCTCTTTTTCTCTTGAAGCTGGAACACAGAGGTGGTTTGATGTATATGTTTACAGTAGCTGTATGCAACTTTAAAGAGCTAAAATAGGTGCAGAAATCTCCCTGCTCTAACCATTTCCTGACTAACAAGCTGGTCTGACTGGTGAATTAGACTCTTTTTTCTGGTGGTGTGAATCAGATAATGCAGTTTGGATGTTAATTTGGAAGTAACCACAGAGGCTGGAGGCTGGGAAATGTTATTACCTCATTATCCATTGCTCAGTGTTAGCTGTAAGATTTTGACCATCTGTATGCACACAGAGAGCAGGAGGAAAATGGACAATACAGATCACATATTTCAAGCCAGTATGGATCCTGATTTAAGTTTGCAGTTCATCACAGCAGGACAGAGCTCTCTGGTTCTGTCTCATCCTTTCAGCTCAGAATAGTGGCTGCGGTTATTGCTTGGTATAAACCCATGTCTTTTAGCAGGTATTTTTATTAGGTTGTTGACATAGTTCTTTGTTTTGAAAGTAAGCAGTGTTTTCACATCCCACCTTTTCTGGACAATTGGGACTCCTGACTTTCAAACAGTTTAATCATATTCTAGGTGAAAAATAACTAAATAAAAATACTATTATTCCATCCTCAGTTTTGTTTTTTTCTTTTTAATGCAATGCTAGCTTTACCTAAATAATTAGTAAGAAACCACTTTAATCCCAGAACAAACAGGCTGTACCGGCATTGTGGTTGTTGCAGTTACCACAGTACATGTTGTTTTAAATGATTAGTAAAAATAATATGGCAGAAGCCATATGGTGGCATATCGTGAGTTTTGTACTATGCTGTTTGCTGTGCTAACCCACAGGAAACATGTTTTTATTATATGTTGTTCCCTGTCAGCCCTTTGAATAAAAGCAGATTATTTGTTGGGTGAGTTGAAAGATGCTGCGTCTCCGAGATGCTTCTGCTTTCAGCTGCTTGTGCAGAGCGTGTTCCAGCAGCTCCTGCCGCCAGCTCCGGCAGAAAAGGGAGCAGCGAAAGGCAAGTGCCGGTGGGTGCCTCAGAGAATCCAGCGCTGCAGAGCGGGGCGGGGGAGTTTCCTGTTGTAACAACAAAGCCAACAATCATCAGGATGCTTGTCTGCCATGGAGGAGTGTCTCTGTTTGGGTGTGAGCTGTTTCCTGCCTCCCTGTGAATCAAGAATCGTTTATTTTGGATCTCTGAGGGTTTCTTTACCCCTGCTGTTTAAAGCCTCCCTCCCCCTCCTCCCTGTCCCCCCCTCCCACTCTCCCAACTATCTCTCTGTGGGCAGGCTCAATGTAATGAAATCCTATGTCTAAGAACAATGGCATTTGCAAAAGTCACTTGCACAGCTTCAGTGCTGCTGCTGAGGATGTCTCTTGCAGTACTAATAAATAAATGCAGCAAACTACTTCTATTATTTGGGTGAGTAGAGGGAAGTTTTGGCTCTGATGCTGAGCAGAGGGAGAAACTGAAGTGGCACAGCAGTCCTCTCTGCTCATCTTTAGTTTGTGAGCTTTTTGGGATGGAGACACAGCCTTTTGTCTCTCTGGAAGTGCCCTTGCATGTTAGGAAGTACTGGAATGAAGTGCAGATCAGGGTATGTTTGAAGGTGAGGCTACACAAACGCCATTCTGGCTCCTCCTGAGTTGGAGGAGGGGAGAAGAGGAGCAGAGACTTAATTCCCCACTAAGCATTCTCAGCTCTGAGATTTCATGTGTTACTGTGTCGCAGCACACACGATTTTCCTGTATTAAACTTGGTGCCGAGTGTAGTGTGCCTGCCACATCCAGTTGCAACTGCTTAGCATGAGACTTCATACTAAGACACGTGCCACTTAAACCAAGTGGCTGTGTCTAGTGCCAAGAGCCCTAAATCCACTCGTGGTTAGTGTACTTTCCTGTGCACTTAGCCCAGCCTAGTTTAGCTTGTTTACAAGGAGATAAGGCAGTGCGTGCATTGTTAGGGCTGTAGTAGCACAGGAAATAACCCCCTGGATCTGTCTGTGTTCACCAAATCCATGCTCTCTTGCACAAAACTGTAAGGAAAGGCTGTGTTTTATGAATGGTGAGCCCTCTGCTTCACACATACCAGATGGGCAGAGCTTCCTCCTTTAAAAATGACTCTTGGTCCAGGTGCATCCTTTCCTAGAGTTTGTATTTCACTTAAAATATTTTATTTGCTTCTTTTGGGTTTTTTGGTTTTTTTTTTTTTAACACTGGTGCTTCAGGAGCCTGACAAAAGTCTCCCACTCCTGTGTCAGCCTTTGTCTCCTTTGTTCTGCCAGTGATGCCAGCACTGACACGCTGTCAGTTTGAGTGCAGCTGTGCCGCAAAACAAAAGGGGATCAGAGCATGTGCTTTTGCCTGTGCATGAGCCGACTGATCAACATGTGCCCTGGACCAGACAGAGGAAAGCAAAAACTATTCAGTGTTAGCAAGAAGCTGTAGCTGTGATACAGGCTAGTGTGATTTATCCTGGCTTTAAGATAGCTAGCGGGGTTAAAAAGTGCAGTGAAGCTGGAGTAGTTACATAGTCTGCTTCCAGATATCCTGTCTGGCTGAGAGTTTTGGTTCTCTTTGAAAGCACATACCAAAGTTTGGGCTTTATTAGGCCATTATTGTCATAGTAACTTGATGGGTACTCCATATGCCTCTAGATTATCATGTGCTAGTGAGAGCAACTCTTCTGTCTGCTTGGAAATGCCCTTGCATGGTAGAGGAAATAATAAATATATTGAAGAAGAAAAAAACATGCCTGCTCTCGGGGACTACCAGCAGCAGAGGCTTTTCCATTCCTTCTAGCAGTAATGGAAGAATCACAGAATCAGCTAGGTTGGAAAAGACCTCTGAGATCAAGGAGTACAACCTGTGACCTAATACCACTATGTCAAATAGACCGTGCCACCAAGTTCCACGTCCAGTCTTTCCTTAAACACCTCCAAGGACAGTGACTTCCCCACATCCATGTGTTGGTCTGATCACCCTTTCTGTGAAAAAATTTCTCCTCATGTACAACCTAAACCTCCCCTGGTGCAGCTTAAGACTATGTGCTCTCATCCTGTCACTAAAGAAAAGAAAGGTGAAAAAGCCACTTTCCAAGTAGTAGAGGAGATGATGATGATGACAGTGGTGATTTATGAAGCTTTTGTGCAGCCATTTTTGATGAAGGTCAGCACAGGTAAGGGGACTGGTATGTGTTCCTATGGATTAGTTTTGTCAGTCATCAAATGTGTTAAACCTTTTTGCAGTTTTCCCTGTTGCTGCTGCTCTTAACTTTCTCGTATTACCAGAGTATCATGAGCTTAGCTAAAGCCCGAGGCTCCCTTCTGTTAGGTGCTGCACAGAAAACCAGTTGTGTTGCAGGTATAAAAAGAGACCCCAGATGGACAGCAGGCAGTGGCTGTGACAAGATACTGAACAACATAACAGTGATGGTTTTTGGTACTTTCTCCATCCCAACACCAGAGGAATTTCAGCAATTATGAGAGAGTTTGTGGGGAGACTGACAGGCACAAAGGAGTGTCTGAGGAGATTTGTTTGACAGTTTAACAAGTGGAGCAGGGTCAGTCTCTGCCATGAGCTGATCAGAAGTGAAAGTCTAAACATGATTTGGAAGAGACAGGCTATGATGAACCTTGAACGTGAAGAGAAGTGTCCTCCTAGAGAGGTGAATGTGATCTGCAACGCTGTAAAAAAAAATAAATAAATGAATCCAGAACCTAAAAAAACCTCTTTGAAGTCCATTTGGGATGGGGGGTGTAGTGAAGCTAGACTGTTTGTCAAGGAAGGAAGAAGGAATGCTGTCCTTAGTTGCCTCTCCTCACTTCAAAAGCGGAGGATACTTTTTCTAGCCAAATAGTTGGGGGTTTTTAAGTGCTGAAGTACACTTCTGGGAACTTCTGGAAGTCCAGCTTCATGGATGCAGGTTTGAAAATTAGTAAATGAAATACTTTATAGCAGAATATCAGTGCTGGAATTGTTCTTCCATAACAAAAACAAGTTGGTGTGGAATATACAGGAATATAGGAATATATGGAATATAAGAATTTGGAAATTCTTATAGACTTGTGTTTGCTAGGAAAAAATAATTTTCCTGAGTACCTTTGAGAAAGAGAAGAGATGACGAGAAGCAGGAGCATTCTCTGATGAACTGTACATTTGGGAGAAACAAAAAAAGAGAAACTTTCAGAAGGTGTACTTGGTGCACTTACTACTTCACACATTTGGTACCCAAGTGTTGTACATGCTGGCAAAAAATTACATTTTCCATTCTTTCCCATGGTTTGACTTTACATCCTTAATTTTCTTTTATTAGAATTTACAGTGTACAGTGGAGTACTTCTTTGCTTATGGGATTCAGAGTTATTAAGGCATCTCTCATTCATTTATGAGCATGAATTAACTATTGAGATTGAAGAAATGTTTCATCTGTTCTGTGTAATAAGTACCACTTGAGCTGAACATGGCAATGAGGGACCAGAAGCTGCCTGGGCTTGGTAGGGGATACTTTTTTACAGTTGGGTTTCTCCACCCTGAAGATAAGCTTCTTGCTTTCTATGCAAATTAGTTATCATGTGCAGTCCATTTTTCTAGACCTTTCTGGGAGTGGCTCAGAGGGCTTTGGGGTTCTTTGGTGGTCTTGCTCCGCTCTACAGTCCATTCCCACTTCTCAGCCTCATTCCTGTGCTTGCACCACTACTGTGTTGTGCTTCTCTCCAGGAACTAGACCAGGGATGTGTTTGTCCCAGAAAAGCACTGCCCTACCTCTGCATGGCCCCCTTCTTCAGTCACATCTTGTTCCTTGTCACAATGTGTTATTACCAACAGTTCTTGTCTGTTATTACCAGCAATCCTTGGCTGGCTCCACAGCCATCCACCTGGAGATGTTTGAGACTTACACATTGGCCCCTTATCTTCTGGGGTTCTACAACACCCTCTGTATGTGTCTTCCACCTCAATCTCATCTTATTTCTCCAGAACTGGAATGACATGTGAAAGAAGGGCTTAATGACAGAGCTCAACATTCAAAGTGTCTTCATTGCAGCGGAAAAGTCATGATACCTACATTCTGTGTTGCTGACTCCAATGGTGGCCTCATTCTTATCAGTGCTAGACTGTAAAGGTGAAGTGTTTAGAGTAATAACACTGAGTAGCTGGCTCTCCACAGAATGTTCAGTCAGTGTTTGTAAGAGAGGCGCACTTCAACCTGTGACTTTGGTCCAGATAGTCTGGCTAAAGACAACATTTAGCTTAAGCCAGAGTCCTACATCAATCTTATACAACCATATATAACCACTGGTTAGAGCTGGAGCTACTCTGCACTGAAGCTGTAAGGGTTTCTACAGTAGATGTAGGAAGGGAGAAATGAACTGTAGATGTAGAATAGGTAGAGCCCTTCCTAAATCTTTGTTCATGAAGCCTAGCCATGATGATAAGGGAAAACGTCAAGCAAAAGAAGAAACTGATGACCCACTAAATAAGAGACTGATGGGGTTTGGGGGCAGGAAATCCTGGAAAAAAGGCCAAGTCTGAAACTGAAATACAACACAGTAGGTGCCAAGCACCCAAACTTCTGTTCAGTTCCAAGTGCTCTCTGCCTCTGGAAATCTGGCTGATGACTTACTGTAAAGATATAAGTTATAGTCAGGTTACTTCTGCCTGCTGCAGTAATTAATGATTGCTGTTAATTAAATTGACTGACCATTGGGAGAGAAGCTGAACTGTATACGTTCTTAGCTGTTTTGGATGATATATGCACATGCCTGCACAACAGAGCTGTGCCTCTGATGTAACACTACGCCTCAGTCCTGAAAAAGAAGTATTTTGTCCTGTGTGGGTTAAAAAAATACGTAGTTATCTGTTGCAATGCTGCCTGTGCTTTTCTTGTTGAGCACTTCTGGAAGATTGTATGCACCATTGATCTCAGAGCTGGGTTTTCATGCTGTTTGACTCATTGTATTTCTTTGGGGATGTAGGGCAGGCAGAAAAGCAACTCGCTGTACTGTGCAGCCAACTTCACAGTGGTCCAGGATTTCAGTGCAATTTGCCTTGCTTTTTTAAGTTTTACATTCAAATAATCACTGCCCCTCAGCCAAGGTCCCAGTCTATCTCAGCTGGCAGGTCCCAATGTACAGCTCTTGTAAGCTAACCAGTCAAGCTATTGTTTTGTTTCTTGTTGATGCTTTCTGGTGCTCAACTAGCATAATTCTCTGAGAATGCAGCATGAAAGGGTATTGTGCATATAAAGATGGTGGTGATGGTCACTAAAACAATTAACTAGGCTGATTTAAGGAAGGTATAATATCCTCCTAGAAAACTACATGTGGAGAGTATTTCATACCTGCTAGTACACAGAGGGAAGATACTGTGTGTTCTTAAGCAGCATCTCTGGGTAGGATAGGAGCACGTACGTCCCCCAGTTTGTATGATCTGGACACCAAAATGGGGAGCAACAGCAGGGTTTATTCAAAGCTCCATAAGAAGTGACAGAAGCCTCCACAAATGTGTACTAATTCAACCTCTCTGCTGATAGGAAGCTGAACCCTCCATGGCCAAGATCCTTTAGCTAAATGAGAGCTGGCTGGACTAGTCTTTAAAGGCAGGGTTAACAGGATAAACTTGAAGGGGGGAGCATGTGGGCAGCCATCTCTCCTTGGTCCCGATGCTAAGGAGCCACCCTCAGTCTTTAGCTACTGTCAAGATTGTCTTGCTGTGTCACTTTGAGAAGCAGTGGCAGTCAATGAATTCATCCCAGATGATTCCAGCAGACCCTTCTTCCCCAGCTGTCATTCAACTTGTCTTAAGAAATTCCCTCTGTGGAACTTCTTTCCCACCTAAGGTATTCAACGCCTGCATCTGATCACTGTTCCACTTTTAAGTGCAGAAAAAACGCCTACTTGGTAAATGGAGCTTTTGAGTTTGGCAGACCCAGATTGGTAAATCAAGTAACAAAAGGCTGTGTTATATTTTGTAGCAGGGAAAAAAAACTTAAATAATACAGAATTACAGGACAACATGATGTTAGTCAAGCCAGTATGACCTGACACAGAAAGACAGCCCTGTCTGTGGTGTGGTGGTGCTCAGAGGCGGAATGCCTGAGTCAGGAGTTGTGTGGACTATGGTGGTGGGAGTTTTTGTTCTAGAGACTCTGTTTGAAACCCTTTTTTGCTCCCTGGCTTAGAATTTTTGTTCCTGGTGATAAATGGAAGGTTTTCAGATCACAATTGTGTTGTGACTCAGTGAAAGGGGGAGGGAAAGAACTTACTCCCCATAAAAATTTCTTTTGGCTTGGAGACAAAAGAGAAAAGAGCAGTTTTTTTGGCTCAGGTTAACAGATAAAGAGCCAGTAACTGATCAGCTTATTAATACAGAGGATTTCAGCACAGTCAGTCAGAAAAGCTGGTTTAAAAACAATTGAAAAGAAACAAAAAAGAGGCAAATTACTTTTGTGTTAGCTTTCAATTAACTGTAGTCCTTGCTCTGGCTACTTCTTAGAAGCTTATTTATTTAAATATTCTTTACTTTTTCTTCAAGGGGACTCATCTTGATGACATGAGAAAATAAGCTCTGTGTGGGAGAGCTTTACATACAGGTGCTTTTCTTAATTTGAAGTGGCAGTGTAGGTGTTACAGCAAATCTTAGTCTTCCTCACTCTTCTGGTGGTCAGTTAAAAAGAAAAGGATGCTGTGTGTGTTTGTTTTGGTTTGATTTTATCTCTAATTTTCTTCGGTTAGCATGGAGCAAAATGCTTCTCAGATACGGTAAGGATAGTTTATAGCCATATGATTGCAGCTTATCAGTGACAAACAACCTTTCCTTAACACACTCCCAAGTAGGAGGTAGCATTTGTTCTGCACTTGCTGGCTATTTGTATCCCACTCCATTTGGGCAGTGGGTGGACAGTCTGAGTTGCCCACAGAATTTTTTTAATTCTCTCACTCATGGGAAAACCCATGGAAATGTATCTTGTCAGCAAATAAAACTGATGGTTCTGTACCTCTGATTCTCTTTGGCTGCAGATATCAGGAGAAGTACTATTTTCAGTGACAGAGGCCATGTAGAATTAGATCTAGCTGAAGTGGTTCTTCCCTCTCTTCAGAGGTCTCTGCTGCACCTCGTGGGGTGATGAGATGTCACAGAGCAGGCTGACAAATGGAGGCAGCACAAACTTTTCTGTCAGCTAGGAAGAGTGATCCCTGAGCTCCAAATACTATTAAGTACATGGATTTTTTAAAAGACCTGAAATACCTCTAAAACTGTTGGTAAATTTCAGTTGTGATACTTAGCAAATAGCCAGGCTTCAACCTTTAGCAGAGGGAATCCATTAAGCGTTGATGAACTTCTGTGCTATTGTCTTCGCTGCACTGTTTAGGAAGCAAAGCAACAGGTATGAATAGCTGAAGGTGCTGTGTTTTCATTTTCCCTCTAAAGAGTCTGCAGTCAGCGTTGCCCTCTGGGTTTCCAGCCTCCCCAGTCTCATCCTAGACCTTCTTGCATCCACTCCCAGCTCTGTGCAGTCAAGTGATAGAACATCACACCACCGACATGTATCAAGATCATTCCCTAGCTGAGAACCCCTGTTTCATCCTCGTTCCTCCTGGACCAATCGAGTACCTTCAACCTGCTCAAGTATGCTTTCCATCCCTGGGTAGGGCATCTTTCATGGGAATGGCTTAGCCACAGCTTGTAATTCCCCCTTGGAGACAACTGAGCTGATATGCTTCATGATGTTGAAGATACTGATTTTGTTTCTGGACATTTCAACAAGCACGTGCAGAGGTTCTCGTCCCATCACTTCTACATTATTGTGGCACTCTGCCTTTGCCTTTTCTCATGCAAAATGCAGTAGCAGTTATATATACGCACACACATAATTATATATACACACACATTTAATGTCATCCTGTTTCTCTAAACATGACCCATGGTGTTGGAATAACCTCACTGGGTGGGTGCTCTGTTTGCTGCTTTGCTTATATGGGGAAGGTTCTTCCCAGCCTTGTCTGTCTTTTCATTTCCTTAAAGTCTGTCTCCTACATCTACTAGACCCATATCCCAGGCTCCATTTCTCACTTCTTACCTTTTCCAGAAAGGACTTTTCCTTGCCATCCTCTGAGAGGGATGTCTTTCACAGCAGTGAAGCCAACCTGTCCCTCTCCTTTTTGGAGAGCGCTTTGTGACTCTTACCTGTATACCTTCTGTGATGTAACAGACTGCTCCTGTTCTGCTTCTATACACTACCCGGCTTGGTGGCCCTTTATGTGCAGCCTGTGTGTGTAGATGAAGAGACACGGAACTCCTGGAGGACTATGAAGATGATTAGGGGGCTGGAGCATTTCTCTTGTGGAGGAAAGGCTGAGGACACTGGGCCATTTTAGCCCAGAGAAGACTGAGAGGGAATTTTACTGATGTACGTGAGTATCTGAATAGGAGTGTCAAGAGGATGGAGCCCCAGGTTCTTTTTTGGTGGTGCTGAGCAATAGGGTGAGAGGCAACATACTGGAACACAGGAAGTTCCACCTGAATATGAGGAAGAACTTTACTGTGAAGGTGACTGAGAACTGGAACAGACTGTCCAGATTGGTTATGGAGTCTCCATGCCTGGAGGTATTAAAAATTCACCTGGACACAGTCCTGATTTAATGTATTGTAGGGGACCCTCCTCAAGCAGGGAGGAGGGACTAGATCTCCAGTGGTCCCCTCCAACTCACCCATTCTGTGATTCTGTGAGAAGTACTAAAGTATACTAGTACTGAAGTACCCCAGCTCTGCCTGTCTTGCAGCTTTACAGTGCAAATGGATTTTGAATGGAAAATGCAAACCCCATCATCGGGTGATGCATCAGAAACAAGATTTGCACTGTTGGTATCCAGCAGGTATCTTTTGGGCACAACTTCCTCTGTGTCCTCTTGCAGGCTCTCCCTTGGCCTTGGGGTGTCTTTCCCATCCCCGGCCTCCAGATTGGAGTGGGCACAGGCACGGCAGTTCTCTGAGTCGCCCTTGGAGCAGAGCCTGGTGCTGGGCTGTCCTGGACCCCCAGGACACGGAGTGGCATCAGCCTGCCTTAAGAACCGGTTGGCTTTGCTGCGTGTTGCCGTGGCTGGTGCCTCTGCCCCGGCTCCTGATGGCACACGTTGAAATGCAAATGACAGCAGTAATTGGCAAGAGATAAACTCAGCTGGGAGGGAGCCGGGCGGCGGGGAGTGAAGTGCTTAAGTGACAATTACTGCTCTGCATCCCCCAGCATCCCCAGCAGCAGCCCCCTTTGGTCTGCTTTAGAGGAGCTGTAACACGTTAATTGGAGCGCTTCTCTGTTAACGTGTCTCACTTAGTTTCTTGTCTGATGCTGCTTTAGTGGGGAGGTGGGGAAGGCTTCTCTTTGTTGAGGTGGCTGTTTATTGTTAAATCCTATTGAAATGTGTGTCATTTGTCATGTCGTCTCCTAAGATTGACTAGCTGCCTTTTTTTTTTTTTTTTATTAAAGGCAGAAGCTGCTAGGAGAGAAATCATACAAGCTAGATGTAGTATTAACTGCAAGTTAGAAATAGGGTTGAGTATTTCTGATAAGCCTATAAATGAAAAAGTGTACATTTCACACTGATCAGCTTAGGGGATGACATATTTCCTTCACATCTGAAGAAAAACTCTGGTAGCAATAACTTAAATGGACAGAAAATATACACAGTCATTTTACCAAAGAGTTATTTTTTCGGTGTATATGTAATTTATCCTTAATTTGAAAATTATATTTTATAACTTGAGATTCAACACTACCCATAGTGTGGAAGACTGACTGGACTTCCTCGTGTCTTTCCATCCTTGCAGTATTAACAGGTGAAAACAGTTAATTCACTAATGTTTGTGACAATCCAAATTTCCTTCCTTACTAGATTTTAAAGACTGTGTAGGTAAGAGAGTCTGGGAGTAAGCTGATGCCATCACAGAATAGACTGACCTGGCATGACTGAAACACAGTATGGGCAATGAATATTGTAATGCTGACACATAACAAACTCTATAGAAAACACAGGTTGGTTTAACCCGTGGAAGAGTAATGCATTAGATAAAAGATTCCCTTACAGGAGTGTTTCAGCTTCAAGGTCTATAAAGCAGAGAAACGACAGGGATAAAAATTCCAGAATGGCCAGTAAACCTGCAGCAGTAAGTACTGTGTGGTCAGTCTCTGGATCAAACCAGTGACAGCCCATGCAGCAAGCTCAGGAAGAGTTTAAAGAGCCAGCAAAATGGGGCAGAAGGGCAATAATGGCTCCATCTGCCCACTAATGTAAACAGGTTGTAAATTATAGAGGACATAGATTGTAGGAGTGCATAAGGACCCCAAACAATAGCGCTTTGAAATGGGGTTGGTTTTAGTTTTATGAAATGTTCGAGAGAGGCTGTTTTGAGTTTTAAGGTATTTTTTCATTCTAGGAGTAAATATGTCTGGTCCCTTTCAGTGGCTCGTTTTACAGCTTCCAGTAGTTGTCCTCAAAAAGGGATGTGGTTATGCCGTACTGTGAAATGCTGTCTCATCTCATCTTTAAAGTATTAGACTGGGCAGGTCACTCTTTGGTGGGAGACACTAATATGACTAATTGTAGAGGGAGAAGTGATAATTTTACTGAAAAACCTAACACACAAAGCATAATACTCAGGTACCTACACCTGAAATGCCTTGATTCCACGGCTAGGTATGGTTAACTGCATGATGAAGAATAAAGTGAAAGGGTAGCTTACATGAAGTGTCTGTTTTTAAGAAAGGTACAGGATGGAGCAGAATAAAACTGCTCTTGTGTGCTCCTGATCTTGGGCTGATCTGAAGCTTGAAGCAACTTCAACATTATTTACACAGCTGAGTGGTCTGACACATAAGTAGAGGTGACTTACATTAGGATAGTTGGCTGAGATATCACCCTGGGCTATTTGCTGACTTTTGCTGTATGGGTGGCAGAACTGCTCACCTTAGCTTTTGAATCTAGGGTTTGCAAGCCTGGTGCTTTAGGTTTGGTGGTGATTGCTGACCTAAAGATGGGGTGGTTGTTATAAGTCAGGACTGGCTGCAAAACACGCAGCTGTTCACGTAGCAAGTGACATGATCGGCTGTCACAAGTAAGCCACAACATCCTCAGGAGTGAGTGTGTGCCCTGGGATCCTGTGCAGTGACCACAGCACTACCAGCACCCTGCAATCCTCTGTAGGAGGGGGCCTGCTGGAGTGTATTTCTGCTGTCTAAACGCGAGCCAGCAGTGTGCCCAGGTTGTCAAGAAGGCCAATGGCATCATGGCTTGCATTAGAAATAGTGTGGTCAGCAGGAATAGGGAAGTGATCATGCCCTGGACTCAGCACTGGTGAGACCACACCTCCAGTGTCCAGTTTTGAGCCCCTCACTACAAGAAAGACATTGAGGTGCTGGAGCATGTCCAGAGGAGGCAGTGAAGCTGGTGAGGGGTCTGGAGCACAAGTCATATGAGGAGTGGCTGAGGGAACTGGGGTTGTCTAGCCTGGAGAAAAGGAGGCTGAGAGGGGAGAACCTTAGCACTCTCTAGAATTACCTGAAAGGAGGTTGTAGTGAAGTGGGAGCCAGTCTCTTCTGCCGGATAACAAGGGACAGGATGAGAGGCAATGGCTTCAAGTTGCACCAGGAGAGGTTTAGGTTGGATATTAGGAAAAATTTCTTCATGGAAAGGATTGTAATGCCTTGGAACAGGTTGCTCAGAAAAGTGGTGGAGTCACCATCCCTGGAAGTGTTCAAAAAATGTGTAGTTATGGCACTTGAGGACATGTTTTAACAGTGAATGTGGTGCTGATGCTAGGTTGACAGTTCGTCTTGATGATCTTAAAGGTCTTTTCCAACCTTAACAATGGTATTATTCTATATTGCTGTTTGGAAACTCTCCCAAGGAAGATCATGAAGTGAGCTGTAGAGCTGGCTTTTATTTTTGCTGCATCATGGGAGTGCTCACATTGAGCTTCCCTTCCTTTTTATCCTTCACTACAAAAGTACTGAAGCAACAGCTGAAATTTTGCCTTATGTATTTTGGATGAAATACTTACTCAAGAATTTGAAAATTGTTGTTAGCAGCTATCCCATGACACTTTTCCTAGAAAAAGGGTGTTAACTGTGATGTCCCATCCAATTCTAAGTACGAGAATTATATTTTGTTCACCTAATTTCTCACTCAGTCATCAATTTGCAGCTCCCATCCTATTGCGCTCTGTGTTTCCATGTGGTGATAAACAGCTACTATATATCCTCCTTGTGTTCATGGATGAGATGCTTCAGTCAATGAAACTGTGTAGGGTTTCCAAAACTCTTTGGGATCCTTCTAGATAAAGCATACTATGTACACTGAGGTTCTTAATGTGATATCTAGTGTCAAGGAGGGTTTTTTTCAGGAAAGAGAAGTGAAAGAATTATCAGGTTGTCATTACGAGAATAGAAGACTGAGGAAACTAATTATAAAGAGCCTGAAACAAGGTGGAGTAATCCATTGACTTAATATGAGGAAGACTGATTTCTCTCCTAGTCTTTAGCTGCACTGAACAGCTCTATCTTAGCCCATTTTGAGGATCTGGCCCTGAAAAAAAAGTTTTTAAAAAATTTAGCATCTAATTGCTTACTGCATGAAACTGATGACTGCAGGATAGCACTGCATCCATCAGCTTGGTACCACTGAGTGTGATTAGATGTTTATACGAATAAAAGAGCCACACAGAATGATGACACTTATTTTTATAGTGAAATGGGAAAGAATGGAGTAGAAGGAGGGAAAATGAAATAAAATGCTCTTAAATGAAAAGGGGCAAATATTTATGCTGGATGGAGCAATAGCTTGGTGAAGAGGAAATAAGCTCAACACGAGTCATGCCAGTAATGAAGTATATGCTTTTGTAGGAAAACTAGAGACCAAGACAGATGAAAGGAAGTTAAAAGGACAAATATATTAAAAAAAAAAAGTAATTTTCTTTCAGAATTATATTAGAAATCCACTAGAGAGCTGATGAGCCTGAGTAGCTCTGGAGGCTCCAGGGACAATTAAGAAGAGAAAATTAGAATGTAAAATACTTTTTACACAGATCTTTTATACAGAGGAATACCTCATGAGCTTAATGTTACCTTTTGGTAAAGGTAGAGAGTTGGCAGGAGTAGAGATACTTTTATAGTTAATAAGCCTCATTGAATCCCATGATTTAGCAGACAGTGATACAAGTATGGGACTTGGACTCTGCTTGTAGCTTTGCCCTGTAATGCCCTTGTCTATGCTTCATTTTCCTTGTCTTCAAAATGGAGATTAAGATATCGGCTTTGTTGTTAAAGCAGCTTGAGATTGACCAACATGTGTATGTAAATGTAGAGAGTATTAATATTTGGACTACATTAATCTATTAAGTTAGCAGTTAATTTCTTTAATATTAGCTGAATTACCTCCCAGGAAAAAACAACCCCAAAATAAATGTGATTTAATTTATCATTATAGCTATAATAAGAATCTGGAATATTGCCAGTGCTCTTTTTATTGAAGTGGGAGAGATGATAAGGGTGATCCAGGGAATTATAAACTCATGACCCTCATTTAAGTGCCTAAGAAAATTGTTGAGAAAGTCATTATAGATGTCATTATAAACTACCCCAGGCGCAAACCAGCATAACTTTCTCTAGATGTAAACTTTCTCTAATATATTAGAATTCTTTAAAAAAGTTAAAATAGTGCATAATGGGAGAAATGTTAGTTATAGCATAACATATTTAAGCTTCTGAAAGGCTTTTGTGGAAGTTTCTCAGAAGAGGTTATTGGGGAAAGCTGGTAATCCTGGGGTGAGTCTTATAATCAAACTGCAGGTTTAATAACTGTCTTAAATAGGAAGCAAAGAAATTGCAAATTTTTACCAAGGGAAAAAACTGGTTTGTCAGCCTGGGAAAATGATAACAGCAGAGCACCTCGGGGGTCAACGCCTGCGCGGAATGATGACAATACTAATGATCTGGAAGAGAGGTTAAGCAGCCTGATTACCAACCCTTAAGAGAGACACAACGTTGGTTTTGTCAGTCACGCCTATATATATATATGTGTGTGTGTATATATATATATATATGAACAGGGAAACCTTCCAAGAGGCTGAACCCTCAGTGTGAGGAAACATCCACTGGAGTGTACGGACTTTGATGGTGCTCAGAAATAACGCAAAACCAGGCGCATAATAAATATTTGACAATATGTTCAAGTATTTGTGGCATAGTCATGTGAAAGCCTCCTCAAGAGGCTCAATGTTGAAACAGTCACCTTTGCACGAAGAAGTCAGCAGTGGTTATGACCAGCTCTGATCCATGGTGGAAACAACTTCAGCTGGCTAATGCAGGTCTGGCCTTTCTGGGTGGGGACAGAACCAGTTAAAAGCAGTGTCTTCCAGGATGTTTTTGTGCCAAGTTGTATTTAGCCTTTGGGTTTTGGTATAGTAGCTGTTAGCAGATCCCAAGGGGGCCCAGAGTGATCTTCCTTATACCCTGCCTTCCTTTCCTTCAGTCGCCAAGGAAATTCCTCAACCAAAAAACCTTCATGTTAAGAAAGAATTGATGGATCTACAGTATGTTAACTTGTTTTATTTAATCCGTGATTGAGCCCATTCCTAGTTTTGGTCTGCACCCACAATTGCCCAATTTTTTGCAACTGCACAGCAAGCAGTTTTTTCCTGTTGGTTTCAAACCTTCTCTGAAAGGCTCAGAGATGGCTTCCTGAAAAACCTGGAAAGGGAAGAAATGCTTTTCTGTGTGTGACTTTCACTATCCACAATTTCCAGCTTCTCCTGGTCTCTATTTCTTCACTGTTTTGTGGATTGTTAGGCCATCTCAGGAGATTTGTTTGGTTTTGTTGTTTATTTGAACTCCCTAAACCACAGGAAATCTATGTAGCTTTCCTGCTGCCCACCCCCTATGTTTTTGACCCTTGTAGCATATTGAAATGGTTCACTGGCAGATATGACAAGAATCAGTACAACACAGAGTAACTTTACAGCTCGGAGGAGAGAGAGACAGGAGATGGAAAGAGAACCTGGGAGCTCCTCTTTTTCGGTACCTGTGAGCTGATTAAGGGGGTTTGTGCCCTAAGCATGAGTTTAAATCTCCTAAATATTCACCCATACTTCTCTATGGCTGCACATTCTCACGTTCAAAAGAGTTGTTTCAAAAACTAGAAGACTTTTACAGCTTGTGAGTAGTTCACAGGAAAACATGCAAGATAGCGAAAACCTGTAGCAAGATTTTATCTGTTTGGAAGTTAATGTGTGTTATCTTCCCTGATATTGTCGGATTCCTCTGGATACGTGCTCCCCTATGGATACAGTTTTTTCTTGAGGGAAGAAATGGAGACGTGTAGGCTAATGCACGATTGAACCCATGTCTCTGAAAAGCTAGCGCATTCAGAAACTGTTTTCGTGCACACTCTTGAATATAAAGGAGACACGCTGGGGGAAACAGCAGAAATTCTTTTTATTCTGCAGCTTCCCAGCCTGTTCCTTATGCTCATGCAGCAAACTTCATTGGACAGCTACTCTCAGGCTATTTTTTTTTTCCTATGGGAGCAGTCACTGGAGTTCAGCCCTCTGTTGCCATGGCTTCCACTGTAACTTTACTACCCCCCTAGATTACCTAGAGCGGCCCTTCAAAGCCAAAGTTCCCATTTTGCAGAAAGGCAGCTGGCAGTAAACTAGGTGAAGGTTAGTGTGGGAAATGTAAATCTGATGGAAGGAGTGATCCTTTAAACAACTCCAGCCCCATTCCAGAAGGGCCTTTGATGACGATATGCCCTGTTTTATTAAGGTGGGAAGGGCACATGCTGCCCATCTCTGGGACTGTGCAATATACTTGCTGTATTTCAGGCTTCTGTCTAGGTGAAATGGCAAATGTAGGCCCTGTTTACTGGAGCAGTGGTGGAAATCTGATCTGCCAGAATTTGATGTGTATTTTCACCGAGCAGAAGCATTAGGGACTTTAATCCCCTTCCTGCCCTCCGAGGCTTTGCCCTCCTGGGGGACTGTGCACACTGAAGCAGAGCAGGTTCCTCCCTGCCAACTGCTGTCTGTTGTAACACCAGCAGAAGTTTGTGTAGACATCTGGCTTTATCCACTTCAGCCCAAATAATCAAACTTGGCCTCAGAGCCAGGAGCCACCTGTTTGCTTTGTAGCAGAGGGCAATGATCACCCCATGCTTTACTCTGCTGTGCTCTCTGTGTCACCGTTCACCTCGCGGGGGGTCATAGTTTTCACTGTGATCCTACAATGATAATTTTTGATGTGTGAGTTTGTATATGTGTTGTGGTTTTTTTTTTTTTTTTCACAGTAGGAGGGGAAAATGTTATATAGCAGTGGGGAAAAAAAAGTTTTCAGAAGTGATTTTTATTTCACTATCATTTCTTATGAACTTAGTATCTGTCTTTTGTATTTCAAGTTTGTTCATTACTTGGTTGTACATCAGCCAGAATTTAAAAATAAAAAAGGTGGTGGGGCACCTTTCTATTCTTAATTGCACAATTCTTTTGAAGTCTGTAAAAAAAATTTAATGAGTAGTTTTGGGATTTTGTGGTTTTGCTTTTGATTATTTTGGATTTTTTTTTTTTTTAATACGTTCCTGTCAGTAGGATAGCTTCACACAACTGGGAAGATAATTCGGTTCTAATACTTAAAGCCTTTTTAAGTTTTTGCAGTTCTGGTAACTTAGCAAACTCCGGCTATGTAAGATGGTCTTAAAGGTCTTTTCTGACCTAAATGATTATGTGATTATAGAAATAAAGGAAGTCAGAGCATGTCAAATAAGTAAGGCAAAAGGAGAAGATAAACAAGCTGACAACCATGGCCCTTAAAGAGGACATAATTGACATGAAAACTTGTGAGCTAAATTATGAAAAAGAAATAGTCATTATAAGTAGTAAAAGTTGTTTTGCAGACAGCACCTGCCCAAACATGCCTGCCTGCCAATTACTGTTTTGTAACCAGAGTGTCACTATATTATAGCTGGATGTCTCTGTGCAGTGTGTCTGCAGTTATAGTAGAAGCTGTGAATCACCAGCTTCACTGGGTCAAACAGCAGGAAATTTTTGTTTCCCTAATGTGTTTCCCTTATAGAGCTTATAAATGTTAATTGTAAGAATAGCAAGTGTCAAACAGAAAAAAAGAAACATGTAATGTGGCTCCTAGGAAGGAGGAAAAACTCACTACCTCTAGGTAGAACTCAGGTTGGAGTTTTGCCTGATTAAAGCCAGAAATATGGGATGCTTTGCTTTTCAAGCCACTTTGCTCAATCACATTCTTAGGTTTCATAATACATATTCTGCTTTACCTGAGAAAGAAATTAAGTGTGATTTTTGAAGCATTAGGCTAAATTTATCCTAATCAATCCAAGTGGAACTACTCTGAGGAAGAATTTGGCCCAGGTTTCCTAAACTTATCAAGAGAGAGATTTAAATCTAACCTGCAAAGAAAGTATGGAAAAGTCTTTATGTGAAAGAACACACTGTTACCAACAGCCTTTCTAAGGCACTGCTGTTTGTATTCCCATCGTTTTATACCGATTACATTTGTGCTAATTACACATGTTCCCTTCTTCTTTCCAGTAGACTGACCATTGAAGGTGAATATTTGTACACAAATACACTTACAATAGAAAAACTTTGTTATTGTGTTTAAAGAAAAATCTATGTATTGCTTATAACTACAGATATATACTGTTTGATCAGATCTTCAACACTTGTAAATTGAAAGAAAAAATTTAATTACTAGATTTGGTTTCAGATTAGGAAGAACTAAAGGAATATAAATACACTGTGTTTGTTGCTTCTGTGCATATTCCATATTAAAAAAAAAAAAAAACACCAACAAAAAAACCAGTGCAGAGAGTTCAAGTAATGTCCCTTGTCTGTAAGAGACTCAGTACTCCTGACCTTCTCTTTACCAGTTTTTGTAGGATTGGACATGTCATTTAGATTCCTAGTGCATCAGATTGTACTGTCAATGGGATCTGTAGAATGGATATAAATCTATCTTCCAAGGAGGGTGTTTTAAACACATGGATCAAGTTAGAAGTCGTTAGTACCAGTGTAAGTTCATGTTTTCAGGGATGCTTCTAAGTGTTTCTAGTGTGACAGAGAGGAAAAACCATTCCACTGGGCTCCATCTAAGAACTGCTGCATTTGATTCACCTTGCACTTCCTCTGATTTGTTATCTCTGTGGAAGTTAGTCAAGTAATGAGCTCCATGGTATAAAACACTGCTCGTTGGCAGTGGATACGTTCGCCTTGGCCTGGCCAACAAGCCCTGAGGTTTGATATCCCAGAACAGAGTCGTGGATGTCAGCTGCTGTCCTTGCACTGTGATCCTAGCCCTGACCAAACTCAGCAGCAATTACATCCTCTTAGCAGGTTAAACTGCACTCGCAAGTTCTTCAACCAAAAAAAGACCCCAACAAAGTAAATCTGAACTGCTACAGCAAAATGTCCTTATATTTATTTATTTATTACTGCGTCAAAAGAAAAAAAATCTGACTTCATTAACAGTGCATAACAAAAATTACATCTGTTAATAGGAATTTAGCCATCCAGTGGTTTTGGGGACATCTCAAACGTGTGATATGCTGTTGTTCAACTTAGCTAAGCTAAACCAAACTGGATCAAGATATTCTTGTTCCACAGGGGGATACCCACAGTTGCAGTTTTTCAGGATCAACAGTTGTGCTTTAGTTTCACATCCTGCCTTAATCTGAATTAACATTCAAATCCAGGCAAGTACTTTCGTTGGAGGAAACAGGCCCTGTTAAAGTAGACAGAAAACCAACTATTTGCTGTGTGTGATTAAACAGAAGCTAATTTCAACATAAATCCACCCACACACTGATCTTGCTGTTAAACAGAGTTCATAAGACTTATCATTAGAAAGGGGAAATGTTGCTATCCCAGCCCTGCTTATGAGGGACACAGCTTCATGTCTCAGCCTGATCCCAGCCCTACCCAAACCTTCATGACCACAGCCAAGCCTTGGCAGCAAAAGCTGCTCCAGCACACAGACTGGAGATGCAGCAGCGACCCAACCAAACCCCTGCCTCTCTGCAGCTGTCCCCCCTCCTCCTGCAAACCCACCCAGCATTAGCACCGTGCCTCGCTTTGTGGAGGGTACAAGGCAGCAGCCCCTCAGCAACTGCTTTTGCCTCTGTAGCCGAAACTCTCCCTCCCTCTCCCTCTCCCCCTCTGACAAGGCGTCAGAGCAAGCTGCAGCACTGCTCTGGACTTGTTCTATCCAGTTTATTCAGCCAGGCTCTTCCTAGAGATACATTCCTGTGGCTGCCTGAAGCTTCGCAGGAGGAAAAACCTTCTTGAGCTTCCCTTGCCCCTCCCAGGCTGTTCTATAGGCAAAGGTCAGATCATCATTTCTTCAGCTGTCTGTTCCCCAGACTCACATAATCTCTTGTGGCACGACTCGGGGTGGGGGGGTCCCCCACCTTTTATGGGAGTGTGTGTTTATAAGGGAAGCTGTGCAATGAGAAAGGGCAGAATTCATCTTCCTAATTTTTAAAAATTTTTTCCTGTCCTTCCCCAAACATTTTTACATGACAAAAGCAAACCGTCACAAGAATTAAGAGGTGAGCTAAAGCTTTTTCATCTCCATCTGTAACTTAAGAATGCAGAATTTCTTTGGAGTTCCGTGCTGTGTAGAACTTTGTTAGCTTAGGTTGCTGACAAAAGCGAAAGTGTATTTATAGCACCTGATCCAGGATAAGCAGATGACAGCTCCATTAACTAGCAGCACAAATGGTCTGGGACACAACTAACCAACAGGGGATCATGCCTCCCATTAGCCCTCCTGGAGGACAGCTGGTGGAGGCAGTAAGGCTGACCACATCAGTCAGCGTGTGTGGGGCAGGGTTGGTGGAAGGTGGTTTTGTCCTCAAGTCCTCCTTGTTTTTAAGCATTCATGTCATGATGATAAAGCACCCCTCTTTCCTTCATGCTAAAGTTATTCTTCTGGTCTGCACTGCTGTGGAACTGCTTACCCTGTGCTCATGGTGGGCTGTGAAAATTTATGCCTACAGGAAAATGAAGATAGTGACTCAGCAGGCCTTACTCAGTGCAGATTATTGGAAAGATTATATATCGTGTTCACAGCTCCATGTGAATAAATGGCTAAAGAGGTATCTGTATCCCAGAATTACGCTGCTGGGTGTTTCAAGGCAACCACAGACAGGTAGCTGGAAATACTTGCTCAGGGAGATTGCAGATGAAGGTCAGTCAGGGTTGATGAAGGAATATAGTTAAAGTGTTGACAGCCATGTTCTCTGGAAAGAAAGCTGCTGTGAATTGTAATTGTGGGAATGATATACAGATGCTCAACACTAGGGCGTAATGCTGCTCAGAAGCCTGCAAAATTCAGGCTCTGCTCCCAGGCACGCTCGTGCTGGTGGCTCATTTTCTCTGTAACAAGTACCTCATTGAGTTACCAAACCATGTCACCCCTTGCTCACTGACCTGAGAGAATCACAGCAGCAAGGAAAGGTGGAGGGAAGGTGCTGGACTGTAGGGAGGAGAGTTGGAAGTAAGGGGGTCAGACATGATACAGCTGGCAGCTCACTCTCCTAGGCATGGAAGAATCGGGGCTCCAGGACGTTGTTATCAGGGCCAGAAAAGGCTCTGCTCTGTGGCATGGGGAGAGGAGCTGTGTTGAACACCCTTGCACCTCCTTGCCCAGCTGTGCTGTGCTCTGGTCTCTGGTGATAGGCACTAGAAGGAGATGTCAAGATGGGATCTTGATTGAGATTGCTCCAGTGGTGTGCATGTTCCCAGGTACCTGAACTCTTTCCAAATCATCTGTGGGAGATCTGGTACCACAAGAGGGGTTATTTGTTAATTAACAATTTAATGTATTCCCATTCAGACATAAGCTTCACAGCATCTACTTCAGATACCTTCACCTTAGTGCCTTTAATATTTGGCTGAAAGAGCATAAATCTGGGAACATGAGAGCCCTTCTCTTTTTGGGTGATCACCATCTTACTGTCCAGGTGTGGATGACCCTTCTACAATAGACATGTCCCTCCACTGGGTGGGAGAGACACCAGTAAGGTGTGTTGGCCACTTGCTCCTGTCTCAATAAAATTTCAGTCTACATTTTGCTAAACAGCTTTCCCAAGAGTAACAGAAAGCAGGGTCCTGAAAATCAAACTGATGCCCTGCTATTCAGAAACAAAGACTGCTTAGAAACTCAGCTCCTCGCTGCAAGGGAAGATGTGTCCTGCCAGCGTGTGGTCCAGATGTCAAAGGCAGTTACCGTTCCAGCATCAACCACATATCGGGAGTCCCTGCTTTACGGTGACCCCGCGGTCGGCAAAGCAGCACAAACGCTGCTCAGTTGTACCTTTGCCCTTTTGCAGCGTGAGTTCCATCCTTCTCAGTGCAGCCACAATGTAAAACCAGGTCGAGTAGTTCGATCCTGAGGCTAAGGCATACCAGTCCTGGATGCAACACAAGCACAGCGAGTAAAAGTTTCCCCAGGAAATAGATTGGATCCTTAACAAGCAGGTGTTTTATGAGCTGATAAAAATGATCTCAAAGGCCAAGAATCAACCTCACAAGTGGAGAGAGAAGAAATGATCAGCAGCTGCTTCTCCCAGTGCTGTGAGTCAGAAATCAATCTGAGGGTTTAGTGCAAAGAGGGTTAAAACACTAATAATTCAGTGCCTGCCAGTCGGGAAGAATAATAAAGCCTGCATTTCTGTGTTGATACTGGGCGAATGCTGCAGAAACAGGAATTTTATTGTATAATTATGCCTCCTACATAAGGCTTTAGAAGGGGGGAAGCTAGCAGGGCTATGCGTCATTAAAATGACACAAAACATGCTGCCACAATCAGAGTCCTGTGTGTGCTTAAGACTGTACAACATGCACGTATTCCTTGTGGCCTTGCCGCATTCATGGATTTCAGTTCACTCGGTTCACAGCTGGGAGGGAGGATGCCTAAGCAAAACATGTGCTGTGCTTTCTGCCATGAAAATGGAAGGTGGGAGGGTGGGGGTGTTTTCTTGTTTGTTATTGTTTTACCTAAGATTTAATTAAATGATTGAAAGTAAAGGGAGGGAAAATGCAATGCCTTACTCAAAAAAATGTTGAGCTGAGCATACTCCCCTTTAAGCGCAGGGAGGCTTGGGAGCACTGCAGGGTCTATGAAGCCCTCCTGGATCGTGTGTGGTTGTTTTGTGGTGGCCCCTTTATCTCCGTAGGAGTGCTGCTCACAGGCACTGGTGGAAGTTGCATTCAGCTGTTGTCAGGATGAGGTGGTCCCCCCCAGTAAGAGACCATGAATGACACTTGGAGACTCAGGGAGGGGAAAGAGCGCTCCTGGTAATTTTCATATTGGTGTATAGAGAACTTCTTCTTTCAAAGCACTGGGTAAACAACAAATCATATTAACGTCTTTTGGGATTTTGGATTGAGCAGCATTTTTCCTGTTGTACAAGGGAAGACTCTGATGCTGAATGATTGTAATTCTGTTCCAGGAATGGCAGTTCCATGGATTTTCACTGAGCATATGCCTAATGGTCTGTCTGATTAGATTTGTGTTTTCTCTTGTCTGCTCCTCCTTTAAGATCCAAAGCACAAAGTTAAGGGGAAGTGAGAAGATATTTCTGGTTTTGTGTGTGCTGTCAGCAAGCCACTGGTGCAGCCATGAAGAGCTTTCTTCTGTGTGATTTTCCAATACTATGTAAGCCAAAACTAAAACATTGTGTCCTGAAGAGCTGACGGGTAAAGGGTTTAATTCAGAAAAGTATTTAAACCGTCTGTATTTAAGTAGGCATTTAGTACTTTTTGGATTGTATCCTAATAAGAATGTTCAGTCGAATGGGGCTGAAATAGAAAAACTAAAGGTAAGGTCTGGAGTGTATTAGTGAAACACCTGGTGATGCCTGGCAAGCCTTTTGCTGCTTTCATTTCAGTTTTGTTTTGTTTGATTCCATTTTTGCTAAGTGGGATGGATGGGGTTGAAGGGAGGCATGCAGACATAAGCACCAGTGAAACAGGGAAGAGAGAGGAAATAAAAGGTTGATGTAGGTGATATACCAAACATTGTTCCACAGGGGAATGGCAGAGGATATAGATGGGAGGAATGAGGAGCTGGATCACTAATATTGGGTTCTCTTAGGTGTTTACTTGGCTGTTGGTACCCTCTGGGATAATCATGCATGACTTCTCTCAGCACTAAGGAGGGGGGGGGGGGAGGGGGAGGGGGAGGGGAGCCAGATTGGAAACAGCACGTA
>JAWWEU010000125.1:10706745-10893780 GCA_035583155.1 Acropternis orthonyx | reverse complement strand
CCCCCCCCCCCCCCCCCCCCCCCCCCCCCCCCCCCCCCCCCCCCCCCCCCCCCCAGCCATCTTGGAAACAGCAAGTTAAATTCTGACCCTTACCAGTCCAAACAAAGTTAATGGGTTTGCATTACTCTAATGAGGAATGCAAGGTTTAGAGGTTGCTTAGTTACTGGGCCTGCAGAGATTTCAGACAGTGTGACATAACTCATGTATCCCCCAGATATATTTTTATCCCCACAGTCATGCTACCATGGTATGTCATGCTGCCACTCTGCCACTGTAGACGAAACATTTCATTCAGTGGTCTTCATGCCGTGCTAGACCCATAGCGTGCTTCTGCATGGCCTCCCTCTTTTTCCAGAGGATCACAGGATGCTTTGGGGTGAGAGAAACTGTTAAAGATCACCTCATTCCAACCGCTCAGCCATGGACAGGGACACCTCCCATTAGACCAGGTTGCTCAAAGCCCCACCCAACCTGGCCTTGAACACTTCCAGGGATCCGGCATCCACAGCTTCATTGGGCAACTTGTGGCAGGGCCTCACTGCCCTCAGAGCTGTGTTGAAAGCCAGCTTTTGTTTTGCCATCTCTGTGTCTAAGGATCTCTTTCTTCTCCTGTATGTGTGCAGGGCCCCACAGATGAGTACATCAGAGCATCAGTGCAACATACAATGTGTCCAGATGCCAATACAGCTGCTCCCAAGGTCAAACCACCCTAGTTGATTCCCTCTGTTTCAGCAGGTGTTCCCAGCACAGCCAGCAAGTCATACCTATTCATTTCAATGCCACAGCCAACACTTTACTCCTACTGGCATTGCTATGTCAGTGGAGCAGCACTGTTGGGTCTCTTTTGCCTGAACACAATAGTCAGGTGGTTCTAGCACTGCAGAGTCCTTGGTAGTGGCTGTAATGCAAGATGCAGAGAAAAGAAAATTTCACAGTGGATCTGATCTGTGCTGAGCTGACAATAGCAGAGGTTGGAATCGATTGAAAATCACTGAGAGAGAACAGAAAGGCTGACTTAGTTTTAACCCCATTCTTCAAGTGCTCTCTCTGCTTGTCTCAAAGTGCAAAATCCCAACAGCCCAGCTAAGGTCAGGGAATGGGACTGAATACAGCTGGTTTTTTCTGCCTTATCTACTGAAGAGATTTTATGCCTGACCAATTTGTATGAGCCATGAACAAGTTACATGATTATAAACCGAACATATTAGAAGCAGTGATGTTTTACAAAGCTCCCTGTAAGTCTGCAGTTAACTTAAAGAAGAGGTCAAGCAAAACTTTTTAGCAGCTGAACAGTTTGCACAGCCTACCCAAGTGTAAGCTGCCTTTATAAAGTCTCTGCATATACAAGGCAGGCACAGGAGGCCTTTCCCATGTTCATAATGTTCACTAGACCTTTGTAATCCAGTGTTAAATATTGAAATTACTTTGCAGTATTTTTAAGTTGTAGTTAAAAAACTAGCGTGGCTGGTATGATGTAAGTGCCTGGACAAAGCCAAGACAAACATACTCAGAGGTGAAAATCTAGTGCTACTGAAGAAAATAGCAGCCCTTTTGCTGACTGCAGTGAAAGACAATTTAACCTGCAGTGTTTAGCAAGTCGAGAGTCAGACCTCACCTTTCAGTGTTTCCCGTCACCTTCATTATGAGGAGACAGATGCAGCTTTATCTGTCTTGCAGTTATTGCGAGTTTGAGAGGAACAAGAGAGGGCTGAAAGTACATGAAAATAGTCTCTAAATAGTCTGTGCAGTTACACGTATAAATAAAACTTGCAGAATATCCATGATATGATTTACACATTAAAATCACAACCTATGATGTGTTCATAGCTATTAGAAACTATATAACTGGATATAATAAATATCTCAAATGACTCTTTACTGAAGCTTGTATTGCAGAACACTTGAATTTTCCCTGAAGACCCATATGAGTGAAAGGCTAGGCCAAAACAGGCATGAAGGTGTAGTTGAATAAGCCCCAAACTGCATCAAACTTTACACAATTCTAGTCAAGTGTACCTGTAATGCAAACAGACCATGTTCTGTTCTTTATCTGACACTGCTGTGCATGTACCCACGATGCAGCACTCCTGGGGACAGCCCAGCAGTGTATGACCTGTTCTCAGGCATTTACTTCCCTTTCAGTGATTAATGAATTTTGAGTGACTAGTCTTTCAAGTGACTGACTTTCCCAGTAGTTCCCTTCCCCTGGATTATGAAGCAAGAGCAAAATTTAATTCACAGGTATTAAAGAGTAAGGGAAGTTGGTCCCACAATTTCCAGCAGATATAGGGTTCAGACATCTTCACTCAGTGTGGGGCAAGGTAACTCAGAACTTCTCTTCATGCCCAGGACTACCTGCTTTCTATCTTTTTTTTGCTTGTATGAGAACATAGAGTGTGAAGGAGCCTGCTTCCGTTCCTTCTTCTGCAATTTTCTGGTGGCCAGAATGCAGCTGAACTCCTGAAGGGTGATTGAGGGTAGAGAGCGATAAGAAATCCCACAGATAGAATTATGGTAGGTGATTCAAAGAATCAAACTGGGCAGAAAAAGGAGATTCAAGTTCACAGTTTTCATAGACCAGAGATGCCAGTAAAGTTGAAAAGCGGATTCTGTTTTGCATTATCACCACCCACTTTTTCCAAAGATGTTCTACTTTTCTCAGCAACCTCCCTATTGCTGTAGCTATAAATAAGTATATGTCTTTATGCATGTGAGAGATTCAGGTTTAAGCTTATATTTAATCTGCAAGGTTATATATAACAGAACTGTATTAAAGATGACAAAAGCCTCATTGTTCTGTTCGTGTTTTATCTCAGTGTAGCATGTGTGTTCGTCAGTATGTGTGCATATAGACAGATATTAACATATGTAGACAGGCACAGAGCATAAAAACCAGTCCAGATTCTCTACTCTATTTCTGTAGTTGGGTGTTGGTGTAATTAACTTTCATGATGCAAAGGGAGTAATTCTGTTGTAAGGCTGGAGCAACAGGCAAAGCCCTGTCTGTTTGCACACAAAGACTAGAATTTAGATATGTACATTATGTGGTAAAATGTGTAGTTGCTAAGTTTGGCCATTCCAGATTCAGTTTAAGAATCTCATTTTGTAGACCTTGCCAAAGGATTTCTGAAGCTGGTTTCTTCTTGATGTTTGGAAAGTAAGCATATTTTATCCTTCCAGCAAGCTTCACAGTGCTTTTATTAATTAGAAAGCTTTGCTTTGGTCATTGTATAGAGTGACTGTGCTCTTTTGTATGTGGAAATGTTGGTCAGGTTTATATAGAACAAGGAAATTAGCTAGTCTTGAGGAGGAAGAGGGAGTTATTGGCATGAATTTAGGATGCCCATCCTTTGCTTAGAGGAGGTTCTTTGGCAACTTGCCAGGGACATTCCTAATTTGCTAACAGTGGAGCAGGTTAATGATGTAAGCCTACAGAAGACTGTAGTACCTGCAGTTTATTTTGCTGGTTATAAAGAGCTCAACACAGAGGTTTTAGAGTGTAATTCCTTCCTTGCTCTTGCTCTCTGCAGGCTATTAAGGGAGCAAACTAAACTGGTTAGAAACTGGGCACCTCTGCCAAATTGTTAGCGGGCATCTCCCTCCACTTTGTTCAAGACTGCTCCAGCCAGGTTGCCTGTCAAAGGTTCACAGGGCTCCTGTCAGGTAGAATGGAGGGATTCAAATGACCGTAACAGAGTTCGCTGACATGGAGCTGTGCAGGCAGCCTTTGCTCCTCTGCCACATTGCATGGGACAGGGTTTTCCACATGGAGGGTGCTTTTGCCTGCGAACATGGGGTTAGTTACTAACACTCAGCTTGGGGGTCCTGTGCCCGAGGGAAATCTATGGTCTTGGAAGCTTCCTGGCCTCATCTGAAGAGTTAAATGACTATGTGAGAGCCCTTAGGAAATACCAGGTACAGTGTGTTAGTTCATAGCTCTGTGGGAAAGTTGTAAGTTAATGAGCCTTTACCTCATATTTGCTATGATCTAGGAATGCACAATTACTTGCTGTGGCTCATCTGAGTCCTGTTAATTTGTTATGCTTGTAAACTTGGCTACTTCTGTGAACTCATAGACACTGGTGAAATCCACAGCCTGCCTTATTCTGTGTATCTCCTTTTTAAAAATTTTTTATTTTGACTGCTTTGACATCCACGTGTTAATCAAATGTATATGGTTTTTAGGTTAGTAAGACTTTATGTTTGGGTCAGCCGTTTTCAGGGAAAATTTCTCTTTTTCTTAGATACTCATTGAAACAAGGGGAGGAGTCTTTTGTTTCTGTTTTCCCTAAAGTTGTAGGTAGCAAAAGCTTTTTCAACTGGGCATAAATAATAAATAAATAGCTGGTTTCACTCCTGCCTACACGAAGGAGTCACGTTTTGGGGAGTATTGGTGTTCCTGGAGCCTGAATGGCAAAGAGAGCAGTCTTAGTCCCTGTGTGTTTGCACCACACTGGATTTCCAAGGGTGTTTCTCTTTGTTTATGCTGTTTGATTGTTCTTTTCAAGTGAACAAGAATTGAGGTATTAGTGAATGGAATCCAGCACCGAATTCACCAGCAGCCACTCACAGTGTGAGGCAGAGGAGCAGGGGAGAGGGGTTTCCTCCCAGGCATGCCGGGAGGGATCAGCTGAAGGATGACAGGCTTTCAATATTCTGCCTGAGTGTCAAGTCAGCAAATGGGATTACAAACCAGTGACAACTGTGATGGCTGCTATTATGTGGACACCTGTTCACCCAGTGCTGGACACAGGCTGACATCCATATAGGATGTTGAACAGTCACCAGATGGTGATGGCTTTCTGTTGTTATGTGCTTTTTCGAGATGCTCTTTGGTAGCAAAACAGCACTAGAAAGGACATGTAGCTCTCAAAGGGGTTCAAATAAAAAGGTTTGTTAATGAACCACAAAAATCACTGAGTGGAATGTATTTAGATTATTGTCACTGAAGTTTAACTATGTGCCAAGGTCTAAAGTAGCCGCTAAATAAATGGTCCGGCCATCAAGTCATTGATGAGAGCTGCTGCCTAACACAGAAACTTCTGTCAGTAACGGTAGGACCAAAGTATTGCTAATGCCTGGACAACTTGCAACAGGTTGACATGTCTGCTTCTGGTTGAAAGTATGGGTGTGCATATGAAGGTATGCTGTGGGGTAACAGCTAGTGTGTTGTGGAGCATTTTATCCTCCATTCTTTGGGTTAAAGTGGCTACAAACATGTCACTGTGTTACTGCTGCCTTTGTTGGTCTGTTTGGCAAGTTGTTTCTTTCAAGTCTAAGGGGAATTACTTTTCTTGCCAAGAGCCTGTGTTTATTTCAGTGGATAAAATTTGGACCCTGATGTGTATGCACCCAGGCAGGGTGGGTGGAGATGAGTTTGAACGTGAAAAGAGGAATCTGTTGACTTTCTTCTTTCAGTGGTTAGTCTGCCTCCTGTTGGACACTGAGCTGGGTAGTGTCCAGGGAAGTCCCAGGGTCCAAACCTGCAACTGAAGTGGACAGGGGAGGGAGTCCCCCAGGTGGACGAGACTTAACAGAGCTTCTCCAAAGTCACTGGAGCATGCCCTTTGCTGGTAGAAACTGCTTCTGGCTTCATCAGCATCATACGCTGTTATCCTCAGAGTTGTAAATCATCGTAGCTCCCTCTGGCCTAAGAGTGTTTCAGATCACTGTGAAATCCACAATGCTTTTTAAATGGTGAAGAGGTGATTTATAATAGCCAAAAGGTATTCCCACTGAAGTCTGTGCTGCCCACAACTCTCTGCTGCTTAGGTATGATGGTAACGCTCCTGTTACATCTCTCTGTTCTCTAAGTTGTTCCATTCGATGCTCAGTTCATGATAATTCTCTTGAACACATTACAATTTCTCGTGGTACTAGAAATCCTCTTTTAATTTTGGCCATGTATTGCTCTCGTGGTCCTATTTCAGGTTTTCCTTTGCATTTCTCGTGGTTTTAGCATAGAATTGCTACTGAGATATCTCTGTTTCTTGGTGTGATGTGATTAGCACATTTAGGTGGATATCTGTCATAGTTCACTTCCAAACTGTACTAAGGATTTGTTGTACAGGAGAACTTCCTTTATTCCTTCTCTCAAATATTTTACAAGCTTTCTTCTATTTATTTTATGGACTTTTTTCTCATAATTATTGTGTTCTTTTCTTCATTTAGACTTCCTTACATACAGATGACATCGTAAACTCCTACACTACATCAGTGGCTTAATGAAGGACATGTCAAATTTGAGAAGAAAATGTTGACCTCTTGGAATGTCACACAAAATATCTAATCTGTAGTTATACTTATCCTTTATCTCAGTGCTTTATCCCTGTTTTAGAGAAAGGGTTAACAGCTCTACTTGTATGGCTAAAGAGAATTATTGGCCTGGCTGCTAATTATCTTCTCTGGAGGGTCAGTATTTCCAAGAATCAGATTATTACTATGAGAACTGACTGTCTCTCTCATCTCTCTCTTCAATCTCTCTCTCTCTCGGTTTTTTCCTCCCTAGGAAAAAAAATGCATAGGGCATGAAAAGCAGTCTATACTGTTGGAAGAAGAAGGATAGTTTTTGAATTATAGGTGAAAAAGTAGCCTGTGAATTTCTCTTTGGGGTTGATTAATGGAAATTTTTGCCTGTATAACTAAAATGGATAGATGAGTGCTATCTGGATGGTTGTTCTTCTTCCTTACGGTATTTCTGCTGGAAAGTGAAGTCCTGCCCCCTTGATACCCGGGATAGTTTTCAGCTAGTGATATGTACACAAGGTCTTTGAGCCCATTGCTAGTTCCTGTAAGCCTGGTCTCTGTGGATTTCTTGTTTGTGCCTCTCTGTTATTTCCACTTGATAGTAAATGGTGGAGAGGAAGTTTTCTTCTTCAGCAACTATGATATTGTTAGGTGTGGGATGATTAAAGTTCAGTTCATTTTTCTGTACTGTAAAACATAGCTGTTCCCACATGCTTTGCTATCTATCAGTTGTTTTAGGTTTTCCAGTTTCAATTACTGCTCAGTAATGTTAGACTAGTGAAATGTGTAATTGTAAATGATGTTTGGGTGCCCTTGTTGATTCTTTCTTTTCTAAACTTAAAAGGTTGCTTGCTGAATTGTTGCAGTTGTCACCAGTACTGCATTTTGGATTTTCAGGAAGATACCGTGCTTATCTCCTTGTCAGACTTAAATTTTTTGGCTGTTCTTTGCAGGTTTCATTTTGCTCCACATGGAGTTGATTTGAGGGGCACTCATGGCACCAGTGTGGTTGTCAGAACCCCAGGTAGGGCTGCCTGGGTTACCTGCATCTGTGGGCAGATCTCCCTGCTTGGTTTCTCATAAGGGTGTAGGACTCTGGCAGTGAGGTCCTACCTCAGGTGGGCAAAACTGTCTGACAGGTATTAGAGGATGTCACACTTGTCTAGCACCCTGATTTATTGTTTTGGTTCCCCTGCAACACTTGGGCTGTTTCACATTTTGACTTTTATTATCTGAGGAATATTATTAGTGACAGATAATTTCTCTCAGTCATGGAGACAGATTTTAGTTCATGCTTTCTTGAGTTTGAGACTGGGTTATTTGATTCTATCTGCTTCCAGCCTTTAACTCTTGTAAGCAAAATCTAAAAGCTGCAGGAAGTCTGCTGCCAAAAATCAGCTTTTCAGAACAGGAGAAGTCTTTAGTGTTCTCTGTTCAATGGTGTGTCAGTTGTAAACTCTTCATGCTGATTTATAAAGCTTTGCATGGCCTTCGACTGGCTGATGAATCTGTCTTGATAACCACCTACCAGTGCTGCCTTCCTGACTTGTCTGTGGGACTGGATTTCATTCTGCCAGTCATAAAGCATTTCACCATTATTCTTCCGCCTTGTGAAATTCTCTTTCCATGATAAGAGCCATCATTCCACTGAGGCTTTGAAA
This sequence comes from Acropternis orthonyx, assembly GCA_035583155.1. NCBI lineage: Eukaryota > Metazoa > Chordata > Aves > Passeriformes > Rhinocryptidae > Acropternis > Acropternis orthonyx. The sequence continues at coordinate 10,885,873 of JAWWEU010000125.1, read as the reverse complement.
AAGAAATCTGGTTTTTGGTTGAACCACTTGACACCAGCAGCAAGATTCTCAGCTGGCATTCTGTTACTAGTGATGCGAGTGACATAAAGCAGCAGCTTTACCAAATGGGTCACAATAGTTTATGAATGTATTTTTGCTATAATTTTAAAGCTTTTTTTTTAAGAGGCAATTAATGATGCAATCAGAATAAGTTTAAGGCCAGCAGTTAACTAGTTGAGCTTTTCATTGTCATGCTGCTATTTATATATTGTTGTCTGATTTTAGCAGTTATGTCAGCTGTCTCAGTTCTCATCTCTAGGAGGAAAGGGAGTATATATCCTTCTGCTTCCTCTGCCCTAGATATGCTATAAATGTGCTGTGAGAGTGGGTCAGACAGTATAATGCTGGACTGTGTATGGTCTGCTGACCCGCCCTGGGAAAGGAAGGTGTGACCCCACTGTAATGTCTTGAGTTGCTCTGATGAGACAGAGGAAGAGCCCCCCACATGAAGAAGAAAATTCATCACAAAAGCAAAAAGGCAATGGTTTAGTGCCAGCTCATGTTTACTGAGGAGTCCTCAGGGACATTGCGCAGGGTGTGCCAGTTAGCCAGATCGCATCATGGTGTTCTGCTTTCCAGCTGTCTGTCAGCAAAACACCATCATTCTCTGTATTGCCTTAATTTCTCTTCTCCAAACCAGTGTGGACCCTTTAAAAGCAAGTTGTTGCTTAAAGAAGATCTATATGAAATATAACTGGTTTAGAAGCAGTAGGGAACTCCTTTGGCTGCTAGGAATTCCAGATCATTTACACGAAGAAAACCTTTCCATTTAGGCTATAAAAACAGTTATGCTAAAATGAGTGACATGGAAAGGTGGGAACTTAGAGCTTGCCATCGTGTTTATCACAGACAGGAAATGGTATTGGCAATGTGACAGGGGCATGAACAGAACTAGGGGTTGGGTGAAGAGTGATACCCTCCCTCCACTCCCCCAAAAAACCCTTCCAAAACCCAACCAAAACTGAATCACATGCAGAGTGAGGACATGTACTTCGGTTGTTTCTTTATCCTGTTGGCCTGAGCTGTTCCTCCATGGCTGCTCAGGAAGGACAGAAGATACGTGGGGTTTGAGAGAGAAATCCAGACCATTTCCAAAATGTTTTTCTCCTTTAGGCTTTTCCTTGCTCTTCACATATATTTCTGCTTGTCCTTCGATGTGTTGGAAGGAGCAAGTTTGTTTATGAAAATCTTGAAATTCTGTCTGTACAGAAAAATTATTCCCTCTAAGTGTGCTTAGTTTTTATTAAAAGACCCAGAAACTAGACAAAAGAAAGGGTTGTGGGTTTTTTTTTTTTTCTTTTAAGGAATTATGTATTGTTTTTCCTAAGGTAAATCCCCTATTTTCCCTTACCAAATAAGAATCTCTATCTCCAAAGAGAAGAGTATTGATTTGCCTCCTACAGTGAAATTGCTGAAGCATATAGGAAATGTCATCTTTGTGGTGTTTAAAAAAAAAAGTATCACTTAATGATTCCCTTTGCCCCTGCTTATTCCGGTAACTTAAAGCACAAATGAAAATATGGGCTGTTAGCAGACTTAATTCTTCCTCAGATCATGCCAGTTCAGAGCTGGGCATGCAACTCAGTCCTAAAGTGTGACCTTTTAAACTGTGCATGTGAAATCTGGAAATTGTGGCCCTGTGCAGACACTGTGGGGCACAGCTGGTATCTCTGCAGCTTTGTTTGACCGTGGCCAAGAGCCTGCCTGCTGCACCACTGCTCCGAGCCCTGCTGGCTGTGTCAGTGCTGATCTAAGGGCCCTGCAAATGGGCTCTGCCCCTCTTGGGACTCGGTGACTCTCTGAGCACAGCTGCAGGACTTGAGTCAGTTCAGAGAGCGGCCAAAATCTGCATTGTTCAGACCATCTCGGTGCAATCAGGGTTGTTGGAATACAGGCAGGATTGGGGTCATGGTGCTCGTGATAGGGACTGAACAAACGAGACCACTTCTCATGCTGTAAGTAAGGTGGGCCTTGTAATCTGGTCCTTCTGCCACCCCTTCACCTGTGGGCACAAGGTTCTGTGCTTGAGGAGTAAAACAGTAGATTACTTCAGTACATGGTGATATAAGTCTGAAATTAATTCAAGGTCAGGTTGGATGGGGTTTTGAGCAACCTGATCTAGTGGAAGCTGTCCCTTCTCATGGCAGGGAGACTGGAACAAGATGATCTTCAAGGTCGCCTTATAATCCAAAACAATCTGTGTTTCTATATATTCAGTCCCATAACTCCCCCAAACATGGAACAGGCTGCCTTGAGACATGCTTGTCTTTCAAGGCAGGATACTACTCTTAACTCCCATCTCTTCCTAAACTTGGAGTTTAGCAATAAAGAGGAGGTGATGCTCTCAGCAGAGCTAAGCCTCTGTCCCCTGTAGGGCTTTGTAGCCTTTGTAGGGCTGCCAGTCTCTGGGACCTCAGTGCTTCACACGAGGTGGGCACTGGGTCTCTGGCAGAAGCGTTTCAGCTCCTGCTGCAAACAGATGAGAGAAGAGGAAAAGGCCTCAGAGATACCCACAGGCAGGGGGTTCCAGTGCTGCTGAGCTTGGAGCCCCAGTATCACAGGGTTTTGTTTTCTTTTCAACTTAAAATGCTACTTGCAGACAGATGAAAATGGAATGTCAGAAGACTAAATGTATCAGTGGGTCTGGACTTTCATCTCAGCTAACTGTATTGATATTGCAAACACATTTCACATTCATGAGTTAATAACAACCACCATCACTTCATTTAAAGTTGTGAATATGTCCCAATGGAAATCCTCAAAGCCATCTAATACCTAAGCTTACATTTTCAGTTGGTTCTTTGGGCACTTGTAGAAGATGACTGTGAATTCAAATGACTCAAATAACTTCCCTGTGAAGAGTGTCAAAAGGCACCTTCTAAAAAGTCTGTCTAACTCCCAGATGGACTTTCTGCAGTCCCCAAATTGCTGGTTCTTTTCCTGGAGCTTAGTAGCTCTGCCCTTAGTGCCACACATTTGGGCATTGGCAGAGCAGTTCTGCAGAGGGCAAGCCAGGCAATGCCCTGGGGAAATGACCAGCTGCTGTGGTGGCTGGTGAGACGGTGGCAGGCTGCAGCCTGAGCTGTAGGGGATGATGTAAATCTGAGGCCCTGGCAGTGTTTGAGGAAATGAAATATGCCCCTTGGTGTCCCTTGAATGCAGTGTCACCATGTTCACCAACGGGATGCAGATTTTAGATGCACACATGGTCGTTGACCATCAATGTGACTTAGTTCTATGTCATGCCTTTCATATTACTGGTGAAAATGATGGGTATTTCTTTTCTGTAAATTAGAAAATCTGAAGAATTAACTGGTTTTTGTTAAGGGAGCATTCACATTCCCAGTGAGTTTGGTAAGAGTTTGACTGAAGCACAGGAAAGGTGACCATGCCAGGGCCTTGCTTCTCTTTGGCTCTTTCAGTCTTAGAGAGCTGTGAAAACAAGGATTGGTGGAGTATAAACCAATGCATGAATTTTAGGAACAGGAAAAAAGCCATTTTGCTGCTCACTTGCATTTACAGGAGGTGCAGAAAGAGGCGAGGCTGTTTCCCAGGCCCCTTCGCTGGAGGGAAGAGCACCAGCCATGCACTGCATGGAGGGATCTCTCCAGAGCTTCTGCTTGCCCTGGACATACCATGTCTGCCCTCCACTTCCCCGTCACTGAGGTGGAGATTTGGGGCAGTATCTTTCAGGTCACATTTGTAGACACTCATTTTCAATGGAGAAATAGCTCTAATACTTAATTACACACACCCACCCACCCACCCACACACACACCCTGCCCCCCCATGTCTTGAATGTTGAAATATGACAGCAAACTTCAGTTTTGGCACTGCATGGTGTAGTCATGATTCCTACTTCTTGTTTGGATTCTTTTCCATCTTTGAGTTGTTGGCTTTTTGCAATGCTCTTTGACCCTGTTCAGACAGGTAGACCTCTTGGGTTTTTCTTCGTCCTCTTCTTTTTCTCCCTTTACACCAGACTGCTTCTCATACTACCAATGGCCTATTCTCAACAGTCAACTTTTTCCACCTCTGCTCCGTTCCTGTAATCTGGAGATTTTTGTTGGCAAGGCGAAGTCTTTCTATAGAGCAAATAATAGGAGAACTAGGCCTGCAACCCATGCTGTAGTTCTGTCCCTTGAAAAATATAGGTTCCTCTTGAACAATTACATATACTTTCTGGACATATTGAATCTAGGGAAGTACTGTTTCCTTTCCTTTATTACTTATCCATTGTATTGTTGAATATAAGGAAAATGTAATAGAATTGTTACACAAAAGAGGTGAAAAGGATAAAACAACACCCTTGGTTGCTTTTAAGCTCCCCATTCTGAATAGCAAGAGGGTCCTGGTAGGGGTTTTTTTGAGTCCATCTCTTTAGTGCTGTGGAGAACTGGAGTAGCTGTTCAGCTGCTACATTCCAGTGGGCCTGATTTGTGAGATTAGGTACTCAAAGTTGGAAAGGCTAGCAGTGATAAACTCCACAGGTAGAGGAACTTACGTTTAGTTTTAAAAATAAAAATTTAAATCTACAGAAATGTAGAGCAATTGGGAGAAAAAAATAGGATCAGTTACATTGGCTCTACTATAAATTTATTTGGGCATGGGATGGAGAGAAGGGAGACATTCCTTAACACATAAGAAAATTGTGGTTTCCCTGGTGGGTACTCAGAACTCTTCCATTACAGTGGCAGGAAGGAAAATATCTGATGCCAGTCACGTGGGAGGGTTGCAGGCTGTATGTTCTCTATGGAATGATCTGCATGAGATCTCTTATGTCACTCTGAACAGCACCATGAAATAATCAGTCATCTCTCAGCACAAGTCTCTTGTGTTTCATAAAGGAACTAAGATCTGCAAAAAAGTATTTTTCCTGTGTTAACACCTTCCTCTGCTATTTCTTTCCTTTCTCAGTAAGAAACCTGTTTAGAAGTAGCTGGGATACAAGTTCATACCTTCTGGAGGTTAAATACTGATAGAAACAATGTCTGACTATAGTTGTTTAAGTCTTGATTTTTTTTCCTTAATAGACAGTGGAAGAAAAGGTAGATGAAGGATGAACTCGTTCATCCTTTCTGCATAACCTTACCTCTGGCTTCCTTCCTTTCCCATCTTTTTCCTTCTAACACATCACATTTTATATCCATATTGTTTTGGGCACAGAACCCATGCTTTATGACTTGCATTAAATACAGCCTTTATTGAGACTGTTGTTGTTCTTAGTAGGCTCTAATTAAGCTCCTATATTAAAAATGCAATATGCTGAGCACTCAAGATGCTTTCAGTGGGATGCAGAGCACCAGCACCTGTTGCTGCCATCCCCGGAGGTGTGCAGCACTTCTGTAGGGCAGACCCTCCACATGCAGCAACAAAGAACATCGTCTAAGCCATTCTCTCCTTCTCTCTCACACAGGCGCACACACACTTAGCCAGATAGTTTTGCTGTCTGCTGCTGCTGCTTTCTGTTGCTAAGTGAACAGCTCCAGCTCACACACAGAGAAGAGCCAATAGCATCCTGACCTCGGAAGGCTGGTAAAAGCTGAAGAAAGGGAATCCAACGGTGCCATCTTTTCTTTGCTCTCCTCTCATCCCCCCCTCTTTCACGGTGGTGTGGGGAGGGGAGAGGGAGAACACAGGGTGGTGGAGATAATTCATAATAGCCACTCATGTTCTGGAGATAAACACGGTAATACCTGGGAAAAGAAATACAGTATTATGCTGCTTTGTATTTGTATGCACACAGAGGCAAAAATGTGTTTCCTTGTGCTGTGAGCTCCAAGCTGTGATTAGGAAATGAGTTAACACTGTGAAGTTATTTTGCTGTGCTCTTCACAGCTGTTAATCTTCTACTAATCACTGACACTGGAATATATTGTTAGACTCTTCTTTCTCTCAACCAGAGAAAGACTTGAGTGTGGCTTCAGCCTTCCTGTCACTAAATCAGACACATCTATCACCTTACACCTATTGTTTCCCTGCTCTCCTTCAGGAGCATTTGGGAAGGGGATGTTGCTCAACACACTGCAGACACTTGTGTGATGGCTGCAGTCCCAAAGAGCAAAGAGATATGTGTCAGTAGCTACAGGAACTGGCCATCTTGTACTCATATTTTGTTAAAAAGAAATGGGTTATGCCTCCCTTCTCACATATACAGCACAGGATTTTTGTGATTCAAATGCATGTGCTTGGTAGCTTAATGTTCAGTGTGAACCTGGTGTGCAGTCCTGTGGGTTATTTTATTTGTATATGAAATTTTTTTCTGTTAAAAAATGTTTGTATTTTGAACAGAGTTTTCTAGGCACAGCAAAGAAATGAGTGAATTTTATCTGTAAACCATTTACTGCCAGTGACAAAAAGTACCTGTATTTGCCCTGTGACTGGCTTGACTCTGCTGGTGTGTGTGGGGAATACATTGCACTCACCTTGCCTCTAAGCAGCAATGTGGATGATTGCAGTTGGTGCTGGATCTGGAAGGAAAAGACATAACCTTCTTGCTAAATATAAGTGATAGGAGCATATTCAGTAATTACTGTATGTGTGTCACGGGCACCAAGTTTTCCCAGCTGCAAATTTCAAGGCAAACGGTGGGTAGATAAATGGTATCTATGGAGGGGCAGTGGTTGCGTGGGGTGAAATGCACCTCAGAACTCGTGGCTGGGCCTGATGAGCAGAGGAAGCTTGTGAAACTCAGCTTCACCATTAAAGAAATGAGATTTTTCCAAAGATTGTACTCATAAATGACAATTGATCCACTTAAGCCACATCATGATCGTTAACAGACAGTTTATTGATGGCTCTGAGCAGTAGCAGTGAAGAGTTTCCTGTGATAATCTAAAAGCATCAGCACAGACCTCTGTCTTCTCCAGGTATCACCAGAAGACAGTGAGCAAACAGTGAAGTCCACAGTATATCACAGTGCTCAATGTAACCTACAGGTTGTAGGTAATGTAATAAAACATGTAGGTTCAACCAAAGGAAAGCTGAGCTTTCCCTGGGATGCCAGAGTGCTTGTGCTTCAGCTTTTCTGCCTGTAGGGGGGAACTGAAGGCAGGGTGGGGTTCGGTGAGGATGCGGATGTATGCCCTGGGAAAGATTTGAGCATAAAGCCTGTTCTTCTGTCTGCTAGCGAAGAGAAGCCTGAAATTTGAATGAAGCTGTGTGATGCAGTAGTTTAACACAGGGTCAGCCGTGCTTCGCTGGGCGTTCCTTGAAACCAAAGGTAGCTCTGCTTACAGTCAGGTACCGGGTGAATCACTCACGTCGTTTGCCTTGACATGTCACAGCTTCTGCTGTCCCACCAAGCACGGACATGATACTCGTCCTTTCAAGCCAATAGAACCCGTCTGTTTGTGAGTATCTGGCAAACTTATTTAGTGCTTTGTAGAGCTAATACTGCGCTTGCCTCTTTAGCCCTGGTGATGACTGTAAAAGAGTGATAAAACTCCTAAGAGCTTGCCACAGTCAATAATTTTGCATTGTACAATGAAATATAATGTTACAGCTGTCACCTTTAATTAACAGATGACACATTGTCAATCTGCAATCAATCGAATTTAATTTCCAGTTTTCAACAACTCCCTTTGCAATATTACCAGATTAACTGTCCTTACATTAAAAAAAAAAAAAAATTTGCATAAAAACACAGAAGTGTGCTCGATAAAATAATTGTTCTGATCCATAAGCTTCAAGAAAACAAAATAACTCAGGTTAAAGTCTTATTTGTGTCTCTGCTGAGGCACTCTGCTCTCAGAATCATCTTTCTTCCTTCATGCAAAGCCTCAGCAGATTGTGAAGGGTGTAACAGGTTGCCAAGGTTGGAGAGGTCTTGTACTGCAGAGGGGGTCTCTTTCCCTCGTGCAGCTTGGCAGCAAGGCCACTGGCGCTGAGCCTGCCTGGACTATGTGCAGCTGTGTCCCTTCTCTGGCTGCCCCTGCCAGGATGGTGCTGGGTGAGCTGGTGCAGTGTGGGCACCTGGTACCTACTGCCCTTCTGGGTGAAATTCAGTCTCTGTCCTGCCCTGGGCACCTTCCCTATGCCCCTGCCCCAAGAGCACTACTGCCTATGTAGGGCTCACACAGGAAAGTCCGTGTGCTTCTGTAAGGCTGTTTCTGCCTGCTTTAAGTTGTTGAAATCTCAGTATAATGCTGTATGAGAGTGTGTCATGGTGCTTTGGCTTCTTCACTCACCAAAGGTGTGAGTTTGTATGATATAGTCTATTGCCTTTGTAAAATTCCTTTGAAGGCTGTTGTGTTCCCCACCCCCACCCCCCCCACCCCCTTTTGCATTTATTTTAATTCTCTTGTACAAAATTCACTATGTACAAATCAATTTGTCTGTCTCAGCTGTTGTGTGGTGTTCCCAAAGTGCTTATCAACACGGTATCTAAGTACTTTTTAATACATTCCATCTGAAATTTGCTGGGTTTTTCAGGTTTAACAAGGCTCCAATAAGAGGAAGGACTGGACTGAGGAAGAAATGACACTTTGAAAGACTAGTTAGAGAAGAAAAATAGGTTCAGACTATCCTAGTTGTTAGGATACTCCATCCTTCTCCACAGAGGATTTATACAAGTGAAATTTTGGTATGCAAACTAAGGCTGACTTTTGTCAGTTCAATTTATCCTCTGAACCTGGAGTTTATTGATTGCTCTGTCACTTCCCATAACTGCACCATTCACTAATCTACTCTGCCTTTTCCCTTCTTTTTCTGCCCCAACACAGCTCACTCAGGCTTTGTCTGTGTTAGGCAAGCCTGCAGTGCAAATGAATTGATGTATCAATAGTTGCCCCATTGTAGACTTCTCTCACAAAGCACCCTTCTGGCACAACAGGAAACTCAAATTGTTTATTTCGTTTGGCAATTAACTCCAATTAGGCTAATCTGGACTGTAGCCTTGCAGTGTGCCCATTTAAAGATTTTTCACTGGTGTAGCTGAATCAATTCAGTGTCAGTGTAGTTTTTTTTCTTTCTGTGTTGTGCAATCCAGCAATTGAGACGTGGGGCTTGAAACTCCCCATGGCATTGTTGGCCGGTCAGCTCGGGGTGCTGGCATGTGGCAGTGCCCTTGTGGTGTTTTATAGAGAACTCACAGGTGCCTGTGACTGCTGGCACAGTTCTGGGTGCAGTGGTCCTCGAATCCCCTGCTCGCTGGTGCCACGGTCCTGCCTTATGTTGGTATGAAAGACTTTGGGGTGTGATCCCACTGAGATCAGAGAACACCTGAGGGTGCCCGTGCATGTGTGTTCACACAGAAAGTACTCTCTCTCCCAAAAGTCTCTTTGGGAAGAACAAATATTGACTTCCCCTTGCCTTGCACGTTACACAGGTGGTTGTTTCTGACCTGCCAGGTTGGAAGTGAAGCCACTTTCTGTAGAGTCAGAAGAATATACTTATGGTGAAAGTGAAGAAACAGGCTGACTTAGTTTTGCCCTCCTGGTGTTCAAACCCTCACTGTGCAAGAGAGAATCTTGTAATTCTGTAACTGCTGCTTGATTTTATACAATCCCTCTTGCTTGGAGAATTCCAAATGCTTTAAAAAGCATTCTTGGTGCGGGAGAGTTAATTTCAAGACACAAAATAAGCGTATGTATTAGAATGTAATATAAAATCATCTGTGGCTCTTAAAATATTTAACAGCATAAAGTGGATCATTCCTCCCCGATTTTACACAACTGTGTAGAATTCCTATAGTGTCATACACTTGCTATTAATCATCCAGATAGAACTGTCATCTTTGTGGGCTTCGCTGGAATTGCTAAGGTGCCCTCTGCAGAAGATACTGTGGCTAATGTTCTCATTACCAACTAATTGGCTAAAGAGAATTCTCTCACATTGCATTTAGTCTGATGGATATTTTCTATCACCTGATGGGTGGAATGGACAGCCAAACCAATTATCACAGCAAAGAGCGCTATATACCAGAAGATTTCGGGCAGAGACAAAAGACCTTTGTAAGATTATGTCTAGTCAGTGCCAGCTGATATTTTGTTAAACTATAAATTGGTTTGGGTGTTTGGTAAAAGCACGATTCAGAACACTTTGAAAGTCCTGTAAGTCAGGCAACCCCTGTGCTGATTTTGTGTTGTGGTGTTAGTGCTTTGACATTAAGTGACCTTAAGTGGGTGTGGAGGATTAAAATCAAATGGAGGCATCCTGAGGTGTTGAGACAGTATTCTGGAAAGATTTATACCTGAATGAGACTTGTGATTCATAAGTGCTGGGGTATGTGGTATTTAGATAGTAACCCTTAGACATAGGCATTATTCAAATTCTTTTTGTGCTTATTTTCCTTTCATGTAGCTCCAACAGTTTTGAAGGAATGTTTGTGCAGCAATTGAAATGGAAAGTTGTTTGGCTCTATTCTTTGTAGTTAGCCTTTAATTTTTAAGATCTTTGCTTGAAATGCAAGGGCAGTTTTCTGGAGTAAGGGTACAATTCTCTCGCAGGGAACATTCTCTATTTTTCCAGCATCAATGGCGAAGCTAAAATTCCTTCTCTCAGCCTGGGAAGCCAGTGTGGACTCTGGAGCATGGCCTGTCTGCCCTGTGGCCAGCCCATGCTTCTCAGCACCCAGAGCCTGTGACACTGCTGTTCATTGGGAATCTATGTGTTAGTGACCACGCATGGAACTGATAAGGGGAAGGGGAGGGATGTCAAGCAATGGAATTTTGATGAAGAAGGCAGAGGAGAACAGGAGAACTGGCAAGAATCAAAGACCAGGACAGAATATGGCAGGAAGGCCAGTGCCCCTGTGTGGGGTCAGGAGTAGCAGCTGTGCAGGGTTACTCTCTGCTCCATCCATTCCCATCCTGTCCTGTCCCAGCACTGTTCCCCCAGCCCTGCAGTCCTTGGGCTGGCACCATGCAGAGCTGCCCTCTTCCTCCAGTGCAGCTCAAGTGAGGTAGCCCTGTCAGCCCCTCTTTGTTGTTCAGGTGTCTCCTGGAAGCAGAGATCTGCCTCCCTGATACTGTGCTCCCCATGGACTCTGTGAAAACACGCCCATGGAGAGTTGGCTGGAAATCTCACCTCTAGCAATGAATTCCTTTTTTTTTTTTTTAAAGTCAGCTCATTTGTAGTAGAGTAATTTTAAATAAACTTTCCTTGCTTCATTAAAACCATAATGAGAACCAGAAGAAAAGAAATCTCTCAAATAAGGGCAGGTGACACAGGAAAATGTAGATTCCTTTTCATTTACAAAATGGAAAGTGTGTGCGTGCGGTGTTGCCTTTTATTTTTCTTAACTTTACTGAGGGGACCACAGAGGATGTCAGGTAGAGAGTTTGGGCTCTGTCCCATGGAGGCTGTAATCCAAATGGATGAGGAGAAAAGGGCAATGGGAAAAAGGGTGGAGGAAAAGGAGAAGGTTACTGTGAGAAAATCACATGACTGTGTGCATGGAAGTGCATGGATCTCGGCATCTCTAAGTGTTTTGTTATTAAGAGTGTATAAGCCAGTGCTCTTAAAGAGCACTCCAATTGGCCTGAGTGGAGCTAAGGGAAAATGTGTTGGAGCACTGAATCATCTTTAAATCTCATCATGTACTTTAGCTCTGCATGGCTGGCCCACAAATTATATCTTTGGGCCGCTGCAGTAGTGAAGTAAAAGAAGCACTGGGCGCTGCTGATCTTACAGCTATTTTGAGAACGACAAGTTTTAAGTTAAGCATTTCTTTCGTCCTCGCCTCTTATTGACTGACAAGGAGGATGGAAGCTGGAAGCATTCTCTCCCAGTTTTTTGGGTAGCAGTAGCTTTGTAGAGAGTCTGCACCCTCCCACGCACTGGGAAAAGCCAGGGAACATGTAACTCAACTTGACACAAGGGCTTGTTTGTATTGCAGATTGTGTCCTCTTGCATTAGTATGTAGATGAATTGAGAGCCAGCCTAGGAAACATTATGAACGTGCACGCTAAGTGTTGATGCTTTGTTATTTAACGAACACACCAAATAAAGTGGACCAAAGGGGTAAGTGCAGTTAGTAGCCCTAGGAACAACCAAGCACTGGTGTATTACAATGACTAACCACTTAGAAATACAGCAAGTCTCATCTCTTAATTCCTTATGCAGTTTGCTCTCTTGCATAGACGGGCTTTGTTTCATGCTTCAAAGTTCATTTCAGTTCATTCTTGAATATAATACAGCTCCTCATAGTCTCCTCAATGATGAATACATCAGAATAAAACTTTAATGAAAAAATAGACAGTGTTCTGATCAGAATTAGACCAAAGCATTTGCTTTCAAGCTCAAGTGGGGAAAATTTGGTGTTAAACTTTATGGTTCTATTAGCATTTTAATGAAAAGACTTCCCAGGCATTCCCTAAAGGTAAAGAAATGAGCTGTCTCTTAAAAGCTGTATTTTATTGAGAGATGCGACCCAAGATGCAGTAAGTGCAGTCCTGGGTAAAGAAAAGGACAGTTTCGGCCAAGGCTGAAATTGCAGTCAGCAAAGAAGTATACATTTGTTTCTTTTACCTGCTAACAATGTGTAATTTTCCACATGTTGGCCATAACCCGGCTGAAGTGGAGTTTTATTCAGTGTGAACCTCTGCTTCTCATTGTACTGAGTGAGCCACCCCAACTTTTTTCTTAAAAAGTAGAATTTTACTTTTAAAATTTGATGATAAGTTTCTGCCCACCCTGCCTGGATTCTAGCATATGCAGCCCTTGATTGTAGATAGGATTATGCTGCTTGTGAGGAATTGTTCAAGCTTTCTTGACGTAAGTATTTTGGGAGATCTTGAAGTGCCAGCTGCCCAAATGTCACGATGATGGTCCCTTCAGATAAAACAGCTGAGCCTGAGTTACTTTTCACTACACACTCTCTGCTTGCCCTAATGCAAATGTAATAATTTTCACTTTATGTTTGTGTTTCTTGTAATTGTTAGTTATGTGTATATTGTCACCATTACTTAAAAAATTTTAGTTAATGAAACAGGTAATGATGTCCTCTTTGAGACCTTTGAGCTCTGATTAAGGCCTATGAACTCTGCCATTTCTTTTCCCTGTGTCTAGCTTGTACTGACTCTAGTTTTCATTTTACAATAAGTGTGTTGATGATTGATTTTTTGATATAGTTACATAAACTGAATGTTTATAGGACATGCCAGTGCCATACCACGAGGTTCTGTCATCTCAGCGTCTGTGCCATGTAGTAAATGTTTCTGGAATAATGTGAAAATGCCAGTCCTTGGGATGCCCAGTTCACATCTTTAGTAATCTCAGAAGGAACAAATGCCCATCCTGATTATTTTGTCAAATCAGGTGAAAAAAGACACAGCAGAAGTATGCGTGCAGAGAGCTAGAACATACTAGTACTGTAAATTGCTTTAAAATAATCATCTCTTTCAGAATATTCATGTAAGAATTATCCTCCTCTTACGTTTGCAGCCAGACTTTGCTGTCCTGTTCTCCATCACAAATTCACAACAGTGTTCTTAACTACACAGCAAGTTCCTTGGGCTTTTGACTGCAGTTTCATTTTCATCTAGTATGAAATCTGTACAGCTCTTGGCAGTGGAGGTCCTGCTTTTGGACACTTGTTCCTGCTGCCTTCTCATGTCAGCACCAAATTTCCTGCAGCCACATAAAAAATGGGCTTGTAGGGCTCACCTAGCAGAAAATAAATTCAGACTTCTGCTGTACTTGTAACTACATGACGTTAGGATGGGTTCAAGTGGTTGTATGATGGCACTTGAACACTGTGGAAACATAGATCTGTATCTGGGTCCTAGCCTCTGCTTTGGGAAACTTCATAGTAATTAAGGATTTGGAACAATATGATCTTTAATGTCCCTTCCAACCATGATTTGATGTATTTGCTTGTAGGCAAGAGGTGAGAAGAGAATGGATAGCTGTGGAAGACTATAATTGAAAAAGCAGAGTATTAGCATGGCTTCAAAGGCAGGGAAGGGGTGACCAGGTGTCTTTACTTGCAAAGACTTTTGCAGTCATATGACACCAAATGAAATTGCTGTTATGAGTTGAAAGAAAGATGCTTTTATTGAACAGGCAGAACTGTCAGTGGGTAAATACAAAATGAGGACAGAGTTGTAGGACAGGCACCCCTCTAGCAATACAGCCTGGTAGATCAATAGAGTCAAAGCAGCGTTCACAGCTCAAAGTGGATGCAAAGAGAGTATGAAAAGTGTTTGTGGTTACAATGGAGCAAACCTTAAAATCCAGACAAAGTCATGAAAGCCAGGTCAGAGTCAAGATTTGAGCATGATCTTGGCAAGAGGGCAAAAAAACACAGGTAGATCTCCAAAGCTATTTTTGAAGTAGAAGGCCATGGGATGAAGGTAGTAAGGAAGACAGGGTTTATACTGAAACCATCAACTTTTATAATTAGTTTTAATATTTTTTTTAAAAAGTCATAATCTGATATAAGGATTTGCTGTTCTTTGTGAGAGTGATGAAAAATAAGTGTTTGATAGCAGGGAGCATCCATGGGGGCTTCTACCCAACCATTTCGAACAACTTCTGTTGCTGCAACAGTTTAATTTGAAAAAAAAGTAAAATAATCTCCTGGAATAGATTTTATTTTGTGTGTGGCTTAAGCCTTTTTCTGCACAGGCAGGGAAATTCTGTGTGGTGGGAGAGAATATTTAGACCACAGTTACCTCTCTTGCAAACTGAAATATACAGTAGCATATCAGCAGCTCTAAGGATCTGTGCTCAGGCCTGGTCACTGAGCTCTGCTTGACTTTGGAAAAAATATCTCACCTCTTCAAGAACCACAGAATCATTAAGGTTGGAAAAGACCTCTAAGATCCTCAAGTCCAACCATTAATCCAGCACAGCCAAGTCTACCCCTAAACTATGTCCCCAGATGCCACATCTACACATCTTTTTAATGCCTCCAGGGATGGTGGTTCCACCACTTCCCTGGGCAGCCTGTGCCAATACCTGGCCACTTTTTCAGGGAAGAAATTTTTCCTAATACCCAATCTAAACCTCCCCTGATGCAGCTTGAGGCCATTTCCTCTGTTCTTGTTAAGTGGGAGAAGAGACTGACCCTGACCTGCCTACAGCCTCCTTTCAGGTAGTTGTAGAGAGCAATAAGGTCCCCCTGAACCTCCTTTTCTCCCAGCTAAACAGCCCCAGCTCTCTCAGCTGCTCCTCATAGGACTTGTGCTCCAGACCCTTCCCCAGCTCTGTTGTCCTTCTCTGGACACACTACAGCACCTCAGTGTCTTTCCAGCAGTGAGAGGCCCAAACTGAACACAGAATTTGGGGAGCAGCCTCACCAGTGCTGAGTCCAGGAGAATAATCCTATCTAGCCCTGCTGACCACACTATTTCTGCTACAGGCCAGGATGCCACTGGCCTTCTTGGCCACCTGCATGGGGTGGTTGTGATCCAAGTGCAGGACCCGGCACTTGGCCTTGTTGAACCTCATACAATTGGCCTCAACCTATTGACCCACATCCCTTTGCAGAACCTTCCTAACCTCTGTCACATCAACGCTCCCATCCAACTTGGTGTTGTCTGTAGAATGACTGAGAGTGCTCTTGATCTTTTCCTCTAGATTCTTGATAAAGATATTAAACTGGCTCTAATACTGAGCCCAGGGGAACCCCACTAGTTACAGGCTGCCAGCTGGATTTAACCCCATTCACCACCACTCTTTGGGCGTGGCCACCCAGAGTGCATGTGTCCAAGCCATAAGCAGCCAGTTTCTTCAGGACAATACTATGGGAAACGGAATCCAAGTCTTTACTAAAGTCCAGGTAAACAATATCCACAGCCTTTCCTTCATCCAGCTCATGCCTTGATTTCCTTCTCCATGAAGTCTGTGGTTCCTAAAACTCCCTGGTGCTTTTATTGGAATGAAAAAGTGTTTCCAGCAGTGATGAGAGAGCAAAGGAAGCCTGGAAATAAAACTAGTCATACTAGCAAGGGAGAGAAAGAACGAACAGGATAGCAAATACCTGGACAGAAGTGATGAGCAGATGGAAGAATGGAGGGGCAAAGGAGCACTACATAGTGGTCCCCCAACCTTCTGCTGACTTGGGGTGAGTCCACAAACATGCAGCATGACCAGGTTCAGCTCTGGGGCTCATGAGGTGCAGGGACTGGACATCTCTGCTCCTTCTCTCTCCTAACGAAGGACACGCATCTCTGGGCTGCAAACATCACCTCCAGTGTTCCTCATGGTAAAGAAGCAAGAAGCAAGGTGACAGAAAAGAGGGGAGTGGAGCAGATAGCATTAGGAGCTGTAAAAAAGAACAAAAGAACAAAAAGGACAATTGGAAGAAAAGGGGGGAAGAGGTGCAAGGACTAACAGTCTTACTAGGCAAGTTACATAAACCTTTTTAATGTCTCTTCTTCCTCTGAGCATCCATAGGCCAAACAGAATGGGAGAGGAAAAAGCTCCCTAAAAGAGGAGATAGAAGAGAAAAGGATGCTCTGTGCAGCTCATGCTGTTCAAAGAAAATAGGAATTCTGGGTTAAAAATCAAATCTATTGCAAAAGTGGTATTTAGATTAATTTATTGGTAGTTTACAGAAAAAAATAAATTGGTGGCTTGCTTATTGCATTTTGTGAGGAACGTGCACAACTGTTGGGCTAATGTAAAAATGGCATTTCAGTAATAATTATGGATATCTTGCTTCAGCCTCATTTAGAAATGTGTAATTGAAGTGATAGATAGATGTAGTGCATATAAATAGTTTAGGTTTGCTAATGTAATAATGAGCAGTTCTCTCATTCTCTCTGGTTTTCTCCTTTCCTACATGTTTTTGCTTCTGAAGGCTTTCAATTTTGTTTTTATTTTTTTTAAACTTATTTAGCCTTCCCTGCTGCTGACCAAGAGCATTCCCAGGGACATGTTTTGCCGCACTTTTATGGTTTTATGCCCTGGGAGCCCAGTCCCTTGTTGCTGGGTGGGTGTCACAAGCACTTGGAGGATGAATGGAACAGGTGTGCACAAACAATAGGAGTTGTAACAGGCTGGGAAAGATGTGCACTGCCTGCCTGGTGAGAGAGTGGTGGGTGGGTGGAAGTGCAGCTGGGTGAGGGGCTCCATGCTGATGGTGAACGACAGGAGGGGATGGAGATTGGAGAGAGAGAGAGAAAAGGGTGGGGGAGGCACTGCAATGTGTCATGGATTAGTAAAATCAGTGTAGCAAATCTCAGTAGTGAAGAGAGTGGTGATAAATGGCGCAAGAGATGAGGAATTAAAGGATAATTGCATCATGTACACTTAAGTACTAATGAAGTCCAGGGAAGGAGGAGGAACTAGGAATGAGAAACTTTGGGTACAGCAGTGCTGTACTCCCCTGCCAATGAACCTCTTCAGACAGATGACTTTCCAAGTGAAGTTCTGCCACTAAATTCTCCCTAGACATTAGAAAACTCCAAGTTCTTTGCACTTGCAAAGCAAGAGTAAGTGAATACTGGCCTGAGAGCTTTATGTACCAAAGGAGTATGAGACCAGCTGAAGGAAGAAGGCATGATACGGGCTGAGAAACTGCTGGAAAAGACTGCTTTGTGTGCTGTCACCAGCATGGCTTGAAGGGCTGTCTGGGCCTATAATGTCTGAAGATTTTGTTAGTGTTTTCCTGGTGGTTTTGTGGTAGCTGATGTGTCTTTTCATTTGCTTTAAAATCTACCAAGGAAGCTCTTTTAGTATCTCTCTGGCAATGACTAGTAGCCAGGTAGCCAAAACCTGTAGCATCAATACTGTATAAGCATTCCTAAAAAATTTCTAGGGACTTCTGCCCCCAAAAAAGTTTCTTTGCTCTCAGCAAATTCTGGCGGTGGACTGTGTGGCCGCTTAGTGGTGTTTTACCTTACAAAATCTTCACACGCACCCTCCCCAACATCTTTCATTTTGTGTTCTTGTGCATAGGCAAGGTGAGATGTGAGTGGTTGTTATGTGATTTTTGGCTTATCTGAACAACCGTAAACAGCATCCAAACGTTAAACAGAATGGAACTAACTCATAATGGCTGGAAATGAGCATTTGTCTTTGTTCGTAGTGAAATTGTTGCAGGTGAAATCTGAGAATGACAATGCACTCTTCATGGCAATGGCTTCCCCCTTTATGTCTGTAAGAAGGACCAAAAGTCGTCTTCAGAAGCATAGACAAAGTATGTGCAGCATAACAGCAATGCATTTTCGTTTTTTGATGTTGATGTGACTTTTGCTCTTCCCTGTCATTGGTCGGGACTGTTTCCAAATATTGGCAGTGTCTTAGATTTTTTGCTTTGAACTGCAAAACTAGTAACCTCTTGGAGCTGCTAACATCAAGCACTAGCTTAGAGGTCTCTTAGTGAAATATTGAACATGGGCACAGAGAATGAGACAGGCAGTAAAAGCAGTGTTTCATGTATAGTAGATCTTACAAGGGGAGAAAAAAAGAAGTTATAAAATATTTATTCTTCTTAATTATAAAATTGCAAAGAGCAACTTAGAGTAAATACGATTTGAGCTGTTTTCTGTAGTATCTTTCTTTGGATTGGTTTCATCTACAGGCTTATTGCTTAGTAACACTGTGTATGGACAAGCCGAGTTCAGGCCTCTGGTGCAGCCTCTTTCTGCTCTCGGAGAAGTAAATGGAAAAGAAAATTTCCACTGGCATCAGTGAAAGTGTGATTGAAGCTGAATTACCTTTTGAAAGCAAGGGTGAAAAAGGGTGGGGAGAGCAAGGTCAGTATAGGTTTTCTTAATGGGTAGATGGCTCGTTTATGTGGGATGGAACAAATAAAGTTGTGAGACAGGTCAGCATTTGAGATCTAAGTACAGATGCACTTACCTGAGTATGGTAAATGTGGAAAGTATGACTTGGTTTCCTCAAGATGTGAAGAATATCCCCTTCTCTCTGCTTCAGGGCAAACTGAATTGTTTCCCTAATGCATCGATTTCCCAGACCAAAATTGTTGAAGAGAGGTTATAGGTGGGGAAAGGAGGGTAGAATAGAGTATTTTAAAGAGTAGGGAAAATGTAAATTTGAGAGGCAGATGTTTGCCCATAAGGATATTGTGTTGCATGGTGGGAAGCTACCTTAGTGTTGCTCTGTGGCTTGCCGGCTTCTGACCATGGCACCTTTGTATAGCCCTGATGAAGGACATATAAGTGCAAGTGATAGGTCCATGATATGTGTGTCTTGGGATTTTTCGGGTTTTTTTGTTGTTGTTTTTAAACACACAAGATGGAAAATACTTCCATGTGTGATGGCCATTGCATGCTTCCTGCTTGGGTTATGTGCAAGGCCCTCTGTAAAATTATGACAGACCTTTTATGTGTACTGTTAATAGTTTCCTTTCATTCCATAAGCAGAGCTGGTTATTCGATTTCAGTGTCCACTAAAGCAGCCTCCAAAAGCAGTTAAAATAAAACTCATTACAGTGTGTATGTGGTATGGTATGTTTAGAATCCTGAGAATGTGCTGCAATAAAACTTTTGCTGGTTTTCCCTCTCCTTGACAGCAGATAACAAAATTTACATTTCCACTGTGTATAAGAAACTGAAGAGATGAATCCCTATAGACTGAAGTCTGAGAACTATTGTTTCTTTGTCTGCTGAGCAGGAGTTATTTATTTATGTGAGAAATCCAGAAGTCACCTCCAAAGGTGAAATCTGTATTTCTTGAAGATGAAAATAAGCATTCTGTCACTGACAAACAGCCGAATTTTCTACAAACATGGATTTATATCTTCCCCACACCCTTTATTTTACAGCTTGGTTCTTCTGAGCAACATGAAAATACCTTTGGCTTCTTTTCCCTGTTCCTGGGATGCACTCTCCTTCCCAGAGGTTCGGCTGGTGTTTGTATAAAGCTGCTTATGCTGTCAAATCTTGCCTAGTGCAATGTGGCCATGACTGAGATAGCACAGGTCTTTGTTAATACTTAACATTGAGTAAACAAGGCAGGTCATATCCATTGTTACTACTTTGTTGCTTACATGCAAACGTAGTGCAGCATGCTCAGCTGACAAAGGTCAGGTGAAAATCACATCTCCTCTCTGTGAGAGGGACTTTCTTTTTCTGTAAAAGATGCAGAAATGCCAGATTTCCCAGCTCTGGAGGGTTGTGTAAGCAGAGAAAAAGGCCAAACACAGAGGCTGTATGTGCTAAATACCAGATAAAGTGAGAACTCCCTGTGTCACAGTTCATCCTGGATGGTAGCAACCAAAGCATTTGGAAGGGACACAAGAGGTAAGGGATGACCTGGTTTGATTTGGTTGGAGTCTTGTTTGGTTAATTTTTACAGTGCAGTTGTTTCTTTACTGGTCGTTCAGTTTCCCAGTGAATGATAATCTTCTCCTTTGTTTTGTTACCTCGTGGATAAGGTTGCTGCACTTTGACATCACTTGCCTCCTAGAAATGTCAGCTTTGGTTGTCACTCTTGGAGAGTTTGTGGCAGCTGTTTGAAAAAGAACTTTGATGAATAAATTGACAACCACGGGAACATAAAGTATCTGTTGTGAAACACCTGGGATTGCTTTTTTCTTTAATTATTTGTTTCAGCATGTTAAAAAATATACCTCTCTGGTGCTGTACATATCTTGGCTTTCCACTAAAAATCCAGTCTGGTTCAGTAGAATCCATTAAAAACACAAAGCAGCTGTTCCCTCTTCCCTGCCTAACTATCGCAAAAGAAACCTAGTGCCAACCTCATAACCAGAGACGTTGTCCTGGCTATGGAGCAGACCAGCAAGAGAAAAACCAAGAGTCCCATCCTCAAGGCCCATTATAGAAATTATTCCTCTGTTACTAAGCTCTACCTTCATGGAGTAGAAGTTTGATGCATGCAAAAGGACAATGGTTCAGTTAGGGTGGCACTCAGACCAGTTGAAGTTTATAATTAAAACCTGGCTGTAGTAACCTGAGGTTTGCTCTCAGGACCATGGATTGGATATATCAGGGACTCTGCTTGTGTGCCCTTTCTGAGGTGCAACACCTCAAAGCATCTGCAGCCTGGACAGTAGTGCAGGACACGTCTTGTTAAGTGTGTTTTATTAATCTCAAAAAACCCTGGGGATGGGAGTGTATCCATGAAGTCATATCTAAATGAAAGCTATGTAGCCACCAGACGTGAGTAGCAAAGTGCTCTTGTTGCTTGGGTGTCATAGTAAGCCTCCAAAACAACTTGGCACCTCACTAGATTTTCAAGTTGCGAACTTTACTAACAAGTGAAGTGATGAGCAGACTCCAGCTGGTCAGCTGACACAGGTGTCACATACCTAGTGCTCCCAGTGACCTCCATCCAGTGTGGAGTGGCTGTCAGCCAAGGTGCATTGACCAGGGCTGAAGTTTTGCCCCGTGCTGAAACACTGCTGCACGTGGTCAGCTGACTGCTGACTGTGTATCAGAGATGGGAAAAAACCCTCTTAATGGAAATGTTTAGGAGCTACTTTTGCAGACACCTGGCTTCTTTCAACCTGTGGGCCTACCAAGGGGGAGGGTGCCTGGGAATAAACATGCAAGGTCCAGCCTCAGCCTAGGAGAACTTCAAAATCCTTTGAGATAAAGGATGCTATGTGTGATTGCTGTAAATGATTTGTTTGAATTCTGCGTAAAGACAGCTGAATTAACAGGATAGACAGCTAAATAATCAGGAGGTGATCTGGGCTGACTTGCAGGTTTTCAGAGCACTGTGTTCTGTGCTTTCTAGCATCACTGAAAAACTATTCTCTAGCTTGTGGTTATGAACATAATTTTCCAAATGTGAAAGGAATCTAAATTGGCACAGAGCAACTTGTCAGAATCAGCACCCAGTCTGCAGCAGGAGCTTGGGAGAGATGTGAACCGCCTTTGTTCTTTGCAGTGGGGGTGTTAACGCTGAAGTTTATGATAATGTACTTGCCAGCATTGTTAATTATTCCACTGGAAGGAAGGAGCTGGAGAGTCTGCACAATTTGCTGTCAGTAAGGGGCTTGTTTTGGCGTTCCAGTTTGGCACCTCAAATAGGGGGTGTCTGGGAGAGTCCTGTTTTCTTGAGGGGTATGTGGGGCTGTGGGAGGGGTTCTTTTCACTCCCTGATTTGTGTCTTCATTCCTCTTTGATACAAATAGGATTCTTCTGGAAACCTGGATGAGCAAGCTCGCAACACTTATGGTGTTAAAGAAATTATTTTTTTTCCAGTTGATCCTCACAATTGTGAAGCTCATTAACCTGAATGGCTCAATTAGCCAAATGCTAATATGCTGCCAGCACTGCTGCTGCTGTCACTGGTGCCACTTCAAAAATGTTGTGTTTCATGCATATGCTTTAAATGTACCACTTCTGTTTATCTCTGAGGGAAAAAATAAAGCATATACATTAAAATATACAGAAAAAAAATAAATATATACACTTGCAGTAGAACTGAGGTAATACTTGCCATAATATGAACTTGGTCAATAGCTTGAATGACAGTGTGTTTCTGAGGTGTTTGGAATAAGAAACTTTGACTGTAGAGTGAGAGGGTTACTGTATTTAGCAGAATGAAATTCATGTGCTTCTCTTTGTCATGGTGTTAACGAACATTTTAATTTTACTTCAATATTTTAGAGCCCATTTTGAAATAGCTGTATGGAGGTCTGGATTAAAAGTTGTTGGTTTCACTAATTTTATCTCTGTCCCGTGTTCCCATTCACATCCTCAGCTGAGATGTTACATCTTGTTTACATTACGGTGCCCATGCTCAGGACTGTGCAGTCATGTCAATTCTCAGGGCAGTGATAAAGAAAAGCCTGAGCTTGGCCACAGTGCATGACTGTGCAGGCTGATTGTGAGCATTACACTGATGTGGGGCCTGATCAAAACAGGACTTGCTTTTATCTAGTTTCACAACATGATTTTAATGATGGGGGTCTTGCCAATTATTATTGTTGGGTAACTGTCTGAAGCATTAATTTCTTTAGTTTAGCCAGTGAAGCTGTAAAATGAGCATAGTCAGACAAACTAGCTTGTGTTTCAGGTTTCAAAGACATGCTGTATCGTTTGGGTGTTTGACATGATTTCTACATACCTGACCAACAAGACAGAATGCATATGGTTTGTTTTGATTAACTTTCCCTCTCCTTTTCTTAGATGAATAAATAAAGCTACCCCTTTTTTGTACCTCAGGGCTATTCTGTGTCGCCAGCTTCTTTCCCAAGTGTTCCAGGATCTCTCTCAATGCAAGCTTTTGTTTTAGAAAGTAAAACAAAAACGGGAAAGAAAGTTTATATTTCTTGGGTTATGAAAATAAGAATCCAAATGTCAGTTGGTACACTGACTGATTCTTCCAAATATTCAGTATGGGCCTTCCCAAGTAGTAGGAGTCTTATTGTATAAAACACCATCCTGTGTAAAATGAAGCTTTAGAGGACAGAGAAAGATGGTTTACCATGAAAGTTGTTGTCTACTTATGTTCATCTGTCTCTAGAAATGGGAGTGTTGAATGAGTCTCTGCTCTTGCCTACCTCTGCTTTGTTGAAGCTTTGCCAACTCTTCTGAAGCCTGACCCTGCTCCCATTGTGTTCCCTGTGAGGAAAGACAAAGCACGAAGGTGTTTGATGTAGCCAACAAGCTTGGTCTCATTTTTTTTCAGATAGGCAAAGCTAAGTACTTGAGAGACTTATCCAAGGGGTGTAGTTTCAGAAGTATTCAGGTTTGTGTGTTAAACTTCCTGCAGTTTGTGCTGTAGTCGTGTCCAGGTGCAGCCAGCCAGACCAACTTGTTAGGTGGCACCAGCAGCAAATGAGGGGCCTGACCCTGCAAGTCAAAGCTAAGCAGTGAGGGAAGGACAAAGCTCTTTGTGCTCTGGATTTTCAAGTCTGCAGTATCAGCTGTAAGAAATATTTTTACCTTTGACTTGTTCCTCTCTCTCTTGACTTTTCTCTGATGATGTGCACTCTCCCTAACAGCTGGCAAGGGGACTGGGGAAACAACAGCACATTAGGGGTTAAGGCTTTCCATTCATTTGACACTCCAGCCGTGCCAGTATGCAGAACAGTACATGTGGAACAACCTGTCGGCCTCTTTTCCAAGGCATGCCATTTAAATTTACCTCCATCCCACACAAACCAGGTTCTAGTATTTCCATACTGCATTATTATTGGAAATTATTTGCATTAACAGCACTTTCTCTTAAAGAGTAAAAAGTACTTTTATGATGCGTCAAAGCATGACACATGTGTCAGCCTTCCTCATCTACTTTTGTTCCAGGGAATCTTTACCTGGCCTCTTTATGGCTTTTATACAGGGCAGAAACAGTAGGATGGACTCCCATGTGCTCAGCAGTGACTCAGACGTTTGTGCAGGGTGCTGCATTTGCAATAGCAAATATACATTGAGTGAAACTTTGTTTCTGACTTGACTTGGCCCTGTGTTTTGTCTTCCAGTCTCAAGTAATCTGTTTTGTGGGGCAGGATGGAATGTAACAGTTTAATTATGATGAAACTATTAATATCACACCATCTTGCCTTCCTTTCAACTCTGCTTGTAGTTGATACAGGATATGGGTCTCATTTATTTTTTCCACATTGGTAAGTTTAAAGAAATGAGAGGGGGATTTCTTGTTATTTGCTTATGTTGAAGTTTGCTGGTTCAAAGCGCAGAGGACACACTGATCTCTGAGACACTCGTTGTGTGTCACATGTCCCAGAGAATGGAGGGACAAAGACAGCAGCACTTGGGTTCAGCACCGCTCTCTGCACAGGGTGTAGCTCTCATGAGCTGCTGTGAAAGGCCACCAGCTTGGACACAAGGAACTGCTCAGGGCAGGTAGTGCTCTCTCCCCCTAAGCCAGCTCCATGAAGACTGGCACTAGCCAAAATCTCAAAGAAGGTTGTCTGTGATGTTTTGCGCAGATTCCTGCCCCACACCAATCCCTTTTGTGATGTGCTCCTTCTGAAATGATCCCATTCAGTGCCATCTTGAAAGCGTGCCCTCAGCACTGGGCACAGCTCAGGTCTTGTGGTGGGTTTCAGTGAAGAGAGCTGGGTGCTGGTCACCCATGGGATCCCAGGCTGGATAGGTCACACATAGCTCGTTTCTGTGTGTTTTCCAGTACATCTCCGCTCGCTCACACCCCACCTTTCCTTGTGCTTTCTCTCTTCTCACCCCAAAAGAGTCATTTATCTAACCAGTTTAGAAATGAGTAGGGCAGATACAGTGCTTTGTATTTTCTGAGCAAAGATGGAGAGAGATGTCTAGAGCTGAGTTCTGAACATTGCATACAAGTAAAATAAAGGATGGACAATGTCCGCCTCTCCCCTCAAACCTGAGATAACTTGAGCTAAAGAAAAGGAGTTAATTCTTTGCCTGGTGGCCAGCTCTGATTTGTTGTAAGTCTGTGCACAGAAACATTGCAGCTAAGAGCATGCCAGGCTTTGTTTGCTGGTTGGTTGGATATTTATGTCAGGTTGCCAGGCAAATTCATATACTGCTATGCTGCAGGCAAGGTCTTTGGGGGTGGGAGAGATGGGTAAACATCTTAGAAAGATCTAAAGGTGTAGGAAGAGGTTTGGAGGAAAAGAATGAGGAGCTGGGTTTGCAAGTTGTAAAACTTGCATCTATTTTTGTCTTCTGTTGCTGAAGCAGAGGTATATACAGGATTGAGCTGTGCTGCAGCGCTGCCAGCGTAGCATCTGTGCTGTTCTGCACCCTTCTGCCACGAGCAGGCAACTTCTAATGGAAAACTTCACAAACTCAAACACCCCTGCGAGGTGATTTGAGTCTGTGTCACTGCTTGGACCAAGTGCATGTTTATGGAGTCCTGCATGCTCCAAACCTCTAATGATTTCAGCTAAAGTCTCTTCTGCCAGTGCAAACCACAAAACAGTAACGAAATAGACAATAAACCTCTGTGCTCCGTGCAACAGTTCCCTTTCTTGCCCTCAGCTGCCTTTTTTCTTCAGCCTGTGTGTCACTTGCCAGGTTCAGACCTGCAGTTTATGGTACAAGATGATTTTTTTAATCAGTGTTTGAGTGCCTGGGAAAAGCTGGAGACTCCCTCTGTGTTTGCAAGTGCATGCTGTGATTTACTGGAAGACAAAGTGTGCAAGCCAAGGCAGTGATGTTCTGAAACAAAAGTTAAATCAGGAAACAGAAACAAAGGCCAGTATCAATCTTTTATATATTTAGTTACCAAACAGCATCTCCTTTGTCAGCATCACATGTAACAGCCACAAAACAGAGTTCTCCCTTGCTTTTCATTACTGTGTATGCCAGGGCATTCTGCTCTTGTATTCACTCTGAGAAATAGCTGAAGTGGTTATAAATATTTTTGAGCAAATAACATCGGTTGGTTTTTTTGGTTGTTTTTTTTTTTTTTGGGGGGGGTGGGGGGTGGGGGTGGTAGCAAATATAATTGCTAGATAAACTGAGGGGCTGCAAAATGCTGAGGTTTAGCACTTTACTGGACAAGCTGTGTGCGTTTTTGAGACAACCAGCACATGGGAGACTGTCAGCAAACCACTCTCAAAGATATTTGTGACTCATAGCAATGGAGAGTTTTGAAAGGGAAATCATGTTAGGTAATCACAGCCTTAGCACATCAGGGAAAGTGTGCTTTTCAGTTATTGCTCTTTTGTCCTTTCTCAGACTTGGTTGGAAATCAGTTTGGTTTCATTCTCTTTTGATATGAAAATTAGAAATTTGTGTTTTCAATCTATCATTATTTTTATTTCTCTTTTGGAGAAAGGCAGAGGAAGTTTATTTGAAAAGTGGGTTACAAAAGATTCACATTTATCTAAGTATGTGAGAAACATTCCTTACACTTTGTTTAAAATTGTGAAATGCAAGAAAGTGGGATCCTTATAGCTGCTGAACAGATCCTCTCAGGGAGGTAGGGCAGGTACAAAGAGTTAGTTTGCTTTCAGCAGAAAAAAAGCAGTTTCTTGTGTGGGAAGATTAAAAGAGCAGGAATTCTTATGGAAACAAATTCTGGAAATAGCCAGCCCAGGAGAGAGGTAGCTCCCAGTTTATTTATGAAAGCTCATAATGAAATGGTAGATAACAAGCTAGCATGATGTACAATCTGGAAGGATGAACCTGTACTTGAGATTTGACAACACTACTCTTAAAAATATTTATTGCTGCAATTTAAGTAGAGAGCACCAAGAGAAGTAATGTTTTATTTCTGTCACTTGGCCTTCACTGTAACATAAAAACAAGCAATTTAAATAGTAAAGGTTCCAGTAACCAACTTGCACATTAATATTCAACTTAGTGCACACCCAGACAGTGCTTAAGCGTTCTCCCTTGGCCTTGACTGGGAGGCTGGGTACATGTAGCCCTGTGCTGCCACTGTATTTTCCTTTCCTGTAACTCTAAGCAGTATCCACAGTGTACCCTTGGGTATCTGTGGGTGTTGTCAGCGCTTATGTTCATTGACAAACCAGGTGGGTTAGAAGCAGAATTGTTCTGTATCTGAACAAGATGATTTCTGCTATCTTCAGTCTGAAATATATGCAAATTCCCAGATGTATCTCTGCAAAGGGGCAGTTATGTCCTGGGGCAGTAATTGGACTGCAATTACTCAAGTAACTGTTACCTACCTTTCTTCATATGAAAGACAAGGCTTATATTTATGAAAGACAGTATGAACAGCATCTCCTACTAAGGCTCCAGTACCTGAGGCATTCATCAAGACCGGAAGGTCCTGATGCCCTTTGTACCCAGATCGCAACAAATTAGAGGGCTGGGCAATCACCAACTGTATGAAGTTCAACAAGGGCAAGTGCCGGATTCTGCACCTGGGTTGGGGCAGCCCTGGATGTATGGACAGACTGGGGAATGAGAGGCTGGAAAGCAGTACCACAGAAAGGGCCCTGGGGGTCCTGGTGGATGGTAGGTTGAATATGAGCAGCAGTGCGCTGGCAGCCAGGAGGGCCAACTGTGTCCTGGGGGGCATCAGGCACAGCATTGCCAGCCAGGCAAGGGAGGGGATTGTCCTGCTCTACTCTGCACTGGGGCGGCCTCAGCTTGGATATTGTGGGCACTTCTGGGCATCACAAGGTAAGAAAGGCATTAAGCTGTTAGAGAGTGTCCAAAGGAGGGCAATGAGGATGGTGAAGGGTCTAGAGGAAGCTGGATGAGGAGTGACTGAGGTCAGTTGTTCTGTTCAGCCTGGAGGAGAGGAGACTGAGGGGAGACCTCATTGTGGTACTCAGCATTCTCGTGAGGGGAAGCAAAGGGGCAGGCACTGATCTCTTCTCTGTGGTGATCAGTGACAGGACTTGAGGAAACAGCATGAAGCTGAGTCAGGGCGGGTTTAGGTTGGATATCAGGAAAAGGTTCTTCACTCAGAGAGTGGCTGGGCACTGGAACAGGCTCCCCAAGGAAGTGGTCACAGCACCAAACCTGTCTGAGTCCAGGAAGCATTTGGATGATACTCTCAGGCACATGGTGTGATTCTTGGTGGTGTCCTATGCAGGGCGAGGAGTTGGACTGGATCCCTGTGGGTCCTTTCCAAGTCAACATATTCTGTGATTCTATGATAAAAATTCCATCAGTGGAGTAAAAAGTCTACATGTTAAAGGGGAAAACTTGTCTTTAAAGGCATTTTTTTTCTTTTCCTTTTTTTTTTCTTTTTATTTCCCTCCTGTTGAAGAAAGTGGTAAAATTCTTAATTGGAAACTGTGTCTCCTTCATTTTAATTTGCTGATAAAATAAAAGGGTATTTTTCTTGTGACCTAGAAGGGGACATTGACAAAATTGTACATATTAGTTGCTTTTAATGACTTTATGCTTTCCAGCATTCCTTCTTTCCTTTTCTTTGTGCTTCCTCATTACTGAGGACTAAACAAAATATTTTGCTTTACTGACAGAGCTTCTGATCCTGCAGTTTTTCTTTTGCAAGGAGACTTTCTTTGTAGCTGTTAGAGTACGGTTGCATTGGTCAATCACAAATAAATTTGCTTCCCGTGGTTCCATGGGAGCCCAGAATGGAACAAAAAGTGAGCAGTCAGTGTGGGCCAAGATCAAGAGGTGGAGAAATCAAAAGGTGTGCCATTATCCAGGTCCAGATGAAAGCATTGTCAGACAACAAGGCAAGGTATTCTCTGATGGTACATCCAAGTGCCAGGAAGCCAGGGGAGTCCACATGGGGAGGAGATGGAATCAGAGACAGGTAATAAAGAGGGCACCTGGAGTGCAATGCAGCATGAACGAGGCAGTCCCTTCCTTTAGACACCCAACTGAGCTGGGCACTCGGGCACAAAACCTGCCAAGAAGGTTTGTGAGCAGAAAGCTGCCAGCAGTGCAGCTCTGCCTGCCTGAGGCTAAAAGCCTGAAAGTGAGCTTTTAGTGTGTAACCTCCAATTTGAAATGACTGTGTCTGTGCAAAACGTGAAGTAGTCTGTAGCTTTAGATCCCATACCTCTGAATGCAGAGTTTAGGGTTGCTTCCTATAATAACCTGCGATTTTAATTTTTTATTTGCTATGATTTTTTTTTTTTAAATGCTTTCCAGGAAAAGATATTAGAAACTAAAATCTGACTACTTAATTTTTAAAATAGGAAGCTATGTCTTCCCATGTGGTTTCCCAGCAGTAGTACAGTGATATACCAAGTCTAATTTCTAAGCTCCTGCCTCAGTTTTACATGCTGAGATCAGTGTCCTCTCACTCTGCCACTTTCCAGATCAGGAAAGGGTTTATTAAAACTGTAGCTACCTCCTCAGCTGTTTCGAGTCTGTTCTTGTCACAGTTCTGCTTAATATGTTGGCATTATTAAAAATCTAATCAAGGTTGCTACTCAGCATGACTGTTGGTACCTCTGTCTGGTTTAGAGCTTTTGCTCTCTGTCCTCTCTCACAAGTGTGAGCCCAGCAATCATAAAGGACAAAACTCTCACAGGAAAGAGTGTTGGAAAAAAGCCATCAGATGAAAATGCCTTGGAGTTTCAGCAAGGAAGTGACTCTGCAACTTCAGAAAAAAAGGACAAGGTGAACCGCTCTTAGTTAATTTTTGGGGGAGAAGACAATCTTTTCTGGATACTCTTTTTTTTTCAGGTCAGTAAGACTGAAACAGGCTGCATCCCTTTGTTTCTGCATACATAAGCAAAGAAATTCCTGGGAGTCTCCCTGAATGAAACACTGCATCATCTTCTGAAAGTGCTGGTCTTGGACAAGGATGTCTGGTGATGAAAGCAAATTCCATCATGTGTGAAGGAGGCAATCTAGCAAAACATTCCAAAATAAATAACTTTCCAGTCACGCTTAGGTATGGGCCTCATGTTGGATCCGCTCTCTTAGTGCCTTCTAGCACAGCTTTCCAAGAGACAAAGAAGGATGTTTCCACCACTGTACTGAAGGGACTGCCAGCAGCTGTGCTGGGCAGCTGTATGAAGTTACTTAAAGTCCACTGCAGAAACAACTTTATATTAAAAAAACCCAACAAACCAACCAAACAAAACATATGGCTCATATAATTTTACAGCTCAAGTATCAGGAGGTGCAGGTTATGTTCAGAGAGCAGTGCAGGACAAGTGGAGTCTCTCTGGAGAGAAAGGCCACCTTTCAGGCAGATGTGTCTGCGGAGTTGTGTAAAAGGCCCTGGTTAAGCCTGGAGTTCAAATTGTTCTTTGCAGATATTTAAAGCAATGAGTGAAGGTTAGGTGCAAATTCTCAGCCTCTCCTCTCATCAAGGCAGAGAGATTTACTGCACTTTGAATATTTCTTCATCCCAGGAGGTAAATTTTTATTGGATTTTGACTTTGTCTCCATCCCAAATCTCATGCGATGCCTGTTACCTCCTTCTCATCCTTTCTGGTGTCAGAGAGGTTGAGGAAATCCTCATAGGATCACAAAATGGGAGTTGGAAGTAGCTTATCTTCAAGGTCCTTTCCAACCCAAATGCCGTGGAGAGGGACACCTTCCCTTCCACTAGACCAGGTTTTTCAAAGCCCCATCCAACCTTGCCTCGGACACTTCCAGGGATGAGGCATCCACAGCTTCTCTGGACAACCTGTTCCAGTGGCTCACCACCCCCACAGTAAAGAATTTCTTCCTAATATCTAATGTAAACCTGTTTTCTGTCAGTTTGAAGCCATTTCCTCTTGTCCTATTACTGCATGCCCTTGTAAAAAGTTCCTCTCCAGCTCTCTTCTACTTGTTCCTTTATCGTTCATGCTGACATGTAGTAAAGCTCAAAGGGAACTTTGTGTTTGGCATTTGTTGATGGCAAGCTAGTCCATACTGCTCCTTTTGGTATGTGGCACAAGGTGGGAAAAGTTCTTGCAGGATGGAAAAGTGATTTCAAGGTGGACTGTTAGGGGTTAATTCCTCAAGTAAAGCTCTGGGTGGAAAAAACTCAGCTTGCCTATGGGTTGCTGGTCCTTGTCACCTCTATAGCTCTCAGAGAGGGGGTCAAGTTATTGTTCTTTTTGGTTTGGTCAGCTTGGACTTTGCAGCACCAGGTGAGCTGGGCAGTGTCTGGAAAGAGGGACTGAGGAAGGAGAGTGACAGAGAATGATCCTGGGGGCTCTGCATAGCACTCAGCAGGTAGTGACTGTGCGTGTAACAACAACGCTGCCCATGCCTGGTGGTTCCCTTGAAGTTTAAGGCACGTTTAATGGCGACCTTCTACCACCCAAAGAAAGCAAAGTGATAGATCTGTCTGATTTGCCTTGGTTATTGTTGGTAATTGAATTTAGTTAGACCACCACCGCATCTCTGCTGCAAAGTTAAGCAACAGCGTCTGTTTTGATCCCGTGGTACCAGCGTTCGTGTCTCAGCCTTCATTGTTCCCTTGTGAGTACCGGGTGTTCTTTGTCTGCAGTGGCTTTCTTGTCTTGCAGGTCTACTATTTTAATTCAGTTTCTGATTTCTGTCTCTCCCTTTCTTCTGTCTGTCTCTCCCTCCAAATCTGTGTTAGGTGATGCATGTGTGCAGAAGGGGGCTGTTTCTAATGAGCTTCTAGGCAGGGAGAAGGCAAAATAGATCACTTTTAAAATTGAAAGAGAAGGGTGGGGGTGGGAGTTTACACTGAGGGACACTGTATTTTTTAATAGATTCTTATTTAATTAAGAACACTTCTGGAGGGATGAGGAATGGTGGTGTCTTTAGTAACAGATTAGAGAACTGCAGAATAGTTGTTTAGATATTTCCCCCCCCACTCCTCCCAAGCATTCTGGGATTTTTCTTTTTGAGGACTGCCTTTGTGCTTTTTCTTTACGTGCTGTGGTTAATAAAGAAAAGAACACAACCATAAACCCATTGTGAAGCACCTGTGTTGTCTGAAATGCATTGAAATGAGCTCTTCTTGACGCACATGTGAAGCCTGATGCCTGTCTGATTAGGCACTAAAAATGGGGAGAAGGTTCCAGGCTTATACTGACATTTATTGGATCAGATAGACTCCCTTTAATAAAGAAAAAGTATTTTTAATTACTTCTTTTCTATTTCTGAATTTTTATCTTCTGAAATTAAGAATTGTCACTATAATGGATGCAACCAGAATACCAGTTCGACGTAAGTCTGTTAGTACATCTTTATCCAAAATATTCCATTCCCAAATAATTTCCAATCCATGTGATAGCAGAATAACTTCTCCCTTCTAGCCTTTGAAAATGCAAGAAATTCTGAACCATATTTGGAACCAGCATATGCAAGCTCAGGGTAGGAGTAGGATCGTCAGAGTGTAGTAATGAGTTATAAAGAGCTGAACCACAGCTCTCACTATTCCTTGCAGAAAAATGAGTGCCCCTGCCAATCTCTCTGTTGGCTCTGCTCCTGTGAGTACTCCTTTGTCATAGAATCACAGAATGTTAAGGGGTTGGCAAGGACCTTAAAGATCATCCAGTCCCAAAGCCCCTGGACCGTGGGCAGGGACACCTCCCACTAGACCAGGTTGCTCAAGGCCTTGTCCAACTTGACTTTGAACACTGCCAGTGTTGGAGCATCCACAGCCTCCCTGAGCAACCTGTTCTGGTGTCTCACCACCATCAGAGTCAAGAATTTCTTCCTAATATCTAACCTAAATCTCCCCTCTTTCAATTTGTACCCATTACTCTTTGTCCTATCATTACTACAGTTCCTGATGAAGAGTCACCCTCCATCTTCCCTGTTGGCCCCTTCAGATACTTTTTTGCTTCTTTGCCAGATGGACCCCATCAGCTCCCAGTAAACCAGGCTTGGCAAAATGAGTCCCATGGTCTGAGTGACCAAAACTCTGACTATGGCACCATTGCTCTAACCATTGGTTGAGCTGCAGATTTGTCTGGCTGTTTTTAGCCCCTCTCTTTTGACCTGCAGAATTGATGAAAAACCTACTTGAGCTCCTTCATCACCACCTCTCTATGTAATGTCCCTTAATGCTTCTCAGACTGCTGCCAGCTGTATCACCAGCTCCCACATAGAACACTAATAGTGGGCAATAATCAGTGGGTTTGATGAGGCTTGGCAGGTTCTCAGTTAGGTCCCTGATCCACGCTCCTGGAAGGCAGCACATCTCCCCTAAGTGCAGGTCAGGCTGGCAGATGGGTGCCTCTGTGCTCCTCAAAGTAGAGTCACCCACCATTATCACCCTTGCTTGATCTAGTTGTTAATTTCCTCATTTGTGGAGCAGGTTGGGCTGCTCCACTTAGCTCTGGCTGTTCTCCCAGTCTGTGGGGTGTTGCCTCCTTAGCCTGAAAAGCTATAAAGTGGTTCTGAGTGGGGATATCCAGCTGGGTAGGAAATGTGTGACTGCAGTGGAAGTCCCTTCTTTTTGTCAGTTCCTTTCCTCTTCCTTTTGTTTTGTTGAGGTTTTTGGTTTGGCTGGTTGGTTTTTTTTTTCTTCCCCCCATTGCTTCCCAAGCCCCTGTGTTAATGCCCTTCCTTCCTTGCATGTGTGGCAGGGTGCGAATTTTTGCTCACTCCTCAGCTGGTGATCAGGTGTCCCTGAGCTCAGGAATCACTGAATCAACTGGCTTCAGTCAACTTAGTTAAGTGCTTGGAATTTACTAAGGACAAGTGGTTTTAGGGAGCTCTCAGACAAGGGGTAGATTGTGGATGTGCTGGTGCCAGGGGGGATGCCAGCCTGCTGGTACCTCACTGAGCCCAGCCATGCTGGGATGTGGTATTTTCCAGAGTTTCTGTGACAACACATCAGTTTGGAATCTAGGCATAGTGTTTAAATCAACTTCTTTTTATCTGCCCTGAGTCCTCACCCTCAGTGGTGATTTTGCTATCTACATTATCTGTTTTCTCTTGTTAAAAATAAGAGCAAAATCTTCCTGCTCTCTGTTGCTCCCATGTTAAAAGTCAGTGTAAACCAAGAGAGCATTTGAGAACAGCAGTGAAAATACCTATTGCAAAGCACTGTCTGATCCCTTCCCACTGTAATGACACAAAACAGAACAATTACTTGTGATCTCACCTCAGAAACAGGATGGTTAAGCAGATGCAGTTCGTGTAAAATATATGGGAGTTCCTTATAATCACTTTAGGAAAAACAGGAGTTTGTTTATTTTTGAAGCAATGTTATTAGCTACAGGTCCCATTGTATCCTAGCAATTTAGCTGTGTCAAAGATATGATTAGGCTGCAGCAACGGGACTCAAGTAAAACTGCCAGATCACATTAGTAATATAATTTGTGCCTGTACAGCAGCCATTTCCAGCTTTTTTTCTATGTAAGGCTCTGCTGCAGATTTGGTTTTCATTCTTCACTCCTGTTCATTGAAGGGACACATGAGATTATAAATTGGTTGTTAAAATCCCCATTAGTTGGAATTTAGGAATTAAGAAGTAATTTTGACTCTTTGCATTAATGTTTGGATTATGGTTGATGGCAAATCTGAGTTGGGGCCAGATGTGTTTTGATTTCCTATGAGCCCTGGTTTTCAGGCTTTGGCATATATAGGATCTGTGCTCCATATAAGCCCCATGCATGAAAAGCTGGCTTTTAAAGATGTGGTTTCCACTGAATATATTCATATGTAGTTCAAGGGAAGGTTTTTTCAGAATCACATAAGGCAGGAAGGGCCTTCTTCCCTTTTTTTTTTCCCCCTTTTCAGTGGAAATGAGGTCCTAACCACTGTGTATTCCCAGGCCTCTCAAAAGAATCCTAGTCCTGTCTAGGACCAGAAAGTTCTGTATAATATTTAAGTAGCTTTTTATTTTTTGCTATTTTTGTTTAAATTTTTTCTATGGATTCTAGCTTGTTTAAATACACCAGTCCCGATCCATT
This sequence comes from Acropternis orthonyx, assembly GCA_035583155.1. Taxonomy (NCBI): domain Eukaryota; kingdom Metazoa; phylum Chordata; class Aves; order Passeriformes; family Rhinocryptidae; genus Acropternis; species Acropternis orthonyx. Next base: position 10,850,748 of record JAWWEU010000125.1, on the reverse strand, counting down.
GAGCATGGCAGACACAAGATTCAAGGACAAGATCAGTCCATTCATCTAATTTTTCTAGAACATTTTCTATTTAGCCATATCCCTCTAAGCTTCCCAGTTTTATGCTTGCTGCCTTATCAAGAAGCTGGTTTTGTGATTTGCATTCTTGATCATGGAGAATTGTGTGATTTTATTCAGCAGATTGAGAGATCTCATAAAGAAAAAATGTGAGCAGGCATTACTTTGCCCCACATTTCTTTTCCTTCAGTCCCACAAATGCTAAATTCAGGTTTTAATTTCATTATTGAAATTGCAGGACCTTGTAAAAATCTGGCTGCATCCCAAAACAGCCACTTGGAAAATACCTCTAAAGTTGCAGCCATGCCAAGTAAACCTGCTGCAAGCAAAGGTCTCAAGGTATCACCACCAGCGAGCAGTAATTGCTCGTTTGCAAGGACAGCTTAGTATCTCTCCCTGACAGATCCCTTGGGAAATGCAGACAGGGATATATGTGTGCTCCCTGCTCTCTCTCATAGCTACATCCACTGCAGAGAGGTGGACAAAGCATCCAGTCAGACCTGTGACTTGGGCAATACTCAGAGGAACTGAGCCTGGAACTGGCTTGAATCGTGGCTGGTTCCACGTTAATAATGACGCATGCAGACAGTGCTTGATGAACTGGCTGTTCTGACCACCTCTAAAGACCCATAAAGCACAGGATTGCCCCAGTGTGTGCTGTAGCTGCTGTGGGGCACCTGAGTCTTGAAGCAGCTAGAGATGAGCCTGAGCAGGGCAATGTGTGTTTCAGGAATGCTGGCCTCATCTAAAACACACTGCAAAAAAGCACTCCTGGCCATGTGAGAAGAGAAATAGCTTCTCACTTTCTGGTTTTGATTGCTTTGGTGTTTGTGTTTGTTGGGAACGAGAGGTGGCTATGTATTCTGGCTGGGTGTACATCACTGCAGGTGACATGCTGCTCCATTTGAGATGAACCTCAGCAAAGGCTATAAATTTTAAATGTAGGAAGTTTTCATCTTCAGTTCAAAAGTGCCGTTATGTCAAAACTGCAGGCACGCTGCAAGCTCTAGCTCTCCAGTGTGCACATGAACACTTCTACTATTTGTACAAATATAGGGTAAAGTCACAGTTAAGATGCAAGATGGGAGCCTTGGAGATGTCAATACTGCTGTCTGAAGATTTCCATTGATGCAATACTGCAAATAACCAAGCCCTGGTTAGCCTGGATAAGAGGGAGCTGAAGAGGTGTGAAAGTTGTGCTAAAATCACAAATGGGTGCAAAAACAAAGGTAGAAAATGCAGGAATTGTAGGCAGTTGATGCAAAGGAGAGAAGCAGGGCAGGTAATGAAGCTGTGAAAGTTCACCATGGGGTGCAAGAATGGATGAAAGCCTAGATCAGATCTAAAGAGAAGTTGGGGAAATTCTTGGAAGGGAGAACCATGTCAGGTTATGATGATCTGAATACCTTTCACAGGCCTCCTTTTCTGAGTTGCTGGGTACGGTATACAAGGGTATGGCATCCCCTATATTGCCTTGCTTCTTGCAGCCTTAAAGCACCCATTGCTGGACACTGTCAAAGACAGGATACTAGGCTAAGTGGATCTATGACCTAGTATAATGGGGCAATTTTTGCAAAAAGCCTAGAAGTCATTTGGAATAATTTTAACTCTTTTTTAAAAAAAAATTGGTGATGCAGTGTCTTATGAGAACAGAGAAGCTTAAGGTACTGCTGTCAGTCAGTATGCAGTTCACGACAGCTCAGGTTTCACGTGAGCATTGTATTTGTCTTTGATAGGATGCCCTGGATAATTTTCAAGTGCCACAGCTGCTTGATCTTCTCACTCATGAAGACAGAACGTTGTAGCAAGGCTTAGCTACACTGCATTGTGTGTGTGTGTCTGAGCCCACACACAGAGTTTAGTGGCTGCTAAGAGCTGAACAGCTTGTACTGATCTGTATAAACTCTAACCCACAGTGCCATCCTCCTTTTATGGATGTAAAAAACTTAGATGAATTGGCTTAGGTTTTTACAGGATGGTGCTCACCTGGGCGGCACACCCAAGCACAACACTGCCAGCCTCTTCATCCCTTGAGCACCATCAGCTCTTGCCACCCAGCTGCAAGCCTGGCACTTAAATGTGATGGTCAGTTTGTTTCAGGTCTGGAGCATCTGGAACAGCCTCCCCCACTGATGGGGGAGGAGAAGGTTAGTCTGGGTCTGGGGCTGCTGAGTGCACTCATTACCTCTCCATAGGGTGAGTGGAGAGAAGGAGAGAAGAATCAGCCTTCTGCTGCATGTGCCCTCAGTGGGTCAGCAGGTGCATGCTTTACCTTTTGGCATTTGTAGGATCAATTAAATAATTTTTGCTAATCACTCTCAGCCTGTACCCCCTTGCATTTAGCTTTGGAAAATGAGCATTCTGGAGTCCGATTTTGAAGGAAGCCAAAGCAGTCTCTATAGTAAAGTCCCAAACCATTACAGGATTCTGGTTTGAAGTTTAATTAACTTCCTTTAGTTTGTTTCCTTTTTGCTTCAAAAAGTTTCTAGACACGAGTACCTGCAAAATGTGAAGAGAAAAAGCAATCTCATTTGCAGAAACACTGAAGTGATTTCACTGCTTCTTTCCAGTTAGTTTGTCAAATTAATAATTCCCATGGTGACCAGGAGAAATAAAAAGGCAGGAAGGGATTGGGTGCTAGTTGTGAAGTGGACCTACCTAAAGCTACTGTGTATCAATTGTATTTTCAAAACTATCAATTGTAATTTTCAAATCCCTCAGACCATGTGAGTTATTTTTGACAGATTCTGCCGACCACGTCCTTTGATGTCTGAGAATGAGGGTGGTCTGGCAGTGGCTTTTGAAAGAACATTTATCCTCATCAGTAAGATAAAGCCGTCAAAGGAACCCAGGGACATCCATGGAAATAAAGAATGATTCAATATGGAAAACTAGTTTTCTAGTCCTGGAGAAAGGTAAGAGAGGCATGTGTTTGAGAGCAGCATCTGAGCATCTACATGAATGAAGGAAGGGAGAATTGGAATGCCATGGTGAACTGAATATTCTGGAGGACTTAAATTATAGGAATTATTTTATTTCTGAAATGTTTCCTCAAAATACAAATTTATCAGTGATAGTCTTTGTGGCTTTCAGGCACTTATATATGCATTTTAGGTATATGATACCTAATACTGTGGAGAAAATACTGATGTTTCTGATACTGTGTTTTAGCTGGGTATGTAGAGTAGCCAGAAGAATGGGTAGATTGAGTCTGTTACAGGAAAGGATTGGTTTATTGCATTTTTTTGAGAGCTGAATTGTTTAGTGGAATGCAATAACAAGTTACTAGTAATTGCCTCAAAGGAGCCCTGAGATGGAACAGACGGTAAGAACAAGAGTAATTTAATGCACAGTATCAGCAAGCAGCATCAAAATAGCTACCTCTCTGTCGTGTTCTCAGAAGTTTGTGGCTGACAGGCTCACTGGGAAATCATTCCTCATTGGTTTAATGTCTTCTCACAAGGATAGGGTTCACTTCCCTGTTTTGTGATTTTTAATATCCTTTAATTGAGCAGAGGGTGGTTGCTTGTTTGGTGTTTTGTTTGGTTGCTTTTTTGCCTTGAATGTGTGTGACAGCATATGTTGGAGTGCATTCCGTGTTAGTAAAAAACACCTGACTAGCAGCCTTCAAGCTGGCAACAAGCTTTTGCTTGTTGTGGAAGTGCTTGTAAGCCCTAATCACATATCAGGATCCATTGTAAGGGCTGAAGGTATCCACAGCTGGGCAGCACAGATATAGCAGGAAAAAAGACACCCTTGTGCCTTCATTATTCACAGCTGAACTAATTAATTGAATATCAGTAATGAAAGTGCCTGTTTCTCTGTTCTCACCTGCCAGTGCTCTTATTCTGCTGCATTCCAGGGCTAAAAGCAAGAAGTTCCCAGAGCTATGTAGGTCCTTCAACTAAAACTGGCATTGTGGAATAAGGATGAAGTAGTTGAAGCTCTTGGAGGTCATCCAGCCCAGTCGCTGCTTAAAGCAGGGCCAGCTGTTTCAGGTTGCTGAGGGCTGTGCTGAGCTGGACTCAGAGTATCCCCAAGCATGGAGAACCCACAGTTGCTCTGGGCAGTCTGAATCTGTGTTTGACTCCAGTCACACTGAAAACTTTTTTTCCTGGTATGTAACTGCAGCTTCTGTGTTGAAATTCATGTCTTGCTCCTCTATCTGCCACTATGTGGTCCACTAAGAGACTGGCTATACCCTCTCATTCATTGAAGACAGGGAGAAAACCCCCACTTTTGCCTACCATTTTTAGGGCAAACCTGCACTTGCTGTAATTCCTGTAGGCAGTAGTGGGGAGGGAGGATGTAATAGTTTGAGTTGTAGACCCTTGTGCTGGATCTGATGCTGCACAAGGTCATTTTGTGCAGACGAAGTTTGATTTCCTGCAGCAGCCTTGCTTTATGTCATGAACTTGTCAGCCTCAGTCAGCCCTTCCTTGAAAGGATGGAACATTTGGAGATAGGAGAAGCTGTTTTCCTTCTGGGGAGTCTTGAGCCTTAGAACAGAGCTTTTGAAAGCTGGCAGTTGTGAAGGATTCCTGTGCCACTTTCTGCAGGACGAAGGAAAGGAAAGAAGGGATTAACCATCATTGCTGGCATACTTAGCTCTTCCAATAATGAATAATTACTAACTAAGCAGGGCTCTTACTACAAGCTTCTTTCTTAACAGTTTAATGAATCCTCACTGTATTGTGGTGAGGATTCTTCTTTTCATTCTACACAATGAGCAAATTTTAGCTAAAAATCCCAATAGTTCCTGCATTTTTCCTGTTGAAACTCCCCCCTGCTGTTCTAGCAGGTATGGTGTACACTGCCTTGTGTCCCAGGCTGCTCCTTGCTGATGAGGTAACCTGAGAATAGATGAGCAGGAATCTTGGCATGCCGTTTACAAAAACAGCCCGGTGGTATGGATCTGCACTATATTAATTTGCTGGTTTATTATTGTTTGAAAAGTAAGACATTTTCTACAGTTAATTTCCTGCATTCAGGGAAAGGGTTGCCAGGGAACATACAGCTATCTGCAGAACTAACTGTTACAAATTCTCCTCAGACAGTACTGTTCGGTAATTTCTTCAAAATTTATTTTTCTTGTGGTGATTAAATGCAGTGTACTTGTAAAGACGTTTTTGAGCATGTTCCATCTTGCTAACTGATCCCTGTGGTCAATCAGTGTTGCTATGGGACTGTCTGCCCTACAGCAGGAGGAAGGCTGATTTCACAGGGATGAAAAGTTTGTGTCAGATGCTCAGAATTCCAGTTCTGGAATCTGAACGTAAAGAACCATCAAGAACATTAGGTCTGGTCTAAATTACTGCTTTTATTACCAGTTAGAGAAGTGATTTCCTCTGTCAGTTAGAGTGTTACTTTTGTTTTAGCCCCTTAAAGGGAGGGTATAGTTCCCTAAAATGAAGGGTATAATCTTAGGTATTCCCAACACTGTATCTCTGTGCAATGAATCATTTTCTGTATAAGAATGGGGAATAAATAACCTCTACAGTTAAAGCAATAGAAATTGTTTTCTGCAGGAACAAGGCCTTAGTTATTTAAAAAATAAAATGCAAAACACAAACCTTCACCCCTGTCCCAACCCTTAAAAGAAAGTTGTGATTTAGGATGCCTGAAGCAAACTTAAAAAGTGTTTGTCCTGGTCTTACACTCTCTGAAACCAGTGGCAAAATTTTTACTTTCCCTGGTTGCAAAAATTGGAAAGAGATCAACATCTTGAGCTGATGGTAATGATGAGGAAGGCAAATCACCCTGGGTCATAGGACAGGCCTGGGAATTAATGTCAGGAGGCAAGCAGCTTGTCACACAAGTCCTCTGGAAGCCAATATGTAGGGTGGTAATACAGTTTCCTGTAACAAGTCATTCTTGAAGCAGTGTGAGGTCCCTCCTTGTGAACTGCTGTCTCCAACCTTTCACAGATGGCTGTAGCACTTCTAAGTTGTATGGTCTTACGGGAAAAAATATGCTTAGTCCCAAGCAAATATTTATTTTGCAACTTTAGGCAGGGAGGCAAAGAAGGAACAAGCTGTTTTTCGTGTTGACTTTGAGGATTTTGCTGGTACCAGCCTCTTGCTTCCTCCTGCCCGTGAAGTAGCCTGTGTGTTTTCCAAGTGTCAGGGTGGTAGCCCTCAAGCTGCCAAGTGCTAAGTACATTTGATCAGTATCATTAGCAGCCCCAAGTAATTGATTATCGTCCATAGCTGAGTATTCAGAGCAAGCACACAGCCAATGGCAGTCACTTAATCTGTCATGCCTGCATGTTCTTGTCCTCCTGAGATCTATCAGCTATGTAGCCTCTGACCCCATCAGGAAAATCACTGATGGCTGCTTCGTATTTACTGTGTACCCATTATGTCACCTGTGCTAACCAGCTGAACTGGCTGCAGTGTACATGGGAGAAGGATTTATAGTGGCGAGAGCAGAGTTTTTAGATCTCATTTTAGTCTCCCTTTTCATACATATCTAAGCCTGGATTTTTGTAGGAAGAGAGGATGGTCTTTGAATGTACAGTGTTCAATTATTTTTCTGGTGTTAGTATTAATTGCAAGACTCAAAATAGGTTGATTAGAATAAGACCTCACAGGGGTGTTTATAATTCAGATTTTAGAGATGTGACTAATGAATAACAACCACAGCTAATCAGTTCTCAAAACTGATGGTAATGAGCAGAAAAGGGGGAGGAAGCCAACCTGTATCTCTGCTAATGTATTTTTTTGAGCACTGCAGTGGAAGGTGGCAAGGTCTCTTAAAAAGTGTTTGACTCGGATGTATGTAGTTCTTGCTTTTTCACAAGAAAAGCCATTTTTTAAAGCAATGCTTGAAGATTAATTTTAAATAATCAGCTGCCAGTTACAGCCTTTAATGTTAGGGTAGTATTTAATTGTTGGAACGGTTTGGAAACTCGAGGCTTCTTATGGCTTCTTTGGGCTTTTTTTTTATAAGTTGGATTTTTCTGCATTCATAACTGCTACAGAAATGACAGCACGGAACACTGGAGTCCTTTATTCACAGAACTGGCACTAGAGAGGCATTGGCAGTGCATTTTTCCTCTGTGTTTCCAATGTTTTTGACCTTGATGAAGGTCATTTCTTAGAGATGAGATGATTTAGTAACTCTCTTGCTATACTCTGGTAACTCCTCTGCCTTTGTGCATGCGTTTGTTTAACCATGTAGTGAATTTGCTGTCCTGGATAGGAAAGAGCTTGAAGTGTATCAGATTCTCCTGAACTGGAACTTCAGTCAGGAATGATCCTGATCCACACAGGAATGAAGATAGTATTAGCCTTGGAAAATGCCTTTTGAATCATAGGCAGACATCTTCATGTCAAGTCTCTGTGTTTCTGCCGTGTGCCGTATCCTTGTAAGGAGAGAGTTTCCTACCAGCCTTTTCAGGTTTTGTGCATTTTAGCTGTTTGTTTGGTTGGAGTTTTTTATACTAAAGGACACGTTTGTTATCAAAGTGTGTTCCCTGCAGGTGAGCAAATAATTCCACTGACACCAGTGAGACTGCTTGTGGAAAGATAGCAAGAGAAGAAACTGTCCCTGGCTGGTGAGGCACTTGTCCACATTTCAGTGGCCTCAGGGAGGCTCTGCAGATGCCTGTTGTTCTTAAGAAAAAAATAACACCAAACATGATTTTGGGAACCTAGTTTTGTCATTTGATATACAGCTGAGCTGCCAGTTTGTGTATTTTGTCTTTAAATAATACTGTAGAACCCAACTCAGTGTGGGCATGAGGATCAGGTTCCTCTTTTGGCAGTGAGCAGTGTGGTTTCTAAATAAAGCTAATGGTAGAAATTAGTTGTGTTTAATGTTTCAAGTACTGGGGCAAAGAATATGCCAAGGTCAAGGTAATTCCAGTCACTTATGACCAGCATGAGGCTTTGATGAAGTGAGACAGGCACCCCTGCATGTCTCCTACCCTTTGCTCCCTGTTTCCCCTGTTTCTCATTCACAAGCTGTGGCTGAGAAGCAGTTCAGCTGAAAACTTACTTTTTGGGGGGGACAGTGAGTTCAAATCGAGGAGCACCCTTGTGCAGCCCACCATGAAGCTACATGACCATGACTGCTGACATGGGGCAAAGACATGGAGAGCCAGGTAACCCGCACCTGTGAAACAGGTCTGGTAGGTTGATGTATGGATGAATGGCTGTTTATGCTCGAGAGAGGCAGAGAAGTCAGCTTAGAAAATTTTCTACCAGCAATGAAGTTTTCTGCTTCAGAAGCATTTTAATGAATAATTCTGTTTCCTACAGAAAATTGAGCCTTTTGTTGATCAAATAACATTAAGCAATGTTGTGCCTTTTAAGCATTTCACATGCATGAGCATACATACATTATTAGTCAATATATAGTAGAAATACAGAATAATCTGAAGTCATGAACAGTTTTGCCAAAGCCTATAGTTTTTGTATGGTTCCCTGAACTTAATAACAGTTACAGCTCCTTTGGATGGCCCTAGCCACTGCAACATCTCCGTTTTTGCCCAGCGTCAATGACATGATGTGGCCATTGAATCCTGCAGGAGAGTTAACAGCACCTGATGAGATTTGTGTCAGTCTTGTAAGACTTCTGGGAAACTTCTTCACAGTTCTGTCAACCTTCTGCTCTATTAAACTTCCCTAGGCTTCAGAAGCCCTAGTACCAACTTAATCCATTGGTGCCAATTGCAGTATAACTTCCTTTGGGTGGGACTGCATGTTCATAGCCCTTCCACAGCCTCTGCTTTAGAGTTTGCAGCAGCAGCAGGACTTTCATGAACATAGATCCAGCAGAACTGGCTTCCCTAGTGGCTGAAATTTTTCATGAGCAAAAGGCTCATCATTTGAAAAGCTGTTGTGGGTGCACATCACTGAAGTCCATATCACTTTCTGGGCCAGTGCTTGGTATGAAGACATGTGTGAACTTTGCTTACTGGAACGTGAACATCACATCTTAGGAACTGTAGAGAAAGGAAGGTAGATGTTGGGAGGTGGGGGGCAGAAGGGAGTCTTAAGCAGTTTTTCTTCTTTAGCTTCAGCTGCAGGCTCTGAGGGAGAGAAGGCTTTTCTTCATTCTTTCAACCTCTCCTTTAATTTATTTGCTGCCAGCCCTGGCAGAATAATCCTGCTGAACAGTTAAAAATCATATATTTTATATTGCAGCTGTGATCTTCATGAGAACAGAGATCTGAGGGACAGAGCAAACTCGTGCAGGAAGCACCCTTATAAATGCACAGTGCTTTCATTTCTCACAGTGGTGTGGATGTGTGAACACTGCCTAAAAGGGAGCAGTGCAGCCAGCATTACCATGTATGCAGGAGGGTGAGGGAGGAGAGATGAAGATGCAGATCATTAGTCATTTATCTGCTCAACCAGCTTCTTCCTCTGCCGGGGCAAGCAGCTACTACTGGCAGGGGCAAGGTCCCAGAGCCCCGTCATTCATAGAGTCACAGGATGGTTTGGATCGGAAGGAACCTTAAAAATCAGCTCATTCCAACCCCCATGCTATGGGTAGGGACACCTCTCAGTAGACCAAGTTTCTCAAAGCCCCATCCAACCTGACTTTGAACACTTCCAAGGATGGGGCATCCACAGCTTTTCTGAGCAACCTGTTCCAGTGCCTCACCACCCTCATAGTAAAGAATTTCTTCCTAACATCAAATCTAAAGCCACTCTCTTTCAATTTAAGGTATTTGCCTCCAAATTACCCTTCAGTTTAGGCACTAAGAACATCAAAAAATGAACTCATTAGTGGTCACAGTCCCATTGGGCCCACAGACAGCCCTCCATCAGCCTCGCACACACTCAGCCATGACTCCGTTGTGTAAACCAGGGGTCTTTCAAGAAGAAAACAGTTTAATACAGGTAGAAAAGATACTGGTTGACCTTGTCCAAAGTAGTTACAGCCCAAACTGTAGGAAATTAAAGCAATGCAGGATTTTGCACAGAACATCTTGACCTCAGATTTATGTGGGTATCATCATGTGTTTGAATCCTTGCAGTCACCCTGCTTTTAATGCAAGAGAAGATGGGACAGGAAAGAGAAGGGCATTTTTAACATTCCTGCAGTTAAGCATTGAAATTTGTATATCTTGGCACTCACCTTAAGAGGCTGGATGTTTGTACACTACATGTAAATGAGCAACAAATCGTGACATTGAAGACAGTATATGTCCATACAAATAGCTTTCCACTCCAGTCTAGTAACAAAATAGAGCTTCTTTTATCATTCGGAGCTGTGTAGTAAAGCCATGTTGGCAACAGTGTGTCAGTCTGTAACACTTACTTGGCCTGCTAGTATTGTGTGAGAGTGGCTAAAATGCGTCCGTATTGGCAGTAAAGTGTGATAATCAATTGAATTAAGGCAGTTCACTGGAAACAGCATTTTTCCCCTAGTCTGAACAGTCCCTGGGGAGTTCTTCTAAAGTTCAGTGTCTGATGCTATGTGCTATGTTCTCCAAATGGAAGCAGGACAATCCTGTTGTCTTCTTTTATTTTTTCCCCCCTGCCTTTTCCAAACACGCAATGAAAGCAGGTTAAATTTGGGCGTGCAGGCTCGCCAAGGGAACTGGCTGCTAATAAAGCCAGGGTAGGGAGAGCTTCCTGGTGGCTGCAGGCGTCTTTGCCAGGCAGCACTGGTGTGGAAGGTGGCAGCAGGGCCCCAGGAGGTTCATGATCAGTCCAAATGGTGCCCTCGGAGTGACTCAGGCCACACTCCTGCTGGCACGTCTCTTTTTCCGGGGCATCATGCCGGGCGATGCTGTTAAAGCTGTGCCGGCCAGAAAGTCCTTTTCTGGAGTTTTGGTCTTGGTTTGAGGAAATGCTCCATAGGCTGCACTTTTAAAATATCCTTTGGCTGGTGTCTGCACTAGCTCTGCTGGCAGATGCCTTTGTGTGAGTGCACAGATCTGGTTATAGGGAATCTATTCCACACTGTATTTAGGCGGTGCCTTTGCTGTCTGCATTTTCTTTTCCTTGCCACTAGCAACAGAGAGGCTACACTTGTTTTGTGCTTAAATCCTCTTTATATTCTTTATTCTCTGAAGAAGCTGGATTGAAAAAAGCACAAAAGTGGTAGTTAACCACTGAAGCAGATTTTTATTTTGTCTAATTCTGTTTAGGTAGCAGAATAGGTACTCAGATGACAGGAGTAGATAAATCCTTAAACTGAATAGATGGATTTTCATTTTTAAGTGAAAAAAACCCCAGTGTTTCAGATTCTAAAAGCATGTAGGCCTTTGGAATTTGACTATACCTGGGTTTACAGTTGATATTAATGCGCATAACTAGGGGCAGAGGAAAGTCACGGTCTCTGAAGCAGTAATTTACTGTGCTTCAGCTCTGAAAGAGTCTTATCTGTCTATAAACAGGAAGGCACAGAAAGCTGAAGAACCTTTCAGAAAAATATTTTGTTCTACAGCATGACCAAGAAAGAATTTTCATCATTAGGACATATTTTGCTGAAAATGACAAATTCATTTATGTAAATCATGAGCTCACCTTTTAAAGTTCTTTGTGAACAGTGTTGTACAGTGATCCCCATGAATTCCAAATGCACACAGAAAATAGAGAAGTGAGAACACAGCCTCTTGTTTTTCTTTGATAGTGGTTCCCTTTTTTTGTTTTATTTCCAGCAGAAAAGCAGATAAATTCAGGATGTACTAAGAAATGTCAGTGGGCTGACTGATACTACCCCATTACATGTCTTTGGAGTAAGTTTGTTCTTCCTAAATAGGAAATATCATTAGATTTAGTTGGGATTTACACTAGTATGGCTGAGACAAAAACTTTGATTGGTATGCAAAAAGGGCAATTCTATATGAATATGAACAAAGGGATTTAAATGTCTGTTACATATTCCTGGCATTGAGCGCCAGAACTTCTATGGAAGATAACATCACTGCAGGAAGATTTATTTGTTAGCCTTTTAGTAGGACACTTAAAATGAAAAATCTACTTCTTTCCCTTGTCCATCAAAATATGACTTACCTTGAGTGGATGAGTAAAATTTTGCAGGTCTTCATTAGGACAGGAACAGACAATGCTGGGCCTGCCTTGGGAATTGCATTACTTTAATGTACCTCATGCTGGGGGAGGTGTCTTGTTTATACTTTGGTTTATTGCTTTTAGCTGCTGTGAGTACCACGAAGACACAAGATGATGATTTACACAGTATTGCTGGTGTTAATCCTATTACTTTGCCAGATATTTTTCATGCCTCCCTCCACCTCCCACCCCTTGAACTGCAACTTTCTCTTTGCCTTTGTGAGTCAAGAGTGGAGCCTGGCGTGATGAGCAGGTGTGGCTGGCAGTGCAGATGTGCTCCCCAGCTCCGTGCAACCACCCAGGATAAATGGAAAGGAGGAGGGGATGGCTGCTCTGTGTGCGCACAGGCAAGTGAGACGAGGGAGGGAGGCAGGCAGAGGGGGCACGTGACTTTCGGGCATGTAAATCCCGGAGAACAGTGAGCAATATGGGCTGCTCTCATTCCCAGTACAGAGTGGAGAAAAATACAGTGGCTACATTGACACAGGGCAGAATATTGTCACCTTAGAGGAGTGGATCTTGTGCTTCATGCCACCACCTCTGCCCAGAGTAACAGGCACTTCTGTCCCCACAGCGTGGTCACGGGCTTCAAAGAGAATATGGGATGTGCTGGTTGGCAGCACCATCCCGCCTTCCTTTTGCACCGCTTGCACAAATCCTTTCAGACTTCCTTGTGGACTATGGCTATAATATTGCTCCTGAATATTTCTGAAATGCCCTCAGTCTGCACAGGGAGCTTGGGTGCTCCTGTTGAGGCAAATGTCACACAAGGGGACTGGAGATGAGTTTCCCTCTCTGGTACATGCTGAGGCACTGAGAGAAGAGCCCAAGTCTGCTATCCTTTTTACAGGGCTAGTTGCCTTTCTGCCCACTGGGAGGATAAATTGGCTTCTTTCCACAGAGATTTGCATTTTGACTGCCATCTCTCTGGAATCCTTCATGGAATGAAGGGAAGGTGTTGGTTGGCTATAAAACCCAAGCTAGGAGGCCAGGCCTTGCAGTGTGCTTGGCTTGACTTCCCCTGGCTGCTGGAGAATGATCACTCTGAACCCCAGATTGTGGCTGTGCAGGGCACTTTGCACAATGAGACCCTCCTGCATGTGTTATGATCAGCTCAGGCCTGAAAGTGCTCAAGTGCATCAGAGGGGGGACCTAGTAAACTCTGTCACTGAGGAACTAACTGGTCAAAGGATAGAAAGGATTTGTGGTGGAAAACGACCAGTAGTGTTAAAAGCAAACAAACAAGCAAGCAGCATAGTGTTTTGAATTTCTTTGTGTTAGGAGAGATTCCTTAGGCCAAGCAGCTCCATTTATACATTCTTCTTGTAATTGCACAGACCATGAGACTGGTTTGTGCAATCTAAAAAACAAAAAAACAAAAAGCCAGCGGGGGAGTCCTTTACTTCTCTGGAAAGAGGAGTCAATTCTAAACTTTTGTTCATTTGCAACAATACGTTGGGGCTCTGCAGCAACTGCCTGAATGTTAAATTATAGCGCTTGTTTTACTCTTTATGTCTGTGTCTCGTATGACGCAGTTTGTACCAGCAACATCTGAATGCTTTGGCTTACTTTGAAAGACTAGGAGAGTTAAGGGTCTTTCATGAAATAAAAGAAAATCCCGAAAATAGCCTTCTGTAATTTCTGAATTGTATTCTTTGCAGTATTAGCATATAGCTGGAGTTAATTAATTTGCATTAGTGAAAAAGTCAAAGTGAGAGCAGAATTAGGCCTTTCTGAAAATCAAGGCAGAGTCATATCTGATGCAACTCCATCTCAGCTTTGAATGGGAAGCCTGTCACATTGCTTATGAACCTAGAGACGTGGATGTGTCACACTTATCCTGAACAGAAGCTGTGTGACATACCAAGAGAGAGAGCTGAACTCACAGTTCGACTGGGTCCCCTGGCTTTGTGGCCAGAACCATGGCACAGGATTGACTGAGGTGATCCAGCCAAAACTGTTCTGTACAGTGGCTTGGGACAGAGACCCATCCCTCCTGCCCTGCCGTTCAGCATCGCTGTCTGCAAAGTCCACGCGGAGCTGGACTCTCAGAGTTTGTCTGCTCCCCCTATACTCGGTGTGGTTTGTCTCTTGCCCCGTGTAGGCATAGCTTTAGATATTTGGAAGATGCAAGTTTGTGTTTGGGGGGAATGAGGGGATGGTCAACAGCAATTGTGGAATCTGGGCACATAAGTGCCATGGATTTCAGAATGAACTCTTCTCAGCTTGCATAGATGCTTTGGAAGTCCTGAGACATGATTCAAGGAGGAATTTTTTCCTCTGCCTGGTTATCAGTCATTCTTTGGCTGAGGCAGGAGGGTTGATAATCCATGCAAACTTGTAGCAGTCCTTACCATGAACAAGTACTATTTTTTAAAATCTTTGAGACTTTGTCTCAACAAGGCATTGAGCATTATTTTTAATCATACTGCCCTTTAGATATATTTCCCATTAAATGTCAGGGTCCTCATTTTTTTTCTGTTTAAGAAAAAAACAAGGGAAAGGGAGATAGACCTTCTTTAAAGCAGGTGTTACTGGATATACTTTTTATCATGTCAGTCCTGACCTTAGTTCTCTTTAAACTTAATAGTTACAATCTCTAAAATCCCTCCTCAGATGGAAACTTCTCCAGGGCTGTAATAAGCTGTATTCTTTTCGAAATGAGGTAGCAAGTACTTGAGCTTGAGTGTACATGGAGGCTTTACTTACTTCCTTGTATTAACACATTCTCCCATCCTGTTGTTTCTTTGCCAATTCTTTGTCCTTCTGTACAGAGCAGGTGTTTTCACTCCACTGCCTATAGCAGTGGTGAAGAATTTTCCAGAGCAGTTGGAGTTAAGATAACATCCATCAGAGGGTATGAGGAAACCACTGCTCTTTGTGTGCATTACCTTGCATTTGTCTACCCTGAGTGTCAGCTGATCAGGGAATATTTCCTCAACATGTCTGGAAATTATATAGTTATTGACAGAGGGGAAGAGAGAGGATAGAAATTAAATGGTCACAACATTTGCTGAATATTTGCTAGCAGAGAGGGAGGGCTTCTTTGAAATGAGACCAGTTCTCACAATCTCATTTCTCTGTGCTGTTCTCTCTCTCTCCCTCTCTCTCTCTTGCGCGCGGGCGCAAAAGGATTAGGGAAGGCATGCAAGAAATTTGCTTTAGTTCTCTTTATTTTGGGAAGACAGGGCAGTGTGAAGTTGGTGTTGCAGGAGTTGTGTGCAGGGACTATTTCAGGGCTTCCATTTGCGCAGGGAAGGGAAGGTGGATCCCCTGCTCAGGGCTGGGGTGGGGAAGGTGTAGGAAGCTGGTGGCACACACTTGCCCCACAAACTCTAGGACCTGTAAGGGCAGAGCTCAGAGCAGGCTTTCCAGCATGCAGGAAGGCTTCCAGGGTTAGGAGGCTGCCCTTGTGTTCCTCATACTTATGGGTGGAATCTTCACCAAGACAAGATACTGGAAAAACCTTTTCTTCCTTGAAAGAAAAGCAGATAAAAATAATGCACAAGTGTTTAGTTCTGAAGCAGAACTAAGTTATTGTTACCTTTTGCAGACTTGTGCTTGTCTTATATTAGGAGAAGCGCTGCTCTGCCACTCAGGGTAAAACAGGTCAGTGCAGGGGCACCCAACTGGGCAAAGGCTGTGTTTGCTACCACAGTGGACTTCTTGAATCACATTAAATAAAGAGAAGGGCAACTGTAAACCCCCTCATGTTTTGTTGTCTTAACCTGATTTTTACAAAGCACTACCCAGAAAGTTCAATTCAATTTTCAGTTGTTCGAGCCAAGATTCATATCTGTTTTCCACTCCAAGCATCAGGAACTTCACCACTGGTACTACTGAATCTTTTCTATACCATGGTACATTTTTTTGAAATATTGTCCAGGAAACTCTAGGGCACATGAAAGTTCATTTTCTAAGTAGATTTATACATAGTCTTGTTGAAACTTCATTGATACTGTGACTTGATGTCAGTACATATGTATTTAGGATATGTGTCTGTAAACTTTCTAGGCAGCCTGTGGCAAATGACAACAGTTTCAAATGTGTTTCTATCTTTAAAGACCAAACACACCAGCAGAGCCATCTACAGTTCCCATTGCCATCCAAGCCCCGAACTCTTCATGCTACAGCACTCAGGGTGAACCAGTTTTGAGCACCACCTGTAGCTGAAGACTTAGCATATGAAGTGTGATTTATGTTGTGCGGATGACTTTTAAACAAAACTGATCATCCTTCGAATAAAGTTCCTCTCATTTCATGCTGGCTGTTCATGTGTTTGATATGACACCAAAAGGTAGCAAAGCACAGTTTTAAAAGTGTCTTTCTTGAATGTGCATTTTTGTTTGTGCTTGTGCTTCTCCCTAAGCACCCATCTGCTTTGGGCTTGTGAATGGCACACATCACTTCACAGTCAAGTAGCAACCGTGGAGAAGTGCCCATGGCTGCTGGTGAGATCAGGATTACACATGCAGAGAGCAAGGCTGATCTTGGCCTCTATCCATGGAGAGGACCAGCTTGTCAGAGACCCATGGATTTCAGCTGCAGCCTCAGCTCTGATGCTGAGCTTCCAGGGAAGGGGAAATCTTAAACACTGTTAATATCTTTGTGTTAGTCTGCCAAAGCACCTGCCGCTGCACCACTTCAATGTGGCATATACTGGGCTGAGTGGGTTTTGGAAAGCAGAGTAGTCATGGAAATGGTGCGGTGCAATGTTTTCATTAGGTATTTGGTCTGCTTTTCCTTTTTCTCTTCTGAGTTAATATTTATCACAGAACTCTTAAGGATGGAAAAGACCTCTAAGATCATTGGGTCTAATTGTTAACATAGTGCTGCTGTGTTCATCGCTAAACCATGTCCCCAAGCGCTATATCTACACGTCTTTTAAATACTTCCAGGGCTGGTGATTCCACCACTTCCCTGGGCAGCCTATTCCAGTGCCTGATGACCCATCCAGTGAAGACATTTTTACTAATATCCAACCTAAACCTCCCCAATGCAATTCTTATCTTGTCACTTGTTATCTGGGAGAACAGACTGATCTCCCCACCTCACAGCAGCCTTCCTTCCCCCCTTTCCTTCTCAAAGGGCACTCCCTCTCTTTTATGACATACTACTGTGTAGTCTTGTAATCTTCATAAAATGCCCTCTGACGATATATGTCCAGGGACCTCTATACATGGCGTTAAAATAGTTTTCTGCTTATAAAGTTACACCCTCAAAATTCCTGCCTATAGCCTGTTGCAAAGTGGGTGTTCAGAATGCAGTGTCTCTTCATCAGGGAAAGATGAAACATGTTCACTGCTAGATTACTATTTAAAGAGAAATCACTCAGATGTTATAATTGGAACGCCCAAATCGTGGGCTGAGTTCCTCCTCCGGGGGTCCTGTTGCAACTTTGATATACAGAGTTTGTCTAAAGGTTTTGAAAGCAGAAAGCCTGCCAGGAAGAATAGTAGCTGAAAGAGGGGAAGATCAAGATATCAAAGGGAATGGTAGTGATGGAGCAGAAGTCTGCAGTGATAAGGCTCCTATGGATCTTTTCCTTTCTCCTTCCCAGGATTCGAGAGCTCTCTCCCCCAAGTAGAAATTTAAAGGGGAAGCAGTGGGCATTAATACTTCCTGCTCATCAAGGTGCAAGTGGCCCACCAGAGATCAGGGAGGAGGGAAAAGAGAGAGAGAGAGAGAGAGAGAGAGAGCACTGTAATTTACTTCTTTTCTTGCTGGCTTCAGTGAACTTGGCTCACCATGGGTCCCTCTCTCGCTCTTGTAAAAGACATCTGAATTTGGTGGCAGTTATAAATGTGATTAATTTCTGGTCTGTGTTGAAGGGCACAAAGTGGTGCTGTCTTACTCCTGGGCTTGCTCAGATATACACTTCATGTATCACTTACCTACCATGCAGGGTGGTTATGAGGATTAATTAGTTAATGTTTGTACAGCACTTTGAAGATGTAATGCACTATTAGGCTTTAGTCTCTGCTTGATGCATGAATAGAACACCCATTAATGCTAATGGAGTTTGCATGCATTCTTCAAGAAGGGAATACATAAATGCTAAATATAATTCTAATTATTATTGTATTTCACAATATTACTTGATCAGGCTTTTATAATTTAGCTTTTTTTTTTAATTTATAGCTTGCAGAAATAAAAAAATATTCTTAATTTTGAATCCTGCTTTCAAGATCAAACTCCTTCAGCCTGAAATAGGCAGTCATCCTTTGTTCCTCATGTTTCATTGTTTTCCTCCCCTCTTTGTATCATCTGACCAGAGGTAGGTTTCTGTGTTCTGCAATTGGCAGAGGTATCTTGCTAGCTAAGGAAGCAAACTCACACCACCTAGCACAAATAGTATTTGATTACTGCTAATTACAGTGCTGTCACATAGACAGTAGGAAAGAGCGATGGCTGGCTTTGTCAAATAGCAATGAAATAACCTGCTGTCTGTCTACTGACTTAATGGCTTTAATTGCCAGCGCATAATCAAGATCTGGTGAATTTGTTTGAACATATCAGCAGGCACCAAATATTTCAATTAAGATCAAGTTGTATAACTAGTGTTGCTCTAGCTAGTGCAGAATTCTGGTAAATTCAGATTTTTGAGGCTCATGAAAGGGTATCTGTTGGCAAGAGCCAGCAGGCAAACTCACAGCTGGGTTGGTTTTACTTCTTTTTATCACACCTTGAGTAACCTTCCCCTCCTCTGATGCTAGAATCATAGAATCGTAGAATATCCTGAGTCAGAAGGGACCACAGGGATAGAGTTCAGCTCCTAGCCCTGGAGCAAAAGAATCACGCCATGTGCCTGAGAGCATTGTCCAGAAAGAAACTGAAAAAGAGGAAAAGGGGTGTCCTTGCACTCCAAAGGTGGTCTTTTTCTTCCGTGTAAATGATAGAGGGTTTTTTTCCCCTTTTGTCCCTCATCCTCTTTCCGGAGCAGTCTTTTTCAAGAAATCAGTCCCTTTCCTATAGCCAGTGGATGATACAGGGCTTTGGGAGAAATGCTTGAATTCCTTCAGCTTCGAGAGCTGAATTTGTCCCAGATTGTCAGAAGGCACTTTATTTACATCAAAGCCTCAGTCAAAGATTTTTGCTCTATCTTTGAAGGATCCTTCCTTCAGGGATTCACGCCCATACTACCAGATCATTAGCAGCTTCTTAAGCACAGAAGAACAGGTCCTTGTGATAAAACCTGCAAGGCCATGAACTGGACTTGCCTTTGCTCTTTCATTAATGGCTGAAACAGGAATCCTGCCCTTCTCTGAAATTGTTTTGAGCACTGGATCCTGTAGACTATCCTTACTTGTCCTGTTCATATTTAATCATGACATTTGAAGACCCACCTGTACCAAGGTATGCCTATTTACGTAATGAATTTTCATTTTGTTGCTCAGTGGAACTTTCTGGTTTATTTGTGTGGTTCCTGTGGCTTATTGCATGGAAGGCATTAGTCTGGATAGGTGGGTGGGTGTTCTTGACACGGAGAATTCTCACTTCAACTTGTCTTCTAAAGTTTGGCAGTTATAATTCTTGACACCAGGCGAAGTGACCTTTGCTTGTCTGTATGTTATTATCTTATCTATGATACTTTTACCTTCATCCACATACTACTCAGTGCAGCTTTGCTTGACCCCTAGACATAGCTATGACCTGTCTCATGAGCCTTGTAATTTTAGGGATCACGCTCAGCAGGCATGAGCTCAAAAGCTGGCATGCAGAAAATCTCAGGTTCTTTCTGTTTGTTCTGAAGGACCTTTAGAAAGTTGTACCCACCCCCCGCTTAGTTCTGGCAAAGCTGGAGTCATTCGTGCATGTGTTTAGTGGGAGCTGTCAGAGCTCTACAACTCTCTAGATCAGACCTGGAGTTTGAGAGCTAAAAACAACCCCAAAATGCAGAGATGATTTATGACAGACAGATTTACATTTGCTGAAAGGCAGGAAATTAAGCCAGAGTTTTCTTCCTTCAATTTTTATTTTTATTTTTTTTTTAAGTTGAAGAGAAGAAACCTAGACCACTAAACACTGGCACAACTTTTGTTTCTTTTGGGTGTGCATATATACATGCTTTAATGAGTTTTCAATATCGTAATGGGTTCTATATATGGATATTTTAAAGGTGATATCATAGTATTAATAGGGTAAGACAGAGATGCTGAGCAAGGTCAGTGGGCTTGCATATTGATGAAGTCAAAGAGTGGGAAGAATGAGGAGGGCTTGTGAGAGTACATCCTTTGTGCTTGCTACCCCTGAATCTAAATTTAGCTGAATTTGGAAAACTTGAATCACAAAAAAACCTGCACTTTTTTAAAAAAATCAGATTTTCTTTACATTTCTTTCCTTTTTTTCCTTCCCAGATACATAATTTTGTTGTCCAGCTGAAATAACTCAGGTATCAATCCCACAGCTGCATTACTTTCAGGGATAGCACACAGAACTCAATTACATATTGCAGTTACAGACTTTGCATCTCTACCAATGCAGAAGGTGCTGGGGTAGCAGCTGCCAAACCATTGCACATAAAAGCCACCACTTTGATGGACAAGGAACAGTCAGGGTTCCCTATTTCTGAAGGGCAAGAATTACAAAAGAAAACACACGTCTTACACTTTGTTCTTTTGCTGGTGTGCTCTCCATTTTCCATATCTTACTAATACTGTCCCATATAGGTAGCCTAGTAAGAACCTCCATGTTATGAAGTTCATCTCCATTTTCTGGTAGATAAATATCCACCCCTTGGAGGATGCTGTTTCTGTTGGTTTTCTGTTTCTCTGTGGGTTTTCCATTTTACTGGTTGACTGTAGGCATTGGTGTTCTTAAAAGTACAGGCCAGATGCTTGGAAAGGGTAAATCAGCAGAGCAGCTGCTTCTGCTTTTGTCACCTGAGGACCCCCTTCTTATCTTTTTTTCTTTTTTTTTATTTTTTTTGTGTCTGCCCTTTGTGCAGTTTGTAGCTCCAAGAAAACTTTACTAATATCGTTACTGGTGATTATATCTTCATTAGTTTCTGTCTTGCCTATAATTTCTCCGGCATTCCTGTCATCTTGTTTGCTTGTGCTCAAGATCTGTAAGCTTTGGTAATTTTTCAAGCTGTCATCTCACACTTCCAAAATCACCAGATTTCCTTCATTTGCAAAAATACTGTCTTTGAAGTGTCTTGTACTTCCTGGCAAAGAGGTTACATCCAGCTTTTAATAAAAACCTTAAAAGTCCTATTTCCTTCTACTTATTTTCCCTAGTAAGAATTAATCTGTGCTGGTGCAAGATGTTTGTCTTTGGGAACTCTGCTAGGTTGTGGTGTAGTTAGAAGTTCTGCTCTCAGTCTGTGTCCTCTTTAATATTAATGAGGTGTCGGGATTGTGGATAGCAGATGTGTGAAATCCTGAAGGTTTTTACATTGCCTTTTAAATTCAGTCAAAAATAGTACTCCTGAAATGCTCCCACCATGAAGAATTGTTGGGGATACGTGTGCATGGGTGGTGAGAGAGGTAGCAGAGAGCTTGCAACAAGTGAGGTGGAACAGAGCAGGGAGAGGCACTACTAAGGTGAAATTCTTCAGTGTTCCCTCTACTATTTTTTCTTGCTTTTATAATTCTCATTTTAGTTTTGCTGATGAAATTTCTTGTTGGATGCCCTTCCACAGAAAACTTAGTAATTTTCCTACATAGTTAATATTCAGATATAAAAAAAACTATTACCGTTTAAATGATGAATAGATGCTAATTTATACATATATACATATACTCAGAATGCCTAATTAATGAACTTCTGTGTCAGTCACAGATATGCAAATTATTATATTTTGCGACTCTTATCATAATTGTGTTGCCCTGCTGACTTCAGTTTGGGGGAATGTTTTTACTGCAGTTTAGGAAGGGATATGAAAGAGACTGAGCAACAAAGCAGTAAAGAACGTAACTGCTGTGCTGATCAGTTGAAACCAGGTAGATCTTGGTTGTTTTCACATGTGCCAGAGGCATTTTTGGAGCAGGAGCTAAGGTAGGGGACATGAGCAGCTCTCTGGAGAGCTCACCCATCCCTGTCCACTGTATAGGGACCTTACTGGACTAATGCCTAAAATGAAGGGATATTGGGAGCTCATTGTGAAGCCATCATTTCTCATTTTCCTTTCTCTTTGCCATGGATGCAGACATTTTTTAAAGCAAAATATTCCCAGTGTATTTTATTAGGGCTTGTGGGTACATTTCACTACATAAATAATTCTACTCTCCGTAATTACAGAGGACATTAATAAAAATAACGATTTTCTGCTGTGATATGTACTTGGCATTGAAGTTCATCCAAATTTGCAATTCTTGGGTCTTGGACAAAGGAAAATGGACAATGTCAGTTATTCTTATGGTTTTCTGGTATCTTGGACTGAAAACAGCTGGGAGGGGCAAAAATGTCTAAACCTGAAAAATGTTATACAATTACTGGCCTTGGAAAGCATATTTTAAAAAAGAAAAAAAAAAAAGAAAAAAAAATTAACACAAGCTTGTTTCTAATCCTCCAGCACTTGTATCAGGGTGCTGTATGGGCTGAGGGATTCCTGGGGCTGGGAGCAGCTGTTTCATCAGCTCCCAGGTCCTTTTTATAGGCCTCCTTTTGTCACCTTTATTTGTGGTGGAATTAGTCTGTGTTGTTTCACCTGAAGCTGGGTCTGTGAACAGGCACTCAGTGTGTGTAAGCAGGTGGTGGTGGTTGTGTCACAGCCCAGGAAAAAACTTGGGCTGAATGTTGCTTTGGGGAAATTCAGATCTTACCTCCAGTAAGGACAGTTCATGGCTCTGCTCTTAGCACAGCTCTTAAATCACCACTGGGATTTGCAAGGAGTTCACAGCAGCATAACTCTCAAATCATGCCTCCGAATTGATGCTGTGGGTAGGGACGCTGGATCCTGGCTGGGGAAGCTATTGATTCTCAACACGCAGCCTCACAGGACAGGGAGGCAGTGTGATCTATACTGTTGTGCTCTTTCCTCTCTCATGCAAGTTGTGACTGTCATGACACAGGTATCCAGTTCTTTTCCGTGATAGCTGGGTTACCTCAGTCCTTATTGCTGCAGGAGTGCAAAGTTGGAGTCTGCGACTCCTGATATTTCTACTTCTGTTTCTCCTCTTTGCCTGCTTGCATTGGCTTTGTGGTCACTTTTAGCCGTGTCAGCACATTGAAAATTGCTGACAGTAAACACTGAAGGCATGCATGCATGCTGCTGAAAGAAAAAAAAAGCCACAAGGAAAACAGCTTTCGGTAAATGGTGGATTTGCTCACTGTTAAAATGTTCACAGCTTCCACTCACAGACTGGAGCCTTTTATGAAATACAGGGCTTGGAATTTTGTTTTTAAAGGGAATTGATACAGGCTGTGACATGGCACTTTTCCACACAACTTTTGGTATGTGCAGTAGGAGAGAGGTTCATTCTGCATCATCATGCTGTACAAAACAGGAGAAGTACTAAGACTTCTGAGCAGAGCAGCAACCTTAGGCATGAGGGATCCTGGGGTTTGAGTCTGGTAATTTGGCTGTCCATTTGTGAGACAGCCTGGGGATCAAAGAGGGGCACACATGTCCACTGTTCTGCGTCATCATTGTGATGCCCACCTTTAGGAAGGTGAATGATGTAGAAGCTTCACAGTGTGCAGATCAGCATTAAATGCTGTGTGCTGCAGCAGGCTTGCATTTTACACCGACCAAATGCTGGGAAAGTGAGAGCAGAAAAAAGCACATCCTCGGGCTCATCCAGGGCAATGTAGACTGGGGAAACATGCTTCTCTTACGAGTACCTGAGCACATCCCAATACTTCCTAGCATCACCAGGGTATCCCCATGTTCCTGCTGCTGTCCTGTAGGTTTGGCATGGCCTAGTTAGCTAGCAGCTGTGGGGCTGAGGAACTGGATTCTGCTCCTGCCAAGCTTGCCTGGGTGCTATACCAGGCCATGAAATTGGCCACAGCACCCAGAGCCCAGCTTTGAGCTGCACGTTGCCAGCGGCCGGGCTCAGTTTACAGAGTGCAGGGAGGGGCAGGCTGGACTCAATCAAAAATGGATTTTGCTGGAAGCAAGTTGCTATTTTTATAGGAGTTCATGCAGCTGCTTTAGAGCCAATACAGTGATCCAAAGCAGTTATAGTGCACACCTTGTTGGAAACCCTAATCCTGCTTGGTGCTGTCCAACCTCACGACCAAGTCCACCTTTTCAGAGGCTCTCACTGGGAGCCAGGCCACTTACCTACATGGGCACTGCCATGGAGGGTGATCCTAGACCCTCCTTCCTCTTTACTTTGCACCACAGAGGTGGTGCAGGGTGCAGATGGGCAGACCTGCTACCTGAACCAGAAAAATACGGGTGAAACACAGGCCAGAATCTCATAGTCTCATTTCTCTGGAGTTATAGGACAGTTTCTTTGTGGAAATTATTAATTATTCTGCCATCAATTGATGCAGTTAGGATCAGGACTTGGAGCTGATGTGTGTTAAGAATATCTATTGAAGAAGATGGTTTCCAGACTCAGTTTAAATTTAGTGTGGTTTCATTCAAGCCAGCCGGCCACGCTGCATTTTAGTATAAACTAGTCCAACCTGGCTTAAAACCCTGCTTTAGACTGAATTAAACAAAGGCAACCCAAAGGTGATGGAGTCCTTACTACCTTGCCAACTCGGTGTAAAATGCCACGAGAAACAGGTGCTGGAAGCTGGGTAAAGAGATCAATATTGGGGGAAAAGTCAAGGCATTTGTCTACCCTTTGTGTTCTGTGGGTGCTGTTGCCTGCTTGAGCCGACAGGCCTGGCAGAGGCTGCATCTTCCCGCCTGTGTGTAGTGGATGCCCTACTCTGAGCACTGTGTAGGCAAGGAAAAAGCAAACCAAAATTACTTGACACTAGTGACTACGTTGAATCCCTGCTGTAACGCTCCCTGCATTGGAACTTCAAATATTTCTTAAAGAATTCCTAGGAGGAGGCCAGCATATACTGACGAATTTTGTAAATCTTGCATTAAAAAGGGGGCTGTACGTTGGAGAGCCTCCTGCTATATTTAGAATGAAACTCCACGCTCCCACTGTCAGGATGGAAGCTTAATTACAGCATGCTGCAAACTTTGCTTTTGTGAAGGATATTTTTCTGCACTGCTTGCTTCAAAAAGCAGAGTTTTGCTGCTATTTTTATGATGCTTTTGTAACAGCAGCGGGAGTTGAAATGGGTTAGGTGAAACTTGAGAAGGATTCTCTGACAAAACCAGTGATAGTATCTGTGTGGTTCCCAGCGTGTAACTCTTACCAGCTGAAATGAATCAATGTCAGAAGGAAGTTGTAGCCGCTTTCTGTTACTTTTTTTTTCCTTCCTTTTTATTTTTTCCTCCTCCTGCATCTTGTAATTTGCTTTTCTATTACACCCCAGATTTTCTGTTCAGACCTTTAATATGCATCCACTGTGTTTATGAGTGGGTAGCTGCTAGAGGATTGCAACAGGAAAAATAGAACTGAAAGTTTGGCAAGTTTTACATCCAAAAGCAATGAGAAAAAGTATGCATGGTTCAGCCTCCCTGCCTTAAGAGATAAGTGCTGCTTACTTACAGGAACTGCCAAGCTGTAAGGAGACTTTTGTCCTTATGGAATTGGGATGTGCTGTGCAAAGGCTGACATGCTCTGCTCCAGGGAGTGGTGGTGTGGGGTGTGGTGCTGGTCGAGAGTCTGGGGGGTGTGTGTTGGACCTGAACAGCAAAGGATCTTAAGGCTGCAGAGGAAAATGTTTAGAAAACAGGAAACTGGGAAGATCTGGGGGAGTGGGGGCTGGGTGGTATTTGTTTGTTTTTTCTTAAGGACTCTTTCCCTCATTCAGCAGAGTTGTTATGGGTCTCCTTGTGCATTCATACAACGTAATTGGTGGTAGGAATGACATGTAGGGAAAGAGTTTTAGTTTAAGAAGCATAAAATCTTGAGCTCTCCCTAAAGAGTGCTATGTGGAGGGATACGTGTTTCTTGGTGGCACAACTTGCATATCCTGAATGTTGCTGAGAGTGAGGATTGCAGTCTAAATTACATTGGCACCTCTCAGAAAGTTCTCAAGTGCAATGTAGGACTGAGTTCCCCTTAACATTACTCCGAGAAAACTTCATTGCTGTTGGCACTTTGCTGCAGGAGAGGGTGTTTTGCACTAGCCAGGTGTTGAGTGCATCTCTTAGTCAACTAAGTCGTGAAGACCCGAGCCCTTGGTATCTCTGAGTTAGCTGTGAAGCCCTCAAGCCTGGCACACTGACAGAGACACACAACATGGAAGCAATACCTCCTGAAAACATCCCGCTTGATTTCAAGGGTCACGTTGTACTGAAGCAGCAAGTCATGCAGAAGCCAAGTGCGTGAACCTCATGGAAGCCCAGGTGTGAGGGGGCACGTGGCCATGCGTGGAAGGTCAGATTTTAGAGGGATTTCTTTCAAGAAGTGTGCACGTTTCTCCTGGTAGCACAGACGAGGCAGGAAGAGGGAAGTTCAGAGGATGGTGGGGGAACAGACAGCCCAAGAGCGTTCTGCTGTGCAAAGGTACAGTTTCATGGGGAACTGGGAGAGGATTTGTGCTGGGGAAAGTGAAGCAGAAACAAGGTATGCTGAGCTGTCCAGTCAAACAAAGGAATTTGAAAGTCCAAGTTCACTCTGCACCTACGAAAAGATTCCTTAAAGAAACAATTTAATTCAAAGTGAGCAGCATCTGCCCACCTCTTTCTCTCTTTTTCTCTCCTTTTCCCTTTCTCTCTCCTTCCCTCTCTCCTTCTCTCTCCCTCCCTTCCTTCCCTTCTTCCTTTCCTTCTTCCTTTTCTTTCTTTCTATTTTTTTTTTAATATTGGTTGGAACTGTCAGAAAGTGGAAAAATCCCCATTTTTTTAATGGGAAGAGCAAAGTTTTCTAGAAAATAATTTGCTAACATGTTACACTAAAAAGTAAACATGACATAACTTGCTAGAGGAAACATTATTTTCACTTTCACAAATAGTAATGTAAATGTTAAATTTGCTTTTATTTCCCCTCCTTGGTTTTTAAAAGGAAAATAAAATAATTAACCAGATATTTTTAAGATTTGATGATAGATTATGTAGTACAGAAGCTTGACACCTGATAGAAAGTCTCCTTTCTGCAAAGCTTTTATAATGTAACAATATAAATTCGTCTATCTAAGGTAAATTGTTTTCCATCCCCATGAGACTCTCAAAAATTTCTTCTATTAGCATGGTGTAAGGATTCTGCTGAGACTGCTCACCTGATGAGCAGAAAAGGTACGCAAGTGGCATTTGTGAAATCCCAAAAGAGAGAGACTCTACCTGGAAATAATAATAACAGTTGAAAATCTTTTTTAATTTAGCCAGGACCATGCTCAAAGACATTCCATCTTCTCACTAGAAGATGCCTGTTATGATACCAAACAACTCCAGTGGCTGGATGTGGGTTAGATAATTCAGGATCATGAGGTGGTATTTGGCCTGTGTGTTCTGTTTCTTGGCTTTATTTTAGGAGTACCACAGCTGCCCTCCCCTGAGAAGGGTGTCCATTCGCTATTTACAGGATGAAAAGCTCTCTCATTTTCTGAAACACTGCAGGTCCTTCTGTTTCCAGAAACTTGCCTGAGTAGTATTGCTATCTGAGAGTTGAACAAATAAACCTTACTTGTCCCTGCTTTGCCTGGGATTTTGGACTCTTGGCTCAAACAATTCTTTACACAGTTAAGGAAAGAATTTGTTGAGCTGAATTTTTTAATTATGGGCCAAATTTTGACATTCCAATTCTGTGCTTATCTATTCTAAGACAATGTAAAAACAAAGCCAAGACCCTTATAATTCTGGTTTTATTTATTGACAGTGTGCCAGAACAAAAGTGGCATCATCTGGGAAAATAGAATGAATATTTTGCCTAGAATGACTTTGTGTGTTTATGTTTCTTTAAACATAATCTAAGACATTAAGTAAAACCTTTCTGTCAGTGAGATCTAAGCATTAGTCTTCAGACATTTCTTGCTGCAGTTAAGAATTACATAACAATCTGATTGTTATGAGTAAAAATAATAAACTAATAAGGATTACTAGAATATTTGACTAAGAAAAAAGGAGACTGGCTGTCTTGTCTTTCTGTGGTCTGCGTAGAGAAAAGCTCTTCCACAGAGGACCAATGATTTTGGAAGAGAAAGGACTGAAATGGATGATGTAGTATAGCTTCATAGAATAAATATTTTGACTAATACCTTCCCCAGTACAGTAAGTAAATGGTAAAACAGAGTTTCTTTGCCAAATGCTGTTCTACTTGCATGAACGCACGTCCATGAATTCGACTGGTTGATGCTGAGAAATACTGACTTACTGAAGCAGTCTGAGCAAGGGTTTCATACACAGAACATTTTTGCCTACTGTTTTTCTCTCTCCGTCCTTTCTCTGCTCTTGAAAGCTTTCTATAGCATCTCTGCATAAGAGGTAGTTTTAAGTGAGGATGCTGTGATATATTTTTTTCCCTTAAAGAAATAAAACCTTCTTCCTCATCTGGATATCAGTATGCTGTGTGAAAGAGAGCTGTGTTAATGCTGTTCATTCTCTCTTTAATGTATTGCTACTTCATTGCAAGGTTACTGCTGGTACCTCAGAGCCTGGCCTAGCAGGAATGGCCAAATGGAAGTGAGACACCTTGAAACTTTCTGTTCTCCAGCTCTGTGGAGAAGTATAGTTGGGTAGAAAGGAGGAGCAGGGAAGCACTGGAGAGAATGTTGCTCCGTCTACCTCCTTCCTCCTAGAAATTGTAGTGCTGGAAACTTCTGTCTATTTAGGGCATAAGTCTTTCTACCAGAGACCAAAATTATGGTGAGTCTGAGTTGAAAGCAGCTTCTATCACCTTCTCTTCCCAGATTCCAGTGTAGTAGCAGCCAGACTCTGGTTTTACAACACACCCATAGTGGACCTTGGGAAGCAGAGAGGCATGAAGGGTCAAGAGCTGCCTGTTACTATAATAAGCTTATCAGACCCAAAGTTTGGTTGGGTAAATTGGATCAGGCGCATATTTAGCAGGCACAAGCTGTCCAGCCTGTAAACATTGTGGAGTGTATAATATGTGATGGGATAAACCACCAATAGCCGGGCAAAGGCCCAGCAAATGCAAGGACAACCATGCAGGGTATTCACTCCCCCAAGCTAGGGCACTACCACTTGGCAGAGCCCCAGCCACAGTAGAGCTGGGCCAGTGAGGAACTGGCCTTGGGAGCTAAATGGGGGAGAGAAGAAAAAGACATTCTCCTTTCTCTCCCTTCTTAAAGTTGGTGCTTTCTGATATTCCTGTTATGACTGATATGTTTCAGGAATAAACATCAATAGGAGCTAGAGAAGCACACTCTTTGTGTACTTTTGCTCCACGGGGTTTCATCTCCCCTCCTGTTACTTATTCTTCTGAGGAGACTTTTCTGAATAAGACAATATTAGGCTGCTTTGCTACTGGCTGTCTTTGTGTCAGTCCACCAGCAGGAGATGCTTTGTAAGCTGGAATGAAGATAAAGTCCCAGAAGACCAAGTAGTCAAAATGAGGCAGGAGGGGCTACCTAAAAAGCACAACTCAAGTATTCTCTAACTTTGTGGCATTCAGAGCTGGGTAGTGGTTCGGCTGACAGAAGACAACTGGTTCCTAGTGGATCTGAGTCTTTACCACTCCATGTTCCTTGCAAAATCCTGTCCCAAAAGTCTCCTGTCCTGAGGTTGTCCTGGCCACTAAGGAATGGGTAGGCAGAAGCTGCTGCAGGTATTACTTGCCAAAATTAAGCAGCCCAAGAGGCTGCCCACTTGGCCTCCCCATGATGTCTGTTGTGGGTTTGATTTGTAGCTGTTACTCAGGTCGGGGATTTATGTGCAGTGGTGATCAGAATCTAGAATTATATTCATCACAGGAATCTTTCAATTCTGGGAGTTCTGGTACAGAGCAATCACTTGTTCAAATTGCAAAAAAAATAATCCCTCAACTTTTATTGGAAAAGCTTCCAGGGAAGGCCTTGAACAGATTTATATTGTTTCTTTCAATCTGTACAACGTTGCTGCTGATAGTCTCTGTGCTTGCTTCTGAAGCAGAAGTGCAGGCAAAACAATGCAAAACTTGTCACTTCCATAGGCACAACTATCAACCCGACCACGAAGACAGAAGTGCCAAGAGAAGCATTGTATTTGCCTGGATTTTTTTCCTTTTTTTGAAGCTTTCAGCAAGATTTTCTTGTGTAAAAGAGATGCAAGGCAAAAGTACAGCTGAACAGATGCAAACTGTATAACTAGTAGAGAGCTGAAATGTGTAGTGAGTTCGCTCACACATCCACATGCACTGAGAGGAAGGAGGCTATTGTAGGCAAGGAGGTATGTGATGGTGTTTCCTATATAAGAGCACTCTGACACATGTCCAGGGAAGCATAAACCGGAGTTCTCTGGGCCAGACTGACTTGGAAGGGGTTGGGTACCTCTCCTATAGCTGGGTGAGGTTTCCTGTAGGCATCAGTGTTAGTTGTCTGTGAAAGACAACTTTTTCAGAGGTGTGGCCTCTGAAAAATGGCTTTGAGATCTGACTTCCAGATGGGCCTCTGAGTTTTGATCTCTGAGAAGTTATCCTTACCAGTTACTAGAATTTCATTACTCTGATACCATGTTCAACATCAATAACCATTCCTCTGATCGTCTAAATATGCAATACAGAAAAGAGGAAAGTATGTGCTACTAGATGACCTTAAATCTACATTGTAGGAATTAGAAATCCTGGTGTCTCAGTCCAAAGAGGGCAGTTGTTCCATTTAGTTGGTAGAAAAATGCCTGGTGCCCTGATCAGCTGCAATCCTTTTCATACCTGCCAATCCTTTCAATCAGCTGGCAGTGCTCAGGGCACCAGGACCACACCAAAAATGGTAGTTTGTTTGCCCTGCTGAAATGGGCACCAAGAAAAGCCACCTTGCAAGCCAGATCCAGTCCCCACAGCATGGACTGGCCATCTCCAGTCCTCAGCACCACTGTGAGTTAGACAGAGGCTCTGTCACACACACTTTATTTGGGGAAGAACCAGAATCCATTTCGGAAATCATTGCAGTGAGGCATTTTAAGGTGAACTAGCACTGTTTTCAGTTTGTTTTCAGTGGTGTACTATGAGTTTCACGGGTCTTAGGAGAGGGGTGAGGTACAAGAGCAAAAGTTCCAGCATGGGACAGAGCACATGACTGACAGTGGGGATGCTTTCAGCTGTTTGAAACCCAACCAGACTCCCTTGTGTGTCAGTACCACAAAGCCCATCAGCTCCTAGCATGCTTTCCAAATTCTACTCCCTGGGCCACTACCAGGGTGTTCTGCGAAGTGCTTTCCAATAACATTTAGTTTGCCTCCATTTTTCAGGATTCTTAGAGCCCAACCAAAACCACATGTAGTCAGCAGCTTCGGATATAAGTTTATTAATGTTTAACATTCCCATTAGGTACCTTCAATAAAGCACTTGCCATTTTTGTGCACTGTTACGTGGCAGATTTTGTGTGATTAGAGACAGTGAGTGCCAGTCTAACATTGCTGATTTCAAGGCAGTGACTATTGATGCAAAGTGGCAGGAACAGAAAACGTTACCAGAAATATCTGTCAGTTTGGGGGTGCCTGTGCAAAGCTCTGATATTCAAAGATCTGATACTTTAAACTTTTCAAAACCTGGCTTCTTTATATGTGTAACTAAGACACCCTTAATATTTGAACTGCTCTGGAAATGAAAATATAGGTTGTTGCTTTTGGGGTTTGGGGTTTTTTTCCCCCCCTCTCCTATTTCTGTAACTGACAGCCTGAAATTCCTCTACCCAGACCAGTAATCTTGTCATCTGTAGTGGAGCTTGTGCTTGCCCTACTCAGTACCTAGAAATCAAGACTGGAGGTGACAACCCCCCTTCCTTACTCTTAACATCCCCACTTTTTCTTGCTTCCCTTGCATTTCACAGAGGCAGAGCTAACCCTGTTTGTAACTGGGTACTTCCACGGAGGCCTGGGACTGCAAACAAAACATTTAGTCTACATGTGGTGGTTTGGATCTGTAATCTGATGAAACCTTGCTCCAGATTCTCCCTGGAGGAAATGAAGCTGGAAATAGCATTTTCTCCATTTCCTTTACCTCAGCATCACCCTGTGCATCTTCTGATGAGATGATACTATGGTTGAGGAACACTTTGGGGTATTTTTTCCCCCCTAGGTTTTTCTCCTGACAAATGTAGGCTCTGTCAATCCTTCCATTTATTTCCCTTGAAAGCATGAATTACAAGAATGTTCAGGTTTTTTATCTTAGCAGATTACAGACATTGGATATATGGCAATTTATTACACTTTTCTTCCACAATATTGATTAATAGGAAACTATCTCCATTGTGTAGACCTAGGGAAAAAGCTGTTTTAGTCTGAAGAATGATCAGCTTAAACTGTAAATGTATAACTATGCTGTCATGGTGCATTTTATTCAAAGGGAATGGGAAGGAGGAAATTCTTGTTGCTTTAAACCTTGTTGTGTTCTTTGTTTTTCCTTGAGCCATATCTCAAAGATGGAAACAGGTCAGTCCCTTCAGAGGTACCATTTCAAATCAAATGTTTTAAACAAGCAACAAGCATGCAACATACCCCTCCAACTAACTGAATCTTTAAAAAAAATCAGTAGTAATTTCATCCCAAAATGGGTATCTCTGTGGGGATTCATCTTCAGTAGACCTGTCTACACATCTGTTTGTCGCTTGTGCCAATCCATGTCAGAGAGTATGTGTGGTGTGGTCCAGGGCCAGCTCAGTGCCCAAGGAGATTCTAAGCTGAAGCAAAAACTGTGAGTCACTGAAATGAGAGGAGAGCTGGTGGGAGGTAGACCTTGAAGAAGCTGAAGGGACCATTGGGTCCCTTCCTTGAGTCCCAAAATATCTCCTTAGTGGTTCACTACCAGCATAAGGGAAGACAATGGGGGGCAGACTCTCTAGTTGCAGTGCCAGAGTTGAGAGAGTAAAAATAACCTCCAGCACACCTTGTGTTATTTAATAGCCTGGTCTGTCTTTCATGGTGTAGCTCCTTGTGCATCTCAAAGCTGAGGGAATGGGTTGTGTCAGGAAAAGAAGCTTATCAAGTCACCAGCATGGTGGGTTCAGGAGGCAGGAAAGCCTGCTGTGGAGTTCAAGGATAAGCAGAACACCAGGATGCAAAAGATGACAGAAAAGAGCCTCATCCTGTGTTTAGTGGGATGACACACATGTATATGTGATTGTGAGAGTGCAAAGCCCTTCTCTGACTGGAGCAAATGCTGATGTTCCTTGTGGGATGCTGTGGCTGGATCTTCCCACAGGACTTCCATCTGCAACTTCCTCTCACTGCTGAATGTAAGCAAGTGGGAAATCTACCCTTCCTGTCAATCAGAGCCTCCCCAGGAACAGCAGAAGGACAAAACTGGCAGGATTCTTGGCAGTTTTGCTGCTGCCCATAGGGTACTGATTATCATTAATGAGTCTTATTGATTTCACAGTACAGCTTCTTGGGAACAACAGGAGAAGCCTGCTTACAGACTGAGAAACGTAGCCCATCAGTGGGTCATATTTGGGGAGTTATCTGTGCAATCACAAGGGCTGGATTTTTTGTTGTGTTGTTTTCTTCAAATGAAAGGCTAGATTCTGCATCAGTCTGTGATTTTGAGAGCCACATCCTTCCCCAGTCTCATCAGGAAATCATTCCACTTACCACTGGTGAGTAGGTGAGTGGCATTCTCAAGCCCTCACATAAACTGTATTCTCAGCTTCAAGAGAGCGAAGGAGTTGTAATGTGACAAGAGCCTCTCAGGGATCTCTGGGTCTGATGCTTTCAAGACAGCCTGGGTTTTGTTTGTTTTGTTATTGGTTAGGCTCTGGCTGCTGCATTGCTTCACCCAGGAGGATGGTGCTCTTTGCCCTGTCTTCTTAGTAGCAATCATTGTTCTAGGGTGTGGAAATTAAATCTCCAGATTCCAAGCCTTAACTGAAGGGGCAGTGTGTGGAAGGATTCCCCCTTTACCTAGACATTGTGTCTCCAGCTCATCCTCCCCGCCTCCCCCGGCTCTAGCAAGGAATGCCAGCAAAAACAAGTGCTGTTTGTTTGTTTGTGTTTTACTTTAAAACTGAAAATAGGAAAGTTACTGTGGTGGTTTTTGTTTTTATTTTGTTTTTTAACAGAACAGATGTTTCCCAACACTTTTACCCTCTTGGTTTAAAGCTCCTAATTTCTGTCAAAACACCCCATCAGGCAGTCACTCTATAACTAGCTGTACTCAGGCCACCAGTGGCATCCTGTTTCCTGCCCTGAGTTTGGAGTCCACAGGGGGTTTGCAGCTCCCAGAGTAATTCCAGAGCAGGAGAGGTGAGATTTTGGGATTAACTCCATCCTCTCCCTGCAAGTTGTTCTCTTAAATTATAAAAAAATAAAGAAGCAATCTCCCCTGCAGATAGCCCTTTTTAAAACTAGACAATGCTTCCTCTCCCTATGCTCCTTGTTGCAGTGTGGCAAGTGGCAGTGTCTCCCAGTGGGAGTGATGCTAGTCGCTGATCCTTCATTAATCAGTTAATTAGCACAACCCTCTACCTTTCAGCCTGCACTTCTTAGCATTGCAGCAGATTTCTGACCTGTGAGCACTTTGCTTTGAAGGGACAGCTTGAACCTTAAGCCCATTAGCCAGATGCCAGCCCTGGCTGGGGCAATGGTCTGGAGCTCTGGGCAGGTGCCAGCTGTGCTTCACCAGCCACATCCTTCCACGTGATAAACTTGGCCCACAGTATTGGGGACTCAGCTCTGAGGAGGACAGGTTAACCCTCAAAGATACCTCCTAATTCCCAGCTGTACACAGAATTCCTTCCCCTCAGTGTAGAGGGGAGAGGAAAGTTTTAGCCCCCCCAGCAGCTGGAGGTGTGGAACACAGCTAGGGACAGGATGCCTAGCCTGCTGGCTCACTGGCCTGACTGGTGTGGCAAATCCCCCTTTCTCAGGTTCCTGAGGGTAGCTCTGGCCATGAAAAGTGCTTGGAAAAGTTTTCACACCATTTGTAGAGCCATCCTCAGAGTCAGGCCGTCTTACAGAGTCTGTTTAAAATGAAAGAAAGAAAAAGAAAGTATAAAATGAAAACATTCCCTCATCTCCTTATCTTTGACTTAAAAGTCAAGGAAGTAGAACATTTTAAGGCAGCTTTGTTTCTATGGATTAAATGAATTGAAATGCATCTTCTTTCTCTATTGAATTTCTGCCCTTAGCCAGGTAAAGAGCTGGTCCACTGACATATTGACTATCATTAGTCTGAGATTTGGATTTTTTTCATTTCTCTGTGAAGCACAGATCTTTTTTTGATTACCATCAGCCCTCTATCATAGCTGTTCCTGTGTAACACTCCCCCTTTGATATGACAATGACTTTGTACAGGGGAAAGGACCTTTGCCAGAAGAATTGTTTCAAGAATTGATGGAGGGTGAAACCAAATTGGCAGCATAAAATTTAAAAGAAAAAAAAAAAGAAAAAAAAAGAAAAGAAAAAAAGGGGTGGGAGAAGGAAAAAGAGCACACCTTGGAGTATAGATAAAGGGGGAGGGAGTCAGCTCTGTGGAGACAGGAGAGAGCATCACTAACAGACCAGCTTAAACCCCTCTTAACAATGTGCAGTTGCTCTCCCCAGCTCGCCCATTGATTTCCTCCTGCCCTCCATAGGCCTGGCTGCAGTGAAACCATGTGTCTTCCAAGCCATGCTGAACCGAATCAGATTTTGCTTTTAGTTGTTCAATCAAATTTTCCTTCCTTGAGCTTAGAAGGCACACCTGGGACTTTATAGTAATTGCCTCCCCACGCTGAACTGCTGATACCTTTATTGGATTGGCATAGGGTTTCAGAGGACTGTGTTTAACATGCAGTGAGCCGCAGCAATGCAAACAGCTCCAGTGTTTAAACAAGCATCCGTTAGGCCAGGAAACAAGCCAGTGCCAGCCCATTTGGTGCTCTTTCGAGCTGGCAGCTTAAGGGGAAGGGTGCAGCAGGGTTTGCTGGGGGGAGGGGGCGGGATGGGGGAGTCACAAATGCAGTGTCAGGAAAACAAGCAAAGCATCTCTGTAGGTTTGTGAGGAATGAGCTGGGGAGGGGGTTAACACTTGCGGCTGGGGACATGTGCAAAGCTCATTAATATCTCATTATGTTCGAATTGCAGTCTCCCAGCAGATTGGCATTAATGTGTGATGTGCTGGAGGAAGGGGCTGCAGGAGAGCAGCAGGGATATTTTAAGCAAGTTATTTTTTTTCCCCCTATTTTCCCTTTACATTGAAGAAGTGGAAAAAAACAGTGTGTGCCAGAAAAACCATGATGTTTTGTGCATCAGCCCAATACAGTACACTTCATCAAACAAGAACAGTGCTCAGTTGGGCTTGTCATAGTACCCACTAGCACCTTTCAGTATTTCCAATAAACCTCTTTTATTTTCAGGAGTGCTTAACTCTGTTGTAAAATTTGGCTCTGTGTGAAACTTCCAACATCCAGCATCTCAGCCCAGGATGAATTCTCCCCACCCCCAACCGGAGGGATTGGGGAGCGCAGGGTAGTGGAGTGGTACTTTGACATTTTGGTCCCTTCCGTAAGAATGATGTCTGAAACAATTCTTCTTGTGCTTCTATACTGAAATAGCTTTTGTTTTATCCTTAACTGGAGCGTTGCAGTCATTAGCTTATCAGTTGATTAGCTTATCAGCTGACATCAGTGCCCGTACTTGCTTCTGCAGGACCACATACGTTTTTCTGATAAAATCTTGGCTGCCATGTTACTGGGAGAAGATCCATTAGTTTTAGGACCAGTTATTCCTTGACTTTCTATACCTGAACACGTAAGTCCTCTTAGAAAATAAGAGGCAATTCCCAGCGGTGGTTTATCTGAAGAAGAACAAACAATCAAGGACTTTATGTAGCAGGATCTCTCCTCCCTGTGCTCCCAGTTGCTGAGTTGCATGATTTATCTCTGTAAACTTTCACTGGGAAGACTGGAGTCCCAAGAGGCTCTGAGAATCTATTTCTTTTGTACTCTGCAGCACTGGGCTTTCATGCAGAAGTGTTTTACTAACATGTACCAAGGCAACCTATGGTTTTTGCTTTCCTACAGACAACTAGTTATTCTGCTATTGCATGCAAAAATCATTTTAATAGGTGCTGTTTTGGAGGAGACATTTATAGCCAAACTGTAAGAAAATCATTCTTCTTCATCTCCTTTTGTGCTACAAGAGCAAAACAATGGTTAAATTAGTCCTGACTCTTACAAAATGGTTGTAAGCCCATAGATCTTGGTTCAGACTGAACATTATTTTGAACTTTATTGCTCAGGATATTTGTTATGTGTTTATCCTTCCTAGTAAACTTTCTTTTGCTTTTATGGAACAATATTGGAGCCCTCCAGTGGCCAAACTAATCATTCTGAGGAATAGAGTTCAAGTTCTGCCAAGGAGGTTGATTTTTTTTTTTCCCTTCTCTATTAAAAAATTAATTTGGTGATCTTTTTATATTCAGAATTTATGTGGAGTTAATTTGAGTCACAGCATCATATGTGAAAAGTGAGGAAAGCTAGAAAAAAAGGAAAAATGGTATTTTTGCCTATCTAGGATCTCCACATATTTATTCTTCTATATTTTTCAAGAATTTAATGAGTTTGTTGTTTAAAAAAATGAAGTTAAATTACATTTTCTGAGAGGATCCCATGTCACATACAAAGCAGAGAAAATACATTTCAAGTATCATGGCAATTCACATTTCCTTAAGTGACTCTTATCGGCTCTGCGGCTTTTTATCTGTGACATGGCTGCTCTGTTCTCTAGCAAAACCTAATTTTTGGACACAACACTGTCATTTGCATCAGGGGCCTCGACAGGTTGAAGATTTTAGCCTCAAGGCTTCCTTTCTGCAGCTCCTACTGGTCTTTCCCTTTCCATGGCCTTTTACAGTGGTACCCACTCTCTGTGTGGGGGGGGAAAAAAAAAAGCTTTTGTTTATATTGTATGCCCTGAATATTAGTAAGAATTCTCTTTACAATGGATGTTGAGATCCTTTAGAAAAACTAACAGATAAAATTGCTTACTTATGCCTCCTCATGTTTGGTGTGATAGTCATCACAGTTCTTCATCCTTCCAAACTGCAATAACAATCCTTGGGAACCCAAAATCAGATAGGTAGGTCATGATTATGTTGGAGCTGGGAGTTTTGGGGGGAGGTAGGGGATGAACGGGGAAAGAGGAGAAAGTATGGCCATTTGTTTATCTTTTAATAGGATGACCACAGTCTGGCATTCAGTTCATGTTCAAAAAGCAGTAAAGTAAGTAATTAAGGTTGTTATTTTGCTCCAACTCCTTTATTTAAGGGTACTGGAAATAACTCTGTACCACCTTGCATTGTATAGCTTCTTCTTTATAAAATCATGTATTATCATCAAAATGCTTCACAACTAGAACATTTGAAATCTAGTAGAGGGAGGGTTCCATTTGTTTTAGTTTAGTAAAAAGCTTCTAAGTAGTTTTTCTTCTGCAGGCACTGTGGGTATAGGAACCATTGTGCTGGGTCATCTCAAAGCAGCATTTAGCCCAGTGTCCTCCCATCATTGAGCAGAGTGTAAGAAACAGAGCAGGCACACCATTAGCCTTTCCTGGCACATCTTCCCCTCTTCCAGCTGTCCCAGGTCTAAGAACCTCTTGTTGAGCCCATCTGTACACAGTTTGCTTTTGCAGCCTCCTGCATAGGTAAAGGTTTCTTCTTGTTCCTGAAGGGTGTGGTGAAAATGAGGAAAACCAAGAAAACAGTAGTAGCAGAAGCTTCTTGCTTGGCCCTGCATATGGGGGCATGTTATCAAATTCCTTTCAACCTCAGTAGCTGGAATTCCTGGAGCAACCTTAGGCACTGTCTCCTTTCATGCTTTTTGTGTGAGTTGGAGAATTGCTGGAGGAGATGAATGCCCAGCTTCAATTGTCTTTTTGAGGAAACTACTAAGGAGGTCAGTTGTTCTCCTGGTTTTAGCCAATACCTGTAAAGACCAGCAAAGCCGGGAAGAAAGCAGTGGGAAAGATGGGGAGAGGCTGATCATGGCATGTGAACATGCACTGAGCAAGAAAAGGCCCTTTGGCTGTCAGAAGGAAGTCTCATGCTCTTAAGCCACTTTGCCTTCTGCAGCGATGGAACTTACATGTGAAGCTGAGAGATCTGAACTGTGAAAATACAGCAAACAGGGACAGCAGAGCAAAAAAAATGGGACTGTGCAAGGGGGGAGCAAATGTTTCCCCCCTGCCACTCAGGTGAGAGCTTCAGGGCTCTGGCAGAGCCACTGGAAAGTGGGGGAGGCAGGGACCGGTTGTGGCTCTTAGGCAGCAGCACAAGAGCAGCTTTATCCCCAGGGAGGGACTCCTGCCTCTACTAAGGGAGGCTGGAGGGTAAGCCAGGAATGCCAGAGCACACCGGCTGTCTGCAGCCCTGCTGTGCCGAGCCCAAGAGGCGAAGCTGTTGGGTTCTGTGGTTTAGTCTGAATCCTTGCAGTTTAAACCTCTGCTCGACAGTGGCTGCGTGGGGAGACGGCATTCCCAAGAAGGGCGCTGTGCCCTGCTGTGTTCCCCCACAGCTCCTTAGGGAGGCTTTTACCCAGTACCCACTTGGTAGCTCTTTGTTTGGTAACATTTACAGGCTCTGTATGGGGAGAATGTCATTGGGTAGTTTATGCTGCTGTACAGAGACACAGGCAACATTCGATGGGAAATGTATCCGCTTTAGTTTCAGGCACTGCAGTCCTTTCTCGTTAGCAGGGAGAGAAGTCTGCCACTACTTTACTGATGAGTCAGTAAAACTCTCTATGTTTACACTGTTCAGTGTTTTTAATATGATTATTGCAGGTCTGAGTTTGGCAATACCAGAAAGCTTTTGGTTGCGGGGGGGGGGGGGGCGGGGAACAAAAAGCAACCAAAAAAAGTAGTGATTTATGTCCCCAGACATCCTGAGACCATGGTCTCCTGCAAATCCTACAGATATCAGGACTCACAAGGTTTGGTCTTGGCCTTGTGTCTTCCACCTGGCATTGAAAAAAAACTCAGTCTCAGGCAGCTGTGCATTTTAAAGCTGGGCCCTTAATGTAATTCTGAAATATGCTAATTGCCAGGCTTTTGTTTTCATTTGACTGTTTTGAAAAGCTTAGAAGAAAGGAGGAAAAATAAAGGAGTATTGTAAATACCCCTAGGAAAAACCTCAACCTGCTGCCTATGTAATTTCCTTTAAAAACAAACTTTTGTAGAGTAGGAAGCTTTATCACACAGCAGATTTGCACACAATCCTATATGCCTGATATCTACATGATTTTACATCATTTCTTAAGCATGTTTGCTCATTGTTAAAGTTGTTACTAAGGTTACTAAACTGTTATTAAAGAAGGAAGAAGTGCTTGCTTACCCCAAAGCTTGTCTATGATTCCCTGATATCTGTGTGTCTAATTAAAAATACTTTTGTTCTCTCTGTACACTTTGTTTAGACCATTGTGGTTATAACACTACTCTTTGTCTGGGATTCAAACTCACAGCCCCTCCTGCTAGATCTTCCCTTACCCTCGCTTCTTTTCAATCACTCAGAAGTGATTGAGCATGTAAGTTAGTTACTAAGCAAAAACTTGGAGCTGCACAACCTTCTTTCCCTTGGCACTGCAAGAAAGTAAGACTCTTTCCAAGAGCAAATGTAATATCATAATTATAGGCCAAACTATGAAGATTTCAAGCTTATTTTCTTAGAGTTTAGTGTGACAAAACTGAAGCCTCTGGAAATGAAACTGGGGGAAAGACCCAACCCACGAAGACAGAAATCTTTATTAAACACAGATGTCAACAGCAGTAGCATGTAATTAGTGCCCTAATTGTGACTGGGCAAATAATGTTGGTGGCTTGGGGAGGGTCCAAATGGAGGCATCTGACTGTGCATATGCCCCTTTTTCAGCTAGTTACTAAAGCTCCCTTTAAGGTCAGTGGAAAGAAAAAGACACTTCTGGAGCTTGATTCCTATCTCAGCCTGGTGTAGGAGATATGATTTGCATCCTTAAAGCTGGAATGAATTGACTTATTCTTGCCTGCAACTTTCTTATGGTGCCTACAGGAGTTCCCAGACTCTTTCTGTCCTGTTCACAGCTCTCCCTGCGCTTCTTTTTCCCTTGAATAAGAAAAAAAGAGAAGCAAACACACCTATTGAGCTGAGAAGATAGCAAATATTTTATATTCCCATTGGCTGGGGACAAGATTTGGGAGATTTGAGTCCAGTTCCAGCCCTGCCACTGGCTTCATATACAGCTTTAGGCAGTTTTCCTGCTCTGTTTTCTTAAGTGAAATTCAGAGATTTAATACATGTTTGCATCTGAATGACAGCATTTAAGTGCTAAATGATGGGTGAGGGAGGGGTGGAGCAGGCTGACACACAATTAGGTTTATTTTTCTTTTTAAATTCAACCTATCTATGTTTTTCCCTGAGACCAGAGTCCACATAGTCCTGGTAGTAGCCCAAGAGTACTTTGTCTTCAGACTAACAATTAAAAGCCTTTGTACGAGGTGGCTCATCACCCCTAGAACAGGGGGAAAAGGTACGAATGAAAAGTCTTTTAAAAAGGAAAATAAGATTTAGTGGAAACCCATTAGATGAATTCACACTGGCTAATAATGCATTTCTATGATTTATGTAACAGGAAACTGATGTCTGGTGCTTCATACCTTCAAGGTGTTTAGGAAAGAGCTGTAGTGTTCCCAGTGACTTGGTCTTACCTACAGCATCTAACAATAGCAAATGCTTTTTTGTATTCCTGCATTTGTCTGACACTGTTAAAGGCACAAACTCTCAGTGGTGAATGGGACTTGAAGTCTAAATTTAATTTTAATTAGCTGCTAATATATGCTTAGTATGCACAGATTGCTGGGATTAAGCCCATGTGAGTATCACGGACAGTTCCTGCCTCTGCATGTGTGCACGTATCTGGAAAGAGCAGGGACTTTTTTTTGATAGCAGAAGGGAAGAAGCAAAAAAC
The DNA here is from genome assembly GCA_035583155.1 of Acropternis orthonyx. Taxonomy (NCBI): domain Eukaryota; kingdom Metazoa; phylum Chordata; class Aves; order Passeriformes; family Rhinocryptidae; genus Acropternis; species Acropternis orthonyx. The sequence goes on along the minus strand of JAWWEU010000125.1, from coordinate 10,808,620 downwards.
CCTGTGTTGTGTACCCTGGGCATGTATAAACATCTACAGCATTATGAGTTGCAGTTCCTTCCCTTGGAGGGCAGTTTTCAAAATACACAGACAGAAAAAAGTGCCTGATAGTAATCTGGCACACAGCCCCAACTGGGAATTCGAGCTGTTTGGCTACTCGAGCTGTTTGGCAGAACACTGCCCACCTTTCTTCTGGTCATCTTTTCGGTTTGCATGGAGAGATCTCAAAGACTTTGGGATTTTTGCAAACTTCCTGCCATTGCTACAGGGAATTAAACCCTCCCAAACCCAGCAGCTTGGGGAACTTGCCTGCAGACAGGCTGCTGCTGCTGCTGTACTCTGGGACACTTGCTTTAGTTAAGCTCTGAGTAGAACAGAGTTTACACCCATATGAGTAGATGGCTTAAGAAGGTATGGATGTGATTTCCCCCTAATAGTACTTACACTTCCAAAAGCATTCAATGGTAATTCATTCAGTGGAGAGCATTCAATGATATTTTGGTGATAAGGTATCTGCAAACTTCATGTAACAGCTTTAGGAGGGCAGAGAAGGCAGTGGAACATCTACTCACAAGACTCTTGTCACTGCTGAGGTGGGGCCCTTCCTAGCCTGTGGATGTAGTTCACTTACACCGAACATGGGCACCTGCAACTGTGCAGACACACTGCTGAGGAAGGTACTGGGCACACTGACAGAAGTGGTCCAGGCAGCCCACTGGAAGGGCACAAAAGCCAGGAATAGAGTATGGTTGCTTGGGCAGGTTTCCCATGGCTGCTGTCTCTTCTCGGCGCTCCACGTAAGTGCAGGGGGTGAAGGGATTCACCAGACTGCAACAAAGTGCATCCTTTTTAGGATCTGCTCCTTGGGAAAGGTGAAGCCAAATGCACACATGCAAATCAACTGCAATGTGTATGTATATACAGACTAATGAGGTGAGAGAGGAAGAGGTTTATCCTGGGTTGGGGATGAAATAAGGAAGGTAAGACCTGAGCAAAGGTCTTGCTCTGAAGTTGTTCATTGCACAAAGCATTCTTTGTATTTTCGGTTGCTTAGGGTTCTCAAGGTGAAGCATGTGCCAAACATTGTGCTGAATCAAGGCCTTCATTTGCTTAAAATCTATCTTTTTCTTTGCACTTCATCAGTAGACTTAAACAGTACGTTTGTAGTTGACCCCAGACAGCAGGTTCAGCCTTGAGACTCTGACTCCAATAATTGCTGGGATCTGGGAGACCAGACGTGTGTTTTTACATTACATGTGCAGTGTGCCTTTGTGGGGCCTGAGGTCAACTTGAGGTGAAGGTACTGAGGCCACAAAGAACTGAAGTTTGTGTGGTTTACTTGGCCATATTTAGGGCAAATCTGCTATTGAGTGCTGTCTGGCCTTTAGCCTATGGCAAATAACTCTCAAACTGTGCTCTGAATAATTCAGAACATGTCTGGGGCACCCTGTACAGTCCTTTGGTTGCTTGAGTCTTCACAGATCCTCAGTGATCCTGCATTATTTTTCCCCAGTGTTGGCAATAACTTGTATTGAAGCCAAAAAATGAAGCTAAAGAAGAGCTGTTCCATCAGACATAGTGTTCATGTCTGAAGAAATTTTGATGCAGAAGAAATTGTCGTATCAGTGGGTCCCTAATTCCTAGTGAACTTAATGGGACCCGTCCCTGGAAGTGTTCAAAGTCAGGTTGGGTGGGGCTCTGAACAACCTGGTCTAGTGGGTGGCATCCCACCCATGGCAGGGGGTTGGAGATGGATGATCTTTAAAGTCCCTTCCAACTGAGACCTTTCTGTGGTTCTGTGGCCTGAGGGCTTCAACACCTCTCATCACTGGGCTATGGATTTTGTCCAGGAGTCTTTCAAAACTGCTGCTGCTTGCATTCTTTGAAAGAGATATTGCAAAGTCAAGGCAAACAAGCAGTTCCTGCATTGTTCTTCTTTCCTAGAGATGGATCAAGCTGATTTTGCTGATCAGGGAATTGTTTGGCTGAAGGAAAAAGCCTCTTTTGGATGTGTCTGATATAATTTCTATTTTAGAATGTTCAGTTATTTGATTTTATTATTTATTTTTAAATGGTCTATACTTTAGCACAAATTTACTTCCAAACTCATCTGTCCCATATTTATTTTTTTCCTTTTCCCAAAAGGCATGTCTCAGTAGCATAATGAGAATTAGAACTTAGAAAAAATACAAGTACTTTCATTCATTACTATGCAAAGGATTAATTTCTCTCCCCTTCTCCCCATGCTTGGGTCTCCTTTGCAATGCTTTACTGTACTGTTAATTGTTTAACCTGTACTTGGATAACCTACACTCCTTTAAAAGTGTTTGTCCTTGCAAAGAACTCTTCAGGTCGCCTGTTTCCTCAGACAAGGTGCCCAGTCAGGCACAGGGGGTAGCTGAGGAAGAGCAGGCTGAATTCACCATTTTGTTTGCAGCAAACTATAAGTTGACCCACAAGACTTTTTAATATGTTAGTTGTAGAAATCTGTTAATCTGATATTTAAATTATTTTCAAGTGAAAGTTTCATTTATGATGCTTCCTCAAGAGGGTGACTGAAATGCTTGACGAGGTACGGTGTATAGACTATCTGGCTCTCATTTCTTTCTTTTTCCGATTGTATCAAACACTTTGCTTCAAAAAACATGAACTTGAAATTAGTTTTGTGGAAGAATTCCTGAAATTATTCACTCCACACTGATTTGAGGAACTGGAAGATGCTGCTCCATGCAACTGTGGAATGAGTGAGTAGTCATGTTGCCATGAGGCGGTGAGTGCTGGCAGTCAATGGGGGACAACCGTGCCATTGCTGAGTTCAGCCTTCTGTCAGATTGGTATCGGTCTTGTAGAGATCATACACTAGACAGGCTTTGGCAATAAAAGAGGTTGAATAGAACCTCATAGTCTGTGGAAATCGCCAGTGTCATTGGGGGGAGTACTGTCACACCTTTGCCATCTTTCTTCGGAGTTTCTTCAAGAACATTCTGCAGTATTATGTTATGCACATAGACTGTGCCATGGCAGTATTTTGTGAGCAACTGGAAAGTAATTTGCTTGCTGTAAGCATAGGAAGGGCTTTTCCCTACAGGTTAGATTAGAAAAGATTTTAGTCTGTCGGTCCTGAAATCAGAAACAGAGCTCGTATTCTACTGGTGCCTTGATGAGGAAAGCAGAGGCTGTGTCAGAGAGCTGCTTATCCTTTGTAGAGCATAAGAATTCTTTCCTGTCCCAAATGCCCCCTTGCTAGGCAGACCGGGTGCCACCAGCACACTTCACTAGCCTGCTATGGCTTGTGCCTATCTAAGGATGAATTGGAACAAGATTTTCCTCAGGAAACCATTTCTAGTGTCACATACGTGGTTTAAAGAGCTAGTGAGTAGTGAATGAGTAGCTACAGGGCATGTGCAATAACACTGGGTATGCTGCTTTGCTGCTTCTTAGTTTAAAACTCCAGAGGTTCCTGCATCTCTTTTCTACCCTGATTTGCAGAAGTTCTTTGGGAGGCACAGCTTTAATCATCTGCAGTGCCTGCTTTTTATCATTAGCCTCCCTCCTGTCCAGATACAAAGCAGATGGGGAATGTTTCCAAAGGGTGAAGACTTATCAGCACAACTCCCAGACAAGTCAATTAGAGGTTGCCTGACTAAATCCTCATAACATGCTTTGAAAATGTAGCTTGTGCCCTCTGTGAGGACAGAGCGCGGAGCTCGGCTGTTGGGCACTGCCAGCTCAGTAGTTCAGCTCTCAGGCTCTTAGCACCTTCATTAAGACTTTTGCACAAACAGAGGAGTGCTGGCACTCCTGAAGTGATGAGTTTACTACTTCACCAGTGTTTACCTTACTGGGCTGAAATGGGATTGAGTTGGATGGTTCTGAAGAGAAGGAAGCCACGTAGCTCATACACTTGGGCACGAATGCTGTTTGACAGTGATGGCAGCATTTCATCCATGAAATAATTTGTGCTCTAAAGTCCAGTTAAACTTGCCATGTAATGTCTTTGCATTCAGCTTTTCTTGAGCTGTTTTAGCCACATCAGCATGGTGAGGGCAGGTGGAGTCACAGCATTTACCTGAATTGACTTCACCACTGCTGTTGCTATTTTGCTCTCACCCAGGGCCTTTGTTGTTACCCTTCTTCCCAGATTTCTGCTTGGTCTCCCTGTGTGATCCAGTTCCTACTGGTGGCTGGGAGCCCGACAGCTGGCTGGGGTAGGCAGCTCTGGCGAGGGTCTTGCACTGCTGGCTTTGCATCCAAGCACCCGGGACTCTTTCCTCTCACTGCTTGTGAGAGCAACTCTTCCTGTCTGATCAGCCCAGCTAAAATGCAAAGAAGTAGTTTGTTTTCCTCCCTGTTACCTCTTTCAGGTTTAACTTGTGCCCTGATCATCATCATGATTATTACCAGGGGTCATTTTGTTCTTCTGGTGATCTGACGACAAAAGCAAGGATGATGACAAGAGTCCCCAGCAGCCCTTCACGACTTGGGTAACAGGTGAAGGTTTGACCCCTTTTCTGAGGCAGAGGTTACTCTGTGAGCCTGCAGAGTTAACAGGTTACTGGCTAGGTTGGCAGGATGAGGTTTTACCAACTTCAAACAGGTTTCACAACATGAATTTCCTGCATATTTGAAACATTGCCCTGGCCAGCAAGATCTGGGCAGGAAGGCCCAGCATGGAAGAGCACAGCGTGTGCTTTAAATGAGCAATTGTGCTCCAAAATCAGTTTGCTACGTCAGGCTTCATCCTTCGAGTTAGCAGGCATCGGTGCCGTGCTTTCAGCAGCACGAGGAAATTCAGGTAGTAGGGGAGTGGTTTGATGCATGAAATACTTTCATTTGTTGGAAGTGGCAATACGTAACCCACTCCACTTCACTTGGCCACTTGTCTGAGTGTAGCTTCAACACGGCTTTTGAAAGGCTGTCCTGTGCTTCCCACCATCTCTGTGGGACACCTGCAGCAAGTGTCATTAGGAGGCCACTGTGGAGCTGATGGACTTCAAACACTGGTGACAAGATGTGACTGTACCTCAGGCAGAACCTCTCTTTGGCACTGACTTTTGAATGGCAGTCTCAGAGGTGATACAGCAAGGAAGGATGTGTGCAAAACGAGGAATCCTTTCAAATGTTGAAGTTGAATTGCTGGCATGCAAATGGCAATGCTGATTGTTCCTTACTGATCTCAGATGTGGTGGTTATGGTCATTATGTCTTTGCTTAGAAGAACTGTCATGTCAAATCTGCTTGCTTACTGTTGCTTCTAAGCCACCCCTGGAACACCTTCTAAGTTGTTGATAAGATTTGAGCGCAGTATAAGAAGTTGAGGGGCAAACTTCACTCAGTCTTCAGGGTGCAGGCTGGAGACTGCTGAGTTGGGGTGGTGTTTGGCAGAGCTTGTGGTAAGCACTCCTTTTGGAGGTGGAGGGTCTCAAGATCTGTCTGGAGAAGCTCTGGGAGAATGGTGGGCCAAGCTTAGAAATATCTGGAAGAAGAGTTGCTAAGCCAAACAGACTGATGGAATTGAGAGTCAAAGCCCTGGAGAAAGGGCCAAGAATGAGTTATTGCCATGGAAGGAAACTGAAGGCCATTTAAGTAAGGATGGATGACTGGTGAGCCAGACTGATTCAACCTGAAGAGTGAAAAAGATCAATTTTTAACAGAAAGGGTCACAGAAGAGCATGTGGAGAAGATGATAACCCTTGTTTTTATAAACATGCATATTCTCTGAGGAAGATGGATTCGAGCTTTGGCTTGTTTCTCTGCTTTTCCACAGGGAGCAAAGACAGCTACAGAGCAGGGCACGTTCCATTGGAGCTGGGGAATGAGTGCACCAGACCTCTCACAGCTGTTGGTCTTGGGTTGTACTGAAGTGGCTAGAGCTGCCTTAGAGCAAAGTCAGAGGCAACATGTCAACTATGTAGCTGGTACACAAAAGCATCCGTAAAAGCAACGCTAAGCCTCCTTATCTGTGGGCTTACTGAGTGGAAGTGGACCTGTGTTAGACCCTGTGAATGGTGCTCAGCCTCTACTTGCAAAGAGAGAATTTAGCCTCTTGGCTTCCCCACCTCCCCCCTCTTTTCTTTCCTCTTCTTTCAGGAGCAATGAAAGGACTAGTCTGCTGCCACAGCCCTAGTCGCTCCCCATGGATGACTGGAACAGCCTCCCACCAAAGGCAACTCAACGGTGGAGGATGGGCCGGCAAGCGGCTCGACTGTTGCTATAACAACAGTACCTCTGTCTCATTTCTTTTGAAAAATGAATTGCTGCTGGTGAGATGAAGCGGAGCAGATTCTCCTCACAGATGAAAGTCCTGCCGACAGCCTCAACACACTCGTGTTTTTCTATTGGGTCTGTCATGGCATGTCCAAGCAGCTCTGCTGAGAATTTCAGGATGGGTTGGATTAGACCGTTCAGGTCCGTGTGTGGTTGCGTGCACGGCCTCTGTCCCCCTGCCTCTCCTCCAATCAAGAGTCATTTAAAAAGTCAACCTGCCAAAGTTTGACCTTTTCTTGCTCTGCAACTGGAGTTTCTCCAAAGACATATAAAGAATAGCAAGTCCTCCTTCACCATCTTCTGCTTTGGGGTAGAAAAGTGCTGTGAAATGCAGATCCATCAGCCAAATGTTTTGTGTGAATAAAGCTAAAGGCTTATGAAGCTTCGAGGGGGTTATTTTATTTTAAGATTTTCCTTTTATTTTTATATTTTTCTTTTATTTTTATTTTATGCATCAGCACTCTTCTGCACTTAGACATAAAGCTCTCAGCTTCTGCTAATATCTCCATGATGCATACTGTAAAATATACACAAACTATATTGTAGCATTGAGGAGGAGAGGGATTGTACTATACAGGAGATATCTTACTTCAGGGATTGCTTTTATAGAGGGAAGGGGAAGTGCTGGGGTTTTAGTCCAAGATACTGTGGAGTCCTGGTGGTGGCAAACTCTTTGCCAATATATGGTCAGTGCATGATATTCAAGCCATTCAAGAGTTAACATGGTGATTGGGAATGAAATCAAGATACAAAAAGGAGTGTTTGCATTGAAATAACCTGATAACAATAATTCTTTGTACTCCAAAAGAGGAGATGCATGGTTCCCAACCCCCTCAAAATGCTGGAGCCAAGGTGCTTCCCCACCTGCAAAGGCTGTACCCAGCATGTTGCCTTCAAATAAACCTTTCATGTTACAATTCTGTCTACCTACAGTTTTCCAATGAGCAAACAAATTACTGCCTGTTAGCCCCTCAAATCCTAAAACCTCTGAAGGAGAATAATGTGGAGCTACTAACTTAGAATAGGTTTAATTTATTTTGTTTTGCAACAAGGCACAGCTCCTGTATGTTTCACATTTGATGGAAAATAGTTGCCCTATCAAGCTGTTAAAATGCATGATAAACATGATCCTGACTTTACTTTCATTAAAATCATGGTATATTTGTACAGAAGGACATCCCAATTGCAGCACATGATGAAACTTTAGGAACTGATATTTTTAGGGCTGGTTATTTGCCACTAGATAGTTTTGCTTCTTTTGGTAAACATTCATGTACAAATAAGATGATGGATTCAGAATATATTAGTAAATTGTGTGAAACCCTGTGAAAGTGTGCTCTCTTTCCAGTATTTTGTAAAGGATTTCTTCAAACTATTGCAAAATGTATGGAGTCAGTTCACTTGTATTCTTCAGGAGATAATCTCTCTCACTAATCCCTGCCTTGTCATTGAGACAAATTTTTTGCACATCTTTTCCTTATATGAACTTTGCTTCATGCCTGCCACCAGGTCCCGTTCTTACTTTAGCTCAACACTTGGTCACTATGAACTCAGTGGAAAGGGCCATGACAAATTTTGAACATTTCTACAGATGCTGTTTTTATGTGTGCATGCCCATTGAACTTGGTCTTGAGTCACTTGCCATTTGGTTAATAATTTTCTGATGTGGAAGGCAAAGAAGGATAATGTGGTGAGATGGCTTAGGAGCTCAAATGGGTGATTTCAGGGGTAAGCTGTGTGAGTGGCCCATCAGGGGCAACATTTAAATATGCTGTTTTAACCCATTATTTCAACTGTGTTACTGACCACCTGCACTTGATGCCAGTTCATATTCTTTCTTTTCTTGCCCTGGAGTTGTGCTGCCCTCCTTGTGAAGTGGTGCCATTCTCTATTGTCCATTCCTCATCTCCAGGCTTGTATAAAAATCAGTGAAACACACCCAGCTGCACTGTTCTGTGGCATGCCAGTTACACTGGTCAAGAAGCAGCAGGGAGCTGTGATGTCATACCCTGAAAACATACAGGTTTTTAGGGGAGGGAAGCAGCAGAGGTGAGAGCTGTATCATAAGTCCCCTTGTGGGATCTGATTTTGATCCTGCACGCTAGTGCTGGGTGTTGGCTTACTTTCCCCACGGCTGCTAACTGGCACAGATTCAGACAATTACTGCCCCTGAGCAAGAACCTCTTGCTAGTAGAGCTCTCTGCTGCCGTGGCACTGGGAAATGAGCTCTGCTGTGGGGCTTTGTGCTCTGCAGCCTCGTGGGTTCCTGCAGACTATGGCGGATAAACTTGACTATGCCAGGCCTTAACCAAGAGAGCACTGGTGCAGTGTGCATTCCTGCCTGCATCTGCTGCCACATGCAGGACCCCGTTCCCGGTCATCTGCAGAACTCATAGGGGTAAGAGTTGGGAGAGGGGTGGGAACCCAGTGATGGGTCTCTACACAGGTGATGGGGAGCCCCAAAACAAGCTCACAGCCTTCCTGACCCCCATACTGCTGCAGGATGGTTCCCCATTACAGCCTGAAGCACAGGGGAGAGGAACTTCTTGATGCAAACCACTGGCTATGCTCTTCCCATACCCCCAGAAACCAGGGGTGGGGAGAGATTCTCAGGGTATGGTCAGCTCCTGTGGAACTGCACAGGCATAAAATCACAGGATGGTTTGGGTTGGAAGGGACCTTGAAGATCATCTCATTCCAATCCCCCTGCCATGGACAGGGATACCTGCCACTACACCAGCTTGCTCAAAGCCCCATCCAGCCTGGCCTTGAACACTTCCAGGGGTGGGATATCCACAGCTTTTCTGGGTAACCTGTTCCTGTACCTCACTATCCTCATGGGAAAGATTTTCTTCCTAATATCTAGTCTAAACCCACCCTCATTCACTTTAAAACCATTCCCCCTTGCCCCATCACTGCATGCGCTTGTAGAAAGTCCCTCTCCAGCTTTCTTGTAGCCCCTTAGGTACTGGAAGGTGCTCTAAGGTCTCCCCAGGACGGTCTCTTCTTCAGGATAAATACGCCCAACTCTCCAAATTCAGAGCTTAAAGACCAGACATCTTACACCCGAGGAGGTGCCCAGCTACAGGGCAGAGGCTGTGGTCAAGAGCAGCTGGTCTGTGTGGCACCCCAAAAGCCAAGAAGCAAAGGAATTTTGGCCTGTGGGAGGCTTGGCACATGCTGGCTTTGTGCAGAGTGGAACAGGCAGCAAAGTGTCAGTCACACATGCCAACAGGGGAACCACTGGGGACTCTTAGTCACATGTTAATGGTTTTCCCATATTAAAAAAAGCTACCAATCAAGTACCAATCAAGGAATTGATGATCTGCTTAGACTCACAGACTTGCCTTTCTGCTTTGTTGTAAAGATCATACCTCTGCAGAGGACCTGCTGCGTCAGTAGCTCGGTGTCCCATGCAGGTTCAGCTGTAGCTGCAGCAGCGCGTGCGTCGATCGTGTCCCTCTGCATTGTGTGCTGCAAGGGGCCACACAGGCCTGAAGGGAGAGAGAAGGGCACAGCCTTCTCAGAGCCCCTCCCTCCAAAACCAGGACGAGATATGGATTTGCTCGCCTGTCTGACACATAGGATGAAAGGGGAACCAGCCCTCTTGGGTGGGAGAAATAAATGGGATCTGGATTGTGAGAAGAAAGAAGGTTGAGGACCTCGAGGTTAGGGAAGGGATGGGAGCTACAAGACTGGGACTTTCATACCAGTAAAAATACTTCAAAAAATTGATAACATCTTTGCGTATTTTGTATTCTATTGTTCTAGTATCAAGGATGAGAGTGTGTCCTGAAGGCGTTTGCTAGTGCTGTGACCTCTTTGCTTCCTCCCCTCCCCACTATTGTTTTTTGCCTTAGCTGAAGAGAGATGCTTTTTTTAGCCTGGTATGTAAGTGAAGGACTTCACTTTGGTGTGATAGGGGAGGACTGTAGCCTTTTACAATTCTTTGCTGTGCTTCTTTTAAACTGAATTAAAGCTTATGTTAATACACTAATTTTTTTTTTATAAAACTCTTATATTCTAATTTATTTGCTTTCCTGGAGACTTGTCTTGCTATCATTTCTGTTAGCTATTTATGTTTCTTGTTAGCTCCTAACACACAGCTAATTTCCTTTTTTTCATTATTTGATGGAGTTAACATCATGCAAAAGGCTTTCTATTTTCTAGGGTGGATATATTTTTTCTTCCCTGAAAACTGATTCTCAATACGTTTTGTATCCAATGAAATCAAATGAAACTATGATAATGATTTTTTTAAAAGAAATTTACTGTCAGCAACACATGTTTCAATATAAGCAATCAATCATTTGCATTGCAGGTATTTTTCAAGAAGCTTTTAGAAACTTCCGACAAAAAAAATTCAGAGTAAATACTAAAGTTTAGTGATTCTGGTTTTTGTTTTTTTTCAGTTGGTCCAATTTAAGACTCCTCAATGTGTTAGGTATTGTATAAATCTCATCACTGTGTGTCACTTGCTCTCTAAAATTCTGGTAGCTTAGAAAGCACAGACATATTTTACAATTCTGCTCTTATTCAGGGAAAGGTTGGGAGGAGTGGGGGTTGGGGAGTTGTTTGGCTGTTTCTCTTTTCTATCTTTTCAAATTGATCAAGGTATAATAATGAAATAAAAGAAACTTCCCAATCAGACTTCTTAAAACTTATTGTCACTGTGGGCTTGATGATGAGTATCTGCCATGGCACTCATGAGTACTTTTTTTGCATCTGCAGATGGTTAATTTTTTCTTTCCTCTTGTTTTCCTTTCAGCTTCAAGAGACAGTCAAAAGGAAGTTAGAAGGCACGCGTTCACCACTCAATGGAGAACAGCAAAATGGAGTTTGTGATGGGAGCTTTTCCCCAACCAGCAAGCGGACACGGAAGGATGTGCCAGGCATCGAGGCAATCAACAGCTTGCCCAATAATTTGCCTTTGCCTGCTGTTTCTCCTCTTCACCAGCTTGACATGAAAGCTCCCCTGCCCCTGCAGAACAGTGGAACTCACAGTAGTGGTCTAGAAGACTTGGGTGAAAGTGGTGGGCTTTCTGAGATAAAGCTCCCTGTTAATGGCTGCAATGAGCTAGATGATAGTTTTAACATCCTGCAGAACAAGGAACTAAAGCAAGAGCCTTTGGATGACTCCAACTGCATAGACACTTCTGAAACATCCCTTTCGAATCAGAACAAGCTCTTCTCAGACATTAACCTGAACGATCAGGAGTGGCAGGAGCTAATAGATGAACTGGCGAACACCGTTCCAGAAGATGATATACAAGATCTGTTCAACGAAGACTTTGAAGAGAAGAAGGAGCCAGAATTTCCCAGGCCTGCCGCAGAGACTCAAGAGAGCGCAAGCGTGAAGAGCGATCCATCTCATTCTCCATTTGCTCATGTCCCGTTAGGGTCTCCCCAAGTGAGGCCATCTTCTTCTGGCCCTCCGTTTTCGAATGTCTCCACAGCCTCCAGCATAGCTTCTGTGTCCAGCGCCCCGCCAGCCCCGGTCCCTGCCGGCTCACCAGCAAACTGTGTTGTTCAGTCACCTCAGACTCCCAGCCAGGCCCACACTCCAGGCCAGACACAGACACGCTCTGGGAACGGCTATCTTATGAACCCAGCAGCAGCAACTGCGGCGGGATCGGGACCTGGGCCGGTGAACGTGCCGAGCGCTGACTTGTCTCCGGCTGAGCAGCTCAAGCAGATGGCAGCCCAGCAGCAGCAAAGAGCCAAGCTCATGCAGCAGAAGCAGCAGCAGCATCCAAATCAGCCCTCAAGCTGGTCACCTGTGGGGCCTCCATCTAGTCCCTATGGAGGACCCTTCAGTGCAGACAAACCAAATAGTCCAATGATGTATCCTCAAGCCTTTAACAACCAAAACCCAATAGTGCCTCCTATGGCAAACAATCCCCAGAAGACCACAATTAATAACTACCTCCCTCAAAATCACATGAATATGATCAGTCAGCAGCCAAATAACCTGGTCACAAACTCCTTGAGCAAACAGCCCAATATGCTTTCTTATGGCAACACCAAACCTCTGACCCATTTCAATGCTGAGCTGAGTCAGAGGATGACCCCACCGATGGCAAATCCCAGCAAGAACCCCATGATGCCATACATCCAGCAGCAGCAGTCCCAGCAGCCACAGATGCAGGCTCAGATGGCACACCTGAGCGAGGAACAGAAACGCATGCTCATCATGAAGCAGAAAGGAATGATGAATCAGACCATGGCATATGCAGCACTTCCTGCCCTTGGTCAGGTAAGTGGGAGCGTACAATGCGTGGGCAACCAAAAAGAGGCTGATACAAAGGCTTACTATCATTTTGTGCAGTGTCCTTCACCCTCCTCCTCTTTCTTCTGGAAAATGTGGAATGTCATTGCAGATGCTTCCTGGGCTTTTCATGTGGTATTGGCACTTGATCATTTTAAGAAACTACTTAAATGATGTTACATTGTGATTCAGACCTGTTGTTAATTCGCTGGGTTTTTTTTAAACTAGCACTCTTTCCCTGTGTTTCTACTGATGAATGGTTAGGGCCACTCTGAGAAGTTTTGAGTCAGAAGTTGCTCCTCCTTGGAGGGTTTGCTTCATTTTTTTTTCATAATGTAAGGCTTCATGGTTGTGGATCTCAAAACACTGCATGGCTTAGTTGTCATGGTGGAGTTAGCATTGTAACAAAAAGACAGAGTGGCTGGTGCCTTCTTCCTGGGGGAGGGACGAAGCCAGCTTTACATAGTGTATTTGGCATTTGGGCTTCAGCAGCAAAGGAAGGACATTTTGGGTGCTGAGTGCCTTTGGTTTTCACTGGAAGAAGGACAACTGAATGCTTTTAGCGGTGCTAGAACCATGATGATGAGATGTTTTGTTGTGGGACTTTCAAGCAGTCTTTAGCAACATCAAGTATTTTGCTGTTGTGAATCTGTAGAGTCCTTCAGCAAGAGGCTAAAGCCATGTTGGCTTGAGTGGCTTGGCATCACTGTCTCACATGTATTCCATGCTAACCTCTGGAGCAGCAGTTGCCAGTCTTGGGGAATGCTTTGTAATGAGTTAATAACCAAACTGAATAATGGTTACCTCCTGGGTCAGCAGGGTATTCTTAGTTGTGCAGCCCCTGTAAAGATCTGCCCACTGCTGTCATGCAAAGGATCAAGAATAATTTTCTGAATGTTGTTTTGAGAGTTTTAAAAGGAATTAAACTTAATAATCAATTCCTAAAGTAGGTGATGCCTCCACAGAAATTAAGTACTACCTAAACATGTCAGGAATTCTGATATAGTAGTACACTAATGAAATTATTTGTTGATGGTCTCAGCATAACAGCTTTTCACCAAATTAGCCGTTTCCACACCAGCTACAAGGAATATTTCTCTCTGAGCATGGTCTAACTGTGAGTCACGTGCATGTAGAAATACAGCAAAATTTGTCATTGCTTCAGCTTGTGGAGTTTGGGGATCTACCAGTAAGGAGGAGTAAGAGCTTTACCGGGTCAGAGCCCATCACATACTATTTTAAATTAATTGCAAAACAAAAAGAAATGTTCATCTGCCTCCTGTTTTTGATTCAGGATGTATGGTGACAGCTCAAAGGTTTGTATTTTTATGTTAATTCTGCTTGCCTCTTGCGTTAGACATAGCTGATCTAAAGTTTCTTCTTTTTGGGAAGGCTTATCTAGAGAAATATTGCAATAACGACATGGAATTCAGACTGCAATTGGAGCTAGAGATTTGTCAGGTTGCAACAGAGAGGCAGAGAACATTTGGTCATGCTGCCTATTGCTTTACTGTCTTTTTCTTTTGTTTTTGTTAAATTTGATGAACTCAAAGACCCAGCAAACAAACTGAGAGGATGAACTGTCTGCATGAAGGAGTTAATGTCATCTCCTCTATTTCAGAGGTCAAGAAATTCATGTTAATATCTCACTGCAATTCCCCAGTATGAACAGGAAGCTGAGGTTTCATGTATCTAATCTCACTCAGTTCCTTTTTTTTTAATGTAGGAAAAATTAGATATTTGGATACAACTAGACATTCTTCCATAAACAAGTCCAGATATTAAGTCATTTCTGTGTCATATAAAGAAGAAACTTAAGGCAGAGCCATACTTTGTTATGTATTATGTGCAATTCACATTTATTGATCCAGTTGGGATGAGGGACTTCTTGCTTTTGTGTAGGTGTAGAAAGGTCTCTTTAATACTTGTGGAAACCACTCGCCTACACTGAAGGGATTTTGTTGGTGAGGAAAGTTGAAATAATAGATTTCCAACTGTGATGTATTTCTTCCTTCTTTCTCTCCCTGATTCCCTGAAAAGCATTTTTCTCTGGAAAATTGGAAAGCTTATTATCGTAAGATGTGCTTGATGGAACAGATTGTTTTTGCAAAAGTGGTAAAAATGATATGTTGATGTTGAGTTAAATCCAGACTAATGCAGATTATCTGATTCTAATACTTACTGCAGGATGCTGATGGTCACATATGAAAAATAAGGACATTGCACTCTTTTCGTTTGGAATACATTTCTGAATGTAAATTAAATGTATCTTTATATCAGTTTATAGTTTCTACTTTCTGTGTAGTTTTGGGGGTTGATACAGAATTGTAAAAGTGCGTGTTTGGTTAAATTATCATGATGCTTTAACAAATGACATTTAAGGAGAAAAAGAATCTGCCTATTGCATCTCATGGTTAGCAGTGACCATATATTTCTGTCAAGTTACTCTTACAAGGGCACATTTGAGAACCGAAAGCTGATTTAGGGAACATGAGATGAGAACATAAACACCTTATTTTCTGTATACTGCTGTAAAATTTAGATATGGCTTAGTTTTGTGCATATGTGTAGACATTAATTAAACCTATTCCCGTTTGTGCCTGAGGTTGTAATAAGCAGCATTTTTACATGAACTCATTGCTTCAGTTGTTGAGCTTATTTTAGTGAGCCACACCATTTTTTCAGTCCAGCTGGGACCTTGCAAATGCTCTGTGGAGGTCAGCTGTCCGTGACTGTCCTATTAACGTGTCAGTGCTGGTCCTCGGGGCTTGTGTCTTGGGCATGCTGAGCGTCACTGTGTACTCCTGTAAAGAGAGGTGAGCAGCCAGAGAGGAAGCCTTTCAGCTCAACATATCTGTGAGAGGTTGGACAGGCAGAGTGCTAAATTAGCAGCTTAGCTAGCAGAACCAGTATCCAAGAGAAGCAGGATTTCTCTAAAAGCTCTCTGCACTGTCAGTGTTGAAACTCTTCCTGTCAGATGTGTTAGTCCTTTGCTTTTTTGTGTAGATCCAGGACTGGTACCGACACTGGAGTTGTAGCCCTCAATACGTTATTGCTGAACGACACATATGCCCTGAACCATTATGTCCTATATCTTCTTTACAGCTTCTTTCTCTTCAAAGGTGCACTGGATGGGGTGTTTTTCCACAAAGCAGATACTGGTTTGGATTTTTGAGTCAGGGATTTTTCCAGGGGTGGCAGTTGAAGGTAATTCTGATGGGTTTTTTTGTGGAACTGAGTGTTAAAAGCATGGTCAGATCCTGATCCATCTATATCCAGCAAAACCCTTGGTGGATCCTGGTCCTACCTTCAGCAAGGGTCTGTCCTGCTTAGAGTGTTCTCTCATGCCTGACTGTTCCCCACTTGCTCAGGCTTGTATTTAGAATTCCCTGCTCTTTGCCTTGTCCCATGTACCCTGATCTGCCCTAAACCCAGTTGTTAGTTTGTGAGTATGTGGCAGGTGTTGCCCTTTAGCCTCTTGCTTTTTCTGGGTGTTTCTTTCATTTTTGCTTAGCTGTGGCTTACAGGCTGAACCAGCAAGTAGATTTTCATGAGGCTGTTAACTTGCTAGGTATCTGAAGAACAGAAGTCCTCTGCTCTTCTGGTTCTCATGTCATAATAAAGGAAATCAGTTTCACACCAAGATGCAACAGGGCCTTTGTTATGTGATTTAAGAAATAAAAGCAAGGAAGCCTGAACCAACTTCCTTCTCTCAAAACTTAGAGCGTTGTTTAATCTAAAATGTTTCATTAAGTTTTTGAGGTGTATGTAAGGTTTTATGGGGTGCACTTCTTTCTTTTTTTTCTTTAAACCAAAAAGTAATTTCAAATTGAGAAAAAGTGAAAACTTTTTCTTTGGGAAATTTCAGAATAATTAATTGTGCCTTTTCTGTTTCAGCTGTTCAATATGTATGCATAACGGTAGGAGAAAAAAGCAGCCCAATGGAATAGATATTGAATGGCTGAGACAAAATTTGATGTTTGGAGCCAAGTGTGTGAGGGAGAGTAATGAGAGGTTGAAACAAAACAGAATTCTCTGTGGGTGTAAGAAAAATAAAACTAGACTGCAGCTCTTTGCCTGCATGGGACTGTGAGGATGCTACAATTATAGTTCTTATTGAAACCACTAGTTATGTTGTTTGAAATTAGGGGGGTGTGAATGAAGGGGAGAAATGACCCCATCCTGCAAGAATATCTTCACATTTTCTTTTCTGTATTTTGTTTTAATCTTACAAATTCAAGTTGTGTCATCTGCTCAGCCTTGTTTTGCATGCCAAAGATAAAGGGAGATGTATGTCCAGAGAACATTTCCAAAACATAATCGTCATTGTCCTTTCAAAGTGAAAAGGTGCGTTTCTCTCTGGAATTTTAAAACAGATTTTACAATTTTTTGAAGGTTACCTTTGGGATAGTGAGAAAAGGCGATTGTTGATGTTCTGGGATTTGGCCTTTTTTAAAAACCTACCTGAAAGTAAAGAAGGAAGGCTACATATTTGTATTCACTGCATGAAAGTGTGGCAGAGTCCCAACTGTCTTGCCAGATTTTAGGGGAGACAGGCTGGAATGGAAATAATGATGGAAACAGTGAGGATCACTTGCTGGACAGCCCACAGAGATGTAGTGAATGCCTGTCTATGCTGTGTTTGACTTGTAGACAGTTTTCCACAAGATGCAATGCCTGCCTTTTACAAATGTCAAAATTTGCTTCATGGAAATCAGTCTCCCATAGATTTTTAGGAATAGGTGGGTTAACAAAATGTGTTTGGATGGATTCTGACCATCTCACCAGGAAATTTTTAAACAGTAGCCTGGCTTTCTCACCATTTCTGCTATCGTCTGCCCATTTTGCTGGGAAGGAGACCATGTTAACATAAAGCACTAGAAACAAATATGGGACAGCATTTGGCTAAGATTGGATCTCCACTGCATAATCCTAAAAACCAAATCTGTGACATAATCTTAAAAACAAATTTGTTGATATTTCCTCATTGTGTGACCTGTTACTCTGTACTTACTAATGTAATACAAACTTTATTAATTTCATATGGTAATGTTTTTCGTCAATACCAAGCTCTTTCTCTAGTCCACATCCTGAAAAATCAAAGTATAAGAACATTCCTCTCATGCCCCAACCAAACCAATCATTCTATCATCAGGAAACAGTAACAGGCTGCTGAGGGAAGTGCTTGATTCACCATCCTTGGAGGTATTTAAAAGGCATGTAGATATGGCACTTAGGGACAGGGTTTAGTGGTGGACTCAGCAGTGTTGGGTTAAAGGCTGAACTTGATGTTCTTAGATGTCTTTTCCAATCTAAATGATGCTACTGTTCTATGGAAACCATACACAGATGTCTTTGGTGAAACCTGCTTTACTGAAAGCATGCTGACCAGTATTCCCTGTTACATCCCCTGAGTCATCAGACGTGAAACCCGTTGTTCCATTGTTTTGCTGGAGAGTGTGTCAGAATAATGGGTCTTTTCCTCTTTAAATAACACAGTTGTAGTGGTAAATCTTTGGTTCATAGAAACTTCTCTGCTTGTTCAAGATTCATTAAAATGCATTGTAGTGTGGTTTTCTTCTTGTCTAGTTTTTCGGAGACTCGCAGTGTAAGTTATTCACATCTGTAAAAAGGATGCCACACAGTACTTTTAGAAGCAGATAATTTGTATTACTGACTGGACAAAGAGTATTAAAAATGTCCCCTATTTTACTTTCTTTTTCAACACTTTTCCTTCCTACATCATCTAGATTGCTACATAAAGAGCGATTTGTCCTGTTATTTAGTGAGGCCTGATAGTTTGGTGATTCAACGTGTGCCAGTCGACGCTCCTTCAGTTTTGTTCATTATGACTCCAGTTGCAAAGCGCTGTGATTTTTGAAATGTCTATAGCCAGTAGCACCATATTTTTATATGAAGTGCTGCCCTTTCCTGGTGTGGGGTTTTGGTTTGTTTGTGATTTTTTTGCCATTTTCTCCTGAAAGTGCAAGTTACCATCATCAGTTTTATCTTTCCAGTCTCATGACCCATTCATCCTGCTTTCAGCAATACCAACCATAGCCCATTTCTTATTGTCCAAGAGCCTTTCTAACTCTCCCTGTTCATTGTACATGCTCATAGTGTTAGTATACAGATGGTGTAAAGCTGTGTTTTTACCACCCACTTCAATGGTTGGATAAGCCAATGACAGCATTGCTGAACATACTGGGATGTTCATGCCATGCGCTCCCCAATGCTGTGAGCTTGGGCTACTGTGCTGCCCTCTGAGCATCAGCATAACTAATTTAGCACAGAAAGGATGATGCTTTCAGCGCTAGACAGTGACAGAAAGATCCACGTAGCCTTTTCTTATTATAACAATGTTCTAATGTTCTCTGGAAAATCAAAAGCCCTCCTTCCTGTCCTACTTTCTCCACCCAGGGTGTCACCTCCCTGAATCAGCATATTCACTGTGAGAGAGCCACAGGGATAAACCCCGTGACCCACGGACACCTCTTCTCTTTGTGGATCTGGAAAAGTGTTTATTGCAAACTAGTAGCTGTTGTGTTTTGATGTAGACAGTGAGTTCAGTTCCTGAGTTATTCTTCTTTTTTATTTTTTGAGAGAAGACTTAATCCAAAGAGTAAAGTACCCATCCTCAGGAGCACTTCGTCTATTTACCTCTTAGTGCCTCACTCCTGGCTGCCAGAGCTCGCAGAGTGCTTGTCTTGAGAATTTTGGTGTGACTTGCTCTGATCTCTTTCTCTCCAGTCTGTGATCTTTCATGGCCCAACCATGATGCAGATTGAGTTGTAGCTTGCACTTGGATAATATTTCAGAGTTTTAAATTTGCCCCAGTGTAAATTCTCTACATCCATGACTGTCCTTCATGTTACCTTTTTCCAGAGTGCAGACATTTAGAGTATTTCTTGCCCCTGTATTAATTTTCCTTCCATATTTCCCAAGTTTGCCAGTTTGCTTCTCAACATATCAAAAATATTAATCTGACCTTAACTTTGCAGGAATCTATATTCCTGTGTTTAAATTCATGAATATATAAGTCTGAATGTCTTAAATGTCAACCCATGCCCCATAACACTGGTGGTCGGAAATACTCAGATATTCTAAAATTGCTTTAAAATCAGGAGCTCATAAAACTAATCCATCTTGGCGATGGTGGTGGTAGTTATCCTCCTGTTTTCTGAACTGCTGGGATTCTTGATTTCCAGCTGTTCTTTGTCCATCTGGGACAGGAGTTTGCTTTTTAAAGTAAAGCTTTGGTTCTCCCTTATCCCTTTGACTCTAGAATATGACAGTAAAGGGAAAACCTGTCAAATTATAAATCTTACATTGTCATCAGAAATTAATGTAATACTGGGATTTTTCTTAGCCCCATTTCAGTCCCACTCTGTTCATGTGGTAACCAGCTGCACAATTAAGGTTACGATGCAACTCCAAGCCTCTTACTTGGAAGCTTCTCTTTGGTTGTACTAGTATTTCTAAGGTAGTCCTTTAGAAAAGACACATCACCAAAACAAATGACCCTTTTTCCAAGTAACTGTCTATACTGAATACACGGGTGAAGTAATTGCTCAGTGTGTACCAAAATCCCTTCATTTGCCACCACTAAGGAGCCTGTGTGCGCAGTGGATTTACTACACCTTGCAGTTCACAGCAGTGATAAAATCAGCAGCAGCTCCTCACCAGATTTAACAATACAGATCCAGGGCTAAGGAGGTGTCTCAGAGACACAAGGAAGATCTTGTCTTCCTTCTCTTCCCAGTCTTCCAGGTCTCATGCTGGTCACACTGAGGTTGGTAGTCAGCTTTCCCTTGCCGTTAATGGGAGTCAAACAAGCTTTGAAATTAATTTTGGAAGAGAAGAGGCTTTGCTGGAAAGGCTAGGGAAGGCTCTGCAGCCATCCACCCAGTCCCTGTGGCATGGGTAGTGCTGCAGAGGACACCTTCTGAGGCAGCTGACTGTAAGAAACAGCCAGATACATGTTGTGCACATCTGCTGTGAGCAAGGAGGGGGCATTTTACAGCAGCCTTCTGCTTGTGCTTACTGTGTGGTGTGGATCTGAACACGCTCAGACTTACCACATTTCCACAGAATAACCATTTAAAGTAGGGGGTTTTCCCTATAATTTTTGAAGATCCGAATATAAATAAATAAATTATTAGACTTCATCAGGCATATAACCATGTACTTTTGATTATTGACAGCTGGACCCTTACTGCTCACTGTACTGATTGTAAGAGATGAACCAAACTGCCTCCTTTCAGGCTGCATTTCCACCCTCAGCAGCGTTTCTAAGCCTCAGTGTCATTTCATGTATCTGTGCTGACATTAGATTTAAAATTGCCTTTTGACTATTCTGTTCTGCAGGGAACAAACTGTTAGCGAATCCCTTTCCTAGGAAAGCCTCTTCCAGGTAGTCAGGGAGTTTATTCTCCAATTTAAGAGTAGTCTCCTTGTCTTTCCCACCCTTTGTAAAGAGAACAGGAGGTGGATTAAAAAATTAACCCTTTCCATCTCTTTTTCCATCTCCCTTCCAAAGTAGGGGCTTACAGAAGCTGAGATTTAATTCCAAGCATACCTGTAAGGTTGCTTTTTTTTTCTTCAGTACTATTTCAGGAAGAGTTTCATGTTACATATAGAAATATTCTTGCAACAAGAATTATTCTTGAATAAGCAGTACTCTCCTCTGTGCTCCCTTTACTGTGGGAAGGATGGAATATCTTTGCTGCTTAACTTGGTTTAAGTAGGTTTCGTGCAGTTTCTGCTCCACGGTGATCACCCAGCCTGTTCAGCCATGGACCTCCTTTCCTTTCCCTCTATTCTCCCTCTGTTCTGATTTCCCTGTGTTAAGGAGCTTGCAGTGAAGAAACCTGCTTATCAAATAATCAATCAATAAGGGCAAAGTTTACAGGGCATCTTTTAATTAAAAATACTATTTTGAACTATTAATAGATTGTCATTATCTTAAAAGTAAACTCCATGCTGTTCTTCCCTTTATTCTTTTTCTCAATGTTCTTCTTCTGTGACATGTAGGTGATTCCTTCCCTGCCCATACTCAGGTAAACAGAAGAGACACCATCAGGGAGGTAAATTATGAAAAGTCAGCATGGGGTTCTTCCCACAGGGAGCTGTTTGCTGACTCCCCATATTGTACACATCCTCCTTTGCCGTCTCCTGCACCCCTGTTCTTTCCTGGGAATGGCACTGGCTTTTGGTGAGGGGCAGATCAGAAGGGCTGCCACATTTCCAAGGCTGAGTTTCAGTGCAGCCAGCCTGGGGAGCAGGGAAAACTGCCCTTTGCAAGTGGGGAATTCATGGCAGTCCTTTCCAACTGCTCCTGAAGGCCAGTCCTGCACATCTGATCAAGCTCATAAAAAAGCCACATTGCTAGGGAAGAAATTCTGAGTCTTCCTGCTGTGATGGGGCTTTTTGCGAGGCGTCAGAGCCACGTGTCAGAAGAGGTGGTGCCCACCTCAGAGGCCTTGCAGCTAATTAAAGATTGCACATAGCAACAGCTTCATTTTGGGTAGCACTGTGAAGAGCTCAATAAAATCAGAAATGCCACAGCTGAAGATGTCCACATCTGTGCTACTCTGCAAGGTGCAAGGAACTGCGACATGGAGAGAAGCTGAAGCAGACAAACATCTTGGGATGTGGGAGACTGAGCACTGCCAGAAGGAGAAAATCCCCTGCTTTGTGGTAATCTCTGTGTTCTTTAAATGCCTTCCCTCCACCCTCCCCCAGCAGCATTTCGGTGGCACTGAAAGAGGCTGCTTGCTTATCGCAAGAGGGTGAATGTAGCTCAGCTCTTTTGCTTGAGGAGAACATCATTAAGTACTGACAACTAGGAACTTAGGATGCAGTAAGGCTTGTATTTTCAGAGGAAAAATAGTCGTGTTTTTAGGGGCTCATTTTCACTCACCTTTGTTTACTGCAGTTCATGGCTGTAGCTCAGCAGTGTTCTGAACTTGTGGGCAGACAACATCACTGTGTTTTGTGAAGTTACGTGCAGAGCCCAACAGCCCTTTAAAAACTTGTGTGTACATACTCCTTTGTGGCTAATACAGCTTTTTGGACATATATTACCAGGAGCTTTTCTGTCCCTCCTCTAAAGCAGTGTGACTTACAGCCTGCTTCTGAGCCCTCAGCGAAGGGCTTGGCCCCCTGATCCAAGAGCAGCACTGCAATGCCAGGACCAGTGTAAGCATGTGTTCTCAGCCCTGAGCTCAGCTTCTGTTTTCTGTGTCTGCCTAACTTCTGTCTGCATGAAGGTTTGCTCTCTGATGATCAGTCTATGCTCCCTGGATGGCTGGCATGTTCCAGCTCAACATGGAGGTGTATCTTCCTCTTTTGAATTCCTGTTTTGTCTCTTGTTTTACCTATATGGATTCTAATTCTGGTGCTTTCCAAGGCATTTCTGAATATTCAAGGCTAGTGCTACCTAGAAGCATTATGTTATTGGCATGTATGATCCCTCCAGAAAGATTTCCTAATGTCTATAATGTGCATGTGTCCGTGGTAGGAACACTTAATGCCTCTCGAAAGACTGTCCCAGTAAGTGGTTAAGTGCAGATTTGGAGTCCTGCATTCAGGAGGTTCTGCCAAATCCCAGCTGATGCATCTAATTTGCTAAAGAATGTGGCTTCTGCTCTCTCAGCAAAGATTTCATTCCTCATGGGCAGTGGGAAACTTGCTCTCTTTGTATTAATGTTCACCAGATTAGTGTTGTCTGAGACAGCCAAGTTTGTTACTAAGGAGAGAAACCAGTCTGTTGGTCCCTGTCTTCCTTGTTCTCATGTAGTGCGTGTGTACACGTATTCTGGAGTCCTCCCACCCCCTATTTAGCCCCTTTTTCATGTGTGTGAGGGACATTTTGCATGCATTAGCCTGCAAGCATATCTTACACATTGGGACTGAAACACCCATTCTGTGTCAACACATCTTCCAAACAGGTGGCTTCCTCATTTACACCCAGTGGGAGCTTGTTATCAGCCCTTCCTCTATAGTAAAAGTGGCAGCTGCCTAGAGAGGGTCAAGTGTCTCATAAGAAAGCAAGCCCAAGGCCAGCAGCAGTGTCACAAAATCATGTTCTAGTGTTTTTTCCTTCTCCTTTTCACTTCTGTTTCACACTTGTGTGATAGTAAAGTCAATTCCTCGCTCCAGAAGCTCCGTCTTTGGCTGCTCATGCTAGCACCCTTCTGTAGAATCTGCTCTGCCAGGTCCCTCACTGCTAGCTAAAATCTCCTGTTTTGAAAAACAGATAAGCCTTTAAGATGTCTTCTGTTTCCTGATGGTATTTTAAAGACAATATCTTTAAAAAACAGAAAGAAAAATTATTTGAATGTGTCTACCTAGACAGTTTAAGGTCTGTCCCGAGAAGATGACTCCTCCTTTTCTGACATGATGTTCCTTGTAGGCTTGAGGCTTAATATTCTCAAAAGAATCTGCATTTTAAAATAATTTTTGTATTTTTTATTGTTTAGAGAAAGCAAGATTCCCAAGATTGCCCAATATGCACTTTCCAGGGAATTATTTTTCCATTGTGTACTTCTTTCCCTCTGAATCCAGCAGCTTAGAGTGGAGGGGATGTTTTTTGGTGTGTTTTGGTTGGTTGGTAGATTTGGGGGGTTTTTGTTGTTGTAATTTTTAATCTGTTCTATGTTATTTGTCTGTTCCTTTTCTCTCTCCCTCTATTCCAGGAGCCTTTTTAATTCCTCTCCCAGTGGGTTCTCTACTCAAGTTTACTCTGTTTCCCCTCCTTATTCATTTAATAGCACACCGCCTTTTTTTTTTTTGGTATTGTCGCAGTGCACAGGAAATCACTGTAGACACCACAGGTTTCTGTGGTTTTATACCTCTAGCAGATGGAAATAGTATGAGATATCTATCATCGTAATAAGTGGGTTTTTAACCAGTCATGGGACCAATGAAGGACTGGAGGATCTCAGCTATAATCTCACTAATGTGGTGGCACCACCCATGTGATAAATTTGGCCTCTCCACCTGCAAGTCTGCCCACTAATCCATCTCAACCAGGACTTGAACGTTCCAAACTGTGGAACAACATCACTGAATCAAGATTGTTTGTAGTGTGCCCTTACTGCAGATGGCTGAAACAAAACTAAAAACATAGGAATTTTCTATTGTTAAGTGGCCAGTGACATGTAGCTTCATATACCTTGAGGATTTGTCTCCGCCAGGAGAAGGCAGTAAATTAAGACTGCAAACCCTTGCAGTCTTACAGATGGAAAAGCAATTTTAAGCGATTTTTTGGGAGAGTGACTTTTAAGTTTCTGTTGCCCTTTGTGCCATGTGAAACTGGTCTCATCACTTGGAGACAGGTTCACTGTTCCCACAGAGACACTCATAGAACAGAAATATTTAAAGCCTTTTAAAATATTTTCTGGAATAGTTTCTGTGTACATCACAAACTACAAAATGCATATGGATTAATAGCAAAATTTAATGTATGTGATCACTCTGAGGCAGTGTTTCCCTCATTCATCTCACTACATGACGTGCTAGTCCATTATCAAGCTGAAACTTTTCTGTGGTTTTGAGTGGTACCAGTGGCTCATCACACACTTTCTCACACAACGCGCCCCTACCTCCCCACCCCACAACCTTACTCTACACAGTAAAGCAGAACATAGTGGGGAAACTGTATGGGGCAGTAACCAAAGAGCTTGTGTGTCTGAAGCAGGTGAAGCTCTGGGTGTCAGCTGCAGAAGTCCGACATTTCACACCACAACACAAGAGGAGTCACCTGCTGTGCTGCTGTAGAAATTTCCCCTTGCATTCGCCCGGTTCCTGCACCTGGTTTGCAAACAGTGCAGAGATTACATCCACAGTCCTTCTCAAAACATGGATAGGAGTGAAAACAGCCAGCAAAAAAAAAAAATAAAATCTTTGGTTACATAAAGAGTGGGCTGTTTTCCAAGGGCCCTGCTGAACAGGACGCAGGTGTCACCTGTAGGCTCACTTGCAGGGAGCCTACTTTGGCTGGGGAAGGCCAGCATGTCAGATGCACTGCATGCCTAGGATTGTTGTGCTAATGGAGCAGTGGAAAAGGCTCCAGTTTGGCAGCTTGGAGGGGGGAAAGCACGGGTACCAGTGTAGCCCTTCAGGAGAAAGCAGCTTGTAGAAGGAGCAGGGCCCCTAAACATTCCTGCCTTGGAGTAAAAGCTGCACTGCTCACACCATGTGTGCATCGCTGTCAGCAGGATGTTTCCCACTGGAGATGGGCAGGGAAAGCTGAATAAAGACCAGCAGAACTCAAAACTCTTATGGCTTATTATCCACTCACCTGTCTGGAGCATCCTGCTTGCCTACTCTGCTTCCCAGCCACTTCACGAGCTCTCAGAGAGGGTGTATGTGCTTTGGCTTCTGGGCAACGTAGGTCAGAGCAGAGTGGAAATGTCAGGGCTGTGAACTAAGCAGAATCCCCAGCATTGTGATTCCTGTAGCAACCAGCAGCTGTGGAGTTGCCAGCATAGACTGGGAGCTCCCCTGGGGGCACTCCAATATTTTTCACCAAAGACTTACGTGTCTGCTTTCCTCTGCTTCTGCTCAGGTTCTCTGTTCTAGATACAGTGCCCTGGGTCAAAAAACCCAAACCGCTAATGTCAGTAAATAAGTTGGTTTATTAAGGCTCACAAGAAGCACATTCCTCTGGAAAAAGGATGGATTTTTGAAAAATCCTTGTAGGTAAGTCTGAAATACACATAGTGCAGAGGACACTGAATGTTAAGGCACTGTTTTGTTTTTAAGGTGGTCTTTTTTCACCTCTTGGGTTTCTCAAAGAAAAGAATGTGGGTTATTGTGATTGATTTTCAATTAATTGAGAATTACGTGGTCTCTCTCTGTCCTCCATTTTTTCTTACCTATTCCACCACTTTTATTTTCCTATTAATAGGCTGTGCTTTGCCTTTTCAACTTAGTGAGAGCTTTCTCACCTACACAGCCCTAGTCAATGGGAGCACTTACGTAAGGACTGCACAGCCTGCCTCTGTGTCTTAATGAAATTGGAAAAATGGTGGGGGATTTTTCCCTAGTTCTTTGGGATTACATTCTTCTTTCTCAAAGACTTTTTTCTGGCCCCACAAAATTAGATCACCACTATGCAAAAAACAACCCACTGTGATCACAGCTTCATTGCACAATGCCTGTGCTTTCTTGAATGTTGTTCCCATCTCTTCAAGATTAAGTAAGATCCAGTGGGTTGGACCTTCGATCTGCATAATAAAGGGCAAGGAGGCAGTTTGTAAATCCTGCCTTTCCGTCTTTATTCTTTGCAGTTTGGGACCTGAAGGCTTGAAATAATTTTTGCTTGCTAAGAGGAAACTTTGTGTAATATATGTGGAGATACTATTATGCTAATTAGTGTTGTTAGGAAAAATCAATGTGTGTAAGTCATCCAACAGCAAGCAATGATCTTCTCACAATCAGCAATTTATCATGCATTGCCAATGCAGGAGGGCTAGGACTATTTTATTCAGATAAATTTCTCATTCATTTAGTCAGTAAATCATGGTGCACTTCATGATAGTAATTTTTAATGTGACTGCATTTTGTTAAGTTTTAATCATGCATAATGGATTTTATCTGACAATGAGGTCAACTTGTAGTCTCTTCCTCTGTCATTTGTATCTTACCATCCCATCATGGACAAGATCACAGTCATACCCAGATGACCCAGATGTGACGGGGAGGGGGGGGGCGGGGTAGGGAAATACAGGAGGCACATCAAGATGAGCTGTTAAGACTGATTTTAAGCAGTTGAGGCTTAGGTGAAGATTTACCCTGGGTGGAACAACAACAGATTACACTTGCTGTGTTTTTGCATCTGAGTGTAACTGAATTTGTTTGAAAACTGTGCGAGCTCTCCAATGACACTTTTGAGCTGACTGGTTTGAGTCAGGGCTATGGGAGCACCTTTAATCCACTGGATACCTGATAGGGATACTGCTGATGCTGTTTGTTTTTCTGCATTCCTTGGTGATCTTTTTCATTGGAAAAGCAGTGGAAGATGAGGCATGGAAGTGAGGCAGGGGACCTTTTTGGTTTTCCATGAGAGATAAGCTCATCTCTTCAGTGTCTTCATCTCGAGTTCAACTCTGCTGTGACTTGCTCATTCTTAAGCTAGTAGAAAAGGCCCTGTTGTCTTCATCTGCAACAGGAACGTGCCCTGGATCTGTCTTGTGGCTTCAGTACAGTCCTGCTGGTTTTGCTTATGTTTCTGAATGGCTGTGGAGTGTTTCCATTTGCTTCTTATATAAGCGGTTTGATTTGATGTTCTTCCCCTCTGAAGCAAGCTATAGCTGTCTTTCCTCTTTCCTTTTCTGGTGGCTTCCTTGTTTTGCTCATCTCCTTGCTCCCTACCTCCTCTTGCAATCTTTTTTCATTTTCCTTTTGCTGTTGCCTTCACTCTTTTATTCTTTTTTCCTTTTTATCAACCAAAAAGACTCTCACTCCTCATTCACCTCTATAAACACAGTAAGCTCTCGTCCAATGAAAGGGGAAGTGGGAATACAGGGAGGAGTGTAACAGAGTACCAGAGATGCTGTTCTGTTTCAGGTTCTAGTGCTGTGCCGTTGATGTGGGGGTTGAGCAGTCTATGATGAGCTGCTTGGGCTGGATTGCTTGTTCCAGGCATGGGGAGGAATGCTGTCAGTCCTCCCTGACTGCTACAGCAGTCCCACTGTGGCAGAGATGACACTGCATCTCTCTGGTCCTGAGATTCACAAGCCTGTTCTTACACAGTCTGGCCCAGGCTTATTAAGCCTCTGCCCCTGGGGCAGGGACCTGCATCTCCTGTAGGAGATGTAGTGCTCTTCTGGCACTGGGGCTACCTCTTGTCACACAGTCCCCTGCATGGGCATGGCTTTCTCTGCTTCCTTTCAATGGATGTAGCCTTCATGCGAGATCAGGAGATCATTTAGAGAGGTGCTTGAGTTCCTTTGGGATCAAAGGTACTATATGAGTATAAAATCCTCTTAATGTCCCAGAAGGCTGGCCATCGATCTTGGAAGAGCCATGTCAGTTCTCCCTCCAGATCCCCTGATTTCTTTCTTTTGTTGTTCCTCTGGGAGAGTGACAATCTGGAGACTGATCATTCTTTCTCTTACCACAGTACTGGAGAGAGGAGAGAGAGAATTAATTGTCCACGATTTTTGTGGGAGATTTTTTTTCTCCTGTATCAAATGATTAGGATACCTTGTGTGTTCTGATGCTGTGACTCACCACCCCGTGATGGCTTCCATGTGGAGTCTGACCTGCTCTTTCTGGGTTGGACTCTCTCTTGTTACACTGGTACAAGTCAGGAATATTCATTGAAGATAATTAATTTATGCAGAAACCATTTTAGGAAAAACTAGGTTGTTTGTTTGGTAAATGGAAATTGAGTAAACCTCCTCTGTTTTTGGGGGGATATTTTTATTGGTTAGTTAGTTTGTTTGTTTTAGCTTTTTTTTTTTAATTAATATTGAAGAGAAGAGCAACCTGAAAGTATTTAGTGTCTTAGCAGGTTTTTAGTATCTCTCTGTGTCTTTGTCTCTCTAATGCAACTTTGCCTACAGCCTCATGCATTAGCAATGCAAAGCAGATTTTGAAAGCCAAGGGAATCCAGGCTCTTCCAGATGAACACTGATTTTAAAAAAGATAAAAATCTAGAAAGAATAAAGGTTGCCCAAGTGGCATATGGTATGACAGTGACCCTACTGTAAGGACAGATGTACAGAGCTAATGGTAATCCTATACTGGAGCCAGATAACATTCTGAGGTTAGGAAATCAAAGCCCCATGCTTTGGCTTAGCAGAGAATTAGCATGTGGAGCCTGTGTTAGTTCTGGAAAAAGCGCAATTCAGTTCTTAGTCATGTTGCATTTGGGGCTTTCAGCTTTGGTAGCAGCAAGATCCTACCTCATCCTGTGTCGGAAAATCAGACCTGTGCAGTTTTACCAGGGAACAGAGTGTGTTTAGTAAAACTTCAGTGTTTGGATGGATTTGTGGTGAAGGTGTATACTGTTTCTGTTAATTAGTTTAAAGAAGTTCGTGTCTGTTACTGCAGAAACAGGTCATATGCAGCTTAGGAGCTGTGTGAAGTTGGGGAGCAAGTGCTGATATGCAGAGACTGCAGCAGTTGCTACTCAAGGAATGTTTTGGGGGCTTTTCCACATGGGGACCCCAGAAAGTGTCCTGTAGCAAACCAGTCCTCAGGCTTGTACAAGAGCCACCTCTGCACGTGGAAGTTTAATGTCCTTTAATGACACAACCGAGTCCTGAAGCTTGTTATTGCAGCCGTAGTTCCCTGGAGTACCAGCACAGGCAACCCTCTGGCCTGCAGATTTTTGGAGCAGCTTCAGGTGGTCAAGCACAGTGCAAAGACATGTTCTTCTTCCAGAGAAAGAGGTGATATCATTATTTCATTTCCTGGTGGTACCTGGCTTGGCGTTGAGTCAGTGAATTACACAAATTCTGCGTCCTTGTGAAAAAAAAGTCATAGTAATGAAAACCAAGAATATTTTACATTCTCTAGCAAACTACCTCTGTCTCACCCAAGCCCACCTCTCTCTGCCCTACTGCTTGTGATGTCCCCTTCTTTCTTCTTGTTTTCAAATATATTTGGCAATGGGAGCTTCCTTATATATATTTTCTGAGAGAAAGTAGATCATGTCTTCCAATGCATGATATCAGTAGCAATCCTTGGAAAACAGAAATTAATAGGCATAGGACCATCATTTTTGGTGTGGTTTTGGATGCCTTAGCAACATTCATTTAGGCTGAATTTTTAAAATAGCAAAATGATCCCAGTGTCAGCTAAGAAGGTGATCATCACTGAGACGTTTTGACCATACTCATTACCTTTCCTTTTATATTCACTTTTATTTTCCCACAAAGGGAGAATTTAGGTAGAGGAGAAAAACACAAATCTAAAATGTCTAAAGGCAACATATGATAAAAAGAAAAAATAGTGTTTTCAGGCTTATTTTGGAAGGAAATCTCCTGACTCAGTTGCAGAAGATAGAAAAGGATTTAAAGATTTTGTTGTTGTTGTTCTTAAAAGC
The DNA here is from genome assembly GCA_035583155.1 of Acropternis orthonyx. NCBI lineage: Eukaryota > Metazoa > Chordata > Aves > Passeriformes > Rhinocryptidae > Acropternis > Acropternis orthonyx. Next base: position 10,778,022 of record JAWWEU010000125.1, on the reverse strand, counting down.
TTATGTACATGCTTTGTATTGGATCATTACTGGTCAGGAACTGGGACGTCTTGCATTTTTTTCCTATTTCCTGTCAAATGTTTTCTGCTGAGCTTGTCACAGGATCTGGATCTAAGTGCAAAAAGAATGTTATGACGAAGTTGTTGTATCTCAGTCACTCCAAAGTTGAACTGTTTTATCTCTTTAAAAGACACACATCAGATTTTTTTAATACAGTCTTTTTGATGGATTTTTGGGCTTATTCATTCCTTCAGAAGCGAGCTTGGGTGTTTATTGTCATTTCTGTTTGCATTTTGCATTCAAACGGTGGTGTTATTAAAAAAATATATTTTTTTAATTGGCCTCTGTGCGTATCTGTCTCTGCTTTCCTGTCACATCATCTGCTGCTTGTTTCCCCCCTGCAAGCAGAGTTACATTCTCTTGCTTCAAATAATGCATGATGGGGGAAAAGAGGAAACTCATTAAAATACTTAAACCAGGAAATAGTCCACTTACACAATCCCCTCTTGTTTTTGATGGTGTCCCTGGAAGCCTGAGCTCAGTTAGTCATTTCTGCACACACAGGCAAACAGCCACAGTGAACATTTAAAATGCAGTCTCTTAACAGAGTATCTATATTGGGTTTAGTTGCAAGTGATGGATCACTAGTAGTTTAAAACTCAGAGGCTGGGAACTTCTTTTGTAAATTGAAGAGGATTATTTCATGCTGTTGGGCGTCCCTGTCAGAATTTAAAAGTCTATTAGCAGAGATGGGATTGTGCACCCAGGAGTTGCTTGCAATATGTAATTTACTAAAAACATACATGTGAAGCAAAAATTATACCCAACAGCCAAGATTTCAGCTCTGTGCTGCTGCTCTCAGATCAAGCATGTGTACAGAAAACACCACAAAATATTCACCTTGCAACTGTGGTCTGATCAGGTTCTTGCCTTGTGAAATATTGTTTGGCTTGCTCAGCACTGGCGCTGTGAAAATTCTTTTAATTATTATACATAGTCATTATTGAACTTCATGGCAATTCTGTTTGGAGTGCTAAAAATTTATAGAATTTTAAGAATTGAGCCAGTCCATCTGTTCTTGTTCCATCCTCTTGACAGCAAGTGCAGTATTTCATTTCACATGACTGTGTTCTTCGCATTGAAAGGCAAGTTTTCAAAATGGCAGTGATTCCCCCATCCCACAGAAAGTGAGTGCAGGTTGGTTCTCTAATCCTCATTTCTTCTTTAAAAATTTCTTTCTGCATCTTTATTATTTTGATCTGACTAGACAAGAATGCCCAAACATCTTCCAGAGTCGGTAAATTTCATCAGAAACACCGACAGATAAATATAATCCCTGTTACCATTCCTATATTCCTGGTTTCACAGGCATTGGCTGTTAGCCTTTAAGATTATTGGACCCAAATTCAGAATATGAAAAGAAAATGTAATAAATATTTAATTTTACCTGTTTATCACTCTGTTTCTATCAGAGTTGTGCTAAACAGGCTTTTGCTCCCTGTGCCACCACTCCATAGCTGAGTCAGGGCATTTTGGGAAATCCCTGTAGTTCTGGGGACTTAAAGGCTGTGTTTAGCCCCTTTACTTAAGTCAGCAATCTTACTAGAGAAACATAGATACTCTTGGAAACAAGGTTGTAAATTTTTAGAGAAAGATGGGCAGCCAGCTGCAGGACCTGTCTTTCCCTAGAACAGATGGGCATTTGTTGGTCAATAAGTGTAAAGCAAGAAGGCTCCAGAGTGGCAGAGCTGTCTTGGCAAGAGCTGAACTGCTCAGGGTGTCTCCAAAACAGATCAAGTGCTTGTCAACAACTCAGTCTTTGACATACTCAAATCTTATCCTACTTCTGTGCATATAGGCTCCTCTTCCTTTAAACATCCCACTGTTTCTTTGGAACCTTGAAAGGGCGAAGGAATCTAGAGATAATTGTTTCTTTCTGCTGAATGATGCCCTTTAGTGTCTTGTGAGAGAGAGAGGGAAACAACATTTCTCAGGCTTATCACCTTTTTGGTTTGGAAGAGCCTTTTGTTCCACACTAAGTTAGTCAGGGAGGTATAAATGTCCTTGTTTGTCTTGTGTGGCAGCCCGGGATAAGCCTTTGCTCTCTTGCCCTGACTAAAGCATGGTGAATGGAGGGAGACTGGGGCATTCACAGCTGGCATAGAAACCTTATGAAATATTAAAGGTTCCTTGAATATGGAGTAACTCCAGAGTTCTCAAATGGATGTAGAGTGGAGGTCAGTTCCGCTCTTATCAAGCAGATAGATTATTACTGGGAAGTGTGCTTTGCTGCAGTTCTCCTTGGGTTTCTCAGCCCTCACTCCCAACACGGCTGCTGAGGACCATTCTTAAACCAAAGAGAGATTTCTTCCCTTCCATACACTAAGGTCGGGTTTGCAAAGAATTAAACAAAGGTGAGATAGATAAAGGAGCTGAGGACCAGACATCATCTTCTTCCCAGGTGGAAAATATTGGAGTACTCATCAAAGCCCAGGAGAGAAAGAAGGTCCCTTTTCCTGCCTCATCTCTGAATGTACAAGTCCTGATACCTTCAATCTCCTTGACCTTACCTATGATGAGTGTACATCTTTCTAATTTCCGGAATTGTCTCACTTTAGGAACCAGAGATTTGATCCTGACTAGCTGAGGGGCTGGGAAACAGCAGAGAGCTGTACAGACACAGGCAATTATTAGTTTTCTTATTTGTGAGCTAGGACAATGTGTAGCAATACTGACAACTTCATATCAAAATGTATTAAAATATAGAGCTTCCTGTAGGCTTGCTTTGAGCCACATCTCCCCAAAATTCAGCCCCGACAAATGAGGCCTTGACAGCTTCAGCTGGACACTTTCAAATTTAGTGAGAAGATTTGAGGAAACTTCCAGGAGAGTGTATATTTTTCAGGGCATGTGGATCCCTTTTCTCTGTAAGGAGGAGAGGCTGCTCTGTGCAGCATGAGCAGGAGAGTGAAGCAGCAACTGAATTTTCCCCCATCAGCGGAAAGATCACTTTAGAGTTCCACCTTGTTAAATGGCTGGCTGAAATCGTGCATGATTAATGGACAAAATGAAAATTAGATTATGTGTCTTTACTCTTCCTGTGACCTCTATTTTCTCCTATATCAATTGAAAGCAGACTGTAGGGGCAAAAAAAAAAAAAAAAAAAAAAATTTAAAATCCTGCATAAATATCCAGAAGAGAAGGGGAAGAGGAGAGGAAAGGTGCAGAGCCCCTCTGTAAATTGTATGCTGTCCCCAGAAGTCATGGCTTCCGAGGTATGAATCCTACAGCACAGAAGACTGGGGAATTAAAATGTGGAACAAATGCCAAAGTTTCAGGCTGCCTGTCAGTAAATCACCACGTATGTCAATCACCCATGTGGAACTGCATCTTATGGGGAATTTGGTTTCCCTGCTGCAGCTGCACACAGGGGGTGACCTGTGGTTCAGACACAGTCAAGCTATTGGAACAAATGCTTTCCCCCTCCCAGAAGGAAGTTTTAGTGTGTTGCCCATTTTTGGACTCCTGTTTGGGCTATAAATTTGAAACTATGAGTCTTAAAGGCAGAGGGAAATCACTTCTTACCTGCAGGCATGGGGTTCCTTGGCAGTTTTGACATCCTTCAGTGCTGCCTTGTGATCAGAGCATGGATTTCTGCACCCACTCAGGGACACCTGCATGTGTGGAGGCACCAGGAGCCTGTTCTCCTTTCATGCCTCAGCCTGTAATATCAGGAAGCAAAGGTTTTCCGTTCCAGTTACAGACTGCTTTGACAGAACAAAATGTGTCTTGCTGTGCCCTCTACAACTTCATTCTTAGAGGGAAAAATGCACATATAAATCCTGTGTTCACTTAAAATAACTAAAAATCAATGTGTTACCTGCTACCCCAGTAACCTCAACAGGAAATGTTAATACAGTGAAATTAAGAGCAGGAGCATAATACTAGACTGCATGAAATTATTAGTTCCCCCATTTTTTTTTCCCATGTGTGGCCACTGGTCTTGGGAATTCAGGGAATGTGGTTTCATTCGAAGAGACCAAAACCCACGTGTGACTTTGGCCTATTCCTTACTCTCAGAAGGGTTGATGAGTGAGAAATGTGCTTTCAGCTGCAGGGGACCATCCATGGTTTCCAGCTTACACTTTAGCATGCAGTTGCTACCCGGTATCTTCTTTGGAAGGCCTCAGATCCTGCAAGAGTCTTAGTTTTTGTGTTTTGAAAAAAGCATCATATAGGAAAGGAAGGCTTGAACATGGTACCTGCAAAAACACAAAGCTTGATGAACCAAGAAGAAATATTAAGGCCTGATCTCTCTAGTGACCAGTGGCAGGACCCAAGAGAATGGCATGAAGTTGTGTCAGGGGAGGTTTAGGCTGGATATCAGGAAAAGGTTGTTCACCCAGAGAGTGGCTGGGCACTGGGACGGGCTCCCCAGGGAAGTGGTCACAGCACCAAATTTGTCTGATTTCAAGTGTTTGGACAATGTTCTCAGGCATGTGATGTGATTCTTGGGGCTGTCCTCTGCAGAGCCAGGAGCTGGACTTTGATAACTCTTGCAGAGATGACTCATTCCACCTCAGGATATCCTATGATTCTGTGATTTTAAGGATTTTCTTCCCGATTTTTAAAAATTCAGGGTCTGCTGTTCTGCAATGGTTTTTTAGTCTCCGCAGCATACAAGCAACAAAAATGCTATAAGAGACCTGAGGATTTCCCTTGGGAATCGGTAACTAGGTCATGGGTATTTTTGCTGTGAAGGTACATGTAGTTTCCTTTAAATTGATCTGAAAATCAGAGGCTTAAAGGAAGAGGAGATGGTTCTGAGCAGAAACTCTTTTTCAGGATCGGTGTGTTTTTCCATCCTTGAGTTAACTTGTCCAGATTCCATTTTGTTGTTGCTTGAGTTATCAAAGTTGGGCAGTACAAAATCGAGGTGGGTAATGACACCTGTAATGAGGGCTTCACATGACTTCCTTGTGCCTACTACTACATGATTCTCAACAGGTTGGTTTGGCCACTTTCTGCCTAAAGGCTTCTGCTGCTCCGCTGTGCTACAGCAGGAGATCCCATCTCCATGGCATCATGCTGCAGGGGCATGCTGAGGAACCCAGGACATGATGCACCCTTGTTCTTTGTCTCATTCATGCCATTTTTTCTTTTGACTTTTGTGTCAGTTTTCTGAGCATATCTTATCATCTTCTAATGGTTCCTTTTGTAAAGAGGGAGCCCTCTGAGAGGATGTCTCTGCTAGGGCTGTCTGTTGCTACAGAGAGAGACATAACTGAAGTGACCCACCTCTGAAAATCATAGTGGGAGACCAAGCACTGTTAAGTCCAAGCAATTTTATTTTGAAGTTACTCCTCAGGGTCAGTCTGGTCCCTGAGAAATCTGCCTCCATTTCTGAGACAGTTCTACAGTGAGCTTGCTCCCTGTAAAAATCATCCTCTTGTTTGAGGGGGTAGTTAGAGCTGCAGAGAACTGCAGAAAACAGTGGCCCATCTCTTAAGTGAGACTTGTAAAGGTTATCACTTTCTTTAGAAGCCCATTAACTCGAATGCCTTAAACAGCAAGCTAAGGACCATGTTCTTTGCAGAGGTGTAAGGTAGTCCTGATATGTGGCTGAGAGCTGAATATAACTGAACATACATTTCCACACAGGTATTTTGACCAGACAGTCAGCTAATAGTTCTGAATAAGATACTCTGCCCTCTTACATGAGTTCGTCTGCCACTCAAGACTTGCTTAGTAAGATGTATGTTGCTTTTTTATGCATAAAATTCTTGTTAATGCTAAGGATCATTATGAGCATGGTTTGAGAGGTGTCCTTGCTTCATCCTTTCAGGATATAGTCCCCGAGGAGAAGGAGTTAATGTTTGTACAACATGGCTGTTCAAAAATATTTGCAAACTAAATGCTTTCATTTGCTGTTTGTGCAAGGAGAGGGGAAGACGGGGGCTGCACACCTTAAAAAATTCTCTCACCCAGCAACTCACTTTAAAGAACAAAGACTTTTGAGGTTTGCAGAAGCTCAGAAAGGCACTCAGTCACATCCACTTTGAATAATTTGATATGAACCTGTCTTGTCAGTTAGATATCTGTCTGCAAAGTCTATTTTTAAAAAGTTAGTTTTGGTTTGGTGCTATCTCCTGTCTAAACAGAGAGGGGCTGTCAGGAAACCCTAAGTTTGTTTTCAGCATCTAACACAGCTGGCCACATGACATACAGTGAGTCACTTAACTTCTCTTTTTCTTCTTATCTTACTGGTAGAACAGTTTCCCAATGTATCTTTTCTTTCATGTTGCCCATCTGTTCAGTTCTGTGCCTTTTTTTTGGACCGGGATTTGCATTATTCCTCCAGCAAGGCATGTAGTTGGGGCATAAGGCATAGCAAGTGGTGTTGCCTGTTCAACATATAGCAAATGGGAGTGAAGAAAAGCAGAGCTTTATTTACACAACAGTTCCAGGCTGTGCCATGGCACTACAGTGAGTGTGCAGGAGGCTCGCAGCGACGTGGCTACACATGTTCTGGAATATGGGGACTCCATGTGTTGTTTTTCAGCCTCCTGGGAGAGTTTGCCTGCTAAAGTTCTGCAATCTGGATCTGTTGTGTATTCAGTGTTGTTTTTGTACCAGCTGATAGAATAAAGGCTGAATAAATTCGCTTCATGTTAGACGTGGCCCTCTGAAAATAAACGTACATGTTAAGAAACCCCTCCATGACATAATTAGTTGTCTGTAAGGCACAGTATCATAGTGTGGAGTAATTAGTTCTGTTTATTTAAAGAAGCCCTGGAAAGCTATTAGCAGTTGCCATTGGACCAAAAAGGAGAAAAAGAAAAGATAAAAACCCATGTGTGGTGGTTATTAGTCTCTTCATCATACTAATGGACAGCTTGTAAGAAATTGGACTGGCTATCGGTGGCCCTGAGTACCAGCAATCATGCAGGGACATTGTTGCTCCTCACTGGTGATAAGGGCGACTTGTGGCAGCTTTGATAGGATGCTCATTTTTATCTGCTAAGTGCATGATGCTTGTAAAAACACCAGTGGCCTTGTTACCACTTGACATGACACTAGTTTTAGCTGTTTACACTGACACGCCACTATACTCTTATAGAGCTTCAGCCTGGGGTCTGATTCATTAGAGAACTTCAGAAATTATACTAACAGCATCTGGGCTGATTTCTTTATGCTCCCCACTCCAAGCCACAGGGAGAGAGTCAGTGTAGCCCAGTGGATGGTCTCTTGCTTGTCAGATTTACTTTCTGTGGTGAAGTAGTAGCGTTTGGAAAAGCAAATGAAGTACTTCATTTATCTGTAGGTTAACTTACACAAGGGAGAGGGAAGGGAACTCTGTAACCCCTGAGGGATGGAAAGGAAACAGGCTCCAGCACGGATTGTGTGCAGCTGGCTGGTGGCCCCAGCTCCCAGCATGGATGTTTCTGAGAGGTGCTGTTGTGGCTAGGCTCAAATAGATCTTGTGTAGATCTAGACTTTCTGAACTCAGTAGGCCTGAAAAGAGCGGCTACGACAGCATTTACTTCTGAAACCTGTGGCATTTAATATATTGGAGTTTTTTCCTACAAGATTTCTAAACGGTCTTCTATGGGCTATTAGTGAATTATTTCCCTGTTCTGTAATTGGCTTATAAATTTTACAGAGGGGTTATTAGCTCTAAAGGGTTGTGACAAATGACCTGGGAGAAGGAGGAAAACTTAAACTTTTCTTCCCTGCCTCCACTTCTAGATTTAGCAGCCTGTGCTAAGTCTAGGCATTCTCTGGGTCTTTGTAAAAAAGGGTACCTGTGAGGACATCAGTCAGTGATCCCAGGTTCCAAGGAAAGGGCATTTCCTGTGAAGGGGAGAAAACCTTCTGGAGTTGCCCACTGTGACTGCAGTAATCACTATTAGTGATGAGCTGCCCCAGTCAGCTGAAACAGATACTGTAAGTGATGGTAGGAGCCCTGATCTGAGCCTCTGTGCGGAGAATCGGGCCCATTTGCTACCCTAAGTCCACATGCAAGTTGGAAAGGTTCTGGTGGAAGCACAGCTTCATCTCCCGGCTTATGTCATCTCAGGAAAGAGGATGCTGCTGCCTCCAAAAAGAAATAGTCTTTAGAAAGTGCTAGGAAACCTCTGGCAGTGGTGTGTGACTATAATCCATCTAATATCTGTCAGGGCTCCTTTGTCTGAGCTTCTGCAGAAGCTCATTTTCAGATCTCTGCTTTTCAAGGTGTCCTGGGTAATTTCTGTGTATAAACCAAACCATTAAATAAATAAGTAAATCCTATCTTCTCAGTACCCTCAGGTCACATTTTGCATTAGGAGCCATTCCTTAGATTTCTTTTACTTCTGAATGCTCTCACTTCTACATACCATGTGATATAAATAATACTGCTGGAAATCCGAAAGCTGCAGCTTTTTATGGTCACATTGCGATATTATGCTCTGAATTCACATTGCCAATTTTGCTGCTTGTGGCTCACATCCTGCCCACCTTTACATGTGGCCATCCTGTCCTGTTCCACCATCAGCTGCTCTGGGATTGCTGCATGTGCAGTGCACCTGTAATCACTCAACCTGAAAGTGTGGGGGAAGGCAGCCAGCAAAACATATGAGTAAGATTTTTGCAAGCATATTTGAGTCATTTGTCAGGAGTTGCTTGTTTCCATGGGAATTAGTGAGTGAGAGAAGACATAGGTGAATCTTATTCCTTGCTTTACCCTCGAGTCTGGCTGCATCAACCTGCAGGACCTATAATTTAGACCCAGGGGTGGCTGAGAGAGCTCATTTTCCTTTTTAATTATTATTGCAGTGAGTAGATGGTGACCTATCATGGGAGGAGAGGAATTGCGTGCCTACTTGTTAGAACAGCCTGACACTGCAGCCCAAACTTCCTTGCGTGGCTGTAAATATGCCAGACCTGCCTTTGTGGCAAACTACAAATGCTCTCAGACTTTTGAGAAGCCTGGGGAGAAGATTCCAGATCCTAAGGAAGAACAATTCATCTCTTTTCCCATCCCCCTGTACACACATACACCATCCCCTTGTCTCTTTTTTAGGTCATTTATAATCAGCAGTCATGGAGCACTGGCCTCATTAGTGATATAGCCATTCCTTCAGTGCTTCAGAAATAATCATTTAGAAAAAATGCACGGTTTTCTTCCCTTGAGAGCCTGTGAGTGATGAATTTATTTCAGTCTGGCTGTCTTGGCTGTCTTGCTCAGCCTTATCTCCATATTTATTTCAACAAATAATGTACTATGGGAACAACAAAACAGAGTCTGTGACATAGACAGGATAGCCTGGGCAGGGAGGGGTTAACCAGGGAGATGGCATTAGAAAGCTGGGGCTCAGGGGGAGAGGATTTTATTCAGAGCCATATTTTAATGTATATACTTTCTGAGTGTCTGTGTTTGTAAAGGTTTAGAAGCCCTGGGATCTGGACATTGATTTATTCATAGGACACCGTTTAGAGAACAGACATTGTCCTCTGAGTGGTCCCAGCCACCGACCTTACCTTTCTCCTGAAGGGACCATCCCTTTTGTAACTGCGGAGGGGTGATTAACTTTCCATGCCAACTAATGACTTGGGTTTCTCACTGCCAAGCACCAGTGATTGTGACTGGCCTGGAGGGCTGGTGTACTGGGACCCATGTCCTCACCCAACAGGCAGACAGCAGCCCCGTGGCACTGAGGGTCTGGCTGCATGTTCCTCCATCTCCAGAAATCAGCACTTGAAGCTACTGTAAACTAGAGTTACAAAGGACTTAAACTTGTGATTTTTATCCTGCCAGTGACCATTTCAGTGACTGAGTGTTCCTCTCTGGAAAGCCGAAGCTCCAAGGTCAATGGTGAAGGACTGGAAGGCAGAACTCCTGTCTCTTCCTCCCAGTGCTTCTTCAGACATCCTGGGCAACCCAGCTGTGCTGCCACTTCCCAGCATTCACATCACAATTACACACAGCCCTTTCCTCCAAGCTATCACAGTGGGTTTATTTGGATAACATTGAACACACTGAATTCCTTGAAATCATGCTTTCTAAGGACTGACTTTCCCAATGGGTAAGCTCTTCTCATTGGACCACTTAGCACCCCTGCTCTGTCCTGCTGCTGGGCAAATCAGTCTAAGTACATGGCTTTGCTTCCTGCCATGTGATTGCAAGTGCAAGTCAGCTCTGTGTGCCACATGGTATATTTGAAGTTTGGCTTTATGGGTGCTTATGAAAAGGAATGTTGAGCCTGTCCTCTGCAAAAATATAGCCCCTCTCCTTCCCTCTGACCTTCTCCCTTGGTCTGGGACATGCAAGCTCACATGGGAAGTGTTTTTTCTGCTCGGTCTTGTGTCTGCATTTCATTTGTTCCCTGGGATGGCTTTTCTGAAGCACCTGGAACTTGTCACTTTTGTGTGCAGCTGTAAGGTACTTGTAATTTGCTTTGCTTTGTTTTCAAAAGCTGTTTCTATTCAGATGTACTTACAGGTAGCATTTGTGCACACAAGACCCAGCATTTGATTGCAGAGATCCAAGCAGTTGTGCACGTAGCAGCCCTGTTGTATAGTTTGTCTACGTGCACACATATTCTTAGTGCCTTTTCCAGGCCTTTTTTTCCTTAGTGAGCATGGCATTCGTTTGCCTAAAACTCACTCCCTGTTGGCTTGTTAATTAATAGATATTCCCAAAGTTTTCTTTTCTCCTCTGTCCTTTTTCTACTGAACTTTCAAATACCCGAGCTAACCAGTTCTCTACCAGCGAAAGGATGAGAGGTGAGGGACTAATATTTTACAGCCAGTTGAAATGCTGCTTGTGTCAACCTTTAAAATTTAGAGACAAATATTCCCCCCCAGCCTTTTTCATTAAGGCAAAATGATTGTTTAGTTCTTTTCAGCTGGTTTCTCTATGCATTGCTGTCTAATCACCTTGGTAGCAGGACCGTAACCAGGTAATGGAATAAGTAGCAGTTGGCTTGCTGTCTTCTTCCCTAAGAAAAATCAGTGCATATGTCTGCCCTACTTTAGGGATAAGCATCAACAGCTCGGGAAACCTAAGGGGGGTGGTGGTATAACCAGGAAGGCTCGTAACAGTGCCATCTCTCTGTGAACAGGGAGAATTCTCAGGGGAGGAATTTAGCACTTTGTTCTTTCCAGCTGCTGGTTGGGAATGCTTTCAGCTTTTGCAAAGTCATACCTCCCTTGCCTTAGAAGAATTTACCTAAAAGGAAGCATAGAGCCATATCTTTGAAATGCTGTGCTGGTCACCTTCATTTTACAGGCGGGGAAAATGTCTATAAAAGCCTGTCACATCAGGCAGCAGTTGAGGGAGAAGAGACAGATTCTGAAACAGAGCAGGTAGCTTTCACTTTGCTGTATAGGCCTCAAGGATATCTCTGCTTTCTGAGAGAGAAACTCCTGAAAGTCTCAAAGATTTTTTTTTTTTCATCTTTATTGAAGAGCTGGAGGCTTTGCATTTACAGAACAGATGTCCTTTGTTACAAATTTTTCATTCTTTATTGAAATAGATATGAGGAAGAATTCGTACCACACAAACTCAGGAGGAAGCAGTATTTTAAATGGAATGATTAAAAAAACTTGCCTTATCCCATTGCTTCATTTTCCACTTGTGACTCTTGTAATGTCACCCATTTGCTCTACTCCAGTTGCCATAGCTTTTGCTGGAGAAGAGAAACTCACCTTGGGTGTCCATATTCAGTGTGAAAGGTAAGTGAAAAAGAAAATAGAGGGGGAATATCTCTTTTAATCTTTTCAGATCAGAGTGAACTCGGGATCAATCCTGGGCCTGCACCTGATATGCTTTCTTGATGCTCATTAAGTTGAACTTGTGGTAACCTACTGTAAAAGATTTAGGCTTCAGACACAAGAGCAGAAGAAGACTGTGTGCAGACCATCACTCCTAGACGAATAATCAGAAGTGATGGGTCAATACATACAACAAAGCCATGGCTGAAACCAAGTTCATCATTAAGGAAGTGTGGGGAGGAAGTCCCTCTGTGCAGGCAGGGAATGAAGAGCATAATTGAGGTTGCTGGATCTTACACCTAACATGTTAGGCAACTAAAGCACAGTTTACACCAAAAGGTTGTAAGCATGAGTGAACTATGTGGTTGCTCGTGATATTAATTTACTTCAAATCCTTCCTGTAAGCTCTTTGTAGAGTTACACACTGTGAGCTTCTTTTCTGTTAATCTTTTCTTTTGTGAGGATGAGTTTAGTGCTGGTGAGGAAAGGCAGCCTGATGTCCACGGAAAATGAAATCCTGTATTTATCCATAGACTAAGAGCCAGCTGTTCCAGCAGTGGAACCCACTGCAAGATTGAATTCAGCTCACTCAGCCCTCTCCTTCCCCTTGGTTTGCCTTCTCTGATTGCCTGTTGTGCAGTGAAATTGGTAAAATGGATGTATCATCCATTCTAAAGTAGACTGACACCACTCAGTTGGCCAGATACCTTTCAATAGCTTTTCAGGTTTTGTCAAATACAGTGAGACTGAACTGCTTGCTTCAAACCTGTCAGTCGAAGCAGGTGTTTCGAAAGAGCTGTGCTTTACCTCTGAGATTCACCAACCATGGTTTATGCCAACCACTAGCAGACCTCAAAGAGGTAGGGCTTTCTGCACCTACCCGTAGAGAAACCCCTCAAAACCCTGACCAGTCACCCTGTCCATTATGAAAACACCCTGCACAGATCTCAGGTGCTGCTGCTGCCTTCACGCAGGAGAGGTATGTTGTCCTGGAGGCACCACCCTTCATGTCCCAGGAGAAGGCCCCCAGCTGGAGCTGCCCACACAGAGTACAGGGCTCTCTACAAGGCTGAGTGGTAGGATCCCTGCTTGACCCCAACCAGATGTTACAAGCATCAAGCATAGGTTGCTGCCAGAGTCTGTGACCTGTGTGTCACAAACAAGGTGACTGTAAATGTGCATTCTGGCCTTAAGAAGTGTTAAAACCTTTGTCTGAAAAGGGAGGATTAAAGCAGAATCAACAGAATGCAGACCAAAAGTTGAAGGAAGTGGTGAATGTTTTAATGAAAAATCCATTAAATTTTCCAATTACTTTTCCTTCCAGCACTAGGTCACGTTCCTTTTTTATCCTGGTTACATTGGTTTGTCAACAGCTACTAAGGCAAATTTTAAAGCTGGGGCAAAAACATCAAGCTATCACTACTTTTCCTGGTGCTTCAGCCTCAGGTGGTTTTGCTTTAGGCTGTGAACACAAACCAGCCTCCTACAGTGCTTCCCCTTTTGTTTTACATCTGTTCATGCATCATGTAAGTGAACCTAGATTAACCGTATTTTTCTTCCCCTTTAGATGTGACCATCTTGAATGGTCATAACACCTGCAGGATATGGTTCAGTCAGAGATTCAGCCCACAGCCAAATGCAAGAAGAAATCCCATCCTGAAGCATCCTAGCTTTCTTTAGTTTGGCTGTTGCAATCCTGGTTTTAGACATCATCAGATTTCCACAGCTTTGGCTTGTGGATAAAACGAGCAATCCTCCTTCCTTGTACACTTAGTTTTGCTGATGTTTTAGGAGTGAGCAGTTCATCACACTGAGCAAATTGTGCCCAAATCCACAAGGTGTGATTGCATTAATGGGAAAATGATTTCCACCAGAAATCATGGAAGAAAACCATCGTTCCCCAGTTACCAAGCTGCTCAGTTGGCATTGAGCAACCAGGTTCTGTTTTCAGTCTGCATCCCATTCTTAATCCCACAGCCATTTTTAACTGCATCTTTAACACTTTCATCCCCCCAGCGCCCTGTTTATGGGAGCCACCACAACGTGGAATTTTGCAGAAGTCTGTGCAGCGGGACTGCGGCTGGACATGGGATCAAAAGTCACCAACTGATAGCTGCTGGGGGGGTTGCTGCCATGAGAGCTCTGCAAAGCCACTATTTCCCTAACAAAAGTTACTGTCAAGTCTTTGCAGCCTTTGGCTCATCTGATGTTTAAGCCAGATTTACTGAAAAGTTTGCAGGTTTCCTGACAGACTTACTAGTATCAGGATTTAACCCTTGTTAGCTGGTATGGTGCAGAATGCCATACCTTGGCTTATATACTCTAGGTATGGGAATAAGATTCACCTTGTGTTACGTGACTCAGGGGCTGTCAGTCATGCTTGAATGCAAGGTGCATTTTGTTACACATAGAAAAATTGAGGTGAGATTCATTATCTTGCAGTGTCTTTTAGTTTTCTAAAAATCTATGGGAGGTGATGGCAGATAAGTCCTTGTTTTTAGGTCCTCTAAGTCTAAAATTAAATTTATATATGGGAGAATAGCCTCTAACAAAGCTGTGGGACCAGCAGGTAGGGATGATGTGAACAACAATGTCTGAAATGCTGTAGAAATCCACACAGGGATGCAAGTCCGGTGTAATTCCGGCTGCTGGCACCATCTCCCTCAGCACATGCAAAGATGGGGAGTGAGGAGCTTCGGGTTAGAGCAGGGACTGCAGCCCTGCATCAAAATGGCAGTGCTTTGTTAGGGCCTTTCTTCCACAGTGCCCTTTCCCCGCTGACACCAAACGGGCAGGAGAGACGCAGTCCCTTTTCTCGGTGCTTCGCCTGTGCCGCTCTCCCTTTCTCCCCACTCCATCCTCCCCCCTCCCCTACTCCCCTGCACTCCTCTTACTCCCCACTGCCCACATCGAACATGTACAGATTTTACGGTTCACTGGAGAATAAGTGGCTGTCATTTCACAGATGGGCCAGGATGTAATTAGCCACAATGCATCGAAGTAATGGAACAGATGTCTCTTTGTAAACTGAGTTTGCTGTTGCACACTCTGTGTGTGTGACCTGCCGACTGCTCCGGGCGATTCCTCCTGGCCCCCTACCCCCCTCCCCTCTCTCTGTTGCCGAGCCAAGGGCTTAGCTCACATCAAGTGTTTGTGTGTTTGCCGGTTTGTTTTTCTCTCTTTCTCATGCACTTGTCTCTCCTGCTGTAAGGCCACTGATTATGTGACGGATTGTTAGCAAGCAGAACCTGCATTTATCGATGGAGTCATTCAAAATAGAAAAGGTGATACCCCTCTTATGAGATAATTGTCAGTTTCAAGTTGCTCTTATTACCAGATGATAATACACCAGTAAAATCATAAATTACTGTTATGATGCCCAGCCTTCCCTTTTCTTTTTTTTCTTCTTTCTTTAACTGAAAATAAAATAGCTGTTCTCCCTGAGCCCTCAAATTAGTATTTATATTTTAGATAAGAGAGGGGCTGTTGGACTGATTACAATGTGATAATGCTCACAAGCTGAAAACAAACAGCACTTCTCTCAGAAAGGTGCCTGTCTGGCTCAGCTGGAAACTGCAATCCAACCACCAATCCTAACATAAAAGGGGCAAAACCAGAACCTGACTTCCATATTCTTATTTTGTAGAGCAAGCTTGTCTCTGTCAGGTACAGAAAATGGATAACTTTAATTTAATCTAGTGGAAGGTGTCCCTGCCCATAGTGGGTTGGAACAAGATCGTATTTAAGGTCTCTTTCAACCCAAACCATTCTGTGACTCCACAATTCATAGAATTTTCTTGCTTAACATTCTTGAGACACATTTTCAGGCAACATCTATGCAGGTTTTCCATTCCTTTAGTTCATCGTGTCCATGCAGCTGCTGAACCCTGTACATCTTAAGGCTGGCAGCTCTCCAGCTGTGCTGCTTTAGCTGCTTGTGCTGAGGGTTTCCTGCCAGTGTTCCACACCACGGCAGGGGGCAAAGGGACCAACTGGACCAGGCTGGCTCTGGGCCTCCAATGCTCAATTTGGCTCTGCTTACAGCTCAGCCAGGCCACGGAGGAGCTAAACACCATGACCCAGGCACCAGCTACTAGTGACAGAAACCTAATGGTGACACAAACAGGAAAGACATTTAAAGAAAATACATGATTGTGCTCTTGTTGCTCCTGGGTGTTTTCATTATTTGTGTGTGGGAATGCTCGCAATCAAATCATGTAGGCGGTCCCTCTGTGTGTGTATGTGTATGCTTGTGTGCCTATAGGGTTTATTTTCCCACAAATTTCCTGAAGAGCCGCATTATTTCCCAAGGGCAGTTTTGAGGACAAGATTCCCGTTAGTTCCCCTGGTTTTGACCCAGCAAGCTTAACTTCAGATTGCACATCTTCTGAACCTTAGTAGTGGTGGGATACATTCATTAATGATGGTAAAAAGTGGGTCTTTTGTGTAGGGAGGAGCAAGTTTTTACCTCGAGCTAAAATTATAATGAGGCTAAGCAGCATGATGGTGGAGTGCAGTGTGAATACACTGGGTATGTTAAACCTAGAGAACAGTATCTTAACCAGAATAATCCTCTGTGACTGTGGACAAGGCACTGGCCTGCTGCCATCTTCAGCTTGTGGAGTGGTTGATTGAAGATTTTAAAGGACACAAGTATTTGGGGTTGGTCTGCAGCTTCATGTCTACATCTTAGAAGAGCCATAGTGAAACATGAGAGAGAAGTAGTAACCCATTTGGTGGCAGCCTTCAAAAGTAGTAGGTTTCTCTACCCTACCATGTGCCCATAAAGATATTTTCACTTGTGTGGACAGGTGAACTGAGCAATTCCCATGCTGGCTTGAAAGTCACAGAATAATCTGAATTGGAAGGGACCCAAAAGGATCATCAAGTCCATCTCATAAGTGAATGGCCCCTACAACCATAAGTTGGGAAACACAGAACCTAGCAGCCCTTCAAACACCCATTGTAGGGTTTTTCAGTAGTCTTTCATGTCAGATGGGTATGTGCACAGAATCAACACTCTTGGAGAAGTCTTCTGAGGCATATCAGACTGGCAGCAAACTTTACAAACACGATAGTGTGGATTCCTTTGGGTCAAAGACCATATTACAATGTGTGAGAAGTAGCCTGTAGTGCAAAAATGTACATTTCCATGGGAGAAAAATTAAAGCAAATTATGCTATGGAGCTGAGACTGTGGCTTTTAGTTTCCTCTGATGTTTTAAGCAGTAGGTATTTTGTGAGACAAGGAATACAGGGGTTTGACACTGTTCATAGCCTTCATCTCTCAGTCAAAATGGTGGTTGAAAGTGGCATCAGAAAGAGAAGTGGTAGTGGAGACTCTTTATTAAATATGGAATATTCCCAGTGATTCCCAGGACTTCTCACCACTTACAATGCAGTGTATTTTATAGTCTGTAGTGACATTGTAAAATTCCATAGACCTATTTACTATATTCCCAATCTTGTATACAGGACTTCTGGAAGCGGGAGACAAGGACTGCTCTGGGCAGCTGAAATGAAAGCCATTGCTTCGTCTCCTCTGTGATCCCAGCAAACTTGGGGACCAGCAGGAGACACCTGCAACCACGTTTGGTCCGGGGCCATTGGAAGGATGCCAGTCCTGGCAGGGATTACTTCTGAGGTCTTTTGGACAAAACCAAAATAAGGCATTTGCTTCAATTTCACTTGTGGCACTGCCCACATTCAAGCTGGTCTCTGCAGGTGACTTGCTGACTGTCAACACGTTGGTTTTGTTGGGCTGCTATTTCTGGTCACAGCTTATTTCTGCATAGCAATTAGACAGTGGAGGGAGGAAGGCACAAGAGTACAGCCCAGGCCTGCGACCTCACTATACCGACTGACCCAAAGCTCTGCAAACAGGATTCAGTGGGTGGGTGTCACTTTTCAGCTGAGCCGTTCATGTCTGCAGGCACCTTTCCACTAAGTGGTGTTGGGGCTGGTTCCCTGCAAACCTCAAGTCCCGCTGAGCTATCCACTTCCAGCTTCTCCTTTGGGGTTTTGATGATTTTTTGTTTTTTCGGCTTTTGACCCTTCAAGTCCACATGTTTATCTCACCTGCATTGGTGGAAATTAATGGGAGAACAAAATTGTCATTTGTTATGATTTTTCAAACTTGTTTTTTTAAAAAAGTCCTGTGAGTTCCTTGGTTTTCAACCAACACTGTAGTCTGCATGGCTGGTCTGTGATAAAGTTGATACATACTTGGTATTTTTGGATGGTTTCATCTCGTCCCTGCCTTACAAGAGACAAATCTTAGGGTTTGTTAAGTCTTTGCAATACAGTAAGATTGCGAAGCAGGTACAATGGTTTGTTTGAGCTTTTCCTTTGCCTTGTGTCAGAAGAACTAAGAATAGTGCTGCAAATGCAGGATGGTGTCATGTTAGGGAGAAAGAGGGAGTCTCTCTTTGGGTCTAAATGAAGGCAGTCTCTGGCAGCTCAAATTCAGTGGCTTGCCAGTCCCTCAGCAGCAGCAATTGCACAACGCTTGGGAAGACACTGTACAGCAGCAAGTGCTTATGACAATGAACCATCTCTACCAAACTTTTTAAAAGAGTATACTTTTTTACTGTGCAAACCATAGCTTTCTTGCTCCCAAAGCCCTTTCTCAGGCAAAGTTTCCCCTGATCCAGCAGAAGGAACACTGAGTTGAAACTGTGACAAGAGCAATCGCAGGATGGTTTGTGTTGGAAGGAAACTTAAAGATCATCTAATTCCCATCCCCCTGCAGTGGGCAGGGACACCTTCCACTAGACCAGATTGC
Source organism: Acropternis orthonyx (assembly GCA_035583155.1). Taxonomy (NCBI): domain Eukaryota; kingdom Metazoa; phylum Chordata; class Aves; order Passeriformes; family Rhinocryptidae; genus Acropternis; species Acropternis orthonyx. The sequence goes on along the minus strand of JAWWEU010000125.1, from coordinate 10,759,482 downwards.
TCAGGGCCTGGCCTTGAACACTTACAGGGATGGGCTATCCACAACTTCTCTGAGCAACCTGTGCCGGTGCCTCACCACCCTCACAGAAAATATTTTATTACTAATATCTAATATAAATTTACCCTCTGTCAGTTTGAATCTGATCTCTGTAGGCTTTATGCCAAAGCAGAGGTCCTGCTTGTGGTGCTGTGCTTTGGGGGGAAGGGTGAGGGTGCCAGGAGGAGGCAGCCCAGGAGCCAGTTGAGCACCCAGGCCTGTGTCAACAGGGCAGATGAATGCTGGGCACAGGATAATGGTCCATCAGGACAATCATTCAAGAACATGCATTTTTCTCTCTCTCTCTTCACATCTGACTGGTTATCTATTGCTCCTCTTTACTGCAGTCTGCTTGTAGGGCTTCATGGCTTTTGAAGGTATAAGAATAGGGCTTTTTTTTCGTCCTCCTTTTTCTTTTTTTTTTTTCACTTGCCTTGAAGTAATCATCTATATTTAGGTCAGTGACATGATGAAAGATGTTTATGTGTTTTTACCTAAAGCTGGAAATTGCCTTTCCGGATATCACTGAATGGAAAAAAAGCTAATGGAGCCTTGTTGTGCTTTTATTGCTTTTGCAGTGGTGTTCTTGTTTTAGTACTATGGCACGCAAAGCATCCTTCCCCACCACATGGCTCTCGGCTTTCAGCTCCCTCTGCATCCTCCTCTGGCTCCCCTGCACAGAGTGGACTTGGAGAAGGGCAAAGGGAAGGTCACTCCAAGTTGTTTTATTCTCCAGCTACCTGGAGCAGGCATCTCCAACTCTGCCCTATCAAGTAGAAAATGTGGCACTGATAAATCCTGTCCGCTAAGGAGCTGAGCCTTTTTAATATGCAAGTGCTCAGTCAAAGAAAGTAAACAGACATCTCCTTCTGCTGGGAATTACTAGACAAATGTCTCCCTCCCCTTACCCTCCTTCCTTCCTCCTCCCTTCCATTTAAGTGTAGGAAATTCTGCTTGCTTTATTTGATAAAGAGGAGGAGGGGAAAGGACATGTACTGAATCATGGTTAAGCTGCTGTCTTCTACCTCAAGACCTTTCAGTCTAGATGTGCTTCATTAGTTTGATAAGCAGACACCAAAAAGGGGGAGGGGTGCGGGGTTTGCATGAGGGGATCTGCCTAGGGGCTGCCCGGAGGTTTAAGAAGATGAACTGCTAATGATGTTGAAGCTGTACCTTTTTGGGACCTTGGCTCCTGGAGGAAAAATGGGCCCTTTTCACTAATTGTGTTGTGCTCAGTAGTGTGATGGAAAGGATCTCACAGGGGAGTGAAACAGAATGAATATCTGCTGGGTTCTTCCCCTGAGCAGCCCCCACTGCACTCCTCCCCCAGCCCAACTCTCTTCTCTTCAGTGAGGTATCTGGCATGAAGTAATCCTAAATATCAGGAGATAACAGTAAGAAAAGAGATTAATTTGGCGGGTCATTTATTTGGACAGTCTGGTGTGAGACTTGTGAACTGAACATAGATTTTCAACGAATGTTGTTGTCCAAATTGGCAATGCAAATGTTTTGATGAATAGCTACCAGAAAGACTGTGAACCTTGGATCTGGCCCTGTGCACGTGCAAACACAGGATCTGAGGACTTTTGAATGTTGCTCGCTCTAATCCCGTGCCAGCCCCTTTCCTCTCTGACAGACTCGTGTCTCAGAAGCGGATAACTATATCTCCCCTGTGCTGTGGGTTGTGCAGGTTTTCACCTGAGGTGGTGTTGCAAGTTCCCAGGTGTACCTGTTTTCCTTTCAGCAGCTGGGTGCTGCCCCAGTTGAGAAGGTAAGGTGCAATTCCTAAGAGTGCTTGTGGAGCACCCAGGCATTTCCTTTCTCCTGCAGCAGCGTTACCCCGTCTCAGCGAAGTCTGGTGTTAAACTGAGTTCTCTGTGAGTTTTGGGGTGGGGAGTGACTGGTGGTGGACAGGCTGTGCCACGCTATGCCTGCCCAGGAGCCTGTTTCCAGACTCCTGCCAAATGCCACCCCAGTGAACCCCACATTAGCTGAGCACCTCCTCCCCTGGGAAAGAAGCCAAAGGCAACTGGAGATGCTGTTTAGAACTTTGCTTTCTCAAGCACAAGTGGTCACAACAAGCCAGAACCATGCAGATTAATGGACACCTAAGCTCAGAAGGGACCTTTTTAACCTAAGCATAGCATCATCTTAAAATTGTATATCCCTACCACAATTAATGGCTGGCTAGTCAGTGACAGACAGATGGGAATCACTTGAAAACTCATTCAGCAGAGGAGATATGGGTGAAACTTCAGGAGGCAGGTGCATACCCAGGGAACTGCCCCAAACATGAGACCTCCCCACTGTCAAGGAAAAAGAGCATGATAATACAGTGTCTCTGGAGCACTTCAGCAGCAGAGGAGTGGGCAATAGGGTTAAAGCAAAAGAATGTTTTGGGCTTTTTTGGTTTGCTTGTTTTCCTGCACAGTATCTACTTAATGTCTGAATTCCCTGCTGCATGCTGTTGCCGAGATTGTGTCTTAAAGGAGTTATATAAGGGCACAAAAGAGAGGTTTGCATCTGAGAATGAGAGTGCTAGATTGACACAGTCACCAGCACAGGATGCTCTTAATCCCCTGATTGCTGGATGCCGGGAGAGATGCCAGTGACAGGCTCGCTGCACATCCATCCTTCTTCCTCTTACGCTTTCCCTAAGTATTTGTGGCTGGCTGCTGTCAGAGATGGGATACTGGGCTAACAAAATGTTTAAGTTATGTTATTATGTTACGCTGACAGGACAAGGATGAACACCTGGACTGGGACATGGTGGGATTACCTGGGCAGCTCAGGCTGCAGAGCAGAGCTTTATGGAACTGCTGCTGGCCATAAGCAGTTCCATACGTGACTTCCTCAGCATCCCTTTGATGGCAATGGTCAAAGGAGGAGTGCTGGCAGACAGTGCAATAAATGCTGTTGTTATATATGTTGTAAACCACTTCACAGAGAGAGGTGAACATTTCCCAGGGATTGGTGTGGTGAGGCCAAGAGACAGACTGTTTGACGTTATGACCAACTGCATCTCTTCCTTTCTTTTCAGAGATGACTTTACGTAGTGGGCGACACACAAAACCACAACCAAACCTTATTTGAGAGTTTTTGCCTGCCTTCCACCCCATTGTTTCCTGCCTTAGACCCATGCCTGTCCTCTGACACTGAGGGAGGAACCCAACCATGGTGCCCTCCCATGGAAACCTCTCATTCTGTAGTGCTACGGGTCCTCCCTCTCACTTAGCATATGTTGTGTTTGCACCTCTGCCTTGACCAAAATCCCTGTTTTGTCAGCTCACAAGAGCAGAGATAGGGAGAGGGAGGGAGTAGGATCACCCCTGCTCATGGAGGGGATGCAAGGCAGCCTGTTCCTGTAGAGAAAACGTGCATTGCACAGGGTGGCAGAGCGGCGACTGTGCTGTGGTCTCTGTAATTATACCCATCTGTTACTTCCCTGTCTCTGCTGCCACTGCTGAAACACACAAAGAATCACAAGTGTGATTTAAGCCCCTGGAGAATACGGTGGCTACATTTGAACAAGCCAAGCCGGCCTCCAGTGCCCCGCTTTTACTCTCCCAGTGCTGCATGCTGGGCTGGGCTGGGCAGGGCCACTCTGGTACCAAGGCGTCGTCATTATTAACTCGTCGCCTTTTTGTTGTTCGTGGTGCTGTTATCGGAGTGGTGTGGAGGGGACAATGTCAGAGCTGGCCCTCCTTTCCCTATCAAAGTGACTGTTTCTAGGAGTTCAGTGCCTTCCACATTAATGGGACTGGCAAACTGGTTTTGCATTGCAGTTGCTCTTGTTTTCTGTGCCCTCTTGTCATTGCTGTTGACTCATCAGGCTGAAGTGTCTGAGCTTAATTGAAGCAGTAACAATGCAATCAACATTTCTCTCTATTTTTATCTGCATCTCCTCCTCCCCTCTGTTTTTTCTGCTCCTTGACATGCTATTTCTGGGGCTGAGAGCTTGGCAGCCTTTCCAAGGGTTGCACTGGGAGGGAACTGAGCTGCAAAGGGAGTAAACCCACCAAAAGTAAAAGGGGTATTTTCTCTCTCTGAGTGACGCTGGACTCCCCACATTACACTCATCCTCACTGTGCCTCATCACCTCCCCGTCATCCTTTCTGCAGCGTGAAGAAGGCCTGGGCGGAGGGAAGCACTTCTACAGCAGGGATGTATGGATGCACCTAATTAGCATAAAATTAACATACCTCTCTTTGTTTAACGGAGTACACTGCTCTCCTTTATCCAAGTGATGAGACCAGAGGCAGGGAGGAGTGACTGGTCTTGGTGCAGGCTTTATAAGAGATTGATGGTGAAGATGCTAGCTTGGTCTTTGAACACCAAAGCATTCCCTCTGACTTCAGGAGGAGAAGAGAGCATTCTGCCAGCTGCAGGCTGAAGTGACAACTGTTCTGCAGCAGATGACTGACACAGTTTCAAACACAGGTCTCTGGTGTTAGATAGCTGTCTCTATATAAGTAGCCTGACTTGTCAGGGATGCGAGTCTTGGGAGCAGCAATATCTTTATCAGTCAGAGACGCTGCTAAGACCCAGGAAAAATCCACCACTTTTCCTCAGGTGCTTAATTACAGGCTCTGAGATGTGACTGCTCCTGTGTTAGTTTTGAGGGCTGGGATTTGGGCACCACTGCAGAGCGTGCTGCTTGGATCAGGATAACAGCGCTCCCAGCTTGTCCCATGGCCAACCAAAGGGCTTGGTGTGGTGAGTGTATTTACTGAGAGTGCCATAAGGGACAGATCCACAGTAGTGAACTTCCACTGGCTGCTTACATTGATTTTACTCTGCTCTTCCCTCTACAAGTGCAAAGAACCTCCTGCCCATGTCAGCCTTTATTTCTCCCCAGCAACAGCCAAAGAAGATGCATCTGCGTGTCATCCGGTGTGACATACAGCTGTGGCTGCACCGTTCCTTACTGTACCACTGGGAAGCCTAGAGAAGCCAGCACAGCTGAGTCAGGGACTTGACAAAGGCATGTTGCCTCTTTGCAGAGGGGCTGTGTTCTCTTCTGCTTTCTCCGTTCTTTTTCCATACCACTTCTCCAGTGCCGGGGTTGCCCGGGGACAGGCAGAGAGCCTATAGCTGGAAGAAAGGAGCCAGGCTATGGGAGCTGGAAGCTATTAAGTCTCTGTAAATATGCCCACTTAGGGGGCAATTAGTGATGGGAGGGAGGAAGAAGTAAGTAAGGAAACGTGGCCATTTTGTAGTAAATGAAGTGGCATCTTTTGAATGCAGTTTTGCGTGGGCAGAGTAGCAAGAAACACATGTAGCTTAAAGGTTTTGCATTCAAAAGGATGCCAGCTGGCTTTAAAATCTTTCTTCTTCTGTAATCAGTTAGGGTTACTATTGTTGATGGCAAGACCTAAAATGTCAAGAGGAGAAAGTATGAGGAAAAACAGTGTTTTTAATTTTAATCCTGTCTAATATTGTGGTGCACAAAGGAGCACAGGCATGTTGGTGGTGTCTGAGTTTTTCCACGTAGTTTTTTGTCCCCCCCAAATGCAGGTTTAGCTCTTCTGTGAACTGATGGCAGGCAGAAAATCATCTAAAAGTATGAAAATGTAAATCGAAAAAAAAAAAAAGAGAAGTGAGGGCAGGCATCTGGGTAGGTGAATTTATTGAAAATACTTCAGCTTGTGTCTGGGAAATGCCTGGATTTCAGGTTGACAGAGTCCCTTGCTGTGAGACACGCCTCTCCTTTGTGTGAATCATACCACCCTGCATCCTCTTTCTGTCACCTTTTTAGCATTGTTATTGGACTGTTCATCTCTATTTTGTAATTCTATTCCCTCTTTTTAATGCAAAATTAACATACTGTTCTCCTCCCCACTCCCACCCTGTGGTACAGAGAAAGACTGCTGCTTTGTATAAACCCAGAATTGTTTCTAAGGCAATACATGGAGATCCAGACCTCTCAGCATTGATACTGTAATCTCTGCTGGCATCTTCAATAATTTTATGTCCTTGTGTTAGACTTTGCCTCAGAAATATATATACAAAGCCCAAATTGTGTTATCTAGAGAACAAATGCTTTCAAATCTGTTCAAAGGGTGTGTGAGAACCAGCCACTGAAGCGAAGCAAGGCAAGAGGCAGCTGACTTTGTTAACTGCTTGTTAATACCTCTAGCTGTTGGCAGCGCCTGAAGTTGTAATCAGCTCTGTCTGTGTGTCTGTCTCTGCCTTCTGCTTTTGCATGTGCCTTTGTCGGCACATTTTTCGGCCGTGCGAGCTGTCTGTAGCTGCGTGCCTGCTGGCGTGTCTCTCGCGTGTGCGCCGCCCGTCGGCGTGTGTTAGCCTGCGTGCTCCATGCGGAATGCGCTCCGGTGTGTCCCAGCATGCCTGCCTGTGTGGGGTCTCTCCCAGGGAGCCAGCCTGCCAGCAGCCGCCCCCCTTCGCCGGGCGCTCCTGAATTTAATGTGCGGATCTCGGCGCGGCTCTGCCCGTCTGCCTGCGTGCATCTCCCTCCCTCCCCGGGCATCCCTGTGCCTCGCCGTATTTGCGCTCCTGGACGCGGGGCGGGATGTGGGAGGCTTTGTCTGTGCTGGGTCTGGGAAGATTTTAAGCTGAATTCGGTGGTTGTGCTCTTGTTGAGATGGAGGCTCTGCCGTTTCCCTCTGTCAGCCTAACAGACACTTGTACCAGGGAGGAAAAGCTGTTGCCTTGGTGGCTTCAGTGAAGTGAAATAAAATGTTGTTTCGAGTCGGTGGGAGTGGGGATCATTCGCAGATGTCAGCTCCTTAAAAACGGCCTCACTTAGAATGTATATGGAGGGAAGAAATTGAATTTTTCTCTTACAGGAGGGGCTTGTACCGTTGCATGGTGTTGGATTTCACCCCCAGCTCCCACTCTCAGATACAGGCAGAATGCTGTGCTCTGAAGGGAAGGTCTTTAAAAACAAAACAAAAAGCAGCTGTCAGTTTAATCCAAGCTCCCTGATAAAATTCCAGCAGAGTTCCTTTTTTTCAGAGATGAAATAAGAACCCTGGCAGGGCCTCTTGACTGGCCACATAAATCATTTGTGGTAATTGCTCTGAGAAGGACGAGTGCCTCTTAGGTGCAGGGAGTGGGGAAGGTCCCCACAGCCACTGCGCAGCACCCCAGGCACCTCAGCTTGTGGAGACCACCTGCCCCGGGCCTGGGGGCAGCGACCTGCAGCAGGGATGGGTGCTGGGAGCCCAAGGGGGCAATGTGCTGCAGAGGATGAATAATAGGGTTTCTTGTCACCTTCCCTTTGTTGTTGGTCCTGCTTTTAATTGCCCTAGAGGGATTAGAAGTCAGCCGGGGGCGGGGGGGAGGGGGAATCTGGGAAGGGGGGAATTTGGGAAAGTGGAGGCTGAGAATGAGGAGAGGGGGAGGGAAGGTGGAGAGAATGAGATTGAGGTGAGATGAAGAAGGAAGAGATTGATTTAAGTGACTAGCATTTAGTGCAGTGGCGGCACAATTTCAATTAGCTAATATCTCCTTGGGTTCGTGCATGACTCTGCATGCTCCTTGTCGCTCCGATTAGAAGTGGAATGGCCATAAAAAGCAGAGTGCTGGGCTCCTGGTGTCAGCTTGTCGGCTGTAGCAGTGCAGGAGGACAACTGCTCTGGGAAGCCACAGAGCTGCAACTGTGCTTTCCCTGAGCAGTCATAAAAGATGGTGATAATAAAATAACAGGGATCTGAAGCAGCACTACAGAAGCAGCCCCCAGCTTCAAACTCCATGAGGAGGGTGTCGCTTAATTTACCCCTTCACTTTCAGGGCAGAAGCAGTGGGGTGTAGCTGTTATTGGATTTAGGATAAATCTATAACTGCTGCTTCAAAATGAGCTTTCCTGAACTGTTTATCAAAGCCCAGTGGCCTGAGTAGTTTTGGGGGCATAGCTGCAACTAAGAATCAAAATGTAAATGATATATAAAATAAAATCAGTATATATAAATTAAAATCAGTATATATAAACAAGGGAACTAAAGGTGAGGGGCACAGGGGGCAGAGTGGGAGCCTGGAGGGCTGGCTTGTGTTCCTGCTCTGCCACTGGGCCACGCTGGACCAGGGTCCTCTCCTCTGAGCCCACCATCCCTTGGAATGTGGCTGGAACAGCCTCTGCAGCCTGGGTTATGTGGGGGATACGTGAGCTGGGCGGCAGAGCTGCATGGTGGCATGAGAGCCGCTGGTGTGGGACCAGCAACGTGCTGGCTCTCAGCATCTCACAGGTGTGCTGCTGGCTCTCTGCATTTGCCTGTTCCTGCTGCCTTGCTGCTCAGCAGCGATAGATGTTACTTTTGAAATGCAACCTGTGCCCTTTGGTTCTGTGGCACCCACTTATTTCACTGATCTCCTCAGGGGAAGCCCACTTCCATTTCCAGTGAAGCACCAGAGCTATAATATGACCTCTTTTCCTAGCTGCAAACAAGCTGCTCTGCCAGTGTATCAGACATCTCCTTCCCTTCCTTCTTTGTGGGCATGGAGCCCAGCTGCTGAGCATGTTTCAGCCTCTCTCTGAGCAGGGCCCTAAGAGAAAGACTGAGGAACAAAGGAGTGCAGCCAGCGTGGCTGACTGGCAGCTGGAGTCAGTCTCCCAGATAAGTTGCTTGTACCCTTTCCAGAACAGGCTCTTGGCTGAGAAGAGGGGACAAATGTGTGCCCACCGTGCACATTCCTGCTGCTGGCTTCCAGATTCCAAAAGTGCCTGGCACTCAGAGCTAGCAGCATCCTTCCCTTTTCATATTGCACTCCCACGCTCCACAGGCACTCTTCTCTTTCTTTAAGAAGGCACCAGCATTTGCAACAGTGAGGAAAAAAGGGCAGGCTAGTCTGTGGGTGGGAATGGGTTAAGAACAACTGAGAGAACAACTGCAAAGAGATGGCACATGGCCTTACACATGTGTGTGCCACACACATGTATGTACCTGACAGGGTCTGTATTAAAACAGACTCTTGTGACCCGTGGAGTCCCTCTGTGACTCTCCCTTCCTTCTCAGGGCCCTGGCATGTAGCTATGTGTGAGTTAACAATGTGCAGCAGTGGAGGAGGTTGCTATGCCTGGCTGTCATCTGTCCCCAGTCCCAAAGTAGCTGCCCTTGGAGCGAGAGCCGCTTCATCATTTTTGAATCAGCTCCTGAACTGCCATAGCTCACAGCCCAGCACATTAAGGTGAACTGGCACAGACTGCAGTTCGCCTTAATGGACTGCAGCCTTGCAAGAGAGGCTTTTCCAGCAGCAAAGCTCTCCCTGACACACAGGTAGCCCACTGTGGAAGTGCAATGGGATGGACACAGCCCCAGTTTCATTCGTCAGAGGTTGAGAACTGACTGACAGATGGGAGAGGAGGGAGTTTGCATGCTGCAGGGGAACTCAAGGATTTATCAGCCTGCTTCCCACACATGCTGGGCCAAGCTGGGCTGGCCCAGTCCCGCTCTGCGGTCAGCAGGAGGTGTGCCAACAACACTGGTTAGTGACAGGAGGGGTTTATCCTCCCAATTATTAGAAAGGAAGCACTTCATTTCCCTTTTAGGAAAACTGGCACTCAAAAAGGTAAAGGGCCAAGGGTGAGGAATAAGGTAGGAATAAAGACCTATGTGTCAACAATGGCATCCTTCCCTCTCTCTAGTACCACACTTCTTGCTTTCTTAAACCCTCTAGTTCATGCTAATCAGCTCTGCATGAAAAGTACATACTGTCTTGCAGATACAACAGTTTCCTGTTCCATTTATTCTCCCAATTGCCTGTATTTTTCCCTTTCTGTTCTTACCACTTTTGAAAAACGTACTAAACTACATTTCCTGCTGTTGAAAAATGAACCAGAAGTAAAAAGCACCTTGCCTTTGAGGGGAAGATGTTAAGAATCATAAAATGGTATTAAAATATCTGCATCTGCACCCTATTTCACCGCGGGTCTCAGTTCTAAGGAACCTGCTGACTTGGTGGAAAAATGGCAGTTCCCATGTGGAATGATTGGGGAGGGATGATTTCCTGCACTGAAGCACTTGTGATGGAAGTGATGAAGCCCTTGTGTCGCTCAGTGAGGACTGTCATCTCGAGAGCCGCACTCCCACACTGCAGAGTGGTTCATTGATCTTGCGGGCTGGCATGGGCAAGCAGCCCCTGCACAGAAAGAGGAAGATGAGCTGTCCCTGCTCCCTGACAGAGCCCACTGGACAGTCTCACTGAGTGCCACACTGTGCCATGTGGTCACTGGCATCCCTCACCAGCTCTGACTGATTGTGTGGGAGTGTTTCCAGTTTCACTGAGGAGAGAAACGGAGGGTGAGGGACCATGGGAGTCCTCAGTTGGAGGGGAAAGCAGGATGGCCTGGAGAAAGGGTCCAGCTGACAGGAGCTTCCATAGTTACGTCAGCTGAATGCATGGATGCTGCTTCATAGGATGGCTGTCCAGAAAATTGGACCAGATTCCCCCATGAGACCCAGTTTGCTGAAGTCAGAGTGTTCCAGGTACCTGCCAGAGGGCAAAGTGAGTAGTCCTTTGTGAACACCGCTCTGGGAAGCCTTGGCTGAAAGTACAGAAGAATCTGTATCTCTTTTACAGTCAAATGTGTGGTTATCTCCATTAACTGATTGTGGCCCCTTGAAGCCCTTCTGAAAAGTTTTTTTTTTTGCTTGATTTTAAAATAATCTTCTTTGTATCTTCCTGTAGACTTTACTAGGGCTCTGGTTGGCACATGGTTCAGCTGGAGCTGTTTTGAGGAACACATTTATTTCAGCTTAACCAGCTAAAATGTTTACCTCACTGTCATCTTTTCAGGTGAATCATTCAGAGATGCTTTCTAAACCTGAGCCCTAGAAGATTCACAAGGGCTGGTAGGAACCCATAGGTTCCTTGTGTCAATACTAATAGCAGCTGTCAGCATGCAAGTCAATGTAGTGATACAAGCTGAACAAGCCTATGATCCCAGGCCAAAGCTGGAAACTGTCCACAGAGAATAGGATAGGATTTTTTTACAGTAAAAGCTGTCTGCTTTTGTGTCTACAAGCTGTGCAGGTGAGTCCCAGTTGTAGTGAGAGCCCTCCCTTATTTTCCTGGACATCCCAGGAGGTGGAACTGAGGGGAGATATAACTACAGGCAACCTCATGTGTGCTGGAGGTCACACAGAAACACTGTACTGGCATTAACCCAAACAGCAGTCCTGTCTTTAACCTCTGCAGTGTAAAATGCATAATCCAAGGTTATCTTTTACTTAAATGTGAGCAATTGCTAAGCTAAGTTTCCAGCTGTGAATACAGCTTACCCTGTGACTGCAGCACTCGGATGCTGACAGATGTGTGTGTTACCAGCTGACACTTGGAGAGCCAGATTGATTGGTTCAAGTAGAAATTCAGAGATTTATTTGAAGGGTTGTGTAGGATCTTTGGAGCATCTCCTCTGTTCAGGCTGTCAGTTCTGTCTTATAAGCACATCTGAAAGGTGGCTGTACAGGTTCTGTTTAGATGCAGCATGGCAGAATTGCAGTTTGTTCTAATTTTTTTTTTTTTTTTACAGAAACAGTAAAATAAAGTGTAAGGTTTCTTTCAGTTCATTGTATAAGGTTATCTGTAAGCTACAGATCTGAGATGTGCTGGGTTGGTTCAGGATAATACTCTAGCACATCTAGCCCCTCCTCTGAGGCTGTGTGAGGAATTAAAGCAGAAAGCCTCAGAATCTAAATGGTATTTTAGCGTTATATATTTCATCCTGTTTTCACTGAAATGTCTTTTTAATGACACTACAGAAATCTCTGCAAGGTGTACTTCCACCTGTATCTCCATACTCAGGTCTCATACATTTGTACTCAGGAGGTACATCCGCTTTGTTCTTCCTAACTTGGATCAAGCAGATTTCATTTGAGCACATCTCTGGCTGTGTTATGCCTTATACCTGAATGATCACGAATTGAATTCCCAATTAGCTTGCCTTTTGCAACTAAAATCCTGTTGATTTCAACTGTATAGCCTGGTTTAAAATACACAGTGAAACTGCTCTCCCAGTACATCCCAGAGGAACATTGTAATCTTATTAGATGCACCTGCTGCCATTTTATTTTAACCTCTCAGTTTTTCCCTGCAGCATAATGAATTCAATATTCGTCTGCCACAGAAAGCCTTCCCAAATGTGCTTTGCCATCACTTTGAGGAGGAACAGCCCTGCCTCCAAAGAGCTGCAGGCAGCACCTCCACCCTCCGCTGCCCAGCCTGGAGCATCTGGGGCTCACCTCCACCTTCTGCAGGTACTAGCAGACCTTCCCAGACCCCGTGGGTGCTCACGTGAGCATTCCTGGTGTGTGCCCCAGCCCCAGAGGGGCACTGCAGGTGCTTGTGCAGAGCTGCATGGCCCTCACAATCTGCAGAAACTTGGCTCTAAATCTTTTCTTGTGGCTGTTAAATCAGTAATGAAGCAAGATAGAAAGTGCTTTTGTAGCTTCTGGGATATCAGGCCTCTTCACTGCTGGCTTCACAGCTGTTACTTCTAATCAGCTGGGCAGGCACCATAGAAATGTCAATTCTAATAAACAGTCTTTCATTTCAAATTTGGTTTAGGTTTTACTGGTGGAGAGGGGGGGACCACTGACCTTGCGATGTCCCGTGTCAGAGCTGCTCACTGAACGCATGTGGCTTCCTCCCTCACTGCCCTGCCATGTGTGTGCTGCTGGAAATGGTGCAGGGGGGACATTAAGGACCTGACAGTGACCAGCCTGAGCCCATGGGCCTGTCATCCCATCCTGGATGGTGGGTGTGAGCCAGTGCCTCAGGAGGAATGTGAGAGCACGAGAGTGTGGAGCTTTCCCCAGGAGACTCTCTGAGCTTTCAGTGGTCTGCATCTCAGGGACTTTAAGAACCACCAGCCATGTCTCTTTGTTTAATTAGAGGTGTTTAATTAGCAGTGGCTCCATTTGGATCACACACTGCTCTGAGCCTGAACTGTGCCAAACTTGATAAGTACTGCAGAGCAGCCACTTAAAAGTCTGGGAATAAATAAATGGCAGAGTTGGCATCTTGACTTGAATCCCTGCTAGGAGCCTGACATGGTGGGACTGCAGTGAGTTGAGACCTGGGGTCTTGCCTTCAGGGCTCAGGTTCCTTTCTGCAGCTCCCCATGTGTGCTAGGCCATGAGATCTCTAAAGAGAAGACCTGCTCCTATTACTGCTCTCCTGCCATGAGGCTTCAGTGCCCACCTCACTCCCCCCTGCCCCTTCTCCCTGCCATCCCTGGCAGCGATGTCCCCCACTGTTACTGTCTCTAACCGGGTCATATCTGTCTTGTTCCACCCCCTTGCTCTGTTGGCAGGAAAACCACGGGCATCCCTGTAATATTTATATTGCTCTTTGTTGGCCTTCCTAGGACTAGGAAAACTCTCAGGTGTTACCAGAGGCTTGGGGACAGTAGCTTCTTGCAGGTGCCATTTTTTTAAAGCTGTGTGGGTTAAGGGAAGAAAAAGAAGAGGAAGAACACTGATTTTTACATTCTTCAGTCAATGCTGTGGACTTACAGGCATGGGCATGAATCCATTCCCAGGAAGCCACCAGCAGAATTTGTTAAAGGGCATGAGATGAAGTATTTGCAGCAAGTGAAAGTAAATCACACTGGGAAGGAGACAGAAAGAGTGGGAAGGCTGCCCTGACCCCCACTGCAGATGCTGCCTGCTCAGCCCAGCAACAGCCAGCAGCATCCTGGGGCAAACGCTGATGCGGTTTGGCTTGCAGTACTCCCAGCACCATTCCAGACCCAGGAAAAGCATGCCCCTCTCACTGTGCTGTCAGAAGCTGTTGGCGAGAGGCCGTGCGTGTCCGTGTGCTGTTCCTGTGTGAGCACCTCCGCACAGAGGGAGTGCAGGCAAGGTTTCGTGCTGAGTCTGGGGAATTTGGCTTCCTTTTAACTGAGGATCTCTGCTTGAATGCATCCCTCTTTGTCAGGACTTCAATATTTTCTGGAAACATGTAATATGTCTGGCCATTTCTGTCTGTTGAGGAAAATCGACGTGTGGGTTGTAATATATATTAATTCCCCGGAGGGACATTGAACTGTTTCCTCTGCCCAGGTGGAAAGGGATAAACACAGTCACTGACATGCTGTTTAGTCTGAAAATAGCCCACTGAATGCATAATGAAGAGCCTCCTGAGGAGTTACTCTGCATGTTAAAATGGTGTTCAGCAGCCTGTGCTGTCACACAACATAATTTGACAATGAATGTGCATCTAATCAGCCTACCAATAGCTGACTGTCACCGTCTGGCCATTAATATTACCTGTCTGTTCAATGGCAGCCACGTCTCCGGGAAACAAGAAGTTCGTCAGTCCCAAAATATGTCTTATGTGTGAACGAGACAAATGAGGAATTCTGTGTCTTGGCTTTGTGTTCAGCGCCCATTTCATGCTGAACAGCCACTTGGCTTTAGCTGGTGAGGACAAAGGAAAATGAACATTTTTCTTTGGTGGGAGGATTTCTGAATGATCAGGGGAAAGAGCACCCCATGTCCTTTGTGAGCCTAATGAAGGCAGAGCGGCTGAGGGTCCTTCAGTGAATGATTCTGCATCTTCTGGTGCACACAGTCCCTGCCTGCACTAAAATAAAAATCGTCAACCTTGATCCTTTAAAACATGAGCCAGCGTTTGAGCAAAATGGTTCAGGTTGGAGTCAATTGACAAGTGGCTTCTGCTGTTTAATTCACACCCTGGTAACAACACTTGCATGAATGATATGTAGACAACCACTTTTGTCTCTGAACATTTGACAGCAATTAGGGCTTCACTCCAGGGGCAGAACATCATACTAACACTGGAGTGCTGGAGGAGGGAGGTTAGGGTAAAGAAATTAGCCATCTGTCTGGTGGAGACTGTATCCTCCAGGAGGCAGTTGGATGTCAACAACAGGCAAAATGTTTCCATTCTCATTGTCCTGCACTTCAGTTGTACACAATGGCATGAAAGGCACACAGAAGCCCCATTCACTTCCAGTTATATCGGGGTCTGCCACCAGGCCGCCCTGACAAACGCTCCCTGGCAGTCGTAGCGAGTGGCAGCTGAGAGCTGCTCCCTCCGCGCTGCTTCCAGAGAAGCCTGTCAATTTTGGATGTCCCACCGTGGCAAGCCGGGAGGCAGCGACGTAGGTGTTTAGCAGGGGGAAGCAGAGCCTGACTGCAAATGAGGAGGCAAAGTGATTTTTACAGCCCTTCGCTTCAGGCAGGAGGAAGCGGGTGCCGGCACAAGGCTCAGTCTCCGCAGCATGTTCCTGCGCTGGGAACCGGGAATGCTACAGAGCCCCCGCCGAGGGAGCGGAGCAGGCACATCTAATCAGCGCTGGGTGGCTGTTTATCAGCTTGCCCGGCGTGGCCGTGCTCCACACCGCTTAGGGCGGCGCATCCATCACGTTGCTGCCTGGATCTTTGATTTAAGAAACTCTTCTTCGTCTCCGAGGACAGTTCCCGCTAGATTAGTCTGGTTCAGGGTTTAGGGAGCATGTGTTGACATTTGGTCGTGTTAGTCACACTGAGCTACACAGCCAGAGAGGACTGCCAGGTCTCTCGCTGTCTGCTCTGAAGGCTAGTCTTTATAATTTCTGCTGCACAGGCATGTTACTTGTTTCTTTTATTTTCCCTTTTTAAATTATTGTTGTTATTATTATTAACCAGGCAGCTACAGCATTTTCCTGTCAGGAATCCAGATCTGATAAACACAGTGCTCTTGGATAAGTCTCCTAGCTTGACCATTAAAAAATTCAAATTTAGGAGTAATTTTGTTGCTTTATTTTTACACGCTCCTGTGTCTCTATAGAGAAAAGCATTTGTGAGAGACCAAATGGCAGCACAATATGTATTTTCATTGTCTGCAGGTTCGCTTCAAAAGGTAAATTATCAATACCATAACCTGACTCCAGACTGCTGTCATGGTAAAAAATGCAGCTCACAAGTATCTAGAAAAGGAATCTCCTCTATCGGCCTTCCTAATGTGCAAAGAAAGCCACACATGATGGCCAAGGTAGGGCTCTGGTCCCCTGACGTGCCCCAGATGGCAGCTGGTATCTCCCTTCCTCCAGGTTCTCCAAACTAATTCTGTACCAATATTAAGTGGAAGACTGTCATGAAATTTCACTCTTTGAAGCTTCCAAATCTCAAGTGAGACCTGCAACAGTGACAGAGCTAGAAACTCCTCTATTCCTTTCCTGGACTGTCTCAAGTGTGCCTTTCAAGGCTTGAGCATCGAGCTCTTATGTTTCCCAAGACTCATGTCTGACACCTTCCTACTCTTACAACTGGGCTATAGGCTACATGTACTAACTTGTGGTCAACTGGACTGTTTGGACAAACCTGTTTGACTTCCTTGTAGAAGCACATGGTCAGTGGCAAACAAAATTTTCTTTATTAACAGTAGAGAGAGTCCCTGTGGATAAAACATATTTTAAATCAGTGATGCTGATGCACCCCTACCTGCCCAGCAGATGATACCTCTGGTAGGCTTTCCAGGATAACCGAGCAGATGTCCTTCCCAGTGGTCTTCCCCTCTTTTGTAGAGTCCCTTTCTGAACTTCCTTAGTTTTTGTGGTTGTTCTCACCCAATTTGTGTGGAGTCCTTCCCAAACCATTTGTTAGCTGACCTTCAGTGCTAATAGGGCACATTTTGTCTCTCAGCATAACCATGATCACTAACAGGTGGCTTGTCAGGACTACTTGTTTCCTTCTTGGTAGCCTTTAATGAAATGAAATCATTACATTTATAAAACAAGCATTACGCTAACGGTCAACTTTAAGTACTGATAAATTTTTGCAGAATAGATGCACTTCTGTTACCAAATTAAGAAGATTTTGCGGTACCTTCTAGAAGTGGTCAGCACATGCTTGACCACATGCTTGTTTGTGCAAGGGTATTTTGTTTGCTAGGGTCTGCATATAGAGATCTGTATATAGGGATCTATCAAGCTGAATGCTGAGCCATCAACAAAGCCATCCATCTGACTCTGATTGGGGAGTGTCACTGGACAAGAACTGGCATCAAGTACTGCTGGGTGGAGTTTAAGTTTTTCCGTCTATAGAAACTAGTGATTCTTCTTGAAAAATGCAGAAGTGTTTTGCTGAAAATTTGAAGATTTGTCTGAAGTGTTCTGTTTTCTGTATACTTTTTTTCCCCAGTATTTAGTAAAACTTATTAATTTTTCCCCCTGAAAACAGGAACCTTTTGTGATGCAGTTAAAATGGTAATTTTCCAGAGAAAAGAAGTCTCGATAAAAACATTTTACCTGGTCCCAATGTCTAAGTAAATCTCTGTGTCCAAGCTCTGCCCATTTGTGAAAGAGGACTTCATGAGGCCACAGTTTGCAAATAATGTCACTATTTCCTCAGCCCACAAGATTGCACATTGCCTTTTTAGTTCCACTAGTGGTGTCCATTCAGTGGGCAGAGGAGGTCAGAGCGAACCACTCATTTTCTTCCAAGATGTGAGCTTTGTAGCACTCCTTACCCTGGCTGTTTTAGGGAACAAATATCCAGTAATGAGCCTGGCACACCGATTGCACAGGACTGTTCCTGCCTCTTGTATGAAAGCCACAGATTTAGTATTTCAGTCACTAAAAGCCCCCGCTGAGTTATTCTCTTGAGACTCACTTTTAAAGTCGAATTTGGAGAGGGGCAAACAGATAGATGGCTATTTTCCAGGCCTGGAGCAGCCTCTGGTCACAGACAGATTCATCTTTCTTGCACTTTGCTTTTTCACCAGCATTTTCAGATCCATTAAGTATTTTGTCTTGCCTCCACAAGCTGTAATTCTCTCTTGGAGCTCTAACATGCATGTACATGGGGTTTTATGGGCTTAGTAGGAGCCATTGGGTCTTGTCATAGTGTGAGGGATAAGTCAGCCAGGAGAGACCACAATGCAACCTTGGTAGTTTTCTGTGTGACTAGCCAAGGAAAAGCATCTCATCAGCAGATCAGGAGCTTTAGAGAGCAGATCCAGCACTCATGGAAGGAGGGATACGATGGCATCGTGTTTGTTCATCCTGCAGGCACTGTTTAACTTGTGCTTTCCAGTTCAGCAGCATCCGAGGTGATAGAGGGAAGAATAATAAACTAAAGTGGTGTCCAATGGGGTAGGTATGCTGACTAACATTTACCTGAACAGACATTTATCATCCCTATACAGGATGGGCCCAAAAGACATAAGATATATTGAAAAGTAAGAGCAAAGGTTAGTAGGGACACCTTCTTCTTACCCAGTTGTTAGGAGTTAATTTCCTATTCCAGTAACAGTCAGTACCTAAAATAACCAGAGGGCTGATGTGAAATCCTCCAACCTCTTACAGACCTCCACACTCCTTGGTAGAAAGAAGCAGGGGAAGCAAAAGATAAAGTGGACAATAATGACAGCAGAATCCATGGTAAAAAATGGGAAAAGAAAGTAAAGGAGAAGGAGAGAAATTATATGCCTTGTTTCCTTTTTTAGTATGGATTGGGTTTGGATGTCTCCCTGCAGCTGTTGCTATTGCTGCCAGTGCCACCGGTATTTATTATTCATTACTTTAGCACAGCTAAGGAGCAGTAATTGAAATAAACTGAAGAGCATGACATTTTGTAACAAACGATTTTGAATTCTGTCCCCCAACAAAATGTTTCAGATTCATATTTCAAAGGCTATCTAGATGGACAATCACACTGCGGATGGAAATAAAATCAAACTGGTGGCTATGTGGATCTGTAAATAGATGCAGATGTTTGTTTTTCATAACCAATCTGTCTGATGAACCTTTCAGTAGCCTTGGCCTGACCACATGCACAAATCTGTCTTCTGACACAGGTACTTACTTTAAGGCTTAGCACTGTACCCAGTGATTAAGGATGTTTGCAAACATGAATTATGAGTAAGACTATTATTTCAAAACAGGCGGGTCACAGATGACCCCAGTACTGCACCAGGGCTTCAAACTGTCCTGGCCCTTCTCGCACCCCAAATTCTGAAACGGCCTCATCTGGGAATCCCCATTTGCTACAGGAAAAGGTGTTAGTGGTATAGAAGATGTAAAAATGCTGAGCATCAGAAACCTACTTAATCAGTGTACACAGTGTATCGAAATTACATGGGTAGAAATTCTCCGAAAGGTGTTTTTGGTGAAAGTGAGGGCTTTTTGGTGACAGCAGTAGTTGGGTATTATTGGGTCACTTATCATCTTTGTTCTGGTTGTGATCTCAGGCACCTAAATTGTTGGCTTTTGTCTGGGCTGGTTTGTTCAGTACAAATTTCATTCAGATAAGTTGCTAGTGTTAAGGAGAGAACCATGTGTGTGCCTTCATGTTAACTCTCTGAAAACAGATACCTCTGTTGAAAAAATTAACCTGTTACGGCTGAGAATCCTGGAGTGCTTTATGTGCTGCTGCAGGCTAATACCAGAAGGTAGAAGGGTAAGGATGGGCCATGCACTAAAACAGAGAGCTGTTGAGAGTGGGTGGAAAGTAGTCAGCACAAAGATGCACCGTGTAGAAGATTTGAACAGAAGGTTACTGTGGCTTTGCTGCCCTAGAAGGTAAAAATTTATTCTTCCCTCTGCCCTAAGCCAGCTGACCCTTCCCTTCCTTTGCACTGAAAGTGGACACAGCAGTAAAATTCCTCACAAGCATTATCTCTTCATGAAGGGCTACTGCTTACTGCCACATCTATGCTGAGAAGTCTGGGATTTGTTTCGTGAAATGAGGTAATGATGTGAACCTCACAAGCAGAGATACATGTGGACAGCAATTTAAGCTAAAGCTGTATGATGTGTGCCATGCTCTGGAGGAGAGGCAGATAATTTAGAAATGAGAAACCTGAGAAAAAGAAACAAACCCTTCCTCCCAGACCTTGGTGCAGTCCCTCCCTGCTTTCCCAAATGACTCCTCTCAACTTTCCAAAGAGCACATTTGTGGTGGAGGGAAACACTTGTAATTTGTTGTTTTGCAGAAGGGTGGTTCCCTGTGCCCTTGGAAAGAGGCTTCTGCTGGCAACCAAACAACAACAAAAACTTTCCCTTTAGGAAGCCAAAACCTGGTGTTTGAAAGTGTACTGGCACATCCATTGTTTTTGGCATGGTCTTTGTGAAAGCGTCCAAGAACAAATTTTGCTCTGAAAGCAGTGAAACATATATTGTGATATATAATAATTCTATGCACATATGTGTCAACATGCTGGAAATGTCATCCCTATTGTATAGATATGTTCAGGATCTCATAGTGGATTCGGGGCAAGTGAAAGGCTGCATCCTGGATTTCTTGTAATGCTCTGGATAACCACTTAAACACTGAGGGGGGGAAAGTCTTAAGAAATGGTATTAAACAAGAAGTAAAATATATCTTCCATTTTTAAACATAACTAAATGCCATCATAACATTTAGTTATGTTGGCAATGCTAGAAATAAATTTAATAACTTTCCATGTTATTTTGCTTTGAGTTTCTGCTTTCCCAGACTTCTTCACGGAAAATGGTGTCTCTTCTGTTGGTCCCTTTTGGAATCTTGCCATGTATAAGCAGAGTAGTAATGTTGTCACACCTTGGGATTTTATCTGTTGTTTTTTGCCCCAAGACTTTGGTTACTAGAGTCAGGTGACCAAGTGTCTCACTACAGCTCTTGTATTTTTTTAAGGAAGGTTCTGTATTCTACAGATATAAAGTTTTACATCTGGAGTAGAACCAACTGCAGGTGTATTTTCTGTCCTTAACTGACTGGTGGAGAAAGGAGAGACCAGCTCCTGATTTCAAAACATGAGAGAGCTACAGCACTGAGATTTGCAGCACTCCAGAAACCAGGAGAATCCTGTCCTTTTGTGAGTTTTTTTGCAGGAGCGGTGATTTCTGGGGAGCTGCATCTTCCGATGGTACTTAGAGCTTGATGTCGGTCGGTACATTACAAGTCAATGGAAGCCTGATCACCTTCTTAGGCCCTTCAGGAGTAGGATCAGGGCATTTTTCTCCCAGTCTGCAGAAGCTTGCACAACACTTTCTTACCTATCTCTCTCTCTCCCATTGAGAGGTGTTTGCCAAGCCTCAACAGCACCTTGGAGCTGAATGAAACTCAGAGACATCTTGTGTCTGTGAGGAGGCACCTTTGTTTAAAGGTAAGCTCCCAGGTCGCCTCTCTTAGTGCCAAGTGGCAGCTTCAGGGAGTGCATCCAGCGAGGGTGGTCAAGCAGCACCTCACTGCACATGCAGGGATGTGATTTCAAGTGTATCCACAGGCATATGAGTCCTTAGTTGGGGAGCTGGCAGGTTTGTGGGTGGTAGGGGGATGGCTCTGATGGAAAATTGCTTGGGAAGCTTCCAGTGGAGCTCCTCAGGAGGAGGCTTGTAGGGAAGGCACTATTCCCCTTTTGTGAAATGGCAAGGCAGTTTTACACCAGAGAGCCTCTGAGCAGGCTCCTCTTCCAGCAGCCGTGCAAATGAAAGACCACAGGTAAAGGCTACCATGAAAAACATCCACTATATTTTTCCTTTGTACTTGATTCTTTCAGACGTGAAAGAGCAAGCTGGCAGAGGATGCCTTCCCTTCTCGTAAATGACATTTCAATACCCAAAGAAGTTGACAGCGTACCTCTCTATCTTATATTCTGATGCCATGGAAGGCTTCAACTTCACCCTGGTAGTTAAGCTGTAATTGTCTGAACTGAGCCAGGGGGAAGCTGTGGAAAAGTGACACATGAATCCTTTTCTTTTTTTTTTTTTTTTTTTTCAAATGTCACTCATTCAATTGGCTTTTAACAAGAACACTCTCCAGGCCGTCTCTAGAAGGACCTGTCTGCTAACGGGCATATATCACAAAGTTCTTGATCACCTTCTCTTCCCAGGGTTTTCATTGTTTGTTAAAGAGCATTGATCTGCTGCAAATTTCTCTCCTTACAGTAATTCCTGTGTGTTGGACTAAAAGGTCCTCATGGGAGCTGAGATACGGGCTAGGTGATCTTCTCCATCAGTGCCTTCTGTGGTTCTGTCGTCTCTAAACAGTGCCCTCAGAGAGCACTCCTGGCAATAGAGCTCTAAAATGCTGGGATTATCCAAGGAGAGCCTTTTTAGCTCAAGGTACATCACATAATATAAAGCATAGACAGCTTAACCAAGGCAGCGGTTTTGCGGTCAAAGCATCTGGTGCATACCCAGGGGACTGTGGCTTGACTCCCGTCGTCTGCCAATCAGGTCATGACTGGGCATGGCAAGTTTTTGGGAACACAGCACATTGCTCTGTGGAGCTGTCACCATCCTGAAGAGCTGCCCCAGGAGAGCCAGCCGCTCTGTCAGCTGGACCAGAGCCTTGGTGCAGAAAGGCTCCACACCTTCCTCAGTCCTTCCAGTCGTGGGAAATCTGCAGGATTACTCCCTGCTGGCGGGAGGCGGGGGTGTCTCCTGTTCGCTGCTGAACTTTTCCTTCCTGTAGTGGATCCAGCAATAAGCTGGTACCGGTGATGTAACACGCCCGAGAGGCACCACACCTCCTGCAGCCGGCAGCGCTGCCGAGGGAGCAGCCGAAAGCGGCCAGCCCCGGCCAGCCCCGACCCCCCGGCTCCGCAGCATCCCTTAAATCTTCCAGCAGCGACCGAGCCTTGCGCCGGCACCCCAGAGGTGCCTGAAGGGAGGGGCCGAGTGTGTGCCTGGTGGTGTGTGGCACTCCAATGACACCTGACAAAGGGGAAGCAGTTTGCTGAAGGGGGAACACATAGCTGTCAGCTCCCAACAGCCGTGATAGATTCATGGGGCTCTGCCACTCCATCTCATCCAGGCGGAATTAAGGAGATGTGTGTCTCAGCATCCAGAAAAGCTGGCACTGCCTGGGCCACAGCCCTCATTTGCAGGCAAGAATCCTGCCATCTTCTCTCCTTCCTGCTCCTTAACCTGTGCTTTTACTGACATTGCTCAAAGGAATTGGGAGTCAAATAGGACAGAGAAATTTATTTTCTTTCTTCTGTTTTAAGGAAGATTCTTTTTTTGCCTTTTGGTTTGCTTAGATGAATGCAGGCAAGAAATACAATTCTGGGGTTTTTTTTGGAGGAAATGTTTTATCTGAGGATATAACCAGATAGCTAGGCAACTAGAGCTTGTTGGCACTGTAGCTCCCTGGATCCCATTGCCTTGCTGGAGTTGGGGCAGTTGGGTGAAATCAAAGGAATTGTTGTCGTTCTGGCTGTAGGGGTGGGGATGCTGAGATGTCAGGCAGGGGAGAGATTGGTCCAAAATCTGAATTGTGAATAGATCAGGCTGTCAAACCCAGCCTTACAACTGGTCTTCTCCTGTGCAGGGTTAATAAAAACAAGTTCTGCATGCTTCCTAAGGCTACATACACCTACCTACCCCCTCTCCACTAGTTAATGACCTGTCTGGAGGCGAAGAAATTTGTCTGTTCTTGTGAGACCAGTCAGCTGTAGGCAGGGTGGCACCCCAGGCTTTTTGCCTGAAAGAAAACAGGTTGATCTAAATAAGTCTCTGAAATAAGTTCCTTTTTTTCTACCAACAGCGTGCAGGACCCTAAGGCCGTAGTACTTCCTTACATTGCTATTGACAGAACACTCTGTATCCGGAGGAGCTCTTCAAAAGAGGGACAGCTTGTTTACATTTACTCCTTTTTTGATTTTGCTTCATAAACATACAGAGCTGTACTGTCACTGAGCAAAGAGAGGTGTGCTCTGGCTGACTCAAATTACTTGGATGGTACAAAGCATTCCCAAAGCTGAGATGAAATGCAAACAGTCAGCTAGCCATCACTTGAGAGAAAATGATAAGATAGAGTAAGAAAGCACTTATTAACAGAAAACAGGAGCTGGTTTTGCATCCTGCCTTTTCATTATCTCAGTAGAGAAAGGTCCTGGGTCATGTTCCTGCCTTAACTGTGGTGAAGTGGAGGGGCCTGATCCTTCAGTGTGCCACAGAGCTTTGCTGAGTTAATACACTCCAGTGCTTTACAGAACACCATATGAAACTCACAAATGAGACACTGCAGAACATCTCCCCACCAGTCATGGTTTGCTCCAAGGCCCTGTCTTCCTTGGTAATTCCATGGTGGTGACTGGACAAAACAAGGTGGCATGACTTGTTTGGGCACATGCTGGCACCAGCTTACCACGGACTCTTCCAGGTGCTCACCTGGTGTGCTGGCACTGTGGGACATCCACCAGGACATCGCCACTGATTTTGTGAGAGAGACCCTAGAGAGGTGTGAGTTTGCATACTTGGGTTAATTTTTAACCATTTTGACTTTTAGCATTAAATCAGTATCTGTTCAGTATTACCCTGAGTAAATTCTTCCCCTGAGTAATGTAATTTTCCAAGACTGAGGCACTAGGTGAGGCTGTGGCTGAGGTGTCCCATGCTTGCCCAGCACTGGAGAGGCTGTTCAGGAGCCATGAGAGCATTGGGCAAGATGACACTTTAAAACATCAAGGACAGGCAAGATAGGATTCTCTGTCCATTGACTTGCCCTAGAATTGGTGCTACAACCCATGTGTAGATTATTTTTTTTTTTGGAAAAGAAAGCTTGTGTTAGATGTGTGATCTCTTTTATGATTTATCTCTCTTGAAGTGGATCTGACAACTGTTAAAATTTCTGAAAGCTTCAGAGGAGGAGGAGGAGGAGGAGATCTCTGTGTGCTCCTCCAGCACTAATCCCCAGTTCCCTCTCCTCAGAATTCCCCTCCTCCCATCTATGTGTGAGCACAAGCCTGGGAATGGGAGCAGGATGTATCAATTCACTATTATCCCAGCAAGGGAAGAGCCTCCTCTGTGGCTATTTTTAGCTCCACGGGTGCACCCTGCCTGCCACAAACTCGGCACAGTGAAGTGTTTAATTCAGCCTCCTCGCTCATTTAAAAGAAGGCTGTTGAGCTCCCTGACCACTGCAGCCCCACTTTTACAGCTGGCCATAAATTTCTGAGTGTGCAGTGATATCTTTAGCTCTGACTCCAGAGATTTCCTGTTGAACTGCGAGATGCAATCCTGCAAGGGCGCTGAAGCTAAATATACCTCCCTGGGCTGACACGCAGCCAAACAAAAAAGGCAGTGTCAACACCAGCCTTTTCCAGTGCTGAACAGGTTGGGTTATTCTGGAGGAGGTGAGGCCTAGTTCAATTAATTAGGCAATTAAGTTTGTTTCGGTATTTAAATAATCTTTGGACCTCTCTGTGCTAATCTAGTTTGTATTCCCCTCGAAAAGGCTGTGTGACCCATGTTACAGCACTGCACTCAGCTTTGGCTACTGAGGCTGTGGTGGGTGAAGGTTTTCATCCTGTAGGCAATGACTTTGGCTGCAGAAAAATGCTGTAGGTCTGCACTTGTACTAGTCAGTATGGCCACAGCCTTTAAGAAGGATGAGAAAATAAATTCTGAAGCAGTCCAAGATTAGTGAGGGATAACAACAGTAAAAACCTACAACACAGCACTGGTTTGTTTCACATATGATCACTAGTGCCAAACTGGTGCCACACAGTCAGAGTGATCCTTCTGAGTACAAGCCTGGGAATGGGAATACCTTGCTACTTGAATTTTTAGAGGTGATATTATTATGATGGGGCTGTTAACAGTTAATGTGCTCCTCTTCCATTTCATGTAAGATATGGGATGTGTTTTTTAGGCCATAGGAAAATATTTTGAGGGGACGGGAAGCAGCTAATTAGTCCTTCAGGTTGCACACCTTGATTTTGCCATTGTAAATCTTCAGTCATTTCCTCTTGTAAGCAGCTGCATCCATACCCAGCGCCTGCTAAAAATGCAGCAGCTTTCCTCATCTTCAGGCTGTTGATTTGTGTGAGCATGGAGCTGTTTGGTTTTCCAAAGGAAGGGTGCTTCCAGGTGAGCTGTAACCAAGGCTGTTGCTGCACTTACCCTCACTGTGGAGAGCTACAGGACAGAGGTTCCCAGTCTGCTGGGAGAAGGAACAGCAGAAAGACAGGGGCACTCCAGGATTTCCCTGTACCACTTCCGCCAGCAGCTTTTGAAGGCTTGTGGCTCTGCCTTGGCTCATATCTTTGCTGATTTTAGTGGCTAGCCAATGAAGCTGGAGTTTGCTGCAGGATTGTTTCTGAACAGTCAGGGAAGGGAAGAATGGGGTTTATTTATCGTTGTCCTTTTTCTCCTGTGCATTGTCTCTATGGCATTTTTTGGGTGGTGGTGTGTTTATGTCTTCTGAGAGAGAAATGTCTCATTGTAAGCAGTGAAAACACATACTACTACCTCAGCTCAGAGTAACAGATGAGTTTGGAAGGAAGCCAGCAAAGAAAACATGCCACTTACAGTTAAATAAAAATAATAATGCTTAGTTGATGAATATAGGGCAACAATGCACATTGCTAATGTGTTGTGCTTGTTAAGGAGCTGATGTTTTTGCAGCGACAAACTGCATGCTCAAGTCTGATGACTGTTACAATTTGGAGTTGTCTGACAAAGTTAGACCCATGTCACAGTTCTAGCTAAGAATCCCAAACCTTTTTATACAGCTGAACTGCCTTACGAGGGTGCACAGTTACCCAGAGAGCAGGACATGGAAGTGTGAGCACTGCAGTTAAGTTCTGGAGATGTCCAGAGGTGTAAGTAGCACAGCACTTGAGAGTCCTGACATTTCTGGCAGTGGTGTGGCCTTCCTGCCTGGCTACCGTGTTTCTTACAGAGGTAATGCCCCAGATCACACCCTGATCATTGGCCATCTCTGGCAGTTCCTAAGATACTTTGAAGACGAGGCCTGATAACTTTGGAAAGAATTGGAGTCAGCCTGCTGAAAGCACAGCATTCAGTGATACGAGCTTGGCATTTTTCTAAAGGCAAACCCCTCACTGCATTTCATTCACAGCCAAATGGGTGAAGTCTTTCTGTCTTTGTGCCTGTCTGTGGTAACATCTCCTTAACAGCATCTTCAGCGACTTGTTTCCCAGAACTTGTTGGTAGCTGGTCCCTTTTGGTGAGGCTCAGGAAGATGCTAGCACGGGGAGGGACAGTGATTCTGGTGGACACCACAGCTGCCAGCCTGTGTGTCAGAGATATCTCAGTGTTACATGTATATGTTTCCATGCATAGTATCTAGAAAATCTGGTTTGGGGTCATTAGGCTGAAATTCAGTGAAAAATTCAACAAAATGTTTCCACCCAAAGGATACAGCTCACATTTTCAGTGGGCTATCGTGGAGGTGCCTGAATGCTTTGATTTTTGGCCACTGAGAAGCAGATGTGAGTCCACAGATAGAAAAATTGTGACACTCCTATTAGATATGAATCCATTTTTATTTGAAACTTTATGAACCAGCTTACCCAGCTGAGATATGGCACAGGAATTTCACCTCAAATGGTTTTTTGGGAAATATTTGATTGCCTAGTTTGCTAATGAAGCAACAGTGTTGCTGCAAAGTGACCCAGACCTGTTAAACCTGTCTGAAGTAAGAATTGTGATTCATTTATGTGCTTCCTATTATGTTCCCAGCCTATTGCAGTGTTGTAGGTAGTTGTGGAGGAAAAGATTTTTAAGATGCTAATGAGAGAGTTACAGCTACAACCTTGGGGGAGGGGGAGCTAAACAAAAGAAGGATTCATTAGAGAACAAAAGAAACACTGGAGGCTTTGAACCTAGGAGTCTCCCACACATTAACTAGGTGTACTGCCAATGTGCTACAGATGTGCCTTACATGAACACATAAGGTAATGATATGTCTACAAAGGGCTGAATGCATATGTTTGATGTTTTGTAGTTAATTGTATTTAAGCAGGTGGGAAGCTGCAAACTCCCCAGTCCCTCCATATATCAGAAATAAGATATTAAGAGGTCCAAATCTACCTTCTGCAGTTTTTGTAGCACCACAGCTGATGGCCGCACCATGTGTTGGTAAATTGGAGCCCTGCTCTGTTATTGGGAGTACACCCCATGGTTTCACAGAGCCACTGTTTGCTTTTCCTTGTGAAGGGTTCAAGGTATCAGCTCTCCAGACAAAGCCTTTTGAATACAGACAAAAGATAAAATAGCTGGGAGGAAGGAGGCAACCCATATCCCCCATAGTGGGGATTTCAGGGACTCTCTTTTCTCATGGCTCACCTGATGGAATGCTCAGACAGGGACCCCTGTTTGGGACAGGGCACACACAGAGCTCCCAGCCAGTCCCTGCTTCCCCAAATACCAACTGATTCAGCCTGGGCAGTGGAGGGTGTGCATAGCACCAAAGCCCAACGAGAAGACTGGGTAGTCAGAATCAAAATAATTGGGCCTGCAAATCTGGATTTAGTCACTGGGAAGTGACTGCTGTGCCTGTAACCCAGGGTGTGGCAGGAATGAAGCCCAAGCAGAGTTACTTATGCCAGAGAGATGTGCTACAGGGGTTTGCCCAACAGCCTGCTTTGTGCTTCGCTGCAGAAAATGAAATTACATCCATGTCCAGGACTCAGACCCCTCGTGATCAGGACTGGGAGCTGCATTGGCTTAGCTGTAGCTTCTTGTATTCTTTCTGAGGAGGGCACAGCTGGGAGACATGCATAAGATGTGGTTTTTGCTAGTGATTCCTACAATAGTGAAGCTGGACCCTTAGTAGGATGGGGCCAAGAAGGAGATTTCAAGGGAAGCAGGAAAGGTGATGGGATTCTTGCAACTGCAGAAAGATCAGGGTCAGAATGAAAGTGCATTACAGATGCTTATTTGTCTGTAGAGATGCAACTGAAATACCCCATTAACATCAAGTTCTTCAGAATTAGCTTTCTTTAGCTCTAGGTGCATCTGTAGAGCTTTTCTTGTACTGTTCAATTTTTTGCTATTGCACATTGGTTTCTCATTGAGCATTTGAATATAAAAGGCACTGAGGCTGGTTTGGAAGATCTTTAATTGCAGGTTGTTCCCTTTTTCACATTATGGAAAAAAAAATGTAGTAAGGAAATGTGAATGCTCAGCTAGAGGAGGTCACTGATAATCTATGCACCTGCCAATCCCATTAGCTCCTTTGGATTTTGCTCTGTAGGGGCCTAAAGGAAATGTTGCCTAAAAATAGCCATCTAACTTACGAAAAGGAGTCAGCCAAACCTTCCTTCAGCTGAGCTGCAGCTGCCTGAGCATTCTGAGCAGTGGTAATAGAAAACTGCAGTATGGATGCTCTTTCCTTTTCACAGGAGACTCGACTTTACAAAGGATAAAGAATGATGGATGGGAGATCTGCCATGTTTTCAGTTAAATAAGTTCTAATACCACCTAAGAGGGAGCAGAGAGATTTTGTCATCCCATCAGCATTTTAGATTCATGCAGAACACAGCCTTGGTTTGGTGGCTGGGATTTTCAGTCACCAGTGCTCTGCCACTTGCTGTTATTTTTTCAGATCCACATGTAGCTTTGCATTGGCACTCTTGAGACAAGGTCAGATTCACAGTGATGGCAGGGCTAACGGGTATATTAATGAAGGGCATCATTCTTTGCAAACAGTGGGGATTTTTTAATTAATAATTTTAATAGGACTTTTCTAAGGTTTGCATTTTTCCATTCCACGTCCTTTTAAAGTTATTGAGATAATGAAATTACAAGGATGAAAGTGGGGGCAGGGGGAACCCAACTCAAAGCCTGCAAAATAATTGCTGCATTTTTTTAAAAAAATAAAGCCTGTAGTCTTCATTCAGTTAGTGATAGCTCAAACAAGGCACTGCAGTTGAGTGGCAACTGCACCAATTAGCAGTGCTGCTGTTGGTTTGTGAATTGCATGTGAAATGTAGAATTTGTCCAGAAGTGCTAATGCAAATTGCTCAACAAAAATGTGCCCTCTGTGTCAAGTCTTTTCACTTGTTCTGACACACTGATGTCTTCCCAGATTTCTCTGATCGGCAGATCCTTCTCTCAGTTGACAGCTACCAGAGCTCATAAAGTCATGGAAATATTTCTTGTTGCCATTAGCTGTGTCTCTGCAAAGAAGGCTACAAGCTACTGCTGGCACCAGCTACTCCCTATGCAATGCAATTCCACCTTTTATTTGTAGGGTGTTGTACTTCACATTTCTAGAATTAAATGCTAAAAGCTCAGTAAATGCCTAAGATTTTTACCTGCACAGAAGTTCAAAGTCCTGGTTATCTGCCATGACAGTAATTTGGTCACTTTGCATGTGTTCAGCATCCTCTGTTATTGTACGCCGTGATAACCTTTGTGCTGTGCCGTCTGGGGCTGAGTTACAATTGCCGTGGGAACCATAATTTAGCATTTCCTGACTTTTTCAGCATACGATATCTCAACCTTACATTACGCCCTTTAAAAGGAGAAAAAGTGGAGCAAGGGCACAGTGAGATGCCGGTGTTTTTGCACCTACAGAATATAAAATAGCATATTTGGCTGTATGCAAATGGAAGTTGTGTTTGTAACTGCTTGGGCTGTGGTGGGTGGCAGCTCCGAGCCCTAGTCCCAGTTTGGGAGTCTCATTGTACTGGGCTCCCTGCAGATGCAGGATGTAAATATGTTTCCTTCCCCTCAAATACTTCCAGCCTAAGTGTAAGATAAGAGATAAAGCAGGGATACAAACACACCAGGGAGTACAAGGAAACAGAAGACTGCTGGACACCATGGAGACAGAAACTTCTGCAAACTTCTACAAATGTAGCTATAGTGGGGGCAGAGTTCACGGTCAGGTTTGTACGATTTGAAGAATCTCCTCCCAAGAATGAAATCCAGCAGGGAGGAAAGTGTGAAGGCACTTCTAGCTAAAATGTAACATGTGGAAAAGAGTGGGTTGTGATGGGGTGATGGAAAGTCTCAGCAGTGAAAGAGAGATGATGCCTGAGGTGGCATATGCTGCAGCTGAGTTCAAGAGCAAAGGAGGGTGTGGAAATCCAGAGGAAGGGGAATCCAAGAGAGGGCTGCGAAGACAGAGATGACACAGGCAAGATGACAGGCAAAGAAAATGACCTGGACAGCAGCATTCAGGCTGTCTACAAGCAGGGTACGATTGCAGCCGTCAGGGTGTGAGGCGACAAGAGCCTGGCTGTGGGACTGCACAGAGTGTGGAGGCAGAGATAACAACCAGGTTATGGGCTGAGTGACAGCCAAGCAATGGTGTTGCCTACAGGGACTGAGGAAACAGTAAAGAGAGGAGACTTAGGGAGTTGGATGAGAGCCTACTTTGAGCTTGAGCTGACAGATATCCACAAGATGATTCCAGAGGCAGGGCATGAATTTAGTCGGAACAGACTAAATTGTGGCTGGGGACAGAGAGGTAGGTCGGTGAGCCGCTGGTGCAGGAAAGGTCCTTGCAAGTGTTCAGAGGGTGAGCTCTGAGATATGAGTGAAAGGACATGAGGGACGGGGACACAGACCCTTAGAATGGCAGCAGGTGGAAGGCTGAGTAGTGATGAACTAGACTGAGTAACACTGAGCAAGCAAATGAAGGTGTTGGAGTCAAGTAGGAGCACTGAGAAAGGAGGACCAGATTTCCGGAAGGAACTGACAGGCTGTAAGACTCACACAGGCTGTGACAGCAAGCCTGGCATTGTAGTGCAGAACTGCAGCCAGACAAAGGATATTAGAAACTCTGCGATCCTGGTTCTGCGACAGGCGAGAAGTGAAAGCCTGTTTGGAAAAGAATCTGTGTTGGAGATGGAGAATAAATTCAGTCTAAATCATATAAATCATCAGCAGCATATGCAATAAGCTTACAGATGACAGCGAGGAGAGAGAGTGAGAGCTGGAGAGTCACTAGGAGTCAAGGGTTGTTTGGATTTTATTTTATTTTTTAAAAGCATGAAAATAAAGGATGCTTGTGCTGCAAGGGGAAAGAGCGAGAGGAGAGTGAGATACAAAGAAGGAAAAGGCAGCTGGGGGCAATAGAGATGAGAAGAGAGGACACAGCAAGGCTGCCAGGACAAGCAGAAGGGCTGGGGACCGCTGATGAGGCCACCAGCTCTGTGGCCAGGAGCAGAGACCCAGGTGGGATGTGAAGGAAAGCAAGCAGGGATAGAGGAAGATCATGTCTTGCTTTAAGTCTCTCATGAGAGATATCAACATAATCCTGTGCAAAGATCTGTCTCCAGAGAAGGCAGGGTTTGAGAAGTGAGCCAAAGGCTGCAAGAGGTCAGCTTGGATTGCAGCTGAGAGGGCTAGTTAAGCTGGCCAACCTGAGCGTGCATTAGGAAGATGGCAGGACAGAAGGAGGCAAAAAAACCCATTCATGGTGTGGAGGAAGGGGGGAAAAATGGAAAAAAAAAAAAGAAAAAAGAGAAAAAGAAAGACGAGGTTTAAAGCTTAAGAGAAAAGTCATTGTCTCAGAAGAGGTATCAAGGCTATCCAGAAGGTCTCAGATGGCATAATAAGGGCTTGATCGGCAAAACAAGCTAGGCCTTAGAGACCTGGAAGTCCAGGGATTAAGTCAGTTCTGCCAAAAGCTGAACTGAGTTAGGCCTTGCAAAAGAAAGTGATTCAATTGCGGGGTTTTCTTTAGTCATATAAATAAAGGGGGAACCATAGAGCAAGGGGCATGTCGAGGCTGAAGACCTTAAAGACAACCTAGGCATAGCCCAAATCAAAACACCTTGTCTCTGTTTTCAGTAGGACTAAGATGATTGAGTTTCAAAGTAAAGGCCAGGTGGCTAACCGGAACACAAAGACCACATCCAAGGTGGAAGAAAACTCAAAAGAGTTTCAGGTGCTGGAGCTAGGTGATCAAATGTTGCTTGGATTCAAGGTTGTTAAAAGAACTAGCTGATGAAATCTTACACCTGTTGTGCCATCCCAACCAACTTAGTTTATCAGCAACTAGTATGTGAAACCACAGCAAAGGTGCTGTGGCTTTGCCAGGCAGCTGCAGTGGAGGACCACTTCCCTTGGCCCTGCCAGCTACCTTATGGAAATATTTGGCTCTTGATTTGAGCCGGAAATCCCACCTGCAGAGAGGCTGCACAGACAAGCACCTGCGAACAAAGACAAGGGAGTTATTCCAGCTCTTTGAAGTCGCTGTCAGACAGAGAAAGATCATGGAATTTATGCATTAATATGTACAGATGACCATTCCTCATCAGCACCAAAGCTTTTATGCACCACACTCATGAGCTGCTGGAGCCCTCCAGAAAACAGAGCTACCGCATATCCCTGTCACAATTTCCCTCTGTGTCTCGTATGGGCACGGAGCGGCAAGAAGTCCTCACTTCACCCGATCCTTCTGCTGTGTGATCTTCCTCTCCTGAGGGCACGGTGTGAATGAGCGAGAAGAGAGCGGTGTTCAAGGAGCAGTTGTGTGCCACAGATCGACCCCCTCGCACAGCAAGCCGTGCCAGGAAATACCCATGGAGACAATGCAACGCTACTGTGAGCACCAGAGACGTGGCGTACGAGCTCCCTGACCCCTCACCATGTTTCTGCCAGGTCACAGGCCAGCAAGAAGGTCAGGGATGGTGCAGGGGAGGTCCCCAGAGCCATGCAGAAATTCCTGTGGATTGGGTTTTTTTTTTTTTTTTTTGCAAAAAGCAACACCACGGGGGCGATTGCAGCCTCTTCCCAATTTTTGAGGTAAGGTGCCTTCTGCATATGGGAAGGAGAGCATATGGCCCACTGTGTTTATTTCTCAGCCAGGATTCTTTCAGGCTTGGCAAATTACATGCTGCTTGCTGAGGAGCAATGCAAGTGCCAAGTTGGAATTTCTAAAGTGAAGGAGATTTCATTTATCACAGCACAGAGAAAAGGATTTGAAAAACGCCCTTAAGTGTGAAAAAAATACCTTTTGTTTATGCTCAAACAAAGCAACTGAGAGGAAATTTAACAAAATTTTACCTAGGGTAAAAAAAATATCTCTGCAGTCATCCACAGGAGACTTCAGGCAGCTTCTGCCAGGCGTGAGCTAGAGCCAGGCTCTGAAATACCTCTGCAACCAGCGAACTCCATGGGGTACAAGGTGATAATGTGGTACAGGCTCGGGCCATTAGAAGGAAAGGGGCTGCCTGGTAATGGTGAGTGTTAGCTGCTAGAGACCTCCATTAGAGCATCTATTTCTTATACTTTTGCTTTTTCCAAGCCCCACATTTTTCCCTGTGTGTGCTTAGAAGCTTTTCTTTCTCCTATAGCATTTATTTTTATTGTGTCATTTTCCCTCTGTTCCCCCTTTTCATTGGCCCTGTGTGACTGTTTGTTTAAACCATTTGCCTGCTTTCATCTTCCATTTTTCTTCTCTCCTTCTTCCCAGGGGCTCTCTAGCCATGATTATCCTTACGCTTCACATTAGCTTTCCTCGCTCCTGCTCCAGGATGGGCTTGAAGGGGGCATTGATTAAAGCTAAAACCTTTAGCAGGACAATTTCTATCTGGCTTCAGGGTCCAGTGAGCTCTGTGAGCTCAGCTCTCACTCCTCTTTGCTCCAGGACCAGCTTCTGAAGCCTCAGGAAATTTGCCAAGGCAGAGTCAAGCTGGCACCAAGAGGGCAAGTCACAGCTCCTCTGGAGTGGCTGGTTTTGTACGTTGGAAAGCCCTCAGCTATGGTAGAAGGCAACAGGGATGTGGTATGGAAAAGCCATAGTGTGGGCTGGTTTTTCATCTCCCTCCTCCTGCCTTTTGCTCCCCAAAGGTTGCTTCTTGTTTTCAGAGTGGTAAGTCATGCTGTGGAATGCCATGACGGCACAGCCTCACGCAGCAGTCTCTAAGGGAAGGAATTACAGCCTTCATAATATGCCTAAAATACAAAGCTGGGCACTTTAGTGTTTCTTTGAATCCTCACCCTCCTTCCTTCCCTGCTGTGAGCCATGCCTGAGGGCCTGTGCCATGGCCGTGGGCTGGTGTGGGAGAGCTTGGATGCAGAGATGGTGCCAAGAGGCCAGTTAGGGGCTGGCTTTGCTGTCCATAGACAGCCCCTCAGTTCCATACTCCTTCAGGAGGGGAGCTGCTCGTGGGTGTAAACTCTGAGTAACCGATGCGCTGTAAAGCCGCAGCTGGGTTTGCCTCACAGAAACTTGTCTGTGCAGCCATTCCCTCTGCAGGTCAAACTAATGGCCTGATTAACCCCATCAGTTCACTCCTGCAAGAAAATGATGTAAAATACTGCTTTGTTTTCACTGGACCATGAACGCTGGTGCAAAGGGCTCAAGAGCAGGTGAGAGTGCAGAGTGGGAGGATTCATTCCTGTTGCAGGGACTGGGGGGGGGAGCACCAGGAGCTGCCCCACAGACCTGCCAGAGTCACAGAGCCTCTGTGCCCGCTCAGGTCTCAGCTCCTCTAGGCTGGTAGCCCGGTCAATAGTCACCAGTCACCTCCATACACAGCAGATATAGGGAACATCCATGGGGCCTTGCCAAGGAGCATGAGCTTCACATCCCATAGGTGATGGAGCAGGTAGTGGGTAATAACCACAGCCTTGCAAGAGGCTCTGCTTGAGCCATTAAAGCAAATGAGAATAGCTCATCTTCATTTTACACTTCACAAATATTTTTGTATTTGTACAGTTATTTCCCCTCCTTTTTTCCCCCCCTAAGGTATGGATGTAAAGAGGCTATTTTTGAATTTGGGCAGATTCACTTTTGTTTTCTCCTAAAAATAATAAGGCCGATAAAAATTGCAATTACAAGGAAACTAGTTATTTGAGATAAATGAATACTTCTCCCTCAGTGTACAAACCCAACCACTGTATCTTTGTGCTCCATACCATGGACCTAGCTGGTGAAACTGAGGATTAACAAAACTGAAAAGCAGGAGTGATTTCCCCTGCAAAGGTTTCTTTCTTGGGGGAAGTGAGAAAACACCAGAGCTGTTATTTGTAAAAGAGGAAATGAGCCTGGTTTAATTAGGCTGGTTGAAGTTCAGTGGCATTCTGTTGAAATGCTGCATTCCAAATCCCACCGGCAGCACTCTGGGTTTGTGGAGTTAAACCCCTGTGCTGGAGCAAAAGTGGGTCTGTGGGGAGGCAGCAGGTAGGAGGACAGCCCCTTCTGCCTTGCAGGCTTTGAGATGAACTTCTGCCAGTCTTCAGCTCTTAAACGGTTTTGGAAAAACAGTTTCCCGTTTTAGAGCCCTTTGTTACCTACTTCATCACCAGAAAATTTCTGAAAGAAAACAAAAATACACAGAAGTAACAGTCTGACAGACCCCGTTTGTTCTGTGGACAGAATAAACTGTATCGAAAACACAGGGAGGGCAGATGCGGGCGAAGGGAGGTGAAAGGAAAACAAATTGGCTGCATGCAGAGGTCTGGTGTCAAACATCAGAGGGATCTTGTTTGCTCAGATACTGTATGAAAGACCATGGCAACCGGGGCTTGGGGAGAGAGGAGAGGTTTGCAGCCCCTCCCTGAGGCTGGATGACAGAGGAAATAGGTGAAGCAATCTGCTCTGCAGAGCCTGCTGCTGGAGCTGTGAACCGGCATGTTCTGTCCCTTCATCCTGTGCGCTG
This sequence comes from Acropternis orthonyx, assembly GCA_035583155.1. NCBI lineage: Eukaryota > Metazoa > Chordata > Aves > Passeriformes > Rhinocryptidae > Acropternis > Acropternis orthonyx. The sequence continues at coordinate 10,723,179 of JAWWEU010000125.1, read as the reverse complement.
CCTCTTTCGAGGTAAAAAACCCAAACAATCCACAAGTCTGAAATGAAGCGATTTGTAATTCCCTTAGTCTGTCAAATGGTACCATTCTGCGAAAGGTGGCTTTGCTGTGGGCAGTCTGATTTAGAGAGAGGATTAAGATCCCTGCCAGACACAATAAGTAACAACATTACAAGGAATTTAATAGAAATATTTCTGGGGGACTTTAGGAATGTGCTTTTGGACTGCCATGAAAACACTGGGTAGAGATGATGTTTTATTGTGACATAGTGTATGGAAATGGAGGAATAATTTTGATCCCACTAATAGGTTGGAGACCCCCCTCTTCTTAACATACAGACATCCACAAGCAGACACAGATGCAGTGCCTAAGAGCAGAGGTAGTGCCTGTCTGCACAGCAGCAGTGTGGTGCAAGCAGGAGAGTGGCCTCTGCAGCAGCCCAGAGCTGTGCAGAGGTGAGGGCAGACAGTGCAGCTCTATCTTGTATGTCACAGGCCATTCCATCACACCACTGCTTTGTCTTTATCCAGAAAGGCTGTTGTCCTTGAAGACATCAAAATGTGGACATCTGCCATTTCTGATGGGTAATGGAATCATAGTGTAAAAATGCAATTCTTCTTTCTGATTTGAATCTCTTTTCAGCTTCCAGCCCTTCTATCTGGTTTTGCCTTCTTCACTGGATAGAAGAGCTCTTTAAGGGATTTCTTCCCTCATGAAGGTATTTTTATACACCATGGTCAAAGCATCTCTCAGTTCTCTTTGTGGTAAGCTAAATGGATTGAGCTCTTTAAGTCACTCACTGGCAGGCACTTTCTGCCTCAAATCATTTTTGTGTCTTCTTTTCTGCTCTGACTCTAAAATTGTGGATGTCTGATTGTATACATTTTTCTAGTATCATTCTTCTAATGCAGTATGCAGGATAAGTCACCTCCTGGCTTCTATTTGCTCTTCTGCTCTTTGTATATTCGAGGATCCCATTCATTCACACACCATGAAATGGTACAGGGAATTATGTCTGTTTGTCTGTTTCGTGCATTTAGACCTTGCTTTCCAGTCTGTGTTTCCCTCAGCTTTTTGGGAAACGCTTTGTTCCCAGATGTGGAATAGCCACCCTCTGTGGATTTCTGCCAGTCGTTGCCTGGAACAGCCCCCTTTTCCCTGGGTTCCACTTTGCCTCCCTGGCCTTCTACAGAAGCAGGGGTGGCTCCTCCAGATCCAAGGGCTCCGATCATGAGGCGCAGAGGGCCAATGAGTAGTTTGGCTATTCCTGCCTGTGCTTACCCACACCCAGCTGCCCAGCTCCTGGAGCATCAGCTGGTGGTGTTTTGCTTGTTCTGAAAGAAAATTGTGTGATTGCTTTTAGCTGTAGTTGGGAGATTGAATGACATGCAGAAGGAATAAATTGCTGCATGAGAAGGAAGAGGCATGTAAGATTTGAGACAAAGAGGAAAAGATATTTTCTGCTCACCTTTGTTCTCTTTTTAAAGTCACTTATGTTTACTGTGCATAACTGTACATACAGATACACAAACATCACTCTGAGCTCCTGTGGAGTATCCTGTCACTGCGTAGAGCCCTGGAGATGCACTGGGAATACACAGGATTTATCCCCTTGTTGCTTAACTAAGGACTGGATTATCCACAGGGGCAACTCCCGTGTAGGCGTTAAGTAAGCAGCCAGATCCCTACAAAAGTTCATCTTACCGGGTGCTCTGTAGCTGTACAAACCAGAGATGTCATGCTGACTGTTTGGAAACCGTGGCCCTTTTTTGGCCTTGATAACAGCAGCTTGGCTCTTTCAATACTCAGTTTTGCTCCCAGGGGCCAAGAACTCCATTCTGTCCCTGGGCTGCCTTAAAAGTGGGTGTCTGAGGGTTCAGGGGCAGGAGGGCTCCCCATGAGTCTTAGCTGGGGCCAGCCCGTGTGCTTGAACATCCTGTGGCACAGCTGAGGGGCCTTGGCACCATCCCCCCTTCATGTAACCAGCCTCTCAGCTTGGCTTCGCTTGCCCCTCCCTGAGGACCTGGTGCTGGAGCTGCAGCATCGCTGTTCCCAACTGGAGTGTCTGCTACTCTGCGCGAGCCACTGTTATCAGGAGGGAGCTGCTTGCAGCCTGCGAGGAGCACACAGTGGCTTTGGGTGGTGTTAAAAAGAGCCAGAATGAAAAATCAGGAGTCACACTGCACCATCTTCCCAGGTGTCACAGGCTGAGAATACAGCCTGCGTTTCCCATTCCAGGACATCTTGTTGCTCTCTTCAGGGACTACCTGCCTACGCCTCCACAGGGCACCCATGTACACGTGTGCCCATGCATGCTCACAGACAGGGCCCTAGGGGAATGAGCTGTGCTGTCCCCTTGCTGCTGAGGATCCCTTTGAGTCACAGAATGAGTCAGGCTGTGGGCATGGGCTGCTGTGGATCAGTGTAGGCAGCTGCAGGGGTCATGTGCAGCCAGAGGCTGGGTAGCCAGGGTGCTGGTGGGGGCATCTGGAGACAGAAGGAAGAATCAGCAGAGCCAGCTGGGGGAGAAAGAAAAATGCAGAGGCTGGACAGAGGGTGTAGGAAAGAGAAAGGAATGGCAAGGAATGAGGAGGAGGAGCAGGAAGTCTAGGGGCTGGAAGGCTCAGGGTACAGTAGGAGGATGGGGGAGCTGGCAGAACAGGAGCAAAGAACCTTGTCAGTGAAGATTGGATTAGCTTGGGTTTGAAGCTCTGTAGCTGTCTAAGTGCTGCACTGAGCCCGAGTTGCTTGACTTGGTGTTCAGCTCCTGTGGTGAGATGGCATCTCAGCCACAGCTTGTAAGAGGCAGCCGTGTAGCTCACCAGTTCCCCACCACACTGCCAGGCTTCATCTCCACACACTCCCCTCAGAGGTTAACAGCAGCAGTGCCGGGCTGCAGAGATAAAGCTCTTGGGAAAGAGCTCTGCTCCCAGGTGCTAGGGAGTGTTTTCCTGCCTGCAGAGACCTTTCGCCTGGGCTGTGCTCTCATTTTCAGGTCACACAACCCAAAGCTGCTCCCAGTGATGTCAGCAGGGCCTTCCATCATCAGTTAGGGAGAGCCTTTGAAAAAAAAAAAAAAAAAAAAGAAGAAGAAGAAGAAATACTCCATGCGGGAGGGTGATCTAGATGAGGAAGGCTTGGCTTTAAATCTGTTATTGAAACCAGAAACAGGAAGTTTTCATGATTAGTAGGTAAACTCATATATCCTGAAATGTCTAAACACACAACACTAGAAGTGACACCTTTGTGCTAATCTTTGTATTTCCTTCAACTACTGCACAGCACACCCCTCACATCAGCTGGTGGGGCTCCTTTCAAAGCTTTCCTCCTTTTTAAACTCCAGAATTCATTTATAACATAATCCAGTAGAGAATGGAGTGCTTTCTGCTACAATACCGTGGGGTGAGTGTGTCCCTCAGCCGTACCTATGCGTGCATTAAGAGCCAGGACTGTAGTTCTGTAAGAAGACTTTTTTGAAGGCATTTCAAAGAGGACTTGGGCTGCAGCCCCAAAGGCAGCTGTGCACTGAGGCTCGCGGAGGAAGCTCCGAGGGATGTCACTTCACAGCATGCCCTTTGGCTCCCAGGTTTTTTCCCCCCTCCCTTTTTCCCCCTCATAGTGGCTGCAGCAAAGGCTCCATTATTTGGCAGCGTGGCATTGCTTTTGTCTATAAATGGAAGCGGTTGGCCCATCTCCCAGTATAACACAAGATAGTCCTGTGTATCAGTTATGCAATCGGTAGCTTGATGACTTCATCAGAAGCCGGGGGAGGGCCAGGGGGTGGTAGGAAAAAGCCTTTGCCATCAGCTCTGCTGGAGACAGCTGATGTCTGTGTGTGTCCCCTCAAAGCAAAGAGAGCAGGAGCTCGGCGACAGGGGTGGGTGAAAGGGCTCAGTGCAGGAGGAGCTGAGGGATCCTCAGCAGCTGCGATTCCCTGACCCCAGCGTGGGGCAGCCCCAGCAGCTGCCGCAGCCCTCGCCCTTAGGGTGCTACATGGACCATGTTTGACCATGTTGTAAAGTGCAAAGTGCATCTCGAGGTGGGACTGGAGAAGTGGAAAGAGGAGCGGGGAGGGAACTTTCAAACCAGAGCAGATGGTAAAAAGGGAAAGAACCTAAATATCGGAGAGCTGCCTTTCTGCAGAGAGCTCTTCAGGGAATATCTATGCAAAGCAGAGATGTGGACAAATTGTGTTTTGTTATTTCCTCAGAAGGGTCCTTGAAAACCTGACCTTCATGCAGAAAGGCTGATCCTAATTTCCCAAGCATGCATTGATTTTAACCCTTTAACTGGGGCTGGGGTAGGAGCCGCAGCATCACCTTTCTGTATGTTCCAAACCACACAATAATTGACATCGCTCAAACCTGCCCATGAAACAGGTGAATCTAAACCTCACTGTGGCAGGCTTTGCAGAAAGGCATGCTAAGGCGATACAGGTCAAGCTGGTGTTTTAAAACAAGTCCCCGTCTCTATTCATCAATTAAAGCTGTTCTAAGGGCTCCTGACATCCAGGAGCACCCGAGACAGGGCCTGGGGAACGCAGCGCTGCACCGGCTGCTTCGTTATCGATCCCCCGTGCCCCAGAGGGCTGGTTTTGTAAGGACGGGGTGGGTGGTGCGACCGCAGTCTCGGGCAGCGCGGCCGATCCCGGGAGCGCTCCCGGTCCCGGTCCTGGTCCCGGTCCCGGTCCCCGCGGGCGGGCAGCGACACCTGCCGGCCGGCTCGGGGCTCGCCTGGCCCGTCGATGCCTAACAGGATGCAGTTTGGATTGGGAACGCGAAGAGAAAGCGGGGTGGGTGTAAGGGGAGGGAGCCTGCCCTGCGTCCGGCCAGCCACCCACGTCGGTCCCGTGCTGCGCCACGGAAATGTCGAATAAACACATGGTGTGGTTAAACCCGGAGCTTCTGGGGTAATGTAAGGAGAATTAACACTGCCAGCTCCCAGTCTTCATTGTGTGCACCTAACACTTCGGCTCCTCAATCCAGAGGACTGTTTTAAATTGCTGTTATGTTGTTAGAAAGAGAGGGGAGAGATGAGAAGGGAGATAAAGTTTAGAAAACCATGACTTGGAAGTTACATACCCTGCGTGAAAAGAAAACCTAGCACACAACTTCAGTATTTCATTATTAATGAATTATGTAGTGCTCCTGCTTTACCTGAGGGGGTTTAACTCCAGGAGCAGAGAGGAACCTGCTCCCTGTGGGGAGCGCCCATGGCTTGGTCACAAACCATGAGTATTTTCCAAGGACTCCCTCTCTCCAAGCTCCACATTTCACCTACAGACCCAGTGCCTCCTCATCTTAATGAGATGCCACTTCTCTCGCCTGCGGAGCACCCCGAGTAACGAGGCCTTCTCTCTCTCTTTGCACAGGAGCACCAAGTGGGATTGTCACGGACCACGGCGCCCATGCAGCCCTCTGTGCCACCAGGCTCCAGCAGCATGGGCACGGGCACGAGCTCCGGGAGCCCCTTCCTCGGGAACCAGCCGCAGGCAGCCATCATGAAGCAGATGCTGATAGAGCAGAGAGCACAGCTCCACGTCATAGAGCAGCAGAAGCAGCAGTTTCTCAGAGAGCAAAGGCAGCAGCAGCAGCAGCAAATCCTAGCAGAGCAGGTACAGTATCCATCTGTCTCGAACACTGCAGTGCATGCCGGTATGAGGGCATGAGCACTACAGACAGCACCAGCCTTTCCTTCTGGATTTGGCAATTCGCCCTCTGTGGCTCCTATCGCGGTATTTCGGCAGTAGATGTCAAAGAAAAGGCATCTGTCTCAGTCCTACCATGAGCTTGGCAAATATTACCCATGTTCCCAGTGGTGGACTTGACAGTCCCATGAGATTTTAGGCACTGGAGAAGTTAGCTCTTAACCTGGCATCTCATGGCGAGTTTACTCCAGCAGAAGCAGACACAGCTACAGTTACAGTCAGTCGCAGGTCCTCTCCCCTAGCTCTGAGTATGGTCTTGCACTGGCAAAATCTCTGTGATCTGGGACAAAGAGTGGATATGGGTTAAAAGTAACCTTAGCAAAGATAAAGTATTTACCCAGATCAGTTCCTTAATCTGGTTTATTGCATGCCAGTATGAGCACTTAAGTTAGCACTTGGGAGAGACGGCAGCAAGGGGGGAGCCAGAGACTGGAGTGGGAGAGCAATAAAACCACCTCTCACAGTGGCAATGTGGAAGACCTGCATTGGAGCCTATCACCTGGCTTCCTGAGCTCTTGAGCTTTTGCAATATGGATGTTAAATTACCCAGTCTGAATGTTGATGCATGCTTAATTCAGTTGTAGTTTTAAAGCAGCTCAGGAGAAAGTCAGTGGAAAGTCACACTGTTGTGAATTCCTATAAGATCATACCCAAATTTAAAGTTGCAGTCCCCTAATGTTGCCTAGATAATGTTCTGATAGGTCAGCAGTTGCTTTAAGCTTGGCTTCTCTTCTCTTGCTGGGGAAACATGGTTTAAGACCTGGGGTCAGCTTTAATTCTTGTTAGAACTGGTGCATGCTGTGTAACCACAGAAAAAGTGATCGCCTTCCCCTCTTCTCCTGTTACTCCTGAGAAACAGAAAAATGTACTCTCAGTGAATGGGAAGGATGCTTCTAGAAATATTTAGATGCATGAATTGATTCAAGCATGAACAAGTGCACAAAAGTGAGCATACAGTGAGGCACCATTGGTTGGGCCAATTCATGTACATAAAGCTGAGATACAGTCACTTGGCTGCTGAAGGCAAGCCTAAAAGTGTTAAAAAGCCACAAGGCTGATCCTGTCAAGTGTACTGGCAGAGATGAAAAGTGGCGAAGTCACAGTCCTCAGGCTCCTAGCTTTTGGATGGGGTGTGCCTAACAAGATTCACTTTTTCTTTTTGACAGTTTGTAGCACATACTTATGAATGCAGGGATTAGTACATCCTTCTTTCCCACCTTTGCCATTCTTTTACCTTTGTTACACATCCATGGTTTTGGACACAGTACTTGTACTGCTGCAGATGATGCTCCAAGACATGTCCTTTTAATGAGTGCTTAGTTGAGCATACTTTAGCATCTGAAAGCTCTGGTAAATGCTTTTATAATCATCCCTCGATTCCGTTTTACAGTATCCATGGAAAACAACCACAGAGGAGCAATGTGGTCTGGATCAAGAGAGGGATGCATTTTGCAGTCACCTGCTCCCCAAATATCATTCACTGAAGCACAAGAGGAAATGCACTTCTGTTTTGGCTCAGGAATGGTCCTAAGCTGGACTGCTTGGGTCAGAATGCAATACTGCTTGCAGCTGACTTTTTAGAGTGCAGAGGTGGAGGAAAGGCTTACCAGGAACACAAACCTCTAGACCTTGGCAGGACTGAGCGAAGGAAAGTGTGTGTGGCTACAGCTGCCCTTAGACCTAAAGGAGCAAAGTTAGTTCATATCCCTCCCTCTGCTTTCTGCATGATGACAGTGAAGTTCATGTTGTAGAGGCCAGGATGAAGTGGCTGTAAGTAAGGAGAGATGATGTTAGCCTCAGTGCTTGTTCCTTTTTGAACCAAAAGGGGTCCATGTGCCAAGTAGCCCAAGTGCTCTCAGGAGGACTCTTCAGATGACTCTGCTTGTCTCTCCAGAACAGCTCGCCAGATAAGAACCACTGCAGTTCTGCTGCAGTACTTTTGCCACCAGTTCTCAGCTCACTAATTAATTAATCATCTCTTTCTCATCTGCTTTCTTTCCCTCCTTTGTTTTCAGCAGTTGCAGCAGCAGTCACATTTGCCTCGGCAGCATCTGCAGCAACAGCGAAGTCCATATCCAGTGCAACAGGTCAATCAGTTCCAAGGTAAAAGTCAAATTATTTTTCCCATTTTGGAGTCAAGGTATTCCCCCGTAGCAGGGGTGGGGAAGCAGGTGTATTTTGTGAAAACCAGGGTTTAAGCAGTGTGCCAGAAGGCCATGTTGCACACACCACATATTTTACCAAAGGGGAATGCCCAGGTTTGTGTATTCAGTTAGGTTTATAATTTTCTTTCTGTTCCCTTCAATGAAAGCTGCATTTTTTCAGCTGACATTTGGTCTGCCTCTTTGGTATCTGGACATCATGGGTCCATTCATGGATTTATCTTGTTTGCCTCCACTCTTATGACATTGTGGGATTTTTTTCAGCTAGTTTTTCTCACTATATCTTGTTTTTAACCCTCTTCATTCCCCACTTTATCTAATTTGATGAGCAGAGAATTTTAGAGGGGTCATCCTTATCTGGAGAAGTGACTGATCAATGTCAGGTGTGGGAAACACAGTTAAATATCTGAGATGCAAATAGAGACTTTTTAATTACCTCAAAAAAACCCAAGGATTAATTTTATGTGCTCCCAGGTAGCTGAGGAATGTAAGTACAATAATTATGGCTTAAGAAAAAGAAGTTAATTCTGAGCTTTTTAGGTGCCAAGTATCATCTGAATTTCTCCACTAACCATGATTTCTAAACAGACATGAAATGAACACACATTTGCACTATATATTCAGGATAGTGTCATATAACTGCAACACTTCTGGTTCCCAGGACATGAACAGGCAGCCACATCTTCCACTGGTATATATCAGGGTGGCTTTTTCTAATTGCCTTCTCATTTATGTCTTTGGCAGCGTAAGTTATGTCTAAAATGATTTTTCCCCCCCAATAATTCATTTGCAAAATGAGAAAGTGTGTGTGTGCTGCCATACACTGAGATGCACATGTACAAGCTTTCTGCATTAATGCTTCTTTGAAACCTTTCCTTCATATGTATTATTTAAAGAAACAGAGAAGGGCGTTTAGGCTAATCTGACAGAGCAAGGAATTAATTTTCATGAAGGAGCTAATTTAAATAGTTCACCATTTTTTCCTGTTTAGCCACATGACTGTAATCCAGTGCAGTAGGTTATGTGTAAATGAGACCAGAAGGTGACCCAAAATCTTAAAATCTGTTGCATCTCCCTTTTAACTACTCCTTGTCTGATCTCCTGTCTCTAACACCAAGCACAGTAGTTAACAAAAGTAATAGATGAACCACTTGCTGTTAGTGACTCCTTAGGAGCTTTTCAACTGCCATTTTCAATTAAAAACTATCTAAAGATGCATTAAGATTTTAACATGATCTGTATCTTAAGCACTTGCTGGAGTCATCGTAAAAAGAGACTATCATCGAAGGAGATTATCTAAATTAAGAAAAATCAAGGGGACCCCAGTGCCAATCGTTAAGAAAGTGGTTTGATAGCAAGGATAAAGTAAAAGCTGCTGCTACATGTGCCCTGTTCAAGTGAGATCCAGATGGTCTCTCTTCATGTTACAAAATGTTTCATTTATCTATATGCTGGGGCTAAAAGCATCCTCCAGAAGCTTATTGTGCTGCAGCAAAAGGGAGAGGTAGCCATCCTCTGCATTATGTGCAAAACTATAGAAATGGCACTTCCTTTATATCCAGGCCCATTTCTCATGGAAACCAAGCCAACATAAATAACAGGAACCAGTATTCTCCACTCTCCACAGATGTTCACATATGTTGTCTGCCACTGAGGGACAGCAAATAGGGGCTGATTTAAGAACATTCACATTCTGTTGTACATTTCTGAACTCCTAAAGCAACCATTTTATATTTATACCTTGCATTTAATAACATTTGAGCCAGGAGCAATTGCATGCCTCATACACTCCGAGTTTCACCTGCAGAGCATTGTATTAAGTTTAGTATGGTAGTGACTCAAACCTACAATGAACCCATGGCATAATCTGAGCTCTAGGTAATTGTTTTTAAATAAAGATAGTAAATACAGAAGCATATTGGCTTCCCAGAAATCGATAGCTCCCCACTACCCGTGAAAGGAAGATGCAAGCATGGTTCAGTTATCTGCCATGGTGTGGAATTTAACAAGGTTAGGATTTTCTGGTTTCCCATCACTGGCCTAAGGTGAAGTAAGGTGTGCTTATAGTATTGATTCACTAATACACTGCCCCTACCTTAAATGTCCACAAACCCCCAATTTTTCTTCTTTCCATGGACTTAATCAGTAGCAATGCTATAGAAAATCCATTCATTTATGCCTCCTGAGCTGTTAAAAAATTGATTGGCCTTCTGAGCCTGACATTTCCATTTTCAAGGCTTTTGAGAGACAATGGAGATATTTAAAAGAGAGCTCTAAATGATAAACTGAAGTTCAACTGCTTTGCTGCCATTGAAGAAGACCAGTGGAAGCTTTCCCATTTGCTTGCGAGAAGCTGAATTAGGTGTGGCTGAAGAGGATAAGTGCTACTGAATCACAGGGCATATGCAACTTTGAAGTCTTAGGAACTCTTTTTCCTTTTTTTCATAGATGAGGGTGCACGTTGTAGCCAGTCCTGGGGAGAAAAAATACACACAGCAAAGAAAGGCTCACATTTACTCTGAACAGGGGACTTTGACTCCCAAGTCACTTTTAAAAAATTTAATCTCTGTTCCTAACAAAGTAAGAGAAAAGCCTCTTTTAGCCCTGCAGCTCCTGTGGCCATCAAGCTTAGGTACTTAGTTAGGTTAGTAGCAGGGAGGCAACCCTGACTACAATCATGCATTACACATGCAATTGTGTTGCCTCGATTCTTCAAGAATCTGAAGTCATGAATCCCTTTGGGTACACATCCCAAAATTGTCCTAATTGAGAATTACTTAGTGAGTAAATCATTGGCCTTTTAACCTTGCCAGCCTCATTTTAGGCCTTAAGGGAAATGAGGTTTCTCACATGCATCAATGGAATCCTCTGCTGGGCAGTGTCCCGCTTCACCTATTGAATACACAACACAATCAGCCATTCCTGCTTAGGAACAACACTGGAGCTGTGTTGGCTCACACCTTCCAGGAGAGGGAATTTGGCAGGTCAGGGCAGGGGCTGCCACCAAGGTGAGGTGGGGAACACATAGTCTCTGAAATGCAGTAAACATTAGGCAGCAAGCACATCTCCCATGGATGGATAAACTTCTGTCTCTCTGCTAACCTTCACATGAAAGCAATCTGAAATCCTACTGCGATGCAAAAGGCTTCTACAGATTCTTTCTTATGCAAAGATGTGTTAATCAAGATTTACAGGGTTGTATGTTTTTTCTTACCTTCCTCCCTTTTTTGGTGTAGGTTCACCCCAGGATATAGCAGCTGTGAGAAACCAAGCAGCACTCCAGAACATGAGGACATCCCGAATGATGGCCCAGAGCGTGAGCATGATGGCAATGGCTCCCTCCCAGAACCCAAGCACGCTGCCCACGACTGCGGGCCAGTCAGATATGGGCATGGCTCCGTACAGCAACGCCTCCTCCAGCCAGCCGGGAATGTACAGTATGAGCACAGGGATGAGCCAAATGTTGCAGCACCCAAACCAAAGTGGCATAAACATGGCACACAATGCAGGCCAGGGAACGAGGCAGCCTGCCTCTGGACAAGCGGTGGGAATGGTTGGCAGTTTTGGTCAGAACATGCTGGTAAACTCTGCTCTTCCCCAGCATCAGCAGCAGATGAAAGGACCTGTGGGCCAGGTCTTACCCAGGCCACAAGCACCACGACTTCAAAACCTGATGGGGACTGTCCCTCAAGGAACACAAAACTGGCAACAGCGAGGCTTACAAGGCATACCTGGAAGGACTAGCAGTGAAATGGGGCCCTTCAATAATGGCACCACGTACGCGATGCAGCCTGGGCAGCCCCGGCTGTCCAAGCAGCACTTCCCACAGGGGCTTAATCAGACAGTTGTGGACACAAGTGGAACAGTAAGAGCCCTGAACCCAGCGCTGGGGAGACAGTTGCTGCAAGCACTGCCTGGGCAGCAGGCAGCCAGCCAGGCCAGGTCAATGGTCATGCCAGCAATAAGCCAAGGGGTCCCCACGATGTCAGGCTTCAGCCAGCCCCCGACGCAGCAAATGCCAGGCGGTAACTTTGCTCAGAGCAGCCAAGGCCAAGCATACGAGAGGAATCCTACTCAGGACATATCTTACAACTACAGTAATGAAGGAGCAGGGGGGTCATTCTCCAGTTTAGCAGAGGGCACAGACCTTGTGGACTCCATTATTAAGAGTGGACCAGGGGATGAGTGGATACAAGAACTTGATGAGTTGTTTGGAAACCCCCAGTGAATGGGCTTGTATAGTCTGGAGCTTTGGTTGTTACATTTGAAAAAGAAAAGAGAGTTGAATGTTCTCCCCGTCCCTGGATGGCTGGGTTTTTGTTTGAATTGGTTTGGTTTGGGCTTATTTTGGTTTCTTTTGTTTTTAATCGTGCAAACTGAGCTGATCTGTAACCAAGTTTGGAAGATTCAGGGGACAATGAATACATCGGCTTCTCAAGGCGTTCTACCAGGCAATCTTTGTTGCGTGGCAGTGCCCATTCTGTGCCTGTGAGAGGCAGAATGGGGAAACTGGAAAAGCCAGCTGGTGCCTCTGGTTGGGAAAAGTTGTTCTTTCCCCTCTTAAAACAAGGCTTCATTGCACAGTGGTATGGGGTGGTCCTGATGTCTCCCACCTTATATAACTGTGAACACTGTGACTTTCAGGGGAGCAGATGAAACAGCCAGAAGCAAAGCCCACAAATATCCACGGGCAATTGCACAAGCCCTAGTCAGAAACGAACTTAACCCCTGGGATAGGGAGGTCTTGGTGAGCCATGGCCAGGCCCATGGGGCCAGCTCTAGGCTGTCATAAGGTAACGTGCAGCACTCACATGACAACCCTAAACAAATCGCAGGGAGGTCACCATTTTCACTGCAGAGTGATAAAACTCCAATACAAGTGTAGGAGAACATAAATTTGGCAGTGTTGTGAGGACAGTTTGATTATGAGACTGCTGTTGGAGACGGCCTAGGTGGCTGGGTTAGCTTAATGAGCTGCTTAGTCCCCTTGGGACTTGCAATAGTGCTTCCCTGTCAGAGCTCTTTGGCTGCCTGGGGGTGCTGAAGGGCTAAGAGGTATCATGAGACATCAGCATAGGCCCTAAGCAGGTCCCCCCCTCTCCTTCCTCCCCGGTATGTTCTCAGTTCACTTCCTTCTCCTCCTGTCCTTCAATGTAAAGCAAGGAGAGCTAGCTGCACTTTTTTTCCAGGTGAGCCACAAAGGGGCAGGCAGGGGAGGAGAAAACAGGCATGAGAAAACATACAGTGAGGGTTTGGCACACAGAATGAGTTTCTCCTCCCCTCTTGAAACTTTCAAGTTTAGCAGGTAGTATTACCCCAGGATCTGGGCTCTTGATGGGATATTTTGAATTTTAAACAGATGTTTGGTCTAATCTCTCTGGTTTGCTGAAATAAAATTCACTGCAGTATTTGAAGAACAGGAGCCAGGGAAGGAGTGCTGTAAAAAACATTCATGACTGGGTAAAAAAATTGATATTACAAACATGGGGTCTGCCCAACCAAGGTTTTATGTAATAGCAATGTATCGCTATCTCCACTGTGTGGACCAGTGCTGACCAGTGCTGTAATGAAGTTGTGATATGTCTCACACAATATTGAGTCACCAGCCATTCTGAATGCATAAAGCAGCAGTTCCCAAGCTGCAGCCAGAGGCTGAGGTAAGCTGTTCTCCCAAACCTCTAATCTTTTTAGTGTTTTCAGCTAAGAGCTGCTGATCAGGTTATATAGTGGTGCGTAAAAATTGTTAACATGATCCAAAGTCCAGAACTATGGGCACCCTCTGACCTGGTGCTGGCCTCTGTGAGCCATAAGCTGTGCTCTGCAGCAAAAGTGTGTAACTCTGCAGCTACTGATTATCTTCTTGTGTGCTGCTCTCCTTGGGCCTGGTGATATGTAGTGCTGAGCCCCTGAAATCCACGGAGGCTGAGGGCCTCGGCACTTTGCAGTTTCACATCCTGCCTTTCCCTGTGGAGCGTAGATATGCATCACATTAAAGAGCGGGAGCAAATGGGCCTGGAACCATCTCAGCGCCCCATTGCAGTTCCCTTTTGCACAGTTCCCCTTGCAAGGCTTACCTAGAGAAGGGGAATTACCTGTTTTAAATGCTATGATTCAGGCAGGACAAGCTGCATTTTTAATGTGCTCAAGGTGAGCTGCCAATCCAGCTTGCTCTGGCTGCTAAATTTTTAAAAACAGCTTTAGTTGCATCTGTTTTAGCTAAACCATGTTTGAAATACAAGGACCAATTCCAGTTGCTGTTGAAGATGATCCGGGTTCCCCTGTGTGCTGCCTCAGCTGGGAGCCAGGTTGGGCCCTGACTCGGTGGACAGGAGCACCAGCCAAAGTTTTTGGTCTGTCTTGCGCGTAAGCACCTCTTAGTCAGAATGGAAGGGATAGGCAAGCACTGAGAGAAACAGCACCCTGAAGGGACTAAGGTGCCTCCGTGCGTGTCGGGCACACATCTGTTCTGTACGATGGGGTTGTGACAGGCTGGGGAGGCAGCCAGCCTGCTGGGTGGGGAACAACGCTGGGAATGGCACAGCATTCCTTCCTCGGGGAAGGGAGGGTTTCGAAACACACAGCCACCATGCGGCAGCCAAATGCAAGCCTGTGTGCATCAGGGAGATACAGGCTTTGGGGAATAAATGGTCATGAAAAGGAGTCTCTGCTGTCTTTGTAAAGCTTCCTCCAAATACTCCATACTGGGATCAAGTACTAGAGAGTAGATTTTATTCGATTTGGGGTTTGTTTTTTTTCTTCTTTCTTCCTATGGTGCTGATGTATATGTAATGTTAAAAAAAAAAAAGTTATTTGTAAATATGTTTTTACAATTCTACAGATATCACTGGGTCTACTATCTGTAAAATATATACATATAAATATATATATATATACTGTTTGTTTAAAATAGAGTATTTTTATTTCATTCCTTAACTCATCCTTACTGCGGTGGTATTGCACTTCAGATGATGTCTAATTACTAATTTGTACTGTATTCCTGACAGCAACTTGCTCCATTTTATTCAGATTTTTCTAGTTTTCTGGTTTTACTTTGTACATTAAGCATTGCTTATTTCCTTTTAAGACCTGTACAGAGCTCTGAAAATGTAGAGAAAGACCTGACGTTAACATACCACTTTTAAAGAAAAAGAAACAAAACACACAAAAAAAAACCAAACAAAAAAAGAAACCCAAATAAAAGATGGTTATCTGACTCATATACCTGGTGTATATGGATCATCTCTTGCCCCACTCCTGCGCCTCGATGAGTGATCTTCCAAGGAGGGGAGGGAAGCTGGATGCTCAGGCAGATGTTGTGGAGGAGTTGGTCCATAACTGGGCTCGTTAGATGTGGCAGCTTCAAACTTTTGTGTTTATTCTGTGTATGGAACAAAAGTAGGGAGTAGGGGGAAGTGCTTTCAGGGGAGAAGACAAGGATTTAGGAGTCCTGTAGTTGAAATCTGAGGAGAGGATATGGGGTGGAAGAAAGGATATGCTGAGTTGGACTTAGAAGTTGGAGAAAAGGGATGGGGAAACTGGAGAAGCATAAAGACACATACTTGGAGTAGTTCTCTATCACCTACTGCTACCACAGTGTGAGAAATGTGTTGTCAGAAGCCTTTTGGAACGTGCATGTAGAGTTGTTGAATGTACATGACCTGTTAAAGGTAAGCATGCCACGCAGCCTTCAAGGCTTGACACCACTTTCCACATGTTCCCAGCCTACCAGGGAGTTGTGAGGGATCAGACATGGGACCTCTGATCACACAGCTTGCTGTTTGGGATGTCACTGTGGCTTGGCTCCATGTACAACCTTTAAAGTGAGGTTCCCCTTCTCTCCTTAACATCAGCCTAAGACATTTATCATTCTAAATATGGATATGGAAGGACAAAGAAGGAGACCGGCTCAGATCAGAGCAGCTTGCTAGAGTTACCCCTCAGCATGTGCTGGCTGAGAGAGTGATTGCTGAGAAAAGGTGCTTGTAGCAAGAGGCCCCTGGGTCCTGACTGGCTTTGAGGCTGCAGTGGGGACCATCATCATTTCTGATTGTGACCGACAGATGAACATTTGCAACAGCAACATTTGCATCAACTCGCAGTGCATGCTGAATGTGCACCCTGGTACCGACTCCTCGATCAGCAGGCAGGAAATGGTGTGCTTCTCACTAGAGCCATACTAAATACTGATATTGCCAGCATCCATCTGCTAGAGGTGTGCTTTGTTTTTAATTATAGATGAGTCAGTCTTTAACACTTTTTCATCATAGCCGTTCTGCCCTGGTGTACTGGAGACAAAGCTGTGACTCAGGAAACAGGTGGCATCCTCAGCTCCAGACCTAATTCTGCCCTCGCGTTAGCTGGTGGAGCTCCTAAAATATTAGGTTCGTGTTTATTCCCTTGCACTCTGGCTTTGTGTTTCTGGATGATGCTTTGCAGTCCCACCCGTCATTTTTTGACATGTGAAATTGTCCATATGTACAACAGCAGTTTCTCTCTTTCTGGGGAAGAGAAGAGAGAAGAAGGGAGGGGAAGGGAGAGGAGAGGAGAGGAGAGGAGAGGAGAGGAGA